>CM062813.1:409358470-410558470 GCA_031772625.1 Pinus tabuliformis
TATGGATGCAAAACAAGATGTAAAAGTGGATGCATCAAAAGTAGATGAAAAACTAGACACAAACCTCAATGCAAAACTTGGGGCAAAGGGGATGCAAAACATGATGCAAAAATGGATGCAAAAAATGATTTAAAAAATGATTCAAGAGCAGATGCAAGAGATGATGCAAAAGTTGATGCAAGTGTAGGCGTAAAAAGTGGATGCAATAGAGGATGCAAAAGCTTGTGAAACAAAACTAGGTGCCAAACTTGATGCAAAAGATGGTGCAAAGGGTGGGACAAAATTTGGCATAAAACCTGGCATAAAATCTAGTGTAAAATCTGGTGCAAAGCCTATCACAATACTTGGTGCTAAACTTGGTGTAAGACTTGGTGCAAAACTCAGTGCAAATTTTCCATCATGTTTTGCACCATATTTGATAAATGGACACAAATAGCATCAAAAATGGGCTCTCGATGCAAAAAGGAAGGAAAAAAGGATGCTAATCACAAGTTTTTGTTGTAGTGTTTTGAGGAATAGCATCCTCACTATAGTGTCCACCAATTGGTCCATCGTGTAGTTCCTACAACACTTTTTCTGTGCTAGGTTTCTCTAAACATCTTAGTAAGGAAAAATCACAATTTCTTCTAAACAAGACATTATTGAAAAGTTGATACTGATTGATTTCGCCAAAGATATTTTTATTTTTTAATTTAGTTCTATTTGAGAATAACCATTTTTTAAATAAAAAATTAAATAAGAATATTGAGATTTAGTGCAATAGGACATACCTCTAAAACTTGAACATTGTTACCTGAATCTTTTTCAGCTGAAGTGTCAAAAGCTCCAGTTATTAATTTGCAAAAACCTTGACCTCTGAATATTTTAACTGTCTTTATCTCTAGGTCATATTCATGCAGGGAAATAACCAATTAGCTCTCTTTTTCCCTAATTCTCTTTGAATAAGAAATTGTTTGACTGTTGGGAAATGAACGATTAATTTTGTATGTGATTTAGGAGAAAAGGTCTAAAATTTTTAATTGACTTAAAAGCCGCAAAATATTGTTTTTCGACTTCTGAATGGTTTAACTCAACTTGTTATAGGTTAGTACTAAAAAATTTAATGGTAGTTTCCACTTGTTTCTCATTGGTTTGGGTCAACACTACTGCATAGGACTATTCAGAAGCAAAAGTATATAGAAAAAATTCTTTAGAAGAATTGGGTGTTGATAATCAAGGAGCACCTATGATGGCTTTCTTTATTGATTCAAAATAATTTCTTTCATTTTGTCCCCATTTGTAAATTGAATTCTTTTTTATCATGCTCTGTAAAGGAAAGACAATTTGTGAAAAATCAGGGACAAATCATTTGAAAAAATTTATCTGGCTAAGAAAGGATTGCATGGATTTTTTGTTGTGTGGTAAGGGGATTTCAGAAATCACCTTAATTCTTTCTGGGTCTATGCAAATTCCTTCCTTGGAAACAATAAATCCTAGAAACTTACCTTCACTAAGAGAAAAGAATGACTTCTTAGGATTCAAAGAAATTCCAAAATTTATGCATCTTTCAAATATTTGTTTTAGGTCATGAAGATGATTATTTCTCTTTTTTGAATAGATTGTAATATCATCTAGATACAAAACAACTGATTTATTGATCAAATCTTTGAAGGCAATATCCATGGCTCTTTGAAATGTACCTCTAACATTTATCAATCCAAAAGGCATCTTTTGATATACATATTTTCCCCATTTGGTTTTGAATGTGGTTTTCAGTCTATCTTCGGGATGCACAAGGATCTGGTTATAGCCTGAAATCCCATCTAAGAAATACATCAGTTCAGAAACTGCAACAAATTGCAAAATTTGTTCCAACGGAGGCAAAGGAAAGTTATGATTTTCATATTATTTATTTAAAGTCGTAAAATCTATGCAAATTCAAATGTCTCCATTCTTTTTCCTAACTAGCACAAGATTCAAAACCCACTTGGAATGTCTCATCGAGAAAACGATTATAGCTTTGAGTAGCTTATTCAACTCGGTCTTAATTTGAGCTTCTAAATAGGGTGAATCAACTTATTTTTTTGTAGAATCGGTTTTACATCTGGAAACATAGTAATAGTATGTTTAGTGATAGATGTGTCATACGTTTTAAGATCATCATAACTCTAGGAAGAAACATCCTTGTATCTCTTCAACAGATGGATGAAAGCAAATATTTCATCTAGCGTAAGTCCAAGGATTAAATTAAAGTTTTTTGGTTTACGATCAAACTCTATATTGACCAATTCGAACCTTAAAGTACTTCTTTGAAGTTTTCAATTGGTAACCTTCTTGAATCTATCTTTCAAATCCTACAAGTCTTCCAATTTCACTACAAACTTATGAAAGGAATTTTCTTCAGAAGACTTATTTAGCTGCTTATTGTGTTCGTCTTCATCAATGATTTTCTTAGAGTAATACCCTTCAAAATTTTAAAAAATTAGGATGCCATTTTCATCATTTAATACACGCCAATTAGTTATTTTATCTGGAATCAAGGGGTGAAAAATCAATTCAATCGAAAATCTATCAAGACTAAAATCTTCAGGAGGAAGGAGATTAGAAGCAACACTGGCTAGGAGATCATCACTATCATTCTGTAATCTTGGAATCAGAGTTATATTGAATGCCTTGAAATGAGTTAATAAATCTCAGATCAATGATTGATAATGTTTGAGGTGATTAGAAACAAAATGAATGCTGTTTCTAACTTGCTCAATGATAATCTTTGAATCATCATAAGCTTTAATATAATTGACGTCAAGACTAATAGCCTTCTACAAACCTTGTACCAATGCTTCATATTCAACAATGTTGTTGGTACATTCAAACTCCAATTTGAATGCAAGGATGATTTTTTCTCCATTTGGGTTTACTAGGATGCATCCAACTCCTATACCATCATTAGATTTTGATCCATCAAAGTAAAGAGTCCAAAATAATTCATCACACTTATGTAAAAAATTATCTACAATATTGATACATCTTGTTGAATCTCTTTGCGAAATTTGTCTATCTAGGATAAAACAAAATCAACAGTAAACATAGAGTTATGAGTTGGGAAATTTCCAAAGAAAGACTATAGAGAATAATTTACCAGGTTATTGTTTGTGAACATCATTGGTTAATTTTCTTCATCTAAATCGGTCACAGAGTACATATTGTTTTCCCTATCAACATGAATTTGATTAGGTCTTCCATTGTAGGGGAGCCAAAGATTTGACTAATCAGTTGAAAAATAGCCATGTTGTTTTTCAGACCAGTCCCTGCTTAAAATAAGGCCATAAAATTCAGGGATATCTGCAACCAATATATCAATTATTTGATTTTTCTTTTTTTGGATTTGAAGATAGTATAATTAGGAAAAAATTAATTTCTCCTAAAAATTTGACTTTTGTTCGGTCTAACTAACCAACTTTAACAACATATTTTTGAGGTGCAATATTCAATTTAAGATAGACTGAATAAGGCATGATATTGGACGATGCACCAAAATATACTAAACATTTATAAACATTATTGTTAAATATTTCAAAGTCAAGAGAAAAGGAGGAGTGTGATAATTTGATCGATCTCCAATCAAAATAGCATCAGATGTGTAACACCCTCCTCCCACAACCACCCAAGTAACCATGCCAACCGGGGTAAACATGAGACGAGAGGCTACTATGATTAGATTTGACCTCCTAGGTGACCTTAAGGAAGTGGAATGAATGGAACATCACACATGGTCATCCAACATCATCAAAGAAACCCTCAAAAGGCAAGTCAACCACTCAGATAGCCTGTCCCTGGGTCCCATTGTTGTTTTGTACCTCTGAGGCCATAGTTTCTCTCATGCTATCGACAAGGGAGCGACCAAAGACCTAGAGTCACTCTCATAGGCCTCCATGCTAGTGATTGTGGACCAAACTTGCCAGTTCCGTTGAGAATCACTATAAACCATTGTTCCCTCACGCCATTTGCTGCATATTCATATATTAGTTCATAGACACATTATCCATTCATATACAAGTAAAAACATGCTGAGAGCCATACATAGATGCTGTCATAAAATGTGCATATAAACAACATAATAGGGACAAAAATACAATAAACATATCAACTATCAAAATCCATATATACACCAATAAATTTACACATGAAAATCAATGGAATGAATTTCTCATTAATCAATTCAATGAACCAACTGGAGATGGGACTACCACAATAGATTGGCTAATCCAAGTCTCTCTTCAGCCAATCACCCCCATTTCATATTCCAAGAATGAATGTGGGAGTCATAGAACACATCAAAAACACCAATAAATGTGGATGCCACTAGATTTCTCCACCTACACCATGAGGAATTTGAGTGCCTCCTAGTCTCTTAGGCTTTATCATGCATCTGCAATCTGATCTAGGGATCACTAGGCCCTACATTGAGACATACTCTCTAGGATTTACTGTGCATTCCATCCCAGAATCAATAGGTCCAATGGAGAGAAATCCACCTCTTGGATTTACAATATATCCCGCCATTCACCGTCAAGGATTCCTAGGCCCATCAAGGCACATAATCTGGTTTTACTGCAACCCTAGAGGCCATTTTTTGGGTTACTAGGCCAGTGGATTTATGCATCCTCAGTCCGGTTTAGGGACCACTACACTATGTGTTTGTCAATTTGGAGATCCACCCCACTCAACTTCGAATCCAATCTGGCCATCCCACATAAACCAAATGAGAGAACCCATCTAATCATAGCTATCAGGAAATGGCAAGGCTAGGCTGAAAATATTGTCACACCTGGCAAAACCCATGCCATGGCAGAAAAAAAACACATGTAATCCCATGCATTCCAAGTCTAGCAAGGAAAATACACATGAAAGTCGATACCTACAATGAAGCCTGTTATAGTTGCTTGATCCTACCTTTCCCTGCTTGATCTTTTCTTCCTCTTGCCTTCTTTGATTTTCTTGCTCCAATGCCAAAGTGCTCCAAGAAAAATTTAAGTGTCCAAGAGTATGAGAGAGAGAGAATAATGAAAGAGCTCCAAAGCTAAACTGAAAAAAGGTTACCAACTGATCCTCAAAATACTTTTTATGGATGTGGCTTCTATTTTCTTCATTTTCCTCCTCACATGCAACATGTGACCTTTCACCTCCTTTTTCTTCTAATTTCCATTATTTTCATAAATAATTGTGCCAAAAATGCCATTTTTCCTTTCCAAAGCCTTAGCCATAAAAAACCAAATGAACACCCCCTAGGATGTCTTTCCCAACATTAAGCTTTTAATAATTGTCTCATTCATTCATGGTTATTGTTTTTAACTTTTATTACATGGAATTTTCACCAGGGATGTTATAGAACCCTCCCCCTTAGGGGACACCATCGTTGGTGTTCAATCATACATATACCTTAGAAACCTACTGAAAGAAGTCATACTACTCATGGAGCTTCATAACATAGCTCGATGCAATATTTACAATGAAATATCTACTCAAAAGAAGAACATCATGACAACATGACAACATACCGCATAGTGGAGATTTATATCATAACTCACTATGGTATTTACAATGATCATCCAACTGAGTGTCAATCAACATAACATCATAACATCATGATAAAATAACCACATGATAGCATATAAAACAATAACATAACCATAATGACATGATACCATACTGCATAGTGGAGCTTTATAACACAACTCATTACAATATTTACATCCATACGCATGGGTACATATAATAACATCACCGTAAGTATAGATACCAAAACATATGCCAAATGAATACCAAAACATATATCAAACATATACTAGTCATCATATCTAAATACATATCAAAACGTCATATAGCATATATCAGACCATCATAAAGCATATATCGAACCACCACAAAGCATATACTAAACCACCATAAGAAAATACCAAACCACCATATCAAGCTGCTTTGTCTCAATTGGAAAAAAGGGAAGGATACATGGCCTGCATCTGATCTGCCATCTCCCATGTAGCTTCATCTGGCCCAAAGTGCTTCCATTGCAATTTAACTTTCTTGATTTCTCAGTTCCGGAGCATGAGCACATTTTTCTACAATATACACTGAGGCTCCAACTGGAATTCTCCATCTTGTTCCACTTGCAATAAAAACTAGTCAATTACATGATAAACATCCTTAACATACTTCTAAAGCAAAGATACATGGAAAACATCATGGACTTTCACTGTCAAAGGCAGCGTAAGTCAATAGGCTACTGGCCCAATCCTCTTAATGATATTGAAGGGTCCACAAAACTGTGGTGCCATCTTGGCACATGGTCCAATACGCAAGGAGCTCTTCTTTGGTTTGATGCGAAAGTACATGTGTTCCACAACTTGGAACTCCTTGAACAACCTGTGCCTATCTACATAACTCTTCTGCTTATCATGTGATACCTTTATATTCTTCTCGATGACCTCCTTCTCACGTTCCATATATGCCAACATATCTGGTCCAATCAATACTATGTTAAGCATATCACTCCAACTAATGGGAGTGTTACAACTACACCCATCCAATGCCTCAAAATGACTTATCGTTAAAGACTCCTGATAACCATTGTTATATGAGAACTCTACCAAAGGGATATACTCTTCCCACTTCTATTTCTCATGCATCACATACATCCTAAACATGTCCTCTAATATCCTATTGAACCTCTCTATCTATCCATCTATTTGCGGATGATAAGTTGTGCTGAAGGCCATCTCTATACTCAAAACTGTAAATAACCCCTTCCAGAACTTGGAAGTGAACTTTGCATCCCTGTCTGACACAATCTTCTTTGAAACACCATGTAGTCTAACCACATCTCTGATGAACACTTGTGCCACATCACTAGATGAGAGTGTAGACTTCACCAGAATGAAGTGTGCAACCTTTGTCAACCTGTCCACAACGACCATGATGGAATCATGCTGCTTCATTTTCTTCGACAACCCTATGATGATGTCCATGGAAATTACCTCCCATTTCTATTCTGGAATCGGAATCAATTGTAGTAGAGCACCTAGATTTTTAGACTCTGCCTTCACTCACTGATAATCAAAGTATCTAGCCATGAACTTTGGTACATCCCTCTTCAAATTCGACCAATAGTAATATCTCTTCATTGTTGTTAGTGTCTTCTGATAACCTAGGTGACCTGATTATGGTTTCACATGAAACTCCCTCAAGATCATCTTTCTGATTTCACTGCTATCTGGTACATATATCCTATCTCGGAACCTAACCAATCCATCCGTTGTCAGACAATAGTCCATACCCTATGCCCCTGCACCTGTACATATACCTGTATCTGTACTTCCACCTATACCTATACCACTACATGTACCTATACTTGCACTGTACCTATACCTTTACCATGGCTTGTACCTATACTTGTACTATCACCTTGCTGCAACCTATGCACAATATCCGTATACCTGTCATCCTGCTGTCCTACTTGCAAGATCCTATCCTATAAGTCCATCCCATAGGAGCTCACAACTACCAAGTGATGTAACTCTACCCGTCTACTGAGAGCATCTACCACCTTGTTCTATTTACCTTTGATGTACCTAATATGCAAATCAAAATCGCTGATCGTGGCCAACCATCTATCCTATCTGGCATTCAACTTTGACTGGTCAAAAAAATACCTCAACCTAATGTGATCACTCATAAGCACAAACTTCCTTTCAAGAAGGTAGTGCCTCCACATATTCAGTGCATGTATAATCACTACTAACTCAAGATCATGTGTCAGGTAGTTCTGCTCTTTCTCATTTAGTTTCTAGGACTCATAACATACCACCTATCCATCCTGCATAAGGACTCCACCAAGCCCTCTCTTGCAAGCATCTGTGCATAACACAAAACTCTTTATTTGGATATGCAATCTGTAGTATTGGTGCATGTGTCAACAATTTCTTAATCTTCTCAAAGATAGCCTTGCACTCCTTTGTCCATTCAAACTTATTACCTTTCCTTTGCAATGATGTAATGGTATAAGCAATATGTGAGAAGTTCCTGATGAACCTCCTATAATAGCCTACTATACCCATGAAAGATCTCACCTCATCCACATTATTAGGAGCTAACCACTCCATGATGGCCCTTATCTTCTTTGGATCTACTTCAATGCCTTCCTTGGAGACAACATGTCCCAAGTAGTGAACTTCAGTCTAAAATAAACTACACTTGTTGAGCTTAGAATACAACTGATGCTCCCTCAACAACCTCAATACTACTGCTAAGTGCTCGACGTGCTCTTATTTTTAGAATATATCGGTATGTTATCAATGAACACAATAAAAATCTTATCCAAATATGGATGCAACACACTATTCATCAAACACATGAATGTAGCTAGAGCATTAGTTAAGCCAAATGGAAAAACAACAAACTCATAATGCCCATACCTGGTCCTGAACGTAGTCTTGTAAATGTCCTCCTCTTTGATGTGTATGTGATCGTATCTGGATCTCAAGTCAATCTTCGAGAACATTGATGCTCCATTCAACTGATCGAATAAGTCATCAGTCCTTAGCAAAGGGTACCTATTCTTGATAGTCTCTTTGTTCAACTGCCTGTAGTTAATGCATAACCTTAGGGTACCATCTTTCTTCCTCACAAACAAGATTGGTGCACCCCAAGGTGATACATTTGGCCTAATGTATCCCTTGTCCAACATTTCCTTCAGCTACAATTTTAACTCAACCAACTCAAGTGTGCTCATCTTGTAAGGCTCTTCCGATGTTGGAGCTACCCCTGGAACTAACTCAATCGAAAAAGTTTACCTCCGTGTGAAGTGGCAACTTTGTAATGGCCTTAGGGAATACATCCTAAAACTGCTGCAACACTGGATATCTGTTCAACACATCTGCATCCTCAGCCTCCTTACCCTTATCACTAGAAATGTGTACTGCAAAGAGCTTGCACCCTTGCCTACAACTACACTTTTCTTGCATAGCTGTCACCACCCAAACTGATGTGGCTTTCTTCTTACCTTGTAAGACTCTTGCTTCTCCATTTTCATCAACACACACAATAGCTTTGTCATAACAGTCTACCTTGGTTCTATGTAGATACAACCAATCTATCCCCAACAACATACCATATGATCCCAACGGTAACACATTCAAATATGCTATTGTAGTCATACCATTTAAAGAAAATGTGCAAGCTCTTACCCAATGATGAACTCGCTTCTTTGTACCTATAGCCAACTGCACTAACCAAGAATCTGCATGCAATTCCTTATTCAAAACACACTTATCCACCAAGTCAGGACTAACATAGATATAATTAGATCTAAGGTCAATCAAAATAGAAATAACTTGATCACAGAGCTTACCATCCACTAGATGCCTGGTGTTCTACTTGCCCATTTTCCACTACTGCATAGATATGTGGAATACTCTGGCCAACATCCCCAATATTCTATGCCTCTTTTGCACTGTATAACTTAGGCCTTCCACTCTAATGCTGCTAACAATCTCTCTTAAGGTGTTCCTCACCACATGTCCAATAATCCAACCGGCCAGTGCCCTCACCTCTATGCTATTGTTGTTGTTGTGACCCATGTCCCTATCTAGTTGCATTAAATATCTTTTGCGGAGCGACATTTTATTTCCCATATTCATGTTGAGGCCTTGTCCTCTTAGGTTGCCATTTACATCTACCTTTCTCTTTTAACTTCCATCCATGCTGAGATTCATTCTTATGCTTTGATTGCTCATAAAAATGCTTTGGTTTCCCAATAACTTCCTCAAGTGATCGAGGCTCATCATGCGAAATCCAATCTCTAAATGCTAATGGAAAACCACTAAAAAATCTCTAAACTTTAGCCTTCTCATTATTAAGATACAGTACATACGTCAATAGTTATAGAAACTTGGTCATGTACTCTTTGTCTGTCATTGATCCCATCTTTAACTCATAGAATTATTTAGCCTTACTCTTGTAGTACCTTTCTAACAAGTACTTCTTCTTGAAAGCCTCTTGAATTCCCGCCAGCTCAAGTCATCTGTCCTGGTGTATCTAACCCGCTTAACATCTTCCCACCATATGTCTACTTTACCTTTCAAGTTGAAGATAACTATTTTATCCTTCATGTTATCTGTGTACTCATGAAACTCAAAGAACTTGTTCATCCCAAGTATCCAAGCCTTTGCATCTTCCAGCTTCTTCACATATCCATCAAAAGTAGGTGGTTTTTCTTTCATGAATTCATTTGTTAAGTATCTCTTATCATTCCTCTTGTAAGGATTGACGATGCTCATGATGTCTATCAGAAACATAACTAGAATAACACCTGTACTCATCGCCCCTCCTTTCCTCAGTGTCCAACAACTTTCCATCTCTCATTGTGTCAAATATATCCAACCTGTTTCTACGAGGATATATACTACCATGTGTTGCATTAGTCCCATCCTCATGTGCAGGGCTGGCCTAAAGCGACCCTTGTCATTGGCGTTCTAACAAACTCTGAAGAAGTATAACATTGACCTTTGCTTGCTTCTCTTGTGCCTATATGATCCAATCATTATCTGCCTTACAACTCCTCATCTCTTCCTTCAAGCTTCTCAATGTATAGGCCAAATCAGAAGTATGCCCTACACCACGCTACTCATCTAATGCATAAGGAGATTCTACATAATCTACCACCTTCCTAGCCATTTTATCTTTCTCTTCTTGCAATTCATAATATGTCAGCTAAACCAAATCACAATAAACCAACGTACCTTAGTATAGCTCGAGGAGGATACATCGTCTGCAAGATCACCAAATCAGCGTGATACATGTATAACATAATCATAACAGTGTATAGACATTCACAAGTAAATGTATCAACTCATAAACATCACTCTAACTAGGGTCTAGTGATCAATGCAAGGCCATATCAAGAATGCATGCTATGACTTCATGCATGACAACAACCATTACTCCATTGTACACATTGCCACATGCAACCAACAACATGCATAAGCAATGCCTAACCTACTACACATACGCATAAACACATGTAGTTGAGCATAATCGATCAGTTCTTACAATCTACCGATAAGACTGATACATGTAATCAAAATATTCAAAACGTAACCTATCATACAAGGATGTAAGTAGGAGACATAAAATCAACATGTAAGCGACAAATAACCATATACAGTTAGTCACATACTCATGTCAATTACTCTTCACGAAATCAACATCAAATTCTCCATGATAACCATATTATAACCCTAATCCAACATCAAGAAATTGCAAAAAGTATATAAGTGTAAGAGACACACATGCAACTGACTTGCATGCATGACTAACACATTCAACCCATATAGTCTGAGAGTTGAACCATGCTCTCATACCACTCTATAACACCCTCCTCCCACATCCACCCAAGTAACCATGCCAACCGAGGTAAACATGAAACGAGAGGCTACTATGATCGAATTCGACCCCCTAGGTGACCTTAAGGAAGTGGAATCAATGAAACATCACACATGGTCATCCAACATCATCAACAAAACCCTCAAAAGACAAGTCAACTACTCAGATAGTCAGTCCCTAGGTCCCACTGCTATTCTGGATCTCTAAAGCCATAGTCGCTCTCATGCTATGGGAAAGGGAGTGACCAGAGACCTAAAGTAGCTCTCATAGGCCTGCATGCCAATGACTATGGACCAAACTTACCAGTTCTATGCTAGTGACCATGGGATTTAAACCGATTTTTTAGGCCCTCAGTTGCGACCACTACTCAAAATGGAATGAAAGTTTGAAATCAATAAAAATATAGGGAAACAATGATGCAAAAGCAATAAGATCAACAAGACCTTAACTAGACCCCTACTAGTCATGATAGGAATTTCGTCAAACATATCATAGACATGTAACCTACAGGTATAAACAACAGAATTATGTGTAGGGATCTCATACTTATATGAGAATCGCCATAAACCATTGTTCCTTCATTTCATTTGCTGCATATTCATCTATTAGGTCATAGACACATTATCCATTCATATACAAGTAAAAACATGCTGAGAGCCATACATAGCTGTTGTCATAAAATGTGCATACAACCAACATAATAGGGACACAAATACAATAAATATATCAGCTGTAAAAATCCATATATACACCAGTAAATTTACACATGAAAATCAATGAAATGAATTTCTCATTAATCAATGCAATGAAGCAACTAGAGATGGGACTACCATGTTCCACCCGACCATAGATTAGCTAAGCCAAGTCTCTCTTCAGCCAATCACCCTCATTCCATATTTCAAGCAAGAATGTGGGACTCATAGAACACATCAAAACACCAATCAATGTGGATGCCACTGGAGTTCTCTACCTACATTGTGAGGAATTTGAGTGCTTCCTAGTCTCTCAGGCTTTACTGTACATCCTCAGTTTGATCCAGGGATCACTAGGCCCTACACCTAGAAATACCCTCTAGGATTTACCATGCATTCCATCCTGGAATCACAAGGCCCAATGGAGAGAAAATTCACCTCTTAGCTTTACTGTATATCCCACCATTCACTGACAAGGAGTCATTGGCCCGCCGAGGCACAAAATCTGGCTTTACTACAACCCATAGTCTAGTTTAGGGGTTACTAGAATAGTGGCTTCATGCATCCTCAATCTAGTTTAGTGACCACTACACTATGTGTTTGTCAATTCGGAGATCTACCCATTCATCTTCAAATCCAATCGGGCCATCCCACATAAACTGAATGAGAGAACCCATCTCATCAAAGTAATCAGGAAATAGCAAGGCTAGGCTGAAAATACTGGCACACCTGGAAAAACCCATGCCATGGTAGAAAAGAAACACATGCAATCCCATGCATGCCAAATCTAACAAGGAAAATACACATGCAAGTTGATGCCTACAATGAAGCCTGCTGTAGCTACTTGATCCTTCCTTTCCCTGCTTAATCTTTGCTTCCTCTTGACTTCTTTGCCTTTCTTTCTCCAATGCCAAAGTGCTTCAAGAAAACTCTAAGTGTCCAAGAGTATGAGCGAGAGAGAGAATAATGAAAGAGCTCCAAATATAAACTGAAAAGGGGTTACCAAGTGATCCTCCAAAGCCTTTTTATGGATGAGGCCTCTATTTTCTTCATTTTCCTCCTCACATGCAACTTGTGAGCTTTCACCTCCTTTTTCTCCTAATTTCCATTATTTTCATAAATAATTGTGCCTAAAATGCCATTTTTCCTTTCTAAAGCCATAGCCATTTCCTTTGCCAATTTCCTTATCCATAAACAACCAAATGAACATCCCCTAGGATGTCTTGCCAAAAATTCATCTTGGAATAAGTGTCCCATTCATTTGTGGTTATTGTTTTTAACTTTCATTACATGGAATTTTCACCAGGGCTGTTACAGGAAGAATCAACCTTATATGTAGGGACTTTTGTGGGTTTTCCTTTCCCTTTTGAGGCTTTCAAAGTAAAAAAATAGAAGTTAATTTTGATGCAGGGACTACATTTAATTCATTGAGTAAAAATTTCTATGTTGTTTTAATTTACCTACCTCATATAAGGAAATTTTAGCTTTGATATTTTTCATGTCTTCTACAATATTATATTCAATGCAATCCGATAGTATCAAAGTTTTATATGATAAGGTAGACTTGGAAGTAGTTGGAGCAGAATCATAAGATTGAGTAGAAGTCTTTTTGACCGTACCTTTCTCTTTAGTAGAAGGAGTTGGAGACTTTTGATTTTTACTTGTTGTAGTAGTATCAATAGGTCCCTTACTTCTAGTACTTATGGGAAAAGCTTCTTCTTCTTCTTCATTATCTAAAGTGGTCAAGATGAAGTCCCATAAGCCATGAGATTCAACTATTTCCTCTTCTTGTGTTTCATCAACCAATAGAGATGTTTCTTCTTCTTCATCATCTTCATTAGATTCTGCATTTGATATATCAATAGGAGGTTGTGATTGTGATGGTTGATTCCTTTTGAAAGGTTGAAAGGACTTCCTTGAAGATTCAACAACTTGTTTCTTGATTTCAACCATCTCATTTGACATTGTTTTCAAAACAAATTTCAATCCTTCCAAGTCATAAGGATCTTTGGGAGCCTTTTTCTTGGATTCATCTTTAAAATTCACTTTTTTGGTTTGTTTTCTTTCTTCAATGGAATATTTCTTCTCAAGAGCCTGAACTCTCTTTTCCACAGATAAAGCTTCTTTCATGTTGTCAAGAAGTACTATTTTTTGAGCTCTATCCATGAACATAACAATATTTGAAGGAAGAGCACTAATGTACCATTCAATCTGCACATCAGTACCAGGTCTGGAAGTATCTAGGATTTTGTTTAACAATTTGTTAAATCTTGAGTTAAAATCCTTAATTTTTTCATTTGGGTTGGCTTTGAGGTTTGAAAAATCATTTATTAAAGTATTTGTTGTTCGGTCATCCCCAAATTTCCACAAAAAATATTCTCTTCAAACATATCCCAATTTGTGATTGATCTAGTAGGTAGGGTGATTTGGAGCTCAAAAATTTGCTCAAAGTTTAAAGTTTTCAAATCCGTGTGGAACCTGAACAACCACGTAGTGCTCATCATCCTGAATACTACGTAACTTATTTCACGAAACAGACTCTGTATGCTCCCAAAAACATGTTCTATTCATTTTCCAAAATAGGAGAATTTGGCAAAATTGTGATAGCGTAGTCAGTAGTCCATACTGCTGACGTGGCAAGTGATATGGCAGTTGATTGTGTTTTTCTACATCCAATCAGGGTTTGCCATGTATCATAGGTACAGGTGCCTAGGTGGCATGTTTTTGTTTCTTGGATGGTGGCCAACCATAGGCTGCCACATGGCCCACCAGAGGCCGCCACGTGGCAGCATAGGGGCCACTAAAATTTTGGGTTGAAGTCCGAACTGGACTTTGTAGGGTTTGATCCATGGACTTCACACCTACAAATATCTACAATCACCAACGTGCCACAATGGTTCTTGTTTAAAGAACCCCACCAATTTATATTTATACCATAAGTGGGGGAGGATATGGGGTGAGGGCCAAGAGATAGCCCCAACCCTAGTCACCGTGCCCAAAAGGATTAGGGGTGGGACCAGGGGCCTAGGCTTAGCCTCGACCCTACCAACTTTATATAAATGTGCATACAACCCAAGGCCAAAACCAGGGGTGGAGGAATGAGGGCCCGATCAGTGGGGCCAGACAGTTAGCCCTGGCGGCCAGTCACGTGGCCCCCATATGATCCATATTTTCGGACCTAAGGCATCAACGGAAAAATTATCCGTTCCACGATTTGTACGATTTTTCACCAATTTTCTGTTCCATTAGCGGACTTTGGGGTGAAATCGTAGGTTCGGTGCCAGGTTTGGTGGAGTTTGTGGTATGATTAGTTCCAAAACCTGGGGAAGCCATAACTAAATGAGTTTTTGGTCTTTTAAGGAGAAGGAAGAGTCTGGACAGGCATCTTTAGGTATTTTGAAGCCAATGGAATAGGTTTTAGAGCCATTGGAGCACTTCTAAAGAGAGATTTTACAGGTTTAAGTCTATGGGTTCTAGGATCAACTAAGGAGTTGAATCAGTTTTTGAAGTCTTTTGAGAATGGAGAGGACCTTGTAGGGGTTTTCTAGTCTTTATATGTTTTCTGCAGCAGATGAGACATCTATGGTGTATCTCATGTTTCTATTTTGTCATTATGTCTTTGAGGAAAGTTCTATTTTAGTACTTCAAGTGAATTATTGTACTTGTTATGATCATTGTCAGATGGAGTATGGGGTCTTGATTTGAGAACCATTTTTCTTGTTGATTGTTTCATGACTGGCTGTAGGTTTTCATGTTTTAAGAGTGAGAGTTCTTTGTAGGAGAATGTTTCCTTGAAGGGGAAACTAGCCATTCTTTTGGTCAACACACTTTATGTACTCTTTATCATTGAACTATTTTGAGCATAATGAGATTGAGTCAAGCCATTAGAAGCTAGACCAAGGAGGCATAGCCCAGGAGGGGTGAACTCCTTTATCAATTTTTGAGTGTATTATTGTTATGCTTTTTTTTAGTGTTTTTTTTTAATTAATGTTTTAATCTTATGAATTACACATAAAGACATAAAAACTCATGTAAAACTTGTAATTTACGTCATAATCCTCAAGCACTTTGTTTACTATTCTGAATTGGAATTTAGCACAACAAACACTAACTTTCCCATTCAGATCATAGGGAGAAATACCAAGACCTTGAAAATCCTTGAAATGTGTAAGGAGAAAGTCTGCAAACACAATCATCTTCTGAAACCCCATTGAGATTGATTTCCAACATAAAATTATGAAGGTGTTCCTTTGCAGGCAAGCCACCATTTGGATTAAAATTTGGTAATCATCTTTCTGGATGTTTAGGAAGAGGATGTAGTGGTGGTTTCATTACAACTGCACCTAGGATGTTCCAAGGTCTATTTTCCATTTTGGGAGTACTAGGAACAAAGGAAGTTTTAGATGATGTAGAGGATGTATGAGATTGGACAGTTGAAGAAGTTTCCCCTGCATCACTAATGATTACAATAACACTAGTTGATTATGATTGATGAATGTGAATGAGTTTATGGTATTGGACCCACCAACATTCAGGGGATCTCCCCAGTATGAAGTCCCAACTAGACCTCATACCATTTGGTGTAGGAGTCCCATCTGGTACGATGGCCCGGTTTCCATTATATTAAATATATGCCTTAGCTCTTGCTTGTTAGCACATGAGAGTGGTTTACTTAGTCTTTGAACGATGAGGTTCATGTTACTGGTAAGTGCCTAGTGTTGCTTGTGTCAAAGTTCTTTCACTGCAGAGGGAGAGGGTGGAAGTGAGTCTTAGGTTGAAAGGGAATAGTCTCGACTCTGCTAGAGACACACAACACAACAGGACATGCACAACTTCTGGTGGAGTAGTCCACATAGATTCAATAGTCACAAACACAAGGTGAGAAGATAGCACATACAAAACCCAACGGAATAGTCCACACAAGTGCAACAATTGTTATAACAAGTTTACGAGAATGAATTTGTCGAGTATCCGACGTAATAGTCCACATGGGTGAGACAACTCTAACAACTAATACAACACATTTCCAATAGCATATGTACTAAAACAACCGAAACTGTCTTAATATAGGTTAAAGTAACATGAATTATGAGCATCCAAAGAATAGTCTTACAAACTAATACAATACATGTGTGAAAACGTGCTGGCTTGTTAACAGGATTCTAAATTAAGAGAAAGTTCCAAGACACATCCATACGCCATTACATCACTAACCCAAATAGTGGGGAATTGGAGCCACTGCTCGCTCCTCAAATAAAATATTATAGACTCTCAAGGCTATGTGGGAGGAGCCAAGTTGAAAAGTCCTTTGCATGTACAAATGAGGGGTATATATAGCCAAGGGTGAAACTGACCCTTGTGACTATTTGACTTCCCTCATGACTGTTTAACTTACACGACTCTTCAACTTTACATGTGGGTCTCTTGGAATTCCATGTTACATTATATTAATTACAACATTATGGCCCATAGTAGTGATGTGGTCGAAATGACTCATGACATGACTTGACACGACAGTGATGGTATGCTCATACTAATGGTGGTGTTCATGCTGAGCTATAGTGCTGCTGAGTGATGAGTGTGTTATTGGTGTATCATATCTTCACCTCCACATGGCAAGGTGTGTGAAGTCTTCGATGGTCTTGGTGTTTGCTTGATAGTTCATGCACGTGCATTTGTCTCCTTCGCTTACTACTTGGTACGCTTCGTGTGTTTGTCTATTCACGAACAAGTCTCCTAGAATGTGTTCTTTATTTACCCCGTTCATCATTGCACCATGTCTCATCCATGTACTTGTATTTGCAATCACTCATGAGGAGACGACATCAAATCTAGAAATCTCCTGGTCTACCATGACACATTATATTTCATTTTCGGGTGCAGGTGACAAGGAGAGAGGACAAGGCTCTGAAACTATGTTGAGCACATTTCAGGCTGGGATGTAGGCTCCAAGCACTGTCATTGGGAGGATGAGATGGGAAGTCCATATTAGAAGTGACTATATATGGGATCTATCTCAGTTGAAGGGAAGATTTGCGCAAAATTTCGAGGGAGGCAGTGCAGAGATCGGGGAGGACACTACCAGTGAAAATTGTGCAGATTATCTAGGGAGGCTAGTAGCAAGTTGCGGGAGCTTGTTGAAAAAAACTACGCAGAACTGCGAGGCTTGCATGCAAGACATCTTTGCATACTTTCTTGGCTAAGTGGGGTGTTGGGTAGCTAGAGGACAACCCAAGAAAACTGCACAGTTTTCAGGAGGAGCAACAGGCTGGCTGACAAGGTGACTGGCTGTCAAAACTGCGTAAATTTTGTGGACAGTGCAGTGAGAGGTATCGGGTGGCTGTCTTTCATTTCTACACAATTTCTTTAGTCATTAGAGGAAGGCATGCTTGGAAGTGTCTGTGCATTTTTTTTGAGGAGTGAGGCCTGGGGTCATTGCTTGACCAAACTCTCTGGTTGACTAGCCGGAGGCTTGATGGATTTTCTTACGTGCAGTGTAGATTGAGATGAACTGCTGAGCAACTTTTGTGCTGTTTTGGGTGATATTTAGTTAGATCGATTCTAGGATTGCGTAGTGAAGACAGCTTGGGAGACAACCTCAAGCTTGTGCAATTATGGGCAGCAATACATAATCACTGAGGGCTAATACTGTTCAATGCAGCTCATCGGAGGTTCGACTGCTGGAGGGTGGTTTGGTTGATAGAGTTTAAAAAAAATGACTAAGTGTGTGAACGAGTGAACTCATGCATGCATGACCTTGTGAACACACACTCAACATGACTCGACAAAAAGACATATTGAACCAACAAGACAACTTATGCTCAGTGTGACTGACCGTGCGACTGTCTAATGGGGAAAGTGACAAGTGCGACACCTCAGATAGACCTTCAAATGACTGTGAGCTAACTTCTGTGACAGTGCTTACAACATTGTGTGTGAGTGCGATAGATGTTTACATAGCAAACAACTCAAGCAAAACCTTAAACATCACTAGAACGAGGTCGTAAGCATGACATAACAATCAACATGTCGAAGATGACAGTTGGTCAAACATGGAAAAGAAAGTAAGACATGTGGAGGAAACACGTGAAATGACCTTTTGTGTTTGCATACATGCATGTTACAAAGGATAGGATGATATGAAAATGACAAGAAGTCCTGCAAACTCAACTAAGAGATGTACTTTGGAAGGTTTTCTTTACCTACCATACTTACCCTCAAGATGATCATGCATCTGACGAAGTTTGCATGCGGTCCGGATCTTTTCCATTACTTGGTCTACTGGTCCTTCTCCTCAACTACTTGGGGTGATCTTAGCATGCCACCTTTTCTTGTAATCACTGGGTGATGGATAAACATGGTTTCAGTGAGAAGCGACTACTGCCAAATTGAGGCCCTGGGAGGCTCGTCTGCATAGTTTTTGCATGAAAGACTGACTGGACAACTTAGACAACATTGCATAGTTTTGAGGCACAGTACACTGCAATAGGATGGGGGTCCTGGGAGGACACCTCTGTGAAATTTTTGAGTGTAGTGTAGCTGGAATGCTCTGCACATTTCTGTAGAGCAGTGTTGGCTGCTTGACTGCTCTACGCATTTTTTGAGAGTAGTGCTGGTTGGGGTCTCTGCGGGTTGCGGGGTTTCAAAAGGCAAGGGAGGTTGGAGTGTCTGCACACTACGGGGTTTCAATAGGGAAGGGAGGAAGCTTGATGGTTGCAGAAGAAAAGCGCACAGTTCCGGGAAGCTGGATGAGGCTAGGTTGCTCAGGAAAATGGTTAAGTGTGAGATCAGTGAAACGTATGTAAAGATTGATAGGAATTGACTGTGATTTCACATGGACACTTAGTGACATAATGTAAACCATCTAAAATGCATAAGGCATACTTTTCTTGATGAAACAACCTTCGTGACAAGAGTGTGTGAAGTGAGAGTGAAACATGTCTATGTGATGACAACCACTCATGTGCACATGCTTTCCCTTGAAGAAAAAAAACTTTCCCTTTGCATGAAAAACAACAACCCCTAGGCCCAAAGATGACACATGCTGCATAAATATGCGAACACATACAACTCCTAAGATCAAGGAGGGGAGCTTGAAATCATCATCTTACCAACAAGTGACCCAGGATGATCGATCGCAGGATCCAAGGTAGGCTACGAAATTTGCATGTGAACCAAAATTTTGGAGGGTGATTGTAGTCACTACAACACAATGGATGGAATCAAAGGATGATAAGAGGAAGGTAGAGGAGAATGAGAAGAAGAAGTGGGATGAACAAAAGGGGTAGGAGGTGGAGAATATGTTGTAATCTCACTAGTCAAAGATTTAGTATTTGGAGTATTTTTCTTTATTCGATGAGTAGGTAATGAAAACTCAAAAGGCTTGATTCCAAGTTTTTCACTCTACGATCTAGTTAAAACTCTAGAATACTGTAGAGATGAGGTAACACTTCCTTCAGATAAATCAGACTGAGTGGGTTTTTCTCCATAAATTAAAATTCCTTCCAGTCTCTAAATTAAAGTCTGCACTTCAGGTGATTCTGTAGGTGATTATGTAGAAGCTTGACCTACTGAACTTTGGAGAGATATAAGAGATTTACTAACTGTTTGAGCAACTTTAGGTCTATGACTAGGAGATTTAGAATGGGATCTTGAAGTTTGTCGAGGCTTTGAGGGAGTCTGACTCTTAGAATGAATTTTTCTTTTAGGATGTGACTTTGCTTCCATTCACAATCTAATGACCCTGCTCCTAGTGCAAAATTTTTTGAAGGTCTGAAATGTCATCCTCAAAATTGGGAGAAAACCACTCAGTCGAGACCTTAGAGCTGATCCTTTTCTGTTTGGGATGGTGACTCCAACTGGGATTATGGCACCAATTTCCCTTTATATGAAATTATAAAAAATAGATTGAATAAATTTAGAGAGCTTTGATATAACTACAACTAAAAATAAATATTAATAAACTTAATATATATCTCAGGAACGTTGTTTGCATATGTGATTAAAGATATTTAATTAATTAACATGACAATATAGATTATCGTGTAACTATGAAGTTAAAATAGAGAAAATAACTAATTTAATTAAACATCTAATTAGATTAGCTTATAAATTCATCACATATATGATATTTCGCTTTTCATACATATAATTTATGATTCCAATCCAAACATATCAATAGTGATAATGGATGATTGTTACAAGACATATACAATGAACAAAATCAACGTTTCCATTTAGCTTTATACAAAAGAATAGCCAATGGATAGTAGTACCCGATATATCATTTCTCTGCTCATGAGAAAAATGGTGATGGTTCAACTATATATTAAGAAAAACTTGAGTTACAATAGTGCAAGCTTAAGCCTTCTTTCAAAAATTCAGAACCCCTTCTCATTACAAATGGAGGGGATTTATAGCTTCATGATAAAATACAAATATAGAAAATACAATAAGAACTTCCAACAGTTTCAAAAACACATCCAAAATAAAAAAGAAGGGAAAAATTTAGAATTTGTTGTAACAAATTATCTAGGCCTGGGAGGAAGATTGTCCTCCGATTCATTGTTATAGTTCATAGATATCTACCATGTTCTTTAACTCGGGTGGAGACCTCGGTTGAATTCACATCTGGATGATGAATATTGCATCTCTTAGCACTGGCAACATTTGAGTGGTTGTATTGGATAAACATTAGATCATCTAATAAGCCCTAGTATTGCAACAAGAATGTCACAAATCCCAAGGCTACCAACTTAAATTATCAACCTGTTAGTTCCATTTTTCGTAGCCTGTTACCAGGGATCAAAATGAGCTCTTATTATGTCTGGTTTTTAGAGATGTTTTGCACATGAGTTTTAGTGAAAATTATATCCTAAGTATGTCCATCAGAAGGAGCCAGGAAAAATATTTCCAACCATATATCACATTCCCATAACCGGTTTCTGGATCAGAAGATATGATCGAAATGAATGATTAATTCTTGGTTATGCATGTTTTGAGGTCAGTTGTTGCACACAGGGACAAGTTTACTACAAAATCAGTTTGGACAGGAATTTTACAAACGTGAAAAAGGTTTTTATCCATCACATACCAAATAACAAAAACCTCCTTCATTTTATGCACAAGTGTTACTATGTGGGAGATATGCAGTGATATTTGAAGCCTACATTAAAATAAAACAAATTTTGTAGTTATTTTATTGTTTTCGTCATTTTAGTGTGGTGCCATTTTACAACAGATGGGAAGTAATTTTGAGAAACCCAAAGAGAATTTTGTTAACCACAAGCCATATAACAAAAACCCCTTTTAGTTTATTCACAGGTTTTTTGAATTGGAACATTTTACTAGATCTTTACAACTTATTTTTACAGATTTAAAATTTTAATGATTTTCTGTTTTAGAGATGATTTTGTGGCATAGATTTCGAGCAATTGGAAACAAATTTCCAAAATTTGAGAGATGTTTTTCTCAAACATGACCTTATCTACAAAAAATTCTTTCAATTTTGTAACAATTGCTATGGTTCAGGAGATATGAGTTCATCTTCGACACCTAATTTCAAAAATTCGGTCCAAATTTAATGTAACTGATTCTATTTTCAAGAAGATGGTTGAGCTCAATTGCTTTAGTACAGGGATGAGAAAATTGTATATATTTTATGAATTTCAGACTGTAAGGGTTGGATTTTGGTAGTAGAGAGGGGCTCCTGGGATTGTGTAAAGTTTTTCTTGAATATTATTTTGATGAAGCAGTTTCTGCCCTTTAGATTTGGGATCCATTATGGTGTTTAATGTGCAACATGTTTTTTTTTAAATTCATTTCCATGCTTTGTTTTTTCTACTAATTTCATACAAAATTCTCTAAGGGAAGTGTTAGGAATTCATCCATGCATGATGCTCCTTTCACAATGATTATGTTCTTTAATGTAGTGGTTATCTTTTCAGAATCCATCCTCTGTTAGATGCTCTGTTGAGTAATCCTGTGTTTCTCTTTCTCCTAAAGTTGCCACTGTAGATCCATCCCCTGATTGATGCCTGCAGGGTGGTGGGCTTTCTCCTCTTTTGTTCTCTCATTTGCAATCTTTTATCTGGCTGAACATTGCACTTACTTTGCCCCAAGTTTGTTGGTGGAAACTAGTTTCGAATCCATAGCCCAATGGTCCCTTCTCTTGTTGTTTTTGACCCACAACTTTTAAATCAAATCCTTACACTTCATAGCTAGCCTAAGATTAAGTTATCATAGCCATGCTTTGTTGGCAAAGAGAGAGCCCTCTCTAGTCTGGCACAGCTAGATGCCAGATCAAAATCTTGGTCTGTAGTTACCTCAGAATCGCCTCTTCTCAGCCTTGAGGTTCATTCTGAGTGCTAACATATTGGCGTCGTTGCCGAGGAGAGGTGACAGATATTCTCGGGAAAGATCATTCAAGTTGCAGATCTGATTGCTGATGGTCGACAACAGTCAGACACATATGAAGGCTGAAATCATCTACCTGACGACTCCATTGTTCGAAATCCCGAGTTTCAAAGTATTGATGGTGGCTCCATTGGCTAAATGAAGGACTCAGATGTTGCTTCTATTTGTTCAAGGTATTCATCTATCGATTTTTCTAATATTCCTAGTTTTCCTAATCAATTACTGAAGGATGCATATATTTTGAGCAATGGCCCTAAATTCAATGGGGAAGATCTGACTTTGCCTCTTGAACATGTAGCAAATTTCAAAACATTTATAGAATCTCTTAGAGTAAAAAACGAGGATGTTTTTATTAGATTTTTCTATGATTCGTTTCAAGGCAAATGTAGAAGATGGATTAAAAGTTTTCCTATAAGATATATTAAGTCATTCACAGATTTTTGGCATATCTTTCTTGAAACATGGATGGAGAAAGAGGAAGAATTCGAAATAGAGGTGGCCTCTATTCAAGGCTTTAGAGAATGGGAAGATATGTGCATGGATGTGAGGTAGATGAGAACTTTGCTTCATCTCTTTCTTCTTATTTGAAGTCTTGTCGATGTAGCCATGAAGTTAAGCTCAATTTTTTGCAAGATTTTGCCATCAAAATTAAAGAAGATCTAATTGAATTGGAAACCCAAATATAATCCCAGGATCTAGACTGTCAAGTCCCACTCTTTGGGGATCTTTTCCAGCAGAGGGAAGGAAAGGTAAGGCTGCCCTTGGATGTTTGCATTAATAATTTGCAGCTGGAAGCATATATTGAGGAGTTGGGGCAGAAAACAGAGTCTGGTTTCTTTGATCCTATTGCGGCATATATGGAAAAAAATTCAGTTTGAATAACAAGCTAGATTTCCTTTTACACAGCCACACTCATTTTGTGCATGTATGGTTGTCGGCATTTCCAATTGTGTCATGGTTCGAGCACTTCCAAACAAGATCCTTGTCATAGTTACTTGATTGGGTTGGTTTGGCATTGCAACATTACTTGGTCTATCAATTTTTCGTCAGAGTAGGGTAGATTTGTAGACAAATAAGCTACCCAAGGAAACATTTCAGTTTTCGGTATTTGTTTATGTACATATTACAGTATGTATATGTTTTTGGATTGGTATGAGTTTTTTGGGTTTACAGATTTTTGTGACCATGTTTCCCAATGGATGAGGCACTTGGTCTACGGTGTTCTTGACACCTCCAAGGAGCTGCCATCCCCAATAAGGCCAATGTTAGTTCCAGTCTTCACAGCCTGTTACCAGGGATCAAAATGAGCTCTTATTATGTTTGGTTTTCAGAGATGTTTTGCACATGAGTTTCAGTGAAAATTATATCCTAAGTATGTCCATCAGAAGGAGCTTGGAAAAATATTTCCAATGGTATATCACATTCCCATAATTGGTTTTTGGATCAGAAGATATGATCGAAATGAATGATTGATTCTTGGTTTTGCATGTTTTGAGGTCAGTTGCTGCACACAGGGACAAGTTTACTACAAAATCAGTTTGGATAGGAATTTTACAAAAGTGAAAGAGGATTTTGTCCATCACATACCAAATATCAAAAACCTCCTTTAGTTTATGCAAAAGTGTTACTATGTGGGAGATATGTAGTGATATTTGAAGCCTACATTAAAATAAAACAAATTTTGCAGTTATTTTACCGTTTTAGTAATTTTAGTGCGGTGCCACTTTACAACAGATGGAAAGTAATTTTGAGAAACCCAAAGAGGTTTTTGTTAACCACAAGCCATATAACAAAAACCTCTTTCATTTTATTCACAGGTGTCGTGAATTACATTTCCCCAAGTTTGGCGGGGGAAATTAGTTTCGAATCCATAGCCCAATGGTCCCTTCTCTTGTTGTTTTCGACCCACAACTTTTAAATCAAATCCTCACACTTCATAGCTAGCCTAAGAATAAGTTATCGCAACCACGCTTTGTTGGCAAAGAGAGAGCCCTCTTTGGTATGGCAGGGCTAGATGCCAGATCAAAAGCTTGGTTTGTAGTTACCTCGGAATTACCTCTTCTCAACCTTGAGGTTCATTCTGACTGTTAACAATTCCAATGGGTTTCCTTCCAGCCGATAACTCCACCAGATCCCAGGCCTCATTTTTGTTCAAAGATTCCATTTCATCAACCATGGCCTCTTTCCAAAGTTTTCCATCCTCTGAATCTACTGCCTCCCTGATAGTTTTTGGATCATCATCAATAATAGATAAAGAAACATTTGAACAGAAAGTAGATGGACTATACCTTTGTTGCTCTCTTATTTCTCGAATTGATCTTGTCACAACTGGAGTTTGTGGCTCTTCATATTCTGATTTCTTCTCTGCTGTAGAGTCTGATTCTTCCTCCTTTAGATCAAACTCTATCTTCTTAGGTTCCTTTGGTAGGAATTCATGTTTAATAACATAGTTCACCTCTCTAAACACCACATCTCAGTTGTACATAACCTTCCTTGTTTATTAGTTCCAAAGCTTATAACCTTTTAAACCATCCTTACACCCAATAAAGATGCATCTTTCAGATTTACTATCCAACTTGGTTCTTTTCTCCTTTGGAAAATGTACTTATGCATCAAAGCCAAATACCCTCATATGTGAAAAAGAGGGTTTCTTACAAGTCCATACCTCATGTGGAGTCTTATCCTCCAATGCTGATGAAGGTGATTTATTGACTAGGTAACAAGTAGTCTCCACTGCCTCCACCCATAATTCTTGTCCTAACCCGACACAACTAAGCATGCATATTGCCTTTTCCATCAACGTCCTATTCATTCTTTCTGCAACCCTATTTTCTAAGGTTTGTATGTAGTAGTTTTCTTGCATGCTATACCAAAATTCTTACAAAACTCTTCAAATTCCTTCTTGCATAACTCTCCACCATTATCTATCATCAACACCTTTATCTTCTTCTCTATCTGGTTTTCCATAAGAGCCTTAAATTCTTAAACTTGTCAAAGACTTTAGATTTCTTCCTAAGGAAATATATCCATGTATTCCTTATGAAGTTATCTATAAATGATACATATTACACAAACTTACTTAGTGATGGAACCGACATAGGTCCAAACATATCATTGTGCAGAAGCTCTAATATCCCTTTCGCCCTCCTAACACCAGAGGGGAAACTCACCTGATTCTTCTTCCCATATACACAATGTTCATAGAAATCGAACTCTAGAGATAAATTAGGCATACCTTTTACTATACCATTACCATGAAGTATTTGAATGCCCTTCTTTCCAATATGTCCAAGCCTTTGATGCCATAGCATGGTATTTTTTCCAGAGGCGACTAGATTTTCTGCTCCACTTTTAGGAACCATAGAAATATTGCACCTATCAATAACATTACTATCCAAAAGCTTGTAC
The DNA here is from genome assembly GCA_031772625.1 of Pinus tabuliformis. Taxonomy (NCBI): domain Eukaryota; kingdom Viridiplantae; phylum Streptophyta; class Pinopsida; order Pinales; family Pinaceae; genus Pinus; species Pinus tabuliformis. The sequence goes on from CM062813.1 coordinate 409,385,404, forward strand.
AAAGTTCCAATATAAACTCCCTACATCAACACTAGTGCTCCCTGAACCATCTTGTAGGTATCTTTCTTGAACACTATTTCTACACCTGCATCATCCATCTTGCTAACAAAAATCAGATTTCTAGCCAATGCACGAATATGTAGAACAACCAAAAGTGTTCTAATCCTTCTGTCTTGTAACTTCAGTTTGACTTTTCCACGTCCGATGATTATAGCCTCCCAGTCATCCCCTAAGAACACATCACCGCCGTCATATATCTCATACTCACAAAACCACTCCCTATGGGGAGTGAAGTGAAAGGATGCACCTGAGTCAATAAAACATGCGTCATGATCTACATGTGTACTTGAAGAAGGAACCATGTACAAATCCCCACCTTCATCTAAGGTTGTTTTCTTCTCTGCAGAAGGAGAATCATCAGATCCCTTTCCTTTCTTAGGAGCTTTAGATCTACATTTTGTTTTGAATTGCCCTTCCTTTTTGCATTTCCAGGACACCTTTACAGGTTTTCCTAGATATTTAGATCTCCCACTCGAGGACTTATTTTGTTTATATTTTGGGACCGTCCTCATATAGACAAGGTGTCTCCATTCTATCCCTCCATATTTTTCCATCTCATCTCCTCTGACAACAAGGATGATACTATTTCATCAAACTTTAAGGTAGTTGTATTGCTACCTATTGTAACAACCAGACTATCCCATGAATCTGGTAGAGAACACAATAAACTGATGCACTTATCTTCATCTAAAATTTTAATATCAATGGATAACAACTGGCTTACCACAGTATTAAAGACATTCAGATGCTCTGTCACCGAGTCTCCATCATTCAGCCTCAGGTTATACCATTTTTTCCATAGGAACAATTTGTTCACTAGAGACTTAGATTGGTACAAAGTCCCTAACCTGTCCCAAAAATCCTTCACTGTAGCTTCCCCAGATACATTCAACAATAATGAATCTGAGATACAAAACCATATTGTGCTCTTTTCTTTTCAATCCAACTTCATCCTATCTTCATCTAAAATTTTTGTTTGTTTATTACGTAGATTTACCACGATCCACTAATATTTATCCACCAACAAATCCTCCATATTGAGTTTCCACAACTCAAAACTCTAGCCATTAAATTTCTCGATCTCTATCTTTTCACTGCTCGCCTTCTTCTTTCACTGCAAGAATTGATCTTACAAATCTCCCACTGAACAGGGTCTACCATAAGCCTAACCAAAACCCCTCAGCAGTAAAGTCGTTGCCCTGAAGCCCAAACAAATAAGATAAAAAATTTATAATTTAACCCTGTACAAAAATTACCTACATACGAATACTAAAAACAAAAAATAAACAATGCTGAGAACATAAAACATAAAACATATATACACATAGATTTTCCCCCAGATCTCAAAATCGAGACTACTTGATTGATTTTTCATTATTTTTATTTCAATGTTACAATACACATATATACATGTCGAAGCATTCATAAACCACAGTCCATTAACCCTAGATTAGAACATAACTGTAGTTCCCTTGATCAGATCTATAAAATACCATGGGCAGAAAACCATGTGGAAAACCCATGCACAAAACCATAGGTAGGTCTGCGCACCTAATATAGGGTCCAAAATGCTTTTCCTAGGGCACTACCCCAAACCTCATGTAGGGGGACTACCATCCCCTAGAGACCCCCCGACAGGGGGGGCTGTGCCACCCTGTCATGCCCTTGCCGGGGCAATGACAGGGGGGGCTATTGCCCCCCCTGTAACCCCCTGTGCATGTAGTTAGTCTTGGAAACAATATAACACACACCAAACATGGCCTAACTGACTAGTGAATCATTAAGACAATTCAATGATTTATTTCTTGAGGAAATACTAGTATTGTTGTCAAGAAGAGAAATGGATTTCTCAATCAAATTATTGATAGGATCAACACTGGTGTCAAAGAAAACACATCACATGAGTATGTTAGAGTTGGTGGAGCTAAAATTACAATTGAAGGAACTATGGGAAAAAAGGTATATTAGACCCAATGTGTCACCTTGAGGAGACCCAAAATTATTTGTGAAGAAAGAGGATAGCACACTGCAGCTATGGATTGACTACATGCAACTAAATAAAGCCATAATAAATAAAAAGTATCCTCTACTTAGGATTGATGACTTATTCGATCAGCTAAAAGGGGTTGCAGTGTTCTCAAAAATAGACTTGGGGTCTCGGTACCATTTAGTATGGATTAACAATGTGGATATCCAAAAGACATCTTTCAAAACTAAGTATGGACATTATGAATTGGTGGTGGTGCCATTTGGGCTCACAAATTCTCCAACCACATTTTTGTGTCTAATGAACAATGTACTTAGCCCATATTTTCACAAGTTTGTGTTGGTATTCATGGGCGACATCTTGGTTTAATCTAAAACCAAGGAATATACTTGAAGAATATTTGAGAGTATTGTTGCAATTTCTGAGAGAAACAACTTTATGCCAAGTTCAACAAATATTGTTTCTTCCAATCACAAGTTTAATACTTCAGACGTATTGTTAGTAAAAAAGGAGTAGAAGTAGATCTTGAAAACATCAAGGCCATCATGGAGTGGCGTAATCCTTATAATGTTATAAATGTTAGATCCTTCATGGGGTAGATTGAATATTACTAGAGGTTCATTCAATTTTTTTCAAATATTAGGCATATGACCATAGTTTTTGTAACAATAATTAGGGGAATTTTGAGGTATAAAACGGGCCTCCTAAGGAAATTATAAAATAATAGTGTAAATAATAAAATAAGATTAGATTACATCAACAAATTTTAGAGGGAAAAAAGAAAAAACTATTTTTTCAACTCGTATTTTCAACTTACCTCCCTATGGATTTACTCAAATTTTGATCGGAAACACTTATTGGATGTAGAATTTGATTCCACACCCAAAGAGTACCCATGTTCCATACTTTTGATAGAACCTACTAAACAAAAATTGATAAATACATGAAAAATTTGATTGCAATCATGTTTTTTCATGTATTTCTCATTTCTCGTATAGTAGGGTTGATCAAAAGTATGCAACATGGGTAGTCCTTAGATGAGGAATTAAATTTTGCATCCAAAAGGTACTCCCAATTGAAATTTGAGTACAACCTTAGGGAGATAAGTTGAAAATACGAGTTGAAAACGTAGTTTTATTATTTTTATTTTTTTACTCCAAAAATGGTGAATCATCCCCCCATGGTTGACATCATCATCTTGAATTTTATTGGTTCTTATAAAGTTAATTTTGGTTGTATATTTTTCTTAGGAGGCCCATTTTAGACCTCAAAATTCCCCTAATGCCCTCCAACCCCCTTGTGTTCTTCCTGGGCCGTGGAAGGTGTTAATATTAAATTAACCCAAACTCCAAGCTCTATTATGATTATGGGTTTATAAAAATCCTCTTTTTATAACTTCACTAAAACCCAAATCCCTTACCACCATCATGTTCTGTTTGTTGATAGCTTTCACGAAGATATAAATTTTATCTCAATATCAGTCTCGGATTAAAGGTTATTCCCATTTAAAGTTTAGTCCATCAAATCTTTTGATGTCAGCAAGGCACTACCACATGGCTCTTTCCATGTAACCCTTGGTCCAATGTGGCACCTAATCGTTGCATAAGGTCATCATGGCACCTGTCACCTCATCTCATATTAGTGGTATGAATAGGGCCTAACCCACCATGGATTTCCATAATTCCTCATTATATCTAGGCTAAGGGGAAAATTGGGTGCTAAAAGAAAATCACAATATGGATGCATTTACATACGAGTCTCATGCATTAATCCCCCAAGTAGGCCCCAATCTATATACACTCCATCTTGATCAAACTACGAATTCAACTACATATGGACCTGTTGAAGCCTCGAAAATCGCTGCAATAACATGGGGATGACCACCCGGTTTGGACCTTAAAATAGCTCCTTTTCCGTTTGGAATGGTGGTTCCGACTGGTTCAACTAGGTCCAATTACCTTCTCTCAATCTCCAATGGCTTTAAAATATGACTTTCATTCACCAATGGAAAAGAGATGTTAGATCAACCTTCTTGTTGATTAGGCAAGAAAGTGATCCTTAAGATGATTTAGGGCTCAGCCAATCCACTGATAAAGTTTGTCTATTTGGGAAGAGGATTTAAAAGAACGTAGAAATTATTTTAAATGCAAACTTATTCTCAGATGCAAGAAAAAAGGAACTATCTTAATCCTATCTCAATTAGATCTAACCCAACCAAGAGCAGGTATTTAAAACATTGAAGTTTAAATGTCTCGTTTATAATGAATATCAAGTTAATGAAGTAGTTCAATTAACTGACATTATGGATACCAAACACATCCTATTGAGACCTTTTAACTAAAATAATCAATTAACAACACTCAGGAAGAAGTTCACAACACATCACTATTTATTAACTCAATATTAAGAGACAGATTTATGAGTAAATAGTTACTCAGAAATTAGAATTCAGCCCATAAGAGCAGAAATAAATAACAACATAAAATAGAAGCAAATTAATCATACCGAAAAAAATGCACAAATATGTAAGTAAATTGACACCATTCTTGTTATCATAAAATAAAACCAGCATTTAAAATAATAGTATTTGAAATACCAATTTGTTGAATCCATTTCTCCAGCTCCGGTTTCTAATATTCCTTTACAATGCCTAATCTTTTGCTTTCAAAAGTAGAGCTACAATAGTGCAAACTCTGTTCATTATACATAACTCAGGATGTAAAAGAAAAATCTCAATAATCTCTAGATCTGAGATTCCATTCCTCCTACCTACAACTCTAAATCCCTATTACAAAAGTACTTTTAGAATTCAAAATTGTAGAGGAGAGCAGCCCTTTATTACATTCTGCAATCTGCTATTTATAATATTTGCAAAAGAATTCTTGAGATGAAAGTTTGTTGAAGAGAAATCTGTCCAATCCAATTTTATTTGCTCAAAATTTCAATGTTTAATTGCTGGAGCATTCTCATTGATTGAGATATTTTTCTCCATATCTCTTCTATTGTTTTCCTACAAAATGAAATCAAAATGAATTAAGATGCAACAATAAAATGAAAATATCATTTTTGGCATTAAAATAAATCCAATAAAAATCTATTTAAATAAATAATTGAAAATAAAGTATAAGCTCTCTATTGATGCTTGTGATAGTTTAATTGGGAAATAATATTATTGACGAATGGATCTGCAATTAGAAGAGGCTTGGACAAATGAAAATGTAGAAAATAACTCAGAAAATTGATTTTGTTTTAGAAATTCGGAGCTTGAACTTCTGCATGATTTTTGACCCGATTAATGATGAAATCTATTAGTGAAACCTCATCTGAAACGTTCTCCTTGATTTTATCTTTCCAATAAGCCATCATGGGCCTTATTTGGCCAAATAAAACTCATTCTATGAGCTTCCAAAGTTGACGAGTCAAATCTGGCATAAATCTGGAAATTCTGTTGTTGGATTAAAAATCAGAGTTTTTAATTAAAATCTAATCCTAAATTAGAATTCTAATTATTTAATAATTAATTCTAATTTAATTATTTATTATGAACTAAACTAATTAATTAATAAACTATTTATTAATTAATATCTAACTAACTAAAATATTAACTATTTATAAACTAATTAATATTAATAAATAATATTTAAATTTAAATTTAATTAAATTAATTAAATATTATATATTAATTAATTTAATTAATATAATATATTAAATATTAAATATTTTAAACTATTAAAAAAATAAACTAACCTACCACTATCCTACCTCTTTATTCATTCTTATTCCACTCACGTATGAGTGAATTTGGAAACTCAAAACTAAATGAATCATGCACCAAAATTGATGTCCTGTTGCCTTATGACTTCAGTGATCGCATATCGGTGAATGAGGGTTATCGCAATTTTTTTTAAGAATGTTTCGATAAGAAATTTGCGATGCAATGCATCGATTGTATTGTTAATTTTTATTTTAATATTAAATCATTTTATCTTAACATTCCATTACCATTTCACTTATTCGTATGAATGTTAATTTAAAACAAAACAAAACATAAGTTTTATGAAAACTAAGGTTAATGCTCCAAGTCCTTTGACCTTTAGCCTTTTCGCAATCGCAAGAAACCTTGGATCGGGGTTTTGTTAAAAATGTTGCGATAAGAATTCTCCGATGCGACGTAATAAAATTCTTTTTTATTTATATATATATATATATATATATATATCAAATTTAATTTAATTTAATTAATTATATTTTATATAATAATTAATTTAATTAATTTGAGATTTAATATTAAATATCAATGTTTTATTTTGGTTTTATTTTAATGAAATTAGCTATGAAATTATCTAAACTACAACCATTCTGAAAATAAATAAAAAGAATAAAAATAACATTTTTAACCCAGACTAGATAAATGATGGGACTTCAAAGGAGTACCATTTACAAACCAATTGACCAAATGAGGCAAAACGAGCATCAATGGGAAGCTTATGAAAAATTTATTTGAACAAAGCAATCAAAACAAGAATCTAAAGAAAATGAAAAATTAACAATCATGTAGGATAATCGACTAAATAAAAATTCTAAAAGGTGTTTAGCCAAATTTTTTATAGAAAGGGTCCCCATTATTTGAAGTGAACAAATAAAAATTGGGTGGGTTGTGCTTTACCACAACAATGGTGACACAAGGGAGAAGAACCAGTTATCTCTATTTGATATGAATGAGATTTTCCTAAAATTAAAGTAAAAACAATTAAAGAAGAAAATATTATTTTTTGGAATGTTTGACTAGGTTCATTAACTTGAATAAAAGCAAGAATCATCTAATTGTATTTTTTCTTAAAATTCCTCATAAATTAAAATACTTCAAAATTCTATATCAGTCTTTAATTAGTTGTAGAGATAAAGCAGGGGTCACTTTACAAATGAGCTTTTTAAAATATACTCATTTGTCACAAGTAGAGCCACTGGTGCTAGAAAACATCTATAGTCTTGACAGGGTTACCTTTTTAATCATAAATGATTCAGAATCCTATCTTTTTAAGAATTATTGACCTAAAGATAAATCCATTTATATGTGTGTTTTTTTTTTTTTTATTCTTATTTTTTTATTTTTTTTGTTCCTAAAAACCATTGTCCTGGTTTGGTAGCCAGATAATTGACAATGCCATTCACTGGTTATAATTGACTGAACAAGCTGGCTCGTGATGAGACCCCTTGTCTTATAATTGTTTGCAATCATAAGCCATTACCCTGGTTTGTTTAACAGTGTTGGTAATGTCAGCCTATTTTTCCCCTATGATCATGGTAAGGAAACTCATGATGAGACTTCTTATCTTTTAAGTTTAAATATATTTTTGGATTATACTCTAGAAAAATAAGACTCTTTGGGATGGGGAGAATCATTGACTCCTTAAGAGTTAAGAATGACAATTTCAGAGTTAAAAGGTGCTTTGCTGTAAAGTGTCTTTACTTGGTTAAAAATAACTTTTCTTGACTGATAATAGAACTTTGAAAGGTCTTAATAAAATATTGAAATCTCAAAAATGATTACAATTTTGATGAAAAAGAAATTTCTTCAGATTTTATAATACTTTGTCAACTTCCCTAAATTGGTAATCTCTTCCTTAGGTATGTCTACCTTTATAACAAGAAAATCAAACTTTACTAAGAGATTTAGAAAAAAGCTAATAGGCGACTATTAACAATTTTCCTCTATGTATGCTGACCATTGTTAGGTAACAAGTAGGTCTTCCATATAAATCATGGCAAAGTCACCAAAATCAAAACTGAAAACTAAAGGAAAAGAATTCTTATGCTAAAATGAGAAAGAAATCAACAAACAAAAATAAAAATGAAGAAATTTTAAAAGTGGAAAGGAAAATCCAAGTTTCGTAAGATAAACTTAAACAAGAATGTTTATATCAATGTCTCAATAATATGAAGAAAAATAAAAATAATCACGTAATCATTCTTTCTTATGTCGAGATTTAGAAAAATCATACCTTGGAGGGTTGTAAGTGTTTTAGGCTTTTTGGATAGCAGTGACGATAAAATTTAGTCACAATGAAAATTTTCTGTCAGATATCAATCTTCTTGCTCCAAAGCATCATCTTAATCATTTTCTAATAAAAGGAATGCTTGAAGAAACAAACTAAAGGTTCAAAAACTTCCTGGTGTAGCTGTTTCGATGAAGATTATCACTGCTTATTGAAATAAATCCAGGAGAAGAGTATGGATTTCGAAAATATGATCTGGCGGAGGATTGGAAGCTTTTATGAAGAGCCGCAAAACAGATTTTTATATCAGAATAATTTAAAAACAAAAATGAAACTAAATTAACGAAATGGTAATTAATGAAAGTGGGTAAATGAATCTTACCATTTGATAATTTCTTTTGATCTTACCTGAAAGGTATCAGTTTCTCCAAACTAGCTGACTTTTTGTTTTAATTAACATTATAAAAGATGAAGAAGTCAAACTAACCAAAATCCTATAACCCAAAATCATTGTTTATTTTATTTAAACTAAAGCAAGCAGTAAAATGTAAAAATGGAATGCTTAGTGTTCAAAGGAAAACAAATGCGTCAGAAATTAGAATGAAATTTTGCAGTAATCACTGTTTCTCAAAGTATTATAAGTTTCATATAAACTCCATGATTTTATAAATTGTCTAGAATCAAGACCAAATCCAAGATAATAAAATTTAAATATGAAAATAGAGAGGTCTTGAATTCCATATTTAATTATGGAATCATATATTTAAAACTGAAATATATGAGAAATAAAAATGATTTTCAGAATATGCTGCAAATTGGTCATTAACTACTTTCTTACCATAGTGGTTACCAAGTTTTCTTTTAAAATAATACATCGCCGTATTAGATGATTCACATCACATGTTTCTTCACCTTGCTTCAAGTTTAATTTGCAAGACTTCACCTTTGTTTCTATGCCATATATCAATTAAATGTTAATGGCTTAAAGGCATGCATTGGAAGCTATCACATCGAAGGTTGCAATGGAAAATTGCCAATATGAAAACATGCGTTGAGAAGATGTGTGATGTGATGGAGCGATCGCATCATTGAAGAAATATTATATCGGGGATCGGGGAATATTTACACTGTGCTTCCCACATCGCACATCGCAGAGTCGGAGATGTGATGTGAGCATAAATAAAAATGCGATGAAGCGATTGCGATATCGGCGATCGCGAATCGACGATGCTAATCGGCGATGCTAATCAGCGATTGGCGAAATTTTGGTACCTGATAGAACACTATATGATTCTTGTGACGCCGATATGAGATGAATGACATGGCTAATCGGTGATCAACGATCTTAAGCACATGAGGTAACAATTCTCGATACACCAATATGCGATGAAGAGTGGACCCGATAATTTTATGATGAAAATTTAATAACATATCAGATCTGAGACATCGGCCCCTTAAAATTATGCCCCTACTTTTATTGCGATTGAATGGACGCGATATTTTATAAACTTGATTTGAATTTCATATCGGATCTGGAATTATGTGGTCATTGCAATATCGGTAAAGTCGTTTATCAAAGATCGGTTATTCATGATAAAGGAAGTATATTCCATTGTAAACCTCTGATATGTGAAATGCGATATGACATATGAGCGAGCTAATACATCGGAGATATTTTATGAACAATTTGTTATCAAAAATGCTAAAAGGTACTTTCGATGAAATATTTTGCTACAAATGGTTGTGAAGTAGCTGATGTAATATCGGAATGAAATTGTTGACGAAGATGAGTGAGATGGTAGTATTGCGAATATTTTCACTGAAGTATCAGCGATATGAAAATCAAGTTGAATCGTATGATATTACTTGAAATTTCAATTGGGTTTTTTGATGGTTGAAAGCAAAGTTAAAAATGTTCAAATTCTAATGAATCACAAAATAAAATTTCCCTGAACCTGTTGCAAGTTTGAAATGGGTTTGCTGCTTACTTCAAGTTTTGAAAACAGATGAAAACCTACAAATAAAACAAAACAAAAATAAAAAATAAACTAAGGAAAAGAAAAAATAATAATAGATGAGAATGAACTTGTAAATGCGTACCCGGAAGGAAATTCTTTGTAGTTTTTACCTCATGAATCTTCAAAATTTTCCTTTGATTTATCAAAATTTTTCCTTTGTCCAAATCTTCTCATCATTTATTTTAAATTGGAGTGTGCAATCAACCTAAAACCTCTGCTTATTCATGTTCAGGAAATATAAAATTTACCAGAAATAAATATGAAAATAGTCTTTCTTTTTGAATTACAACAACAATTTATTACCTCTACTCATTCCGAATTAATTTGAGAAAAATCTGTATTGTTATAGTGACTATTCAATAAAGCCTTTAGTAAATAAATATGATGTGTATTGCAGCATCAAATAATAAACTAAAGATCAGAATGGGACACAGATACATTTCCTGAGATAATGAGATCATGAAGCTTTTATATCCTCAAAACCTTTATCATATAAATTTCAAAAGAAAATCTTAGAAGGAAATCCCGAAATGAAGAAAAGTGGCTTTGAGGCAATTGATGCCAAATGCAACCTCAATTGAATTTAACCAAGACATTATTCAGCAATAGGCAGAGATGTATTCATGGGTAGAGGTATTGCTGCAATAGATTTTGATTTAAAAATGAGAAGGAAGAATTATAAATTTTTTGATGAGAGGTAAATATTTCATTGAACATATATATGATATGAGAAGGGCTGATTGCTTCCTTTATTTTTAATCTGTAGAACTATTAAAAATAAATTAACTACAAAACAAATAAACTAAATTAATTCTACTCCTATTCTAACCATATACATGAAGATGACTAGGTATAGTCATATTTCCAGTGTAACCATTCTCTCATTTTTATTCCTGCATATATGTACAGTTCAAATGTTAGTAATAAAAATACAAATTTAATTGAACTAAGAAAATTAAATATGAAATCAGAATGTACAGTTATTGTTAGCAACTTATTCACAATCCCCTTCTCTTGAAATTTCTTTTCCAATTGAATATCAGTTGGATCATAGAAATCTGGGTGGATTTCTATTAAGGATTGGGAAATATTCAAACGAAGAAATGAAAGGCTAGATTGTGGATATGAGCTTTTAGATTCAAAGGCCTGGAAGAAATTGTTAGTGTTATGTGTAAATGTTAAGCTATTGACAATCTTCCATGAAGGAAAACTTTCCAAATATTTTTCAAATGAATTAATGAAAAAATGATGGAAGTCTGTTAGATATAATGGAAGATTATTAATTGAATTGGATTGCTGGCCAGATTGTAAAAATACATTCTCTTGTTGACATTGCTTTTGAGAAGATAAAAGTTTTTGATAAGAGATGAACATCGATTGAAATTGAAATATTAATAGCTTTTGATATTCATGATTATAATATGAAACTTCAATTTCCCAATAGGGCAATGCATCAATTGAATGTTTGATAGTAAAGTGCTCAATATGCCAGCGTAAAGTGTCAAAAATCTGAAAAATAAAATTAGAAATAAAATCTGATTTTATACAAAATAAGTGAGGAAACAAAAATAAAATGAAATCACTATTTGTACAACTAATGTTACAGCACAATTGGGATCATTTTGAAATAATTTTTTTTTCACAAGGATTGGCCAGAATTATGGAATTTGAGTAATTTTAAATTCCAACTTGTGAATTAGAAAGGGAATTATGATTATGAATAGGAATGAAAGCTTGATCATGATATGAATCATAAATTGGAATATTTTCTCGAATAGTGAAATCATGAAGATAATTTTTTGCTCTAGAATGAGGATTGGTTGGAATAATTTCTAAATTAAAATGTCTTTCATTCTCAGATGTTATTTGAATTTTTTCATGAGGACTTTCTTTAGAAGAATAGAAATCAACATTCTCAATGTCAGAGTAATTATCATAAATGACTTCACAAGATTCTCTAGAATTCCCTTCAATCTCATCCAATATATCCAAACAAGGAGGAACAAGAATTTCATGTTCATTAATGACAAAAGAATGATCAATTATTGTTTCTTTATCTTGATAAAAATTTATTGGTGATTCATTCAAATCATCCTCTTTATTTTTTGGAATATCATTAATACCAAGAGGGGATAAATTGCCATCATTAAAAATATAAATATAAAGGAAAAATGTGAATCTGAAATAATGCATTTAAAAATGTCTCTGATTGAGAATTCTTGTACATTATGCTCATTGTAAATTTTAGATTCCAGATCATTCATTTGCGTGTGCATGCTTTCTTGAAGAAAGCTGTTTTGCTGCTCTGATTTCGGCATTTGTTAAACATGGAAAAATTCAGAAATTTGTACAACAGTTTGCATTTTATTATTTACTTTGACTATTGCTTGCACTTGCCGATTTCCAATTTGATTTTCTGAATTTACCTCAAAGTAGCTTTTAGATTTCAAGGCGACTCTTTCTCCAAAATTGCTGTTGTTGTCTTCTTGCATTTGATTAGAAATATTCTCTAAGCTTTGTGAAACCCTTTCATCACAATTTATTTCGACATCCATATTGGAATTCTCATTTATGTTAGAAGGGGATGGAACAAAGCTTGAACTAATTTCATATGGATCAGGAATGGGAGGAAGAGAACAAATATGTTCAAACCAATCTAGTGATTCTTCATTCGTAGGTTCATCTTTGACTTTAAATTTTAAACAATTCAAATGAAATTGAATATTAAAATCTCTAACAGACTCATTTTCTTTTCATAGATACTCAATCTCATCATATACCTAATCATAATCATAGCGGTCAAATTTACAAATGAAAATTGCAACAAATTGATCCTAGCTGTGAATTGAGGCAACTGGAAGAGTTCTACACTAGTTTCTGGCTTTTGCCGCAAATGTGAGAATAACAATTCCGCATAAAATGCCTTCATCAATTCCTTGAAAATCATAATTTGAAACATTTTCAATAAATTGAAAGACATGATTAAAAGAAGAAGAATTTCTCTCACCATTAAACTTTACCTAAGACAAGAGTCTTACCACTTTGGGAGGAGTATTGGAAGATGCACGTACATGGATATAACTCCAAATTGGAAGTTTAAGAGGAGCCATCATGATTAAATAAAATGTTAAAATTGAAAAGACTCCAATAGACAACAAGTTTCAGGCCCTTCTTCTAGCGCTAAAATGTTGAAGCCTCGAAAATCGCTGCAACAACATGGGGGATGACCACCTGGCCCGGACCTTAAAGCAACTCCTTTTCCATTTGGAATGGTGGTTCCCACTGGTTCAACTAGGTCCAGTTACCTTCTCTCAGTCTCCAATGGCTTTAAAATATGATTTTCATTCACCAATGGAAAAGAGACATCAGGTCAACCTTCTTGCTGATTAGGAAAGAAAGTGATCCTTAAGCTGATTTAGGGCTCAGCCAATCCACTACTAAAGTTTGCCTCTTTGGGAAGAGGACTTAAAAGAATGTAGAAATTATTCTAAATGCAAACTTATTCTAAGATGCAAGCAAGAAAGAACTATTTTAATCCTATCTCAATTAGGCAGATATAGATCTAACCCAACCAAGAGCAGATATTTAAAACATTGAAATTTAAATGCCTCGTTTATAATGACTATCATGTTAATGAAGTAGTTCAATTAACTGACATTATGGACACCAAACGCATCCTATTGAGACCTTTTAATTGAAATAATCAATCAACAACACTCAGAAAGAAGTTCACAAAATGATATTGATCATTTAATTAGTAACTTGAATTATTAAACAATAATATGCGGAAGAAGTTCACAACATATCACTATTTATTAACCCAATATTAAAAGACAGATTTATGAGTAAATAGTTACTCAGAAATCAGAGTTCAGCCCATAAGAGCAGATATAAATAACAACATAAAATAGAAGAAAATTACCCATACCGACAAAAGTGCACAAATATGTAAGTAAATTGACACCATTCTTGTTATCATAAAATAAAACCAGCATTTAAAATAATAGTATTCGGAATACCAATTTGTTGAATCCATTTCTCCAACTCCGGTCTCTAATATTCCTTTACAATGCCTAAACTTCTGCTTTCAAAAGCAAAGCTACAATAGTGCAAATTCTGTTCATTATACATAACTCATGATGTAAAAGAAAAACCTCAATAATCTCTAGATCTGAGATTCCAATCCTCCCACCTACAAATCTAAATCTCTATTACAAAAATGCTTTTAGAATTCAGAATTGCAGAGGAGAGCAACCTTTTATTACATTTTGCAATCTGCTATTTATAATATTTGCAAAAGAATTTTTGAGAGGAAATTTTGTTGAAGAGAAATCTGTCCAATCCAATTTTATTTGCTCAAAATTTCACTGTTTAATTGCTGGAACATTCTCATTGATTGAGATATTTTTCTCCATATCTCTTCTACTGTTTTCCTGCAAAAAGAAATCAAAATGAATTAAGATGCAACAATAAAATCAAAATATCATTTCTGGCATTAAAATAAATCTAATCAAATTCTATTTAAATAAATAATTGAAAATAAAGTATAAGCTCTCTATTGATGCCTGGGATAGTTTAATTGGGAAAGGATATTATTGACGAATGGATCTGCAATTAGAAGAGGCTCGGACAAATGAAAATGTAGAAAATAACTCAGAAAATTGATTTTGTTTTAGAAATTCGGAGCATGATCTTCTGCATGATTTTTGACCCAATTAATGACCAAATCTATTAGTGAAACCTCCTCAGAAACGTTCTCCTTGATTTTATGTTTCCAATGAGCCGTCATGGGCCTTATTTGGCCAAGTAAAACTCATTCTATGAGCTTCTAAAGTTGATGAGTCAAATCTGGCATAAATCTGGAAATTCTGTCGCTGGGCTAAAAACCAAATTTTTTAATTAAAAATCTAATCCTAAATTAGAATTCTAATTATCTAATAATTAATTCTAATTTAATTATTTATTATGAACTAAACTAATTAATTAATATACTATTTATTAATTAATATCTAACTCACTAAAATATTAACTATTTATAAACTAATTAATATTAATATAAATAATATTTAAATTTAAATTTAATTAAATTAATTAAATATTATATATTAATTAATTTAATTAATATAATATATTAA
This sequence comes from Pinus tabuliformis, assembly GCA_031772625.1. Lineage (NCBI taxonomy): Eukaryota > Viridiplantae > Streptophyta > Pinopsida > Pinales > Pinaceae > Pinus > Pinus tabuliformis. The sequence goes on from CM062813.1 coordinate 409,400,600, forward strand.
ATACTAAATATTTTAAACTATTAAAAAAATAAACTAACCTACCACTATCTTACCTCTTTATTCATTCCTATTCCACTCATGTATGAGTGAATTTGGAAACTCAAAACTAAATGAATCATGCACCAAAATTAATGTCCCGTTGCCTTATGACTTTGGTGATTTCATATTAGTGAATGAGGGTTATCGCAGTTTTTTTTAAGAATGTTCCAATAAGAAATTTGCGATTCGATGCATCAATTGTATCGTTAATTTTTATTTTAATATTAAATCATTTTATCTTAACAGTCCATTACCATTTCGCTTATTCATATGAATGTTAATTTAAAACAAAACAAAACGTAATTTTTATGAAAACTAAGGTTAATGCTCAAAGTCCATTGACCTTTAGCCTTTTCGCAATCGCAAGAAACCTTGGATCCGAGTTTTGTTAAAAATGTTACGATAAGAATTCTCCGATGTGATGTAATCAAATTCTTTTATATATATATATATATATATATATATATATATATAGATATATTTTTATATCAAATTTTAATTTAATTTAATTAATTATATTTTATATAATAATTAATGTAATTAATTTGAGATTTAATATTAAATATCAATGTTTTATTTTGGTTTTATTTTAATGAAATTAGTTATGAAATTATCTAAACTATAGCCATTCCGAAAATAAATAAAAATAATAAAAATAGCATTTTTAACCCAGAATAGATAAATGATGGGACTTCAAAGGAGTACCATTTACAAACCAATTGACCAAATGAGGCGAAAGAAGCATCAATGGGAAGGTTATGAAAAATTGATTTGAACAAAGCAGTCAAAACAAGAATCCAAAGAAAATGAAAAATTAACAATCGCGTAGGATAATCAACTAAATAAAAATCTTAAAAGGTGTTTAGCCAATTTTTTTATAGAAAGGGTCCCCATTATTTGAAGTGAACAAATAAAAATGGGGGGGTTGTGTTTTACCACAACAGGACCTCATGCGTTAATTCTGCAAGTGGGCCTAGCTCTAGATACACTCCATTCTTTTTCAAACTCTAGATTCAACTACATCTGGGCGTTGCCCAGTAATTCCCTAAGTGAGCCCCAATCTGGATATGCTCGATTCTTTTTCAAACTCTAGATTCAACTAAATTTGGGCCTTGTGCATTAATTCCCCAAGCCTGCCTCACTTTAGATATGCTTCATTCTTTTTCAAACTCCAAATTCAACTACATCCAGGATTCACACATTAATTCCCCAAGTGGGCCCCACTACAATACGTTCCATTCTTTCTCAAACTTTGGATTCGACCACATTCAAGCCTCATGCATTAATTCCCCAAGTGGGCCCCACTACAATATGTTCCATTCTTTCTCAAACTTTGGATTCCACCACATTCAAGCCTCATGCATTAATTCCCCAAGTGGGCCCTTCTTTGGATGTGCTCCATTCTTTCTCAAACTCGATATTCACCCACATCGGGGCCTTGCACATCAATTCCCCAAGTGGGGCCCACTTTGGATAGGATTCATTCTTTTTAAAACTGTAGATTCAACTACATCCATGCCTTATGCATTATACATTGAACAAAGATATATGGTTTGAGGATTTTATCTAGGACGCGTTCAACCTCAGACAAACGATTCAATACGGGACCATTTGGTCTTAGACACAAAATCATGACTTTTGTCCAACTGCGAGAAGGGAAAATTTAGAGGGCTCTAATAGAGTTCCTCAAATTAGAACTCTTTCTGAGAATCTGAAATTCTAGGGAAAAGAATTTAGAATATGAAACTTAACCTTCAAAATTATTTCACCATGACCATGACATATTTTAATGGCACCATCAGACCTAACCTACATTAGATATTAACAATAAAAGACAAAAATGAAACCAAGGACAAATTTAACCAAAACACTATGGACCATGCATACTCAATAAATCTCAATATATCATAAATGTTGTAGGTGTGCACAATCATATACTAATCACACTAATTTTAAGCTCAGATACCCACAACTCTAGATGATCCTTTCTTTAACTCACAACATAGGATTCACCCTCTTCATGTCTAAAATAGCCTACAATGTTAAGTAAAGCAATGAGCCATCAAGATCATAAGCATGTTAATGAATAGAACATTGGTAATAGAAATTAGTTGTGTAACTTCACACAACCAATCACATATGCACATATAATTCTTCTAATTCAAGAAACTTTCATTCCATTCACATAATGTTGGTATTCCAACTTAGCCATAAGAACGTGAAAAACAACTTGTCCATGAAGGACATGAAAAAAATCTTAATGATCATTCAGGAGTAATGTTGAGCCATACATTAGCTAATAATATACCAGTTGAGTTAAGCATTCCCATTCAAATATATACAATACATTACACTTATTTGAATGGTTGGACATGACTAGAAATTGAAGGAGGGACTTCAAATCTCTTCCCAACCATAGGGAAAATACACATTAGTCTCTCTTGTAGTTATCCACCCCTGAGCCAGATCTATAGTTTGAAGGAATGCTTGCTTATGGAATTCAACCAAGGCTCAACTAGGGTATTACTCAATTCCAGGAGTCTGAATCTTTAATCTGTGTGGTTTATCAACTATGTTTTGAAGGAAACCATTGCAGGAAAACTTGTATCCCACTATTTAGGTGGTTTATGAGCTCACTTATCAAGCACTATGTTGTTTATAAACTTCCTCAGCAAGCACTTAGTGATTTATCAATTCTTTTCCACAAGCACCATAATGGCTCTGCTACCATTCCTAGTGATTTATCAGCCTTACAACAAGTAATCAAGTGGTTTATCAACCCTTTAAGTAAGAACTAAGGGGTTTATCAAATTTTATAGCAAGCACTAAGTGGTTTATCAAATTACTTGGAAAGCACTCATTATTCAATCCCAAATTGAGCCTCCTACTAGCCATTCAAGCTTGTAAAATGTATTCCAACAATATACTTCCTCATTACAAAGGAAATTACACCCCAATTATTTTGAGTAAGGATCTTGGTCACAACTCTTACTTCCAACTATGATCTTTATCATCTTCTCTCTTCTCCCAAGTTCCATCCCTCAATTTTTCTTGCATTCCTTGTTTTTCCTGTAAGCTATTCATCTCCTACGAGACTACCTGACTTTCATTCACCCATGTCATGGAATAGGAAAAAAATGTGCATTTCTTCTTCCTAATCATTTCTTGCTAGATATTAGGTGTTGGAGAATTTTATTACGCTATCCAATGCTAGTCTTTTCCACTTCTTTTCTCCCCCTTTGACCATGGATCCATGTGTCCCTCTTGTTAGTCCAACTAATTAAAATAATGCATACTTAATTTATTTCAATATTACACATAATGTCAGAACCAGTCATGATTTCTATGTTGGAATTATAGAGTCATCATTTTAACGCTACAAAAATAGGGTTACATAAGGGGTGTTACAAATCCTACCCCCTTAAAGGAACATTATCCTCTGTGTTTTCTGTAACTAGAAACTAAAAGAACAAAATTGAGCTTTATATAACAACTCTTACATCATCTTATTCATCAAACAAAAATGGATACAACACACTCATTTGTTCTTCCTTCTCTTATGTGGCTTCATCAGGTACAAAGTGCTTCCATTTCACCTTAATCTGCTATATTACTCAATTTCGAAGTGCGGTCTATCTATGGTCTAGGGTGAATAGTGGTTTTTGTTCGAACTCTCCCTAAGGTTCTACCTGTATCATATACTAGTCAACAATATGATTAGAACCATGTACATAATTATTAAGGAAATAAATGTGAAAATTATCATGTGGATTCACCATGAGTGGTAAGGTTAATCTATAGGCAACTTACCCCTCTCTTTCTAAAATCTAAAATGGTCCACAAAATCTAGGTGCCAACTTAGCACAATACCCCACTTTTAGTCAGAGCTCTTCCATCATCTTATGCATAGATACAAATGATTTCCCAATCAGAATTCGTTGTGCATCCTTTGTTGGTCTACATATCTATTTTTCGTATCTTGAGCTTCCTTCATTTTTTCCCTAATCTTTGTCACTTCCTATTCTATTGCTTTCAACATGTCAAGTCCAAGAGCTACTATAATTATTATGTCATCCCAATTGATAAGAGTGATACATTTATGATAATATAGTCCCTCGAAAGGACTCATCTTTGATGACTCCATATATCAATTATTGTATGCAAACTACACTAATGGTAGAAAATCATCCTACTTCATTCGCTAGTGCTTGGCGTAAATTCTCAGAATGTCCTAAAAAATTCCATTCACTCTTTATATTTGGCCATCTGTTTGAGGATGATAGGCAGTCTTAAAAGATAGTTAGGTTCCAAAACCAACAAAAAACACATTGCAAAAATTGGAAGTGAACCTGGAATTTCGATCGAAGATAATCTTCTTAGGTACACCATGAAATTTGAAAATTTCCTTTATGAATATCCGAGCTATATCAATGGGCATGTGTGTGGACTTGAAAACTATGAAATGAGATTCCTTACTCAAATTTTCCACTACCACCATGATGGTGTCATGGTCTTTCACTATTTTTTGTAATCCCATAATGAAGTCCACAAATATGATTTCCCATTGCCCTCAGGGATTAAGATTGGCTTCAACAATGCTGCTGGGTGTCTACATTCTACTTTTACTTGTTAACATTCTAGGAACTAGAAAATGTATTTAACAACTTCCTTATTCAATCCTAGACAATAATTTTTTTTCTTTATGACTGTTATCATTTTCTAATAACCAGAATGGCTTGAGTAAGGTCTCTTATGGAACTCATCCATGATGAGTTTATTTAAGTCATGTTCTTCAGGAACATACTTTTTGTTCTTGAAAAACAACATAAAATCATTAGTGAGCTGGTATCCCTTGCTCATTGATCCCTTTGGCTCCTTCTGCAAACATTGCTTCACATGATCATAATGCTCATCATGAGGCAATGCCTCTTCAATCCTCTCCTTGAGGAAAACTTCACATGTTCTCATAGATACTAAATGAACAACTTGTAGACTCCTACTAAGTGCATATACCACCTTATTTTATTTTCCTTTAATGTGCTTTATCTCAAAATTAAATTTGTTGATCAAAGCCAACCATATGACTTGTTTAACATTTAACTTGGGTTGCTCAAACAAGTATCTCTGTTCTCCATGATCTAACATCAACAAACAATTTCTCCTAAGTACGTAGTGCCTCCACATTTTTTAAGGCATGCACTACTGCTACAAGTTCCTTATCATGAGTGACATAGTTATCATGTTCATTTTTACTTTCCTGTTTCATAGAAAATCAAATGTCCTTCTTGTACTAGGGTTCCACCATGTCCTTCCTTATAAGCATCAGTGCAAAACCAAAAAATCATGTTCTAGATTTTCTATTCTTAAAATAGGTGCACATGAGTAGTTTATTAAGTTGCAGAAAATTGGATGCACATTCTAGTGTTTACTAAAATTTGACTCCTTTCGTTTGTAAGGTAGTGATTGGATTGTCAACCTTTAAATTTTTTTTAATGAACCATTGGTAATATCTAGCTAATCCCATGAAGGATCTAACCTCTATTACATTCTGGGGAGTGGGCACTCCATTATCACCTTGAACTTTTCGATGTCAACAACCACTCCTCTTGATATAACATGCCCCAAGTAGTGAACCTAGTTTTTGAAGAATTCATATTTTCTGAATTTTTCATGTAGATTATGCTCCCTTAATAATTGTAACATCTCTCTCAGGTTTCCTTCATGTTTTTCTTTGGTTTCTAAATACGTCAAGATGTCATCCAAAAAGACGAACAAAAAATTGTCCAAATATGGTTTCATGACATTGTTCATCAATCACATGAATGTGGCTAGTGCATTCCTATGCCCAAATGACACTACTACAAACTATAGTGTAAATATCTCATTCTTAAGGATATTTTGTGGATATATTCATATTTAATCAAAATCTAATGGTATCTAGACATCAAATCTATTTTCAAAAACACTACAACCCCTCTCAGCTAGTCGAATAAATCATCAATTATGGGAAGTAGGTACTTATTCTTAATTATAGCTTTATTTCTCTACCGGTAGATGATTCACAACCACAGTTTGATATCATTCTTCCTAACAAACAACACTAGGGCTCCCCAAGATGACACACTTTTATCTAACATCTCTTTCAATTTCATCTTCAATTTCGCAAGTTTAGGCATACTCATGCAATATGGAGCCTTTAATGTTGGCACCATTCCAAGAATCAATCAAATTATAAATTTGATGTCCCTCATCGGTTGTAATCTTGGTATTTCTTCTATAAATGCATCAGTAAATTTCTTTAACATAGGGTGATTTTCCGATCCGACATCATTGACTTCCAATTCCATGGTCACGTGGATTCCATAATATGCACAACCTTTCCTGGTCCTCTACTTTACTTGTAGCACTATTATTTTCTTAGACATGATTGGTTACTTTATCCATTGCGGTGTTATCTTCTCACCAATGTCGCTAAGGAAATCCAACGATTTTGTATAACAACCAATATTTGTTTTTGGGCTATTAACTAGTCCATGCTGATTAAAATATCATATGTTCCCAATGGAATAAAGTTGAGAGCAACTAAAGTGGACATGCCACTCATTTACATGGGGCATGACTCCACCATGTCTATCACCCATATTTTGGTCCTTGTGGCCAACTAAACCAACCATGATCTTTCATGAGTTTTCTTTTTCAAATCACATTTCTCTTCAACCTTTAGGATGATATAACTAAAATTAGAGCCTAGGTTAATTAGAATTTAAACAGGTTGGTTAATTACCGTACCTTCCATCTCGATTACAGAAGCTTGATGTTCTACTTGCCTATTTTCCAATGCAACATATATTCATGGAAAAATATGAGCCATATCATTCATTGTTGTCAGCTCCTATACATTGTACATATTTGCGTCATTATGATGTTACCGAGGATAGTTCCTCCGCAGATGTTTTTCTCCACATGTCCAAAAATTCACATGCCCCTTCCTGAACCCCTCAGCCTCTTCCAATGCTGACTTCGAGGGCCAATTTTTGTTAGTGAAATTATATTTTTGTTTGGTTTCATCCTTGAAATACGTGGTGAACTTCACACTCCTCCTTCCTTGCATATATGTTGAGGATTTTGACCCTTTTCCCTTAAATTCTGTCTTATCTTTCTTATTCTAATATGTTCAGATCTTGGCCTTGTGTTTCGACTATTTGTAGCAATATTTGGTCTTTCATATGGTGTCCTCTAATGTTTTTGGATCATCAAATTCAATCCTATCATGATAGTCTTGTGGTAAACCACTGAGGTACCTTTGAATTTTTTCCTTGTCATGTTTGATATATAGGATGTACTTCGAAAACTCCAAAAACATATTAGTGTACACATTAACAATTAACTGTCCCAATTTGAGCTGACGAAATTCCTTGACCTTGTTGTCATAGTACCTTTCAGACAGGTACTTCTCTCAAAATCATTTCTCAAATTTCTCCAAGATATCTCTTTCTCTCAAATTTCCTTGACATTCCTCAATTCTTCCCATCATATATTGGATTTTCCTTTCAAACTTAGTATAAATACTTGGGCTTCATGTTCTTCAAGTAGTCATGTACCCTGAATTATTTCTTCCTCCCCATCAACCAATCCTCTACCTCTTCATCCTCCTTTACCTCTGCATCAAAGGTAAGGGTATTTGCTTTCTTGAACTCTTCTCGTATTGAGCTCCTCTTACCTCTCCTTTGATGATGGTGGCTCTTATGTGTAGAATATGATATATGGTCAAGGCTACTTGACTATTTTCTTGGAGTGTTCAATGGAATTTCTCCTCTCATTGTATGTTCATTTCGTCATCTATGTCTTTTCCTTGAATTTTTACTTTGTGCTCTATTGGTGTCCATTTTTTTCTTTTAGATATTGATGGACTATCTTTGGACATGTTCTTGTATATATAGTTGTCATCGAGCTCCTGCTTTTTCTACCTTTGTAGACATGATAGGCTTTGTAACATTACTACATTTACCTCTGCTTTCCTTTCTTGTGCTCTAACAATATTTTCATTATCTTCTTTGTAGCTCCTCAACTTAATGCTTAAACTTCTAAGGGTGTCCATCCAATCCAGAGAGTCTTCTGCTCTTGTTTTCCCAACTGAGCCTTTTCTTGACTGTGCTGGGATCTATTAGCACCATACTACACCATTTTATTACGCATTCCTATATTTTCCTGCTATTCCTTGGTGTCTTCTTATGTGTTTTTACATGGCATATAACTGTTAGTCAAATAAAAAAATAGATAAACACATTTACCCATGATTTTGGCATGTTTTCAGTAAGCGTGTTGATGTAAAACCAATTAAAACAAAAAATCTCATGTTAGAATATAGGTTCAAAGATTAATTAATCTATCAGTAATCCATCAAGTCAAAAATCAACACACATGTATACAACAATGAAATTAGCATATTAAACGTTTATCCTATGTGTGTGTGTGTGTGCCTCTTAAGTTCTAGTGTTGAACCTTAGCTCTTATACCACTTTGTCACAATCCCTCCCATGCCCTTAGGTTCTTCTTGTGTTGTGGAAAGTGTTAGTTCTAAAATTAACTCAATCTCCATGGTCTATTATGAATATGGGGTTATAAAAATTCTCTTTTTCCAACTTCACCAAAATTCAAATCCCTTACCACCATCACGTTTAGCTTATTGAGAGATTTCTAGAAATATAATTTTATCTCAATCCAACTCCTGGATTGAAAGTTATATATGCCCATTTAAATTTTAGCTTATCAAATCTTTTCATGCCAGCAAGGCACTACCACATGGCATCCCTTGTGACCCACGTTGCTCTTTCCACATCACCTATGGTCTAGTGTGGCACATACATGGTTGCATTAGGATGTTGTGGCACTTGTCACCTCATCTCAAATCAATGGGACCCACATGGCCTACCTTGCCATGCATTTCCATAATTCCTCATTATATTTGGGCCAAGGGGAAAATATAGGTGCTCAAAAAAATATCAAAATGACATAACCCCCAATTCCCCGAATACCTCAAATATAATTCCAAGAAGACCCCACCTCAAATGCACTCCAACCTTCTCCAAAATTCTGATGCATTTACATCTAGGCCTCATGCATTAATCCCCAAACTAATCCCCACAATGGATACACTCCGTTCTTCATAAAAGTCTAGATTCAACTACATCCAGACTTCATGCATTAATTCCCCAAGTGGGCCCCAATTCGTTCTTGGGACCAAGATGACATATGCATAAGGAAATACCACTAGGTCCATTTCCTTGTAGGTAGTCAAAAGGACTTAGGATCAGGATGATGTGTGCGCAAGAAAATCCCACTGGGTTCTTCTCTGTGTGGGTAGTCGAATGGAGCCAAGGTTGGGATAACGTGTGCGCAGGGAAAGCCCACTAGGTTCTTCTCCCTGTAGGTAGTTGAAAATAGTTGGGGGTAGAGATAAGGGGTGCATAGGGTAATCCCATGAGGTTCTTTTCCTTGTAGGTGGTTGAAAGGTGTTAAGATTGATATGATGTAAGCATGGGGAATGCCAACTAAGTTCTTTTACTTGCAAGTAGTTGGAAAAGACTGAGGTTGGCCCTTATGTATGCACCAGGGGGGAGGGAATGCCAAATTGTTTTCCTTACAAGATGTTGGATGGAGCCATGACCGCGATGACATGGTTAGGTTGATTGGCTAAAGAAAAGTAAAGTTGTAAAATGTGTTGGGGTCAAGCTGGTGGAGCCCATGAACCTAAGCCTATGTGGCGAGCATAGATAGGATTAGAGTACATTTGCATGGATTCCATATAGGAACCATGAGAAGTGTAAGAATATTAGGGATGACATGACAAGTCCATGTGGGTCTCTTCCATTAGGTGGTATCTTGCGGACATGGCACCATCTTGTTCGTCAAACTTGAGATGGGAATAACTCTTGATCTAGGAGTTAGATTTGGATGAAATTTATATCATCGAAAATTTGTCAATACACTAAATATGATGGTAATATCAGAAGTTAATTTTTTAAGCTTTGAAGGGAGAGGGATTTTGTGACCCCAAATTCATAACGAGCCATGAAAGTCGAGTTAATTAAAAATTAAAACCTCCCACAACCTGGTGTTCCTTTAAGGGGGTGGTAGGGAGCGTCATAAAGGTTTATTATCATTTTTTTTCTTAGTTCCTAAGTTAACTTGAGTTAACCTACAAACCCACACTAAAATGAAATATTTCCTTTATCCAAAATTCCAATTCAAAAGGAAAAAAAAGGTAACAACCCACAACATTTTGTTTTCGCTCTCTCTCATCGATGAGTTTTAAGATATTGAAAGTTAAAGATTACTGTATTTTGTAGCCATTAATTGATTCTCCTATCTGGGATTTAAAATCATCACTTTATGATCTTTAAAAACAAATATTAGGATTACCATAGAATAGATCAAAGAGGGAAAATTTTAAATATATCGAAAAAGATTTCCAAGCATCCTTGGTGATTTCTTTCATTAATTCTGAACAAGAACATGGTTTTGATTCGTTTAAAGAGATGGATTGTTATGTAATTTTGTGATGCACTAACAATTTTTTTTCAGAATAAATTAGAGAAATGAGTTTGTAGGTCCCATTATAGGGGAAAGTCCCAATTTGGTGATTTAGGGTTGAAAACCTTCCTGGGTCAATTTGAGGCATCAAATAACAATTTTTTATGTCATAAAATTTGAAATTATAGCTCCGAGCCTCTTAATGTCATTCTACATGTTGATTTTTTTTTTTGATGGTGCAAAAATCACCTTAGTTGGAATTTGTATGTGAAATCTATGTCTCTTGCAGGTTTAACCGTATTTATGACCATGGCACTGAGTGGATGCTATGTCATATCCAAATTTAATATGCAAAAGAAATAAAAAAAATTGCATGTTATTTTGGACAAATTGAAAAGAAGGCTAAGTCACATAAATAAATATTAAAATTAAAATTAATAAAAATTAAATACTACAACAATTTATTGAAAGTAATAAGAACTTGTTGATTAGTGGTTGCCAATGATGTCAACCCAAGCAGCACCAAGGGCTACCCCAATCTTGCAAGGGAATTTTGACTTGACACCTTACTCTATTTTGAGACGACGATCTTCTAGATGGATTCTACTCATCGTGATGTTTCCGTTGATATATGACACGCCAAGTAATTCTTCAGGGTTTGAGAGATATTCATGTTTGAAGTTAGTAACCCTAGTTAGTGGGTTAAAACCCTATGGGGTTGTGGCATGGAAATCATAATTGGTTGTGGTCATTGAATAGTCAATAAATAGTAAATATTTTTGCTCCTAAAATCCCTCTAACTTTCACTTGTTGAGGAACCTCTCAACTCAAGATATTCATATAAATACTGACCCTCATATACTCCTCTAATAGGTATTTTGGGGCTTCAAATAGGTCATCATGGAAGTTTTTCTATCACTATTTTTATGAAACGCTTTAGAAGCTAAAATTAAAAACCATTTGAGACGAAATCATGATTAACCTTGTGACCTAATTTTAGATCTTGGTTCACTATATTTTCGGTGATATGATATGTGGAAGTTAGGGTTAATTAGCGCAGGCTCCCGAATTCCATGTCAAATAGGTGACGTTGGGAAAATCATCATAACATTCTCTCTGAACATTGGATTAAAATTTTGTAAATAGTCATAGAAAGAGGACATATTTTAGTTTGTTTAATAGTGTTTTTAGGGCAGAAGGTCACAACAGTGACACGTGTCACTTCGTAGAAGTTCGCTCTACTGAACCATACTATAATCAAGTCATCATGGGATATTGGGCATAAATATTTCTTGAAGAATACAATCTTGATCGGACCTCTGGGGATGCAAAGAGAACTCAGAGGGATACCACAAGAAGAAGTTTTAGAGCCTGGAGATTCGAAATTACATAGATACAAAAGATTCAATATCGGGCTCCTAGAAGGCAAGAAAAAGCATGCATTCAATGATCACTGCAGTGAGGACCACAAATCAACAGTCAAGGGAAGGTCTCCTACAAAAAGGTATGTATGATTAGTGTTTAAATTTTAAATATGATCATCATCTCTAGCATATGTTTTTTCAGGACAACGTAAGTACATACAGGGCCTCGGTTATATCTCTATGTCTCTATATGTCACAGTTAGCTTTGATACCACATTTCAGATGTCCTATTCTTGATACTATAGATTTGATGCTACATATTCTTGATGCTACACAAAGTCTGCTAAATCTATATGATGCTATAATTTCATGTTACTTGTCTTGTGATAGTTGATAGAATGGTTTATGTTATGGTACTTAGAACTTGGTCCATCACAAGTCCATGATTTGTGATTAGTTTTTATTGTATATATATTTAGGTCAGTTTTGGATATAGTCTTGCATAGAGTCCAGGACTATATCAAGAGTGGGAGTCTTTGTATACTGCTACAACAAGTCAACAACAAAAGTGACAAGCACACTTCAGGTATGCATTGTAATTTTAATTTGTATTTATTCATTATTATGCACTTACATGTGTTTTGCAGGCAGAGGTAAGTTGAAGGGTATATTGTTTTGTTTTGGGATTGGTTTCGCTAGGAAAATTTTGCATGCAAGTAGAAGAAGATTCAAGTACAACTTCAAGCAAGTATTCAAGAGAAAATGTGTCAAATCAAAGGAACCATTGCAGTGAGACATCCTTTGAATATATGACAACCATTCATATATTGTGAAGAAGTGTCAAGGGAAAGAGTCATCATTGTAAAGTTGTAAAAGAGTCATTTGTAAAAGTGTCATCATTGGAAGAGTCATTATTGTAAAAGAGTCAATTTGCCTAGAGTCGAAAAGGCATTATTGGGAGGTATAGGAGTCTCTATTGGGATTATGTCATGGTTGGGTTGCAGGTCATCGTGTGATTGTTTGTGCGGTAAAAATCATTGTAAATCATATTGTAGCATGGATCATTGTCCCTGATACGAGAGTCCACACTTTTGCATCTAATTTTTGTCTTTATAGGGTGGTAGGGTGGTGCTAGGAAGGTGAATGAAGTCACCTACAATCTGGGGCCTGTAAACACTTTAGGGTGGTAGGGTAGTGCTAGGGCGAGTTATGGCTCACTAGGGTTTTGGGGCATCCATTCAGTTGATTACTGAAGAAACTAGGGCATTGGGGCGTCCTTCCAGTGGGAGTTGGAGAAGAATGATTTTCTAGAATTCTAGGAAGTTGTTGCTTGAATTTAAATTGGGGCTGAAGATTAAAGAATTTATTAGAAAAGCATTCGGTGGTTTTTGACCCAGAGGGGGTTTTCCACCTAAAATTCTTGTGCTTATTATGTTATTTTATTTACTGTTATTACTGCATAAAAATTAATAATAATTGAATATTAACTAATGCTCTAAAAATATTTAAAAGTTCTAATTGTGAAGGAATACTAATTCACCCCCCCAGTATTTCCAACAATTGGTATCAGAGCTTGGTTCCTTCAATAGCAGTCTAACAATTTGGATAGATATCATGAAGTATACTAAGAATAGGTTTCCTTTGCTCAATGGAAATAACTATGCACTTTAGAGTGGAAGAATGCAGGTTTATTTGCTGGCGCAAGGATACAATTATGGGAAATCGTTGACAAAGGCTTCACACCGACCCACGATGAAAAATGTAAGAAAAATATGGTATATGATGTAAAGGCTAAAGATCTTATTATGAGTGGGATCATTGAATCTGTTTCTCTTAAGGTATTGAATTGCAAAACTACTGAAGAGGTATGGGGCAATCTTGAAAATATATATGCAAGTCACTCAAAGGTGAAAGAATCAAAACTTCAAATTTTCAAGGCAAAATTTGAGCAACTCAAAATTAGGGAAGATGAAGATATTGTTGCATATTTTCAACGTGTTGATGAAACAAAAAATATATTGGAAGGTTTGGGAGAATCTATTGAAACAAAAATTATTGTTTAAAAGATCTTTAGAACTTTGCGAACAAGATTTAACCCTAAGGTATTTGTCTTGGAAAATAGATCGAATTTGGCCAATCTCAGCATAGATGAATTACATGGAATTCTTATGTCCTATGAAATGAGGATTTAAGAAGAGGATGACACATCTCACTTAGAAACATCATTTTCTGCATGTAAGAAGAATGGTAAGGACAACCAAACTCAGAAAGAAAAAACTTGTAGTTGTAAGGATGAAGAAAAGGAAGAAGAGGAAGAAGAAATCTCAGATAAAGAATTCACCTACTTCACGTGGAAAATGAGAACAAGTATGGGAAAATTCGAAGGTAAAATCCCATTGATATGTTTTGACTGTTTTGAGGTTGGGCATTTTGCAGCCAAATGTCCTCACAAATATGAGGCTATTACAAATGGGAAGAAAGGTCCTAGGAAGTTCAACAAGCAAGGCAAGAATAAATGGTTTAAGAAAAGTTTCTTCAACAAAGAAGATAGTTCCTCATTTGAAGAAGATACTGATAATGAAGAAGAATTCAACACAAGGTTATTGTTTATGGCCAAGCACAATAAGCAAGAGACACTTGACGAAGAAGGAGACAAATAAGAAGAAATTACTGAGGTTGAATTTCAAAATGAAGTGATCAGGGTTATCAAAGAGCTCAAAGCTGAGAAGAAGCATGTCAACACCCTTGAAGATGATTTGAAGACAAAAAGAGAACAAGTCCTCAACCTTAAAATCAAGGTTCAAGAATACAAGCGGATTGAAGAATCTCTCAGGAAAGAATTAAAGGAAAACAACAAGGGAAGAGAAGCATTGGAAGCCAAAACAGTTTCTCTACGAAAGGAATTAAAAAATGGAAAAACATTTCAAAACTATGCCAATAGTTCAAAGACTTTGAATGAAATCATCAGAAACCAACAATCATACAACGACAAGAATTCTCTTGGCTACAAAGAAAAATTTGAAAAGAAGTCAATTCCTTCTATGAAAATTAAAGAAGATGGATATGAAAAATCTACCAAGTAGATAGATCTCTCAATTAAATCAAGAGATCAAGAATCACAGGAAGAACCTTGGAAGACAATTCCTCGAAGACAATTTCCTCCCAAGTACCAACCTATCTCTTATGGTCATTGCTATTCTTGTGGAAGGTTTGGACATAGAGTTGCAGAATGTCGCATGTATGTTTGGAATGAATATAATTCAAAGAGATCCTTCATAAATGTATATTCCAGAACTCAACATAATATCAAAAAATTTAATCATTTGACAGATGATGTCGAATGTTACAAATGTAAAAATTTTGGACATATGGCTAGGGATTGTGAAGTTCTAGACAGGTACAACTATTATTGGCAAAACCCTAGAAGGAAATTTGCAGGATCATGAGATAGACACCAAACATAATCTTCTATGAATAACATCGAATGTTATAAATGTCATAACTATGGACATATAGCTCGTACCTACAGGTGCAATATGGAATCAACCATGAATGAAAATCTTGATGATGAAAATAAGAAGGTTTGGAATGGAAAACATGTATAGGATGAACAAGTACAAGATGAGCAAGACAAGCAAGAAGGAAATAAGGTCCCAAAATTATGCTTTCATGATTCGTAACAGATTGTGAGGAATCAAAAGTTACTTTGGTTAATGACTCAAGTCAAGATGGTCTGTTAAATGACACAATATTATGAACAATTAAGCTTATCGACTCCTAGAAATTTGAAGATGAGGAGTCTATGTAACAGTATATGGCACAATTCTACGATTGATAGATAGGTAGTTTGAACATGATGGCAGTTTCATTACATGTTCAAGGGGAGAAGAATATTTGAAGTATTACAAATTCAAGAAATGAAGTGCTGACAAGCAATCTCTATGTGAAAGTGAATCAAGATAATCTGTTGATTATCATAATATTTCAACAAGATAAAGCAATATTCATATATCAAACCAAGTACATCAAAGAAATGATCAAGAAATTCCAGATGGAAGATTGCAAGCCAGTCCTTACCCCCATGATAATAGGTTTCAAGTTCAGCTTAGAAGATTCATCAAAGGATGTGGAACAAAGGTTGTATAGATCCATGATTGGTAGTCTCCTATATGTGATAGCCTCCCAGCCTGATGTGATGTAGGTAGTTAGACAAGTAGCAAGATTCCAAGTAGCACCAAAATAATCTCATATTATTGCTGTCAAAAAAATTCTTCGGTATCTTAAGGGCACAACAGAATATGGTCTATGGTATCCCAAAGGAAATGATCTAGTTATCCAAGCTTATACAAATGCAGATTGGGCAGGAAGTGTTGATGATCGTAAGAGTGCCGTGGAGTAGCATTCTATCTAGGTGGTTGTCTTGTTTCATGGTTAAGTAAAAATCAGTCTTCAATCTCGTTATCCACAACAAAAGCATAATGTATCATGACAAGATCTTGTTGTACAAAAGTTCTCTGGATGAAGCAAACTTTGCAAGAACTTACAGTCAAATTTGATGAGCCTATTCCCATCTTTTGCGATAACACTAACGCCATCAGTATCTCCAAAAATCCTGTGATGATTTCCAAAACAAAGCACAATCCGATTAAATATCATTTCGTCAGAGAGCAAGTCGCCGAAAAGAATATCAAGCTTGTCTTGGCATTATAGCTCAAGTGTTGTCCTTGATGGCAACTCATATAGATGACAGATCATAGTGCAATAGGTTAGTAGAAAAGATTGATGATCAGCCTACAAAGAATGAAGAAATCAAGAAGTTCACAGGTGTGCCGATCAATAGGTGCGGTCATAGGCAGGATCCGTAGGAACATCATTCAGAAGGTGTGGACATGTTCGCAGGTTCATAGTTCAAAAGGTGTGGACCCCAGTTCACACACTTTCATGCAGAGAAAAGAACATGCACGTGGGAAATCTTATGGTTGGTCCATGGTATTAGTCCGACAGGTTTTGATCCTATGGTTTTGGTCCGTGGTATTGCATCCAAAAGAGTTGAACCCAAGTATTGGATCCTTGGTATTGTTTCTCAATGGTTTTGGTCCATGGTTTGAGAAAGGCCTAGACTATAAAAAGGGGAAGGAGATCATTTGGAGGGGACACTCATGGGTTGAATATCTTAAGGTGAGAAATATCTGAAATACTTGTGATCAATTGGTGAGTGATAGCTAGATCTGAATAAAGGAGAAACCTGAGCTGTATAAGGAGGATCTAATGATGGGTCGAGATCTCCTTGGCGCATGATCAGATCTCTAGATTTGATAGTCTGGGGTATGAGTAAAGTTTGGAAAATTGATCTATACCTGCAGGACCGCAGGTGTGACACAGCTGCAGGTGCGAAGGTCCGCAGGCGATTCGTAGCAACAGCTGCGGAGGTGCGCAGGAGAGACACAGGTGCAGGTGTGGAGGTGCACAGGAGAGACACAAGCGTAGTGCGGAGGTGGGTAGGCAGGCGAGACACAGGTGCGGTGATCTGCAGGTTAGACACGGAGAAAGTGCGGATACCCGCAGGCTTCCTATTGGTCAAGTTGCAGACTTCATAGAAAATGTGTTTTAGCTGATTTTACTTCTATGTTCAGGGTTCTGAATTAATGTCTGGTTACTGGTACTGTATTCTGATAACAACATTCTGGGAAGTGATTGATTGATTGATTATGTTTAGCTTCAGTATTGATGGATGAGATCTATAATGGATCAGGTTCATAATGACTTATCTTTATGAGATCTGATGGACTAGATCTGATTGATAACACACATATTATCCTTGTATATGTAATGATCTGGTGATTGTGTGATTCCGAATATTGATTGATTATGTGCTTCAATGATATTGATGGGTCCAGTATGAAAATTGGATGAAACGTGGCCTTCAGATTATGTGTTGTGCTTCAGGAGTATCCAGTTTGAAAATGTATGAAACGTGGCACTCGAATGAGAGAAGATTGTAGGCTGGTGCCTACGTACTAGTATCTCAGCTAGTACAAGAGCAAAGGGGGTGGTAGCTCCCTTCCAGTAGCAGTTGGAAAACGAGTAAAGGTTGGAGCATTTCTGCAGGTAGCAGCCTACGTACTAGTAAATGGATCGGCTAATACAAGAACTATGGGGGTTGTAGCTCCATTCCAAGAGAAGCTGAAGAACGTAAGAAGGTTGTAGCCTTCTACAGGTAGTAGCTTGCATACTGGTATAAGACTG
The DNA here is from genome assembly GCA_031772625.1 of Pinus tabuliformis. Lineage (NCBI taxonomy): Eukaryota > Viridiplantae > Streptophyta > Pinopsida > Pinales > Pinaceae > Pinus > Pinus tabuliformis. The sequence continues at coordinate 409,418,782 of CM062813.1, forward strand.
CACCAATATAGAATCATTGTAAAAGAATTTTCTTATTAAAAAGAAGATTGAGACGACTTGCAGAAGGTGGTTTTCACCCACATTGGGTTTCCACCTTACATCATGGTGTTCATGTGTGCTTCTTGTTTGTGATGATTTGTTCTATTTTTTTGCTCCTATTTACTGTTCTTATGGTTAATAATGTTCTGATGCACTCATTAAGGATCAACTAACTGAATCATAAGTTTACTGGACATACGCTTGTTACCTTAATAGAAGTAGCACATATGAATCGTAATATGGAAATGGAAAAGTTATATTAATGTGATAATACTGATTCACCCCCCCTCTCAGTATTATTTCCAACAATTGGTATCAGAGCAGGTCCTTTGATTGAAGCTTGATCGCTTGAAAGAGATCCGTAGAACAATGGGAAAGAAGCTTAAGAAGAAAGCACCTAAGAAGAAGAAGACATCTCAGAAGAACTATGACAGTGGGAGTATCAATTGGGAATATGTGTAAGAAGCACTTTAGATTCGGAATCACCTCACGATGAAGATGAACAAGCAAATGATCTATCAGGTATGAATTTGTTATCCTCTGGTGATACAGGTATCTATCCATTTGGAAAAGATGAAAGTGATAGCAAAACAACTGAATTTTCTCTTATGGGCGAGCAAGAAAGATATCAAATAGAGGTAGAATTTAAAAGGCTTACAAAAAAAATTAGAGATCAAAAAGATCTATTGAACAAAAGGGAATGTGCCTTCAAAGAAGAAGATACCAAATTAAAGGCCCAACTAGAGGAAGGAAACAAGGTAAGGGAGTTATTGAAGGACAAATATCAAAAGTTACAGGGTGAAGTAGCATCTCTAAGAAATGAAGTCAGTGAGAAGAGCACAACAATCAAGAAACTCAGAGATAGATCTAGTTACTATAAAAGTCTTGAAGCTACAATCCTCTTGCTAAAGGAAGATCTTGAAGAATCAAAGAAGCAGAATGACGAACTTCTCCAAGCTCATGAAAAACAAGAAAATGAAGTTCTCGATCTAAGACATTAGTTGGAAGAAGGAAGAAAAGCTGAAGAAAACATGAAGAAGCAGTATCTTGAAATGGAAGAGCAACATCAGGTTGAGTTAAATATGATAAAAGATAAGCTAGAAGAAAAAGATAAGCTCTTACGATTTCAAGATAGTACTAAGATCTTGGATGATATTCTTAGTAGTCAAAGGTCTCCTGCTATCAAAGTTGGTCTTGGTTTTCATGAATCTGTTGAAGGAGAATCTAGTTCACAAAGTAAGACAAAGAACTCTAATGCAAAATCTGAAATGCTCAACAAGGAAATGAAAGGTCAACCTCATCAACAGCCAAGGAAAGAATTTTTTCAAAGAAAATCTTTTACTCCTCCAATGAATAATGTTGAATGTTATGTATGTCATAATCTTGGACATGTTGCTGCCAGATGCAGAAGAAGAATGGTTCAAGACCATCACATAGAAATATCATCATGTTCCAGGTACTTTAAGGGATATTTCTTTACTTGCAATATGTTTGGTCACAAAGCTGCTGATTGCTACAGGAGGAACATGAAACATGTAAGATGTTATGCATGTAACAACCTTGGACATATAACAAAGGAATGTAGGAGAAAAGTATGGGCATCACACCAAAAGGAGAAAACATCATCACACTTGAAGATATGGAAGAAGAAGGAAGTACAGTCAGAGAGATGTGGCACAGCACAACATACAGACATAACAAACTCAGGGGGAGTTGAAAGTCTAAAACTTCAGTGTCCTAAATCTCATATGCAAGGTTGATAAAGGGAAGTCACGTATATACGTGAGTTGGTTACTGCTCAGTCACGTATATGTTAGTTTGAGGAAAAGCAGTGGGATAGACTCAAGAAAAGGGGTCTGATATGATTTAGTCCATTATTTACTATGTTTCATAATGGTTGCAATCTGTTGATGTTGTGTGGGAATTTCTTAACACTTGAATGATTTGATCTTAACTTGTTGATGCCTTGATACTTCTTGCTGATATATGAATGTTCAGATATGACAGTAAACAGATGGCACAAGTTCAGGGGGAGTTTATGCCTTTAATAATGCATTATTGGCATTGTGGTCCTTGGTGATGATGCTTATATATTGGTGTCATATGATTCTTCGGGTTACATAGTTGATCAGATCTATGGTTGATTCTTTGATGATACATATATGGTGTTTACATGGTGATCTTCATAAGGATAAGGAGAAGTACAAAGCTTGAATACACATCTTCATTGCTTGATGATGAGTCACTCATATGCTGCTATCGTCATATGCATAAAGATCATATAATACAGTTATGATGTAGGATTCCTATAGTTTTTGGCGCCCATGTGGATGAGGATTGTTGATGTTGATGATATAAATAAGTCTTGACAAATGATCTTGAGCTCAAGATACATAGTGTTGGATACATGAATGATTACTCAAAGTTGCATTGTTGGAAACATGATGATGATGAGTTCTTACCTATATGATGATAGGTTGATACTTACATATGTTGATTGATGCAGATGTCCCCAAGTGATGATACATGGATCATGCAGATCTTGATGATTGATGTGATGGTTGTGGTATTTCTCACATATGATATAATGTGAATGATTCTGGATGAAGTTGATGATGACATATCTTGTCAAAGGATGATGTTATCTACACTAATGGGCATATACAGGATTGCTGGTCTAGATGCTATTGGCAGATACTTATGGAGCTGATCATTCACCATGTATGATAGTTGCTGATGACTTTCATGGTCTTATTTAGATGTTTGGTCTCTATTATAAATATCATGTATATCATTCAATGTAAAGGTCATATCAAGTCTCATGATGTAATAAGTGTGTCTCTAATCTCTTCTGGTCATATGATGTTGAAATATTTCAGTCGTTATCAAGGTCATGTAATGGCCTATGTTGGTTTCCCCACTATGCCTGGGATGGATGATGTTATACTCTTGTGTTATCATGTGTAAACCTTGATGTATCCCACTTGGTTGGGTAGATGAGTCAAGTTTGGTATATCCCCATTTTGATGGAATATGGATGTATGTATGAGTCCTTGGTGATAGGAAGGTCATTTATGGTGTATAGAGTCATGTGGAACATCTTTTTGCAGACTTTGCTTACAGTCAGGAGGAGCATAAACAACACACTTCAGAAGAGCAGAGATTTCAGCATGTACTCAGAGGGAGCATGGACAGATTGGTACACCTTGGCATATACAAAGGGGGAGATCATTCAGAGATTTCAGCAGGTACTTAGGGGGAGTTTGGACAACGGAATGTATATCAAGGAAGAGAGTATCTTGGTCCGCCCTTTGCCCTTGATGTCAAAGGGGGAGAGTGAGTTGGTGTTGTTGCCATCAAGTCCAAAGGGGGAGATTGTTGGCATTATGATGCATGAGTTGTACTTGATGGCAACCCACTCATAGAAGAACATCTCACTTATATACAATCAGATGAATCTACAGAAGAGATATCAGATGTGACATAATACATGGGATGCAGGACAACTCAAAGGAATCAAATGATAGTCCTTAGTATGACAAGTTAGCTTTGAAATCAAGTCCAAAGGGGGAGATTGTTGGCATTATGGCTCAAGTGTTGTCCTTGATGGCAACTCATATAGATGACAGATCATAGTGGTCAGTAGCAAAGATTGATGATTAGCCTACAAAGAATGAAGAAATCAAGAAGTTCGCAGGTGCGCCGATCAATAGGTGCGGTCATAGGCAGGATCCGTAGGAACATCGTTTAGAAGGTGCGGACATGTTCGCAGGTTCACAGTTCAAAAGGTGCGGGCCCCAGTTCACACACTTTCATGTAGAGAAAAGCGCACGCACGTGGGAAATCTTATGGTTGGTCCATGGTATTAGTTCAACAGGTTTTGATCCTATGGTTTTGGTCCATGGTATTGCATCCAAAAGAGTTGAACCCAAGTATTGGATCCTTGGTATTGTTTCTCAATGGTTTTGGTCCATGGTTTGAGAAAGGCCTAGACTATAAAAAGGGGAAGGAGATCATTTGGAGGGGACACTCATGGGTTGAATATCTTAAGGTGAGAAAGATCTGAAATACTTGTGATCAGTTGGTGAGTGATAGCTAGATCTGAATCAAGGAGAAACCTGAGTTGTATAAGGTGGATCTACTGATGGGTCAAGATCTCCTTGGTGCATGATCAGATCTGTAGATCTGATAGTCTCGGGCATGAGTAAAGTCTGGAAAATTGATCTATACCTGTAGGACCGCAGGTGTGACATGGCTGCAGGTACGGAGGTCCACAAGAGATTCGCAGCAACAGTTGTGGAGGTGCGCAGGAGAGACACAGGCGCAGGTGCAGAGGTGCGCAGGAGAGACACAGGTGTAGGTGCGGAGGTGCGCAGGAGAGACATAGGCGCAGTGCGGAGGTGCGCAGGCAAGCCGAAGACACAGGTGCGGTGATCCGCAGGTTAGACACGGAGAAAGTGCAAATACCCGTAGGCTTCCTATTGGTCAAGTTGCAGACTTCTCAGAAAATGTGTTTTAGCTGATTTTACTGCTGTGTTCAGGGTTCTGAATTAATGTCTGGTTACTGGTACTGTATTCTGATAACAACATTCTGAGAAGTGATTGATTGATTGATTATGTTTAGCTTCAGTATTGATGGATGAGATCTATAATGGATCAGGTTCATAATGACTTATCTTTATGAGATCTGATGGACTAGATCCGATTGCTAACACACATATTATCCTTGTATATGTAATGATCTGGTGATTGGGTGATTCAGAAGATTGATTTATTATGTGCTTCAATGATATTGATGGGTCCAGTATGAAAATTGGATGAAACGTGGCCTTCAGATTATGTGTTGTGCTTCAGGAGTATCCAGTATGAAAATGTATGAAACGTGGTACCCGGATGAGAGAAGATTGTAGGCCGGTGCCTACGTACTAGTATCTTAGCTAGTACAAGAGCAAAGGGGGTGGTAGCTCCCTTCCAGTAGCCGTTGGAAAACAAGTAAAGGTTGGAGCATTTCTGTATGTAGCAGCCTGCGTACTAGTAAATGGATCAGCTAGTACAAGAACTATGGGGGTTGTAGCTCCCTTCCAAGAGAAGCTGAAGAACGTGAGAAGGTTGTAGCCTTCTGCAGGTAGTAGTCTGCGTACTGGTATAAGATTGCACCAGTATAGAATCATTGTAAAAGAAGTTTCTTATTAAAAAGAAGATTGAGATGACTTGCAGCAGGTGGTTTTCACCCACATTGGGTTTCCAACTTACATCATGGTGTTCATGTGTCCTTCTTGTGTGTGATGATCTGTTCTGTTTTACTGCTCCTGTTTACTGTTCTTATGGTTAATAAAGTTCTGATGCACTCATTAAGGATCAACTAACTGAATCATAAGTTTACTGGATATACGCTTGTTACCTTAACGGAAGTAGCACATATGAATCGTAATATGGAAATGGAAAAGTTATATTAATGTGATAATACTGACTCACGCCCCCCTCTCAGTATTATTTCCAGCAATTGGAATTAGAGCAGGTCCTTTGATTGAAGCTTGATCGCTTGAAGGAGAACTGTAGAACAATGGGAAAGAATCTTAAGAAGAAAGCACCTAAGAAGAAGAAGACATCTCAGAAGAACTATGACAGTGGGAGTATCGATTGGGAAATATGTGGAAGAAGCACTTCATATTCAGAATCACTTCATGATGAATATGAACAAGCAAATGATCTATCAGGTATGAATTTGTTATCCTCTGGTGATACAGGTATCTATCCATTTGGAAAAGATGAAAGTGATAGCAAAACAACTGAATTTGCTCTTATGGGTGAGCAAGAAAGATATCAAATAGAGGCAGAATATAAAAGGCTTACAGACAAAATTAGAGATCAACAAGATCTATTGAACAAAAGGGAATGTGCCTTCAAAGAAGAAGCTACCAAACTAAAGTCTCAACTAGAGGAAGGAAACAAGGTAAGGGAGTTATTCAAGGACAAATATCAAAAGTTGCAGGATGAAGTAGCATCTCTAAGAATTGAAGTCAGTGAGAAGATCACAACAATCAAGAAACTCAGAGATAGATCCAGTTACTATAAAAGTCTTGAAGCTACAATCCTCTTGCTAAAGGAAGATCTTGAAGAATCAAAGAAGCAGAAAAACGAACTTCTCCAAGCTCATGAAAAACAAGCTTGAATATGTTGGCACAAAGGAATAAATAGATGACATATTCACCAAAACATTACCTCGTGAAGCATTTGATTATGTTTTCCAAAAGCTTTGGATTCTCCCAAGTTTTCATTAGACTCTGTCTCTTATCTAGTCGAGTATAAAGGGGGAGTGGAGGTGTGTACAGGTTTGTAGGATGGCTATTTTCCAGGGGGAGTTACCCTTTTCCATTGATGACAAAGGGGGAGAGAAGATAGTAGGAATAGGTGTCATGATTGCAGGGGGGGTACTTGTGTTTCCATCAATGCCAAAGGGGGAGATTGTTGATCAATGGTTGTCATTGATGTCAACCCAAGCAACACCAGGGACTACCTCGATCTTGCAAGGGAATTTGACTTTACAAATTACTCTATTTTGAGTCAATTATCTTCTATATGGATTGTACTTGTCAATATGTTTCTGTTGATATATGGCACACCAAGTAATTCTTCACAGTTTGAGAGATATTCATGTTTGAAGTTAGTAACCCTAGTTAGAGGGCTAAAAGCCTATGGGGTTGTGACATGGAACTCATAATTGGGTGTGGTAATTGAATAGCAAATAATTAATAAATATATTTTTCTTCTAAAACCCCTCCAATGTTCACTTATTGAGGACCATCTCAACTCAAGACATTCATATAAATAATGACCCTCATATCCTCCTCTAGTAGGGATTTTGTGGCTTCAAACAGGTCATCGCAGAATTTTCACTATAACACCTTCTCTAAGAAGCTTCAGAAGCTGAAATTAAAACCCATTTGAGCCATAGACTTGATTAACCTCGTGACCAAACTTAAGAGCTTGGTTCGTTATATTGTCGGAGATATGATTTGTGTAAGTTAGGGGTTTTATAGGCTCCCGAATTCCATGTCAAACATGTGATGTTGGGAAAATCATCATAACTTTCTCTTTGAGAATTTAATTCAAATTTCATAAATATTCATAGAACAAGGATGGACTATAGTTTGTTGAGTAGCATTTTCAGGGCCGAAGGTCACAATAGTGACACATGGAGCTTTGTACACATTCGCTCTACTAAACTAGTCTATAATCAGGTCATCGTGGGAGATTGGGAATAAATATTTATTGAAGAATCCAATCTTGATCAGAACTATGGGGTTGGAAAAAGGACTCTAAGGACTACCGCGAAGATGAAATTTTAGACCCCGGAGGTCCTAAATTACATAGATACAACCGATTCAATATCAAGCTCCTAGAAGGCAAGAAAAAACATTCATTCAAGGATCACTGTAGTAAGGACCACACATCAACAGTCAAGGGTAAGTCTCCTACAACAAGGTATATAGGATTAGTGCTTACATTTGAAATATGAGTTCCATCTCTGACATATGTTTTTGCATCACAACTTAAGTACATACAGGGTCTCGGTTATATCTCTATGTCTCTATATGTCACAGTTAGTTTTGATACCACATTTCGGATGTCCTATTCTTGATACTACACATTTGATGCTACACGAAGTCTGCTAAATCTATATGATGTTGTAATTTCGTGTTACTTGTCTTGTCATAGTTGATAGAATGGTCTATGTTGTTGTACTTAGAACTTGGTCCATCACAAGTCTAGGGTCTGTCATTAGTTTTTATTGTATATATCTTTAGGTCAGTTTTGTATATAGTCTTGCATATATTCCAGGACTATATCAAGAGTGGGAGTCTTTGTCTACTGCTGCAACAAGTCAACAAGAAAAGTGATAAGCACACTTCAGGTACACATAGTAATTTTAATTTGTATTTATTCATTATTATGCACTTACATGTGTTTTGCAGGTAGAGGTAAGTTGAAGGGTATTTTTTTTGTTTTGGGATTGGTTTCGCTGGGAAAATTTTGCATGAAGGTAGAAGAAGATGTTGAAAATTCAACAAGATGATGGAGCTTAGTGAAAAGAAGTCGCCTTCACTAAGTGGGCCCACAAGCTATTTTTGGCGCAAAGTCTATTTTTAGACTATGTCTATTTTTAGACATATGGATCATGGTCTATGAGTTGCAGGATGCTATTTGTGGATGATTGGTCATGTTGGTAAAAATAGATGGACTTCTATTTTTAGACATATGGGCGGAGTCTATTTTTAGACTGCCAGGCTAAAAATAGAACAGTCGAATATTATTAGCTCTTAATAATATTTCGACTATAAACATTATCTTATCCTCTTGGAGCACTTCAGTTCGAGCTACGGATGTGGCACATGCAACTGACAGAAGGACATACGCTTTTCTTATGGGTCAATTGAGCTATTGCATGATGGACTTCTGTTAGAACTCAAGTGATTGAGTTTGGTGGAGTTGATTGAGGAGTTGATGGAGTTGTGTTCAGTTTGACTTAGTTGAACTAGTTGTATTTAGTCTAACTGCAGAATACACTAGTGATGAGTGATGTGAATTAATTATTAATTAATTCACTAATTATTAACTCATAAATTAACTAAAGAATACATCAGTTAACTAAGTGCATGGACAGTTCAGTGGAGACAGGTGTTAGAGGTGGAGACTACTACCAATTGTGACTATAGTTGTGCATGAGATTTGAACAATCAGTGATTGAGATTGCCAATGAGGATTGTGGAGTACAAGCCAAGGAAAATGAGCTTGGATCATTCCTATTATTACATTGGATTGCGCAGTAGAGGTAGGTAGACAGCGGAGGAGATTTGAACCTGTGACTTGATTCAGATCTGAGCTAGTTTGCGTGTAGCAGGTGGAGATAGTACTGAGTACTTGTGAGGAGTATTGTACTATGTGTTGTTACATGTTCTCTATCATTATAATATATAGATAGTTGGGGGTTTTTAGCTGTATGCTTTCCCCAGTACATATTGTGTTAATGTGCACATGCGATTGATGTTTCATTGTTTTTAATTCTGCAAAATTGATGATCAACGTAGAGGAGGTTATGTATTATGCATGCATTCCAAAAATAATGTATAATCAGGATAATCTCTATGAATAAGTGTTATATTATTCAAAATTTCTACATGGTATTAGAGGAGAGCTGATCATCATATCTATTATTCAGAAAGTGACTACATTTTATTTCTTCAGGCAGAGTCTGTAATTGGGCCAGGTAGCCTCTGGATTCATCCTTCTTTTGGAAGGTGAGATATCTGGTAAATGCCCATACAGTCAATCTCTGTAGGAGAAATACTTTGTTATCATGAATTTTAGATCAGAAGCGATTGAGTTTTGAGTTGGTGGAATTCGAATTTGCAGTAGTGTTTTCTTGGTGTCAAAGTTGAAATGTCTTTCAACAGATTGCGATTGGAGTATGCTCTTGAAGGAAGCTCGAATTATATTTCATGGAAAGACAGGATGGAGGCAGTGTTAGATGACAATGGGCTGAAGGAGTTCACAGAGGCTGAGGTCCCAAAGCCTACTGATGCTGCTCACGTTGAGGCTTGGCAAAAGAAGACAGCAAAGTGTCGAAGGATTCTGTTGGAGGGTGTGAAGGATCACATTGTATCCAACCTGCATGGAAAGGCTTCTCCATACTTGATGTGGAAAGCACTGACATATTTATTCCAAAGCAAGAGCAACCAGAGGAAGTTGGCACTCAAGGATAAACTCAGAAACATTAAGTGTGAGAAAGGAGACAGTATGCCCAAGTATCTCACGAAGTTCACCCAATGCCGGGATGAGCTGTGAAGTGTGGGGGTGACTGTCAATGATGAGGACTTGGTGAGCTTGGCTCTCCTTGGTCTTCCGAAGAGTTGGTATTCCTATCAGGACTCTGTTAATGGTCGGGAGAAATTGCCAGGATGGGAGAGACTTTGGTCAGATCTTGTGCAAGAGGAGATCAGGCGGAATACGAGGGACGGATCTTCATCAAAGGCATCCGAGGAAGAAAATTGCGCTTTGGCTGCCAAAGCAAAGAAGGGGAAGGAGAAGGTTTCTCTTTCTGAATCCAGTTCTTCCAATGATGGGAAGAAGGTTGACAAATAGAAAGTGTGATGCTTTCGTTGTCATGAGGTGGGCCATTATGCTTCAAATTGTCCACGAAGGAAATCTAAGAAGGGATTTCGGGAAGGATCTGAAGGTGAGGCACTTGCTTCACAGTTTGAGTTGGATTTCACACTCTTTGCATGCCTGGTCTCATCCATGGTGGGAAGTGGTTGGTTTCTTGACAGTGGAGCTTCTTTCCACATGACCGGTGACAAGAGTTTGTTCAGTACTTTGGAGGAGAAAGATCTCCAGATACTCATAGCGATGGGTAATGATGAAAAGTATAGTGTCTCAGGTGTAGGCACAATTATTTTTCAGAGGGAGCATGGAGCTCACCTTACCTTGACCGATTTCAAATATGTACTAGGACTGAAGAGAAACTTGGTGTCGATCGCGATGCTGGGAGATAGAGGCTATGATGTAGTCTTCAGTAAGGGAAAGGTTTTCCTTGGAAACATCATCACTAGATAGGTGAAACAGATTGGTTCATGGGTCAAGAACCTATATGCTCTTGAGGTTCAAGATGCATGCAAAGCCATGTGCAGTGGGGCAACTGATGGAGACTTGGTGGTTGAGAGGGAGCGTATATTACCTCTCAACATGCAGAGCCAGAAGAAGTCTCAGACGATTGTGGAGGAGCCACGATTGGTGCAACAGCTTTAGGAGGTTGTGGAGCAGCCACAACAAGGGAAGCTGAGAGGAGATCGAGTAGAGACATCTACTCATGTAGAGACCTCCAGTAGTGGGAAACTTCGATCCAGGTGGGCTGAGGGATCACATGCAGCCATACCTCTAGGTAGGAGGTGGGGCGATATAGAGTGATCTTCCCAAGGAGGAGGGGAAGGATCCTTGAGGTACCCAACCTCTTGGATGAGACCTTGCTACGGGAGCCCTGATGTGGAGTAGCAGGAACTGACTAATTGGGTAGAGACAGATGCGGATGGAGCGGTAGAGAAAGCGACAGTGTAGGGAATCCCAAGACAGTGCATAGCTAGCAGGCTGCAGTAATGCGAGAGGTACAAGTGTTTTACACAGTGCTAGGTGGCACAAAGAGGTGTGCAATGGTGCGAGATGCATGGAGATGTTGCAGTAGCACAGATGTCAGAGAGGGAGCACTTGTCAGCAGCAGGTAGAGCTTCAGTATCTGAGTATGTTCCTAGCCCAACAGAGTGGTCAGTTGGGAGTGTTTTTGTTCCAAGTGTTGTTGGATCAAGTGGATCCGGCATATGTGTTGCATGCAGAACATTCCAGAGTTGTAGGATAGGGGTTGCATATAATCCATATCTTGTTGAGAGGGAGTGTTGAAAATGCAACAAGATGATGAAGCTTAGTGAAAAGAAGTCGCCTTCACTAAGTGGGCCCGTAGGCTATTTTTGGCGCAAAGTCTATTTTTAGACATATGGATCATGGTCTATGAGTTGCAGGATGCTATTTGTGGATGATTGGTCATGTTGGTAAAAATAGATGGACTTCTATTTTTAGACATATGGGCGTAGTCTATTTTTAGACTGCCAGGCTAAAAATAGAACAGTCGAATATTATTAGCTCTTAATAATATTTGGACTACAAACATTATCTTATCCTCTTGGAGCAATTCAGTTCGAGCTACGGATGTGGCACATGCAACTGGCAGAAGGAAATACGCTTTTCTTATGGGTCAGTTGAGCTATTGCATGATGGACTTCAGTTAGAACTCAAGTGATTGAGTTTGTTGGAGTTGATTGAGGAGTTGATGGAGTTGTGTTCAGTTTGACTTAGTTGAACTAGTTGTATTTAGTCTAACTGCAGAATACACTAGTGATGAGTGGTGTAAATTAATTATTAATTAATTCACTAATTATTAACTCATAAATTAACTAAAGAATACATCAGTTAACTCAGTGCATGGATAGTTCAGTGGAGACTGGTGTTAGAGGTGGAGACTACTATCAGTTGTGACTATAGCTGTGCATGAGATTTGCACAATCAGTGATTGAGATTGCCAATGAGGATTGCGCAGTACAAGCCAAGGAAAACGAGCTTGGATCATTCCTATTCTTACATTGGATTGCGCAGTAGAGGCAGGCAGACAACAGAGGATATTTGAACCTATGACTTGATTCAGATCTGAGCTAGTTTGTGTGTAGCAGGTGGAGATAGTACTGAGTTCTTGTGAGGAGTATTGTACTATGTATTGTTACATGTTCTCTATCATTATAATATACAGATAGTTTGGGGTTTTCAGCTGTATGCTTTCCCCAGTACATACTGTGTTAATGTGCGCATGCAATTGATGTTTCATTGTTTTTAATTTTTCAAAATTGATGATCAACGTAGAGGAGGTTATGAATTATGCATGCATTCCGCAAATAGTGTATAATCAGCATAATCTCTGTGAATAAGTGTTATATTATTAAAAATTTCTACAGAAGATTCAAGTACAACTTCAAGAAAGTATTCAAGATTAGAAGTGTTAAATCAAAGGAAGCATTACAATGAGACATCCTTTGAAGACATGAAAACCATTCGTATATTGTGAAGAAGTGTCAAGGCCAAGAGTCACCATTGTAAAGTTGTAAAAGAGTCATTTGAAAAAGTGTCATCATTGGAAGAGTCATTATTGTAAAAGAGTCAATCTGCCTAGGGTCGAAAAGGAATTATTGGGAGGTATAGGAGTCTATGTTGGGATGATGTCATGGTTGGGTTGCAGGTCATAGTGTGATTGGGTGTTCAGTCAAAATCATTGTAAATCATATTGTATCATGGATCATTGTGCCTGGTATGGGAGTCCACACTTTTTTATTTAATTTTTGTCTTTATAGGGTGGTAGGGTGGTGCTAGGGCGAGTTGTGGCTCGCTAGGGTGTTGGGGCATCCATTAAATTGATTACTAAAGAAACCAAGGCATTTGGGTGTCCTTCTAGTGGGAGCTGGAGAATAATGATTTTTCTAGAATTCTAGGAAGTTGTTTCTTTCATTTCAATTGGGGTTTAAGATTAAAGAATTTATTAGAAAGGCATTCGGTGGTTTTTACCCAGAGGGGGTTTTCCACCTAAAATTCTTGTGCCTATTGTGTTCTTTTATTTACTGTTATTACTGCATAAACATTAATAATAATTAAAGATTAACTAATGCTCTAAAAACATTTAAAAGTGCTAATTGCAAAGGAATACTGATTCACCTCCCCTCAGTGTTTCCAACAAAACTCAAGTAAAAGGTAAGAAAAAAACTATGTAAGAAATCAAAATTCATAGTCAAAGAAAAATGGAATATGTATAAGCTAATTGTTGTTTAGCGTAGTGATGGGTCAAGGAATTAACTCCTTTTTGTCACCTTGTTATTATATTTTTTATCATTTTAACATATTAGATAACCATCCTTTTCACATACGTTTTTTCACCACCTATATATACATACACTATCAGAGCGACAAAGGTTGCAAGAAAGATATTTAGAGGTAATATGTCCGATATTCTAGTGTTTTACATATTTAATTTATAAAAGAAACTTAATATGTGGCAGTTGAAGAGATTGAAATAATATGTAGCTTTCCTTAAATCATGTAGCAAGATTGTAGGTTGACACACTTACGGGGTTGTCTTAGCCGAACTAATAATTGAATCATTTGGAAAAAAAAAATCAAGATGGTTACCCACCTATCAAGCAAACTGAAAAGGAAAATGTGTCATCAATATAACAAAGTCAATGTTCCTATAAAATTAGTTAATTATTAAGTGGTATAGCATAGAGGTAGAACAATGAACAATTATCACACGACACCATGTGGCATGAAAAAGCATTGAAATATTGTGATAAAGTATTGTTGTATCTTTGCAAGATTAAGTACTAGAGAATGACTAACATGTGATCTTCTAGATTCATACATCATCATGTGACAAGCCATGTTAAATGCTCTGACTCTAGATCATAACATTAAAACTCTTGGTCATCATACCTAGTTGTGATTTGTAGTGAGGAGATTTTAAGATAGTTATTTTTATAAAGTTTATATATTGAATTCTTACTGAAGAGAAAAGCGATATATTTGAATACAATTTTAATGTATGAACTCTTTATCTTTAATATAATTTTCATACCAACTCAATTATACTATTATTGTACGTAATGCATCTATGATTTTATTAGTATTTAGGCTCTAAGTATTCTCCAAGTGTGTGCAACCACCAGGAGGGCACCCTGTGTTAGGATGTGTGACGATTTTTAATATGTTTTCCATTGTGTAGTTTACCTTATTTTTCATAGCTTAGCTTAAATGCTCTATTTTATACAAGATTGGAAATATTATATTTTCCTTAGCATAGGATAGGCACTCTATTTTCAATACAATATACAATTCAAGTGCTTGAAAAAAATAACTTCAAAAGAATTCAAATATATAATTTGTCAAGTGATCACTTAGGTGTTCCTTGAATGAATTTCAATTTTAGTATTGTGGATTTTAATTGCTTTTGGTATGTAAATATGATGTAGGTTGATCACATGGAGCTTCCAATTGAATAAGAACTACCTTTAAAAACTAGAAACAACCATATTATAGAAGTTTGTTAAAATTCAGTATAATTACCTATATGGAAAGGAGGATCTATAAGTGCTTTAGAACCATGATCATATTGAGATAGATTATATTCAATTTATTTTGTATATATGTCTTTCCTTTAATTTCTATTTAAATTTAATAGAATTAAAAGCTAGATCCTTTCATAAATTTTTCTTTACACTTCATAAGTTTACAAACTCATATTGATAAGATTAAAATGTTATGAAATTATAGGATAATTGAATTGAATGACATTTTTTGCATCGTTGCTAGGGGTGTGTACATAGGATTTAGTTTTTAATTTAGATCACCTTTAAATTGCATAACTTTGGGACATGAGAAATAGTAAAACAAGAGGTAAGAACCTACACATCACCATAGTGAGGCTTCTCCTAAAACTTGATTGTTGCATCCATTTTTAGTTGAGTAAGTTAGAGTGCATGTATAGAGAAATATTCAAGAGGTAGACTCATTAGACATAGAGCTACAATACCAAAATCACCTTCCACCCCCATGAGTTCATGTGGTGCAGTAAGAACCACATCATGATCCACGTCATGTATTCCCACTTTTGCAGGTAAAAGAAGGTATACTGAGGTGCAGAGATCTGAAATAAGAAGTATATAGGAACCAACTTATTCAATAGAAGTAGTTGTAGAAAAACCAACTTCTTTACTAGAATAAATTATGTTTATCTCTTGGGTGAAAGCATGGATCTAGTTTACACTTTTTGGCGAATGAGGGCACATTTGGGTGGAAAAAATAGTAGCTCAATCGAGCCTATTTTAATCGCTCGATAGAACTCCTTTGGCGCTAAAAATGTAGCTCGATCGGTGGTTAAAAAAAAACCCTTGATCGAGCTAGAATGCTCGATTGAGCATTATTGTTCAATTGAGCTTAAAGGCTTTATCGAGATTTAAGGCTAAATCGAGCCCTAAGACTCAACCAAACCCTTTTTTCTTTGTAAGTATCGCTCTTGCAGTCTGTGTGTGCCATTTGCACATACAACAGGTAAACTAAGAGCTTGATTTAGATTGTGATAGTATCTCTACCGAGTGTATTAGAGCTCGATTGAGAAATTGGAGCATGAAGCATTCAAATCAATCTCGCCAAAAACCCCACCAATGTCCCAGAGGCTCAAACACGGGTACATATTCTATCCTTTTTGCTTTCTTGTTTAATTTTTTTATCTTTCATGCTTAATTTAAAAAAAAACCAACCATGTACAAAAACCATGAAAACCAATTAATTGAAAAAAAGCATACAAAAACCACGAAAACCACAAAAAAAACCTTTAAAAAACTCAGAAAATCACAAAACCAACCAAGAAAACCATAAAAGAACCCTTCAAAACAACTTAGAAAACCAAAAAACCAACCTATAAAACCATAAAAAAACCTTTCAAAAAAACCTAGAAAGCACTTCGAAACCAACAAAAAATGTATAATTTAGGTTTTTGTTTATTATTTGCAATGTTTTGTTTATTAAATGCACACTTTTTGATTTTGAATGGTAAAAACATTTTTTTTTCTAATTATTTTTGGTTTTAAAGTTTTTCTTTAGGAATTTTGTGATTTTTAAAAATATTTTGTTATTTAAATTGCATTTTAAATTTCAAGCAAATTTGTCCCAAAATATACCCAAAAAACTCCAAAACAGAAAAAATGAAACTATAACCAATAAATAAGTAAATTAGAAGCTTGAGATTGACATGATGAATGTGGTTGCTCATATTGAACCTACATTTATAAAATAAGAAATTTTATTTTATTTTGCTATTTTGAATTTTTTTTAATAATAAATATATTACGATTCTAGTTTTGAGAATAAAATATTAATCTTTAAAGTTAAAAAAAATATTTGTTATATGTATATATAAAACTAACAAAACATTTAACTTAGCTATATATAATAATTAACTATATATAATTATAACAAGCATATATATAACTATATAACATAACTATTATTTAACAATAACACATCTCTCACGCACGCACACACACACATATAACATGTAACTATAACCATAACTACAATTATAGCTAATAATTATATAATTTTTTTTTTTTGTAAGCTAGGGTGTTACTCATTCTATTACTCGAATATCAGAACCTTACATCATTTCAAAAATGTTGCAGCCCGCCCTCATGGGGAAACCGGGTCAAAAATCCACCTATAGTTTTTGATTGCAGCCCAAAAATAATAGGTCCTCAGCCTGGTAAACTTAGCTAAATAGACAAGACAGTTCTGAAACTTACTAATACTACTAATCTGCACTACTTGCTTTTCTCTATCTATAACATATAAAAAGCCATGACCAAAAAAGCTATTACAGTTTCTAAACATATCTTAATTCAGGCATTCTCCATATCTGATGGCTGGTTGTCTCCTTGCGCTGGTTCAGGATGGTCCCGCTTCAGCATTTGATGAATTTCATTCAGCTTCTCCTCCTGTCTCGCCATTACTATGCGAATGAAGCTCAATTCCTTGCGAATATCAGGATTCCCTTGGACCAACTCTACCATTTCCTTTGCCACTTGCTCAAGCGCTTTCGCCATTAACCCTTTCATTACCCAATATATATGCAAAGACTGTTTGAACAATGACATACGCCCTCTAGTGTGGCCAGGGTCATGGAGCAGAGCCTCCCACTCTTCCATCTCCTCTGCAGATTGGTCCTGTAATGTTTCCTCTTCTAAATACTGCATAATTCTGCGAACAACAGTGTTGGGATTGCGTTGATAAGCCTGTTCAGCCCTTCGAATCTGGAAATTCACAGTCCTCTTATGCCTTTTAGATTTGTTCTGGCTCTGTTTAGAATTCTCCCCCTCCTCCTGCGTTTTCTTGCTCTGCCCTCGGCTTCTTTTTTTCTCCGAGTCCCTACCTCTGCTAGGAGGCCTGCCTCGTTTCCGCAAACCAAATCTACGGCCCTTTAGACCCGACGGCACTGGCTAGTCCGCTCCCATCTGAGGATGTTCCCCATCTGCAGAACTCTCTTGAAGAAAATTACTTTCTTTCCCTTTATCCTTAGCCAAATCCTCTTCCGAATCATCCTCCACGTCCCAGACTTTGAACGGTTGCTCTTCCTTCAAAATGCCTTTACCCTTCCAGGACCTGCTCTCCTCTTCTGTGGTATGCTGCTTCTCTGCTCCTCTACATTTTTGCCTGGTTTCCATATTGCCCGCCGCTCTGTCGCACAGTAATCCCTGGTTGCCAGAGGCCTTAGCTTTTCGCTGCTGGCTCTCAACTGCGATCTTCGGGCCTCCCCAAATTAAGAAATCGCATAATAACTTTGTTTTCATCCCGCTTTGGTTATATAAGATTTTCCTGTCCGCGATATAGCTCCTTAGATCAACTTCCGCGATATAATTATAAATATAAATTTATATATTTAACTATTATAAAATTATAACATCACATAGCTATATATATATATATATATAAATATATACATATATATATATATATATATATATATATATCTATATATATATATATATATATATATATATATATATATATATATATATATATATATATATATATATATATAAGATAATGCTATAACTATTTATCATAACATAATGTTATTTGACATAACACACACACACACACACATATATATATAGTGTAACATAACATAACAAAGTTCATTTGGCTTGGAGTATGCCCTAAAATTACTTCTGCTTGGCTAAGAGCTCTTTTTCCTCGGACGTAAGGAAATATGTTAACGGCCCAAGACCTAGAGGCATCTGGCAGGAGTGAAAGCCTTCCCCCTTGTAGACCACCAACGGGTTATTCTAGGCAGCGTGGTTTTCCTTGAATAACGATGATGATTCAACCTGCATTTGTGGATAGCAGCCAGAGATGGTTGTCCTCACTGCTAGTTTGACAATCGAGTTATGATAGGTTTTCCCACCCTAAAAAGAACGTAACATGGTTCATAACATAACATAGTGTAACATGTATTGTGCACATAACTATAACATAATATAACTATAACTATAACATTTAACATTGCATAATTATTTAAAACCTTATATATATATATATATATATATATATATATATATATATATATATATATATATATATAAGTTCACGTTTCAACAATGCATCATTGATAGATACATTAAATCCATCATGAAAAGTGCATTTGGTCTAGTGAATAAAATTTTTAGGCTTTTTTCTAATTTGTACCATATTGTTTCATTATGTAGTGTGTTGTACAAGAAATATTTTCTTCATTTGCTTCCACCTAGTACATGTCATGTGTCAAAGCCAAACATTAAGCACTTAAAGTCTATTGTAGTATTTGGTTGAAATGAATTTTTATTAGTTTTGTAAATATGTTTATTTCAAATATTTACATATATATATTTACATATTTATGTGCTATGAATAAAATGCATTATTTATAAACGAGAAAAATATCACTTCTTTTGATTGTGTTTACATGAAACTCAATACTTTGGTTGATGAATTATAAAAAACTAGACTCTAAAGTTTAGGACTTCAGGCTAGATTATTCTGCTTGAGTTTAGATATGGTTTTTTTGTCAATAATTTTTTCTTAGATCAGTTTATATGTGTTATATGTAATATGCCTGAGGCAGCCCATATACGTGCCCCAACAATAGGCCATCACAATGCGAGGGGTTATGTTATATGTGGTCATGTTCATGATATATCACATAACGCACCAAGAGTTCATGACCCACTCATAGATCCTGCCTTTGATGCCATTCAAAGTGTTAGAGGAAGTGTTTCTATATTTGTTGATGACAATGCTATATTTAGTGGACCTTCTTTCCCTATTTCAAGTAGACCTCCTGCATTTTTAAATCCTCTTTAAACATTATGTGTTGATGTCTTGAAATTGTCTTCAACTAATATGATTGAACTTAATGTGTATGTAATTATGATTTTAGTTTGTTAATTATATATGTTAAATTATGTTTATGATTTATAGGCCCTCAATAGGCTGAATCTAAGCATCAGAGTGGAATGTCAATCCCTCCATGGCATGATGCTACAAGTAATATCACATTAAAGGATGTTACAGCTTGTCATACACAGATCACAATAGAGATAGAGAAGATCCATACTAATTCATAGACTCATGTTGCATTGATCCAAATCTTTTACTTCACGGATGCATATGGAATTTCATTTAAACGAGCATGTAACCAAGTAACATAAATACATGAAATAAGTGGAAATCAAAAGCAACCGTGAAATCAAAGGCACATGACAATCTAATGACGTAATTCACTAAATGTGGGCTATGTCTTCGGTCCCTGCTAAATGTGGGGATGCCTCTTTCATTAAATGTCAGTGAAAATAAATTACAATCAGTTACATAAATGACTTTTATACCTTTATTTTTTAGAATGGTCTGAAAATGAAAAGCTCAATTGTAGAAATGAACATGACCATTGAATTCGTGGAGCGAAATCATGTCAAACGACTATAAACCTGACCCTTTTCTGACATCATCAAAATCTGGACCTTCAAGAATCTCGAAGATTCCCCCAAAGATTCCTTCTCACTGCTTGGCTTGAGTTCCGCATCTTAGATGAAAATTTTGAGTCCACCACTGTTCTCATTGTGAAATTCTAAGAAAAATGACTATAAAGCCGACATCATTATGCCTGTGTCAAAAATCAGCCTCTATGGGAATATAAAGATTCCTTAAGCATCAAGAATATACCTGCAAGATTCTTTCTTGAAAAAAGTGTCAAGCATGGTTCCGCCTTGGCCACTATGTCAAGATTCCACCCTCCTAACACTTGTGCTTTACCTCCGCTCACTAGCCAATGATTAATCTCGGTTTATAAAAATTTGTGGGCATAGAATACAAGGTAAGGGTCATTGGCCCATTGGTAACATGGTGTCGGTTGCCACGGGGTCAGGGTCATATCCCTGTCCATACAAACATGGTGTATTGTTTTTGCGTATTTTTAATTTGAAGGGTGACTTGGTATTAGGGCCGTCGCTTGGGGTGGGCCAACCATATGACAAGAGCGGGTTCAAATCCCGCTAGTCTTGTCAGTTATGTCATTCACCATATATATATTCGGTTATGTCATTTTTTATATGTGGTAGCATGTGGGTTGGTGGGGTTTGACCACGTACCAACCATATATATCTATATATATATATATATATATATATATATATATATATATATATATATATATATATATATATATATATATATATATATATATATATATATCTATATATATCTATATATATATCTATATATGTATATATATACATATATATACATATATATACATACATATACATACATATATATACATATATATACATACATATATATATACATACATATATATATACATACATATATATACATATATATATACATATATATATACATATATATATACATATATATATACATATATATATACATATATATATATATATATATATATATATATATATATATATATATATATATATATATATATATATATATGGTGGGGTGGCGGCAGTGGTGGCTCACGACATAATTTTTTTAATATTTTTTCGTTTTGTGAAAAACAAATTAGCCAAAAAAATTCGACAAGTTTTTGGGGTTTACCGAAAAAATGAATGAGGTGACAAATTTTCCTATTTTGGCCACATAAATCCATGTGCCGACAAATGCGAAATTGTTTCCTCGTTAGTGGCTGCCACTGGGCCTAGTTTGACCAAAACTTTGTTTGGCCATAACTTTCACATACCAACTCAGATATAGGTTCCATTCGTGTTGTTGGAAATCTTGAGTTGAGATATTTGATATTAACCTGGTTCTAATTCAATCTAATGACTTTTATTTTTGATCTTTTCCAAAGCCACTTCTGAATTCTAAGTATTTCTGGAGCCATTTGGATCATTCCTCCCCACTGAGGAGCTTTTGGGCCTCCAAAAGAATGAACACTTCCTACAATTTGCATGTGTCCTTGTCAAGCAACACTTTCAACATCTGCATTCCCTCCAAACATGTGGTACATTCTTTTCAAATTACATACAAAACCAAACATGAAAAACAACCTCACACTTGCCAAGAGTTTATAACACACACTCTTTGGTCAAGTTTAAATCATAACATAAACCAATACCTTGACTATCAACAAAAGGCTAAAACATCATTGTTTCTATAATAAGGAATGGAAAACACATCATCACTTTTACAATTACACCACACACATGATTTAGAAAATGTGGCCATGGCAAGCTACTATATCTAGTAAAACCATCTCTTACTCAACAAAGTGAATGAGTCATCTCCCTGTAATAGATTCACTTGTTGAACATCTTCACTAGCTAGTTTCTTCACAGGTGCTTTCTGGGCATGGAGTATCTGACACATGGCTCTCTGGTGTCCAACCTCGTGGCAGTGACTACAATGATTCTTTCTCCTCCAAATTTTGGATCTTTTTTGAACACTTACTCCTGGTGCGCCTTTGATAAGTGCCCATGGAATCCTCACTATAACTAGAATGTGAAGAGGTGCTCTCATCATCTAGCCTTGGTTGGTCAATGTCTATCTTGGAGCATTCATCAGCATATTTTCTGACATATCCAAGTCTTGCATAGCGAGAAAATTCCTCCACATTGATGGGATTCGCAATGCCTTGGCCACTAATGTTGAGGCCCTTTCCTTGATACATCATTTTCTTCAACAATTTTAATCCAAATACTATAGTATGTTTCTCAAAAGCAACGAAATCATCATCATAAAAAGTACATGAAATTGAAGAATCACATTTTACCTCAGGCTTGTTATGCTGCAACTTTTCCAAGGCCTTCTCCCTGGCTTGTAACTAATGCTTCAACCTTTGTTTCTCCTTCTATGCTTCTTGTAGGTATGCCTAAATGATTTGGTTGATTTCTTTGACTTCTTGGAGCCATGCATCATTTGGTGCCCTCTTCATTTTTGGCACAACATCTGCTGAAACATTTGTCTCATTGCCCGAATCGGAACCCAAATTGATAGGACCATTTCTCAAATCGCAAGAGATGAAATCTTCATTTCATCACCTGAATCTGATCCCAGGTCAATTGGTCCAACACCTGCAAATACTGCAGTGGTGATCTTCTCATCATCCTCAAATTCAAATTCTTGGGTTTGTTGCGTAGTTGCAATTGTCTTCTTCTTCCCTTTCTTATCGTTCCTTTTTGGCCTCAATTATAGATGCAATTTCCAACATTGCTCCTCATCATGTCCTCCTTTCTCACAATGAGTGAAAGAGGGATTTTCTTCCTTTCTCTTAGCTATTTTTGTCCTCTTTGGGTAGTCTTCTTGGTCATGCTCCCCCCTGATTTCTAGATGTGCATCCTTCACACTAGCTTCATAAAGATTTTTAGGTTCAAATAATAACAAATAATGATAGATAACTATGGAAAGAGCTAATATATTTCATCAACGTCTCAGAAGTGTCTAGTGGAACATTCAATGCTAATGCTTGTTTCCTAAAATCCTTTGAAATTTTTTGAAAAGTTTGACCTTTATTTTATTTCAAATGTTTCCATTCCATTATGGATTTCTTTCGGTATCTCAATGGGTAAAAATTTCCTCTTATAGGAGAGACAAAATCATACCAAGATGAAAGAAGTTTATGACTATTCTTACCAGATTTTTGTAGTTTTCCTTCCCTCCAGACAAGAGTAGTGCCACTCAGTCGAAGGGATTCTAGTTGGATCTTGGCTTCATCCTCTCTTATTCATTGTTTGTGATAATACACTTCAACCTATATGATCAAGTTATCTAGATTTTCTGCATTAGATTCTCCAATAAACATGGGAAAATAAAACTTGACATCTAATTAAAAAAAAAGGATGTTTAGGTGCATTCCTATGATGTCCATTAGAATGAAGAGAAGAGAAAGAAGAATAACTTTCATTGGAGGATGGAGAGGGAGGAGGCTCTTCTCCTCCACCTTAATGATTTACCGAGGCATGATCATCTGATTCTTTCTTCTCAGGCTTGATTGTATTCTCATATTCTGAAAAAAAAACTTGTCAACCTTCTCTGTCATGGTGAAGAAGATCTTGCGGTAATTTCACTCTTCCTCCATTCGAGATTCCTCATCTACCATATTTTGTCTTCATGTTGTACACCTCACTTCAGTATGAAAGGATTTGATTTTTCCTTCTCCTCTTTGGAGCTTTTTCCTGGTTAGCATTCACTCATGCAACTCGCATCAAGAAGACATGCTTTGAAACAAAACTTGATACAAATATTTTACTTCACAGATGAATACTGAATTTCATTTAAAAGAGCATGTAGCTAGGTAACATACACACATGAAAGAAGTAGATATCTAAAGCAACCGTGAGGTCAAAGGCAGAAGAAAATTTGATGACAGAGATCACCCAATGTGGGCTACATCTCCAGGCCTTTCTTAATGTGGAGAGGCCTCTTTCATTAAATGTCAATCGAAATAAATTACAAGCAGTTACATAAATAACCCTTATATCTCCATTTTTTGAAATGGTATGAAAATTCAAAGCTCAACTATAGAAATGGACATCATCGTTGAATTTTTGGCACGAAATCATGTCAAATGACTATAAAATTGACCTCTTTCTGACATTGTCAAAATCTAGACCCTTGTGAATCTCGAAGATTCCCCCAAAGATACCTTATCGCTAATTGGCTGGAGTTATATTCCTAAGATGAAAATTTTGAGTCCACCACTGTACTCCTTGTGAAATTATGAGAAGAATAAATATAAAGTCGACATCATTCTGCCTCTGTCAAAAATCAGCCTCCAAGGGAATATAAAGATTTCTCAAGCATCAAGAATATTCAAGCAAGATTCTATCTCAAAAAATGTGTCAGGCATTGTTCCACCTTGGCCATTGTGTCAAGGTTCCCCCCTCTCGGCCCTCGTGTTCAACCTCCACTAGATGGGAAATGAATATTCTCTGTTTATAAAAAAATTATGGGCGAGGAATATAAGGTAAGGGCTCTTAGCCCATTGGTAAAACATGGTTTGAGTTGCTGCATGGTCGAGGGTCAAATCCCTGCCAATCTAAACATGGAGTATTTTTTTTTATATTTTAAATTTGAAGGGTCGTTTGGTATTGGGGCTACTGCTTGGGGTAGGCCTGCCACATTGCCAATGCAGGTTCAAATCCCACCGACCTCGTCGTCTATGTCGTTTGCCATACACTAGTACAAAATCATTAATTAGTTACTAAAAGATGCATATAAAGGACTATTTTTTAGTCGATGACCAATGGTAGCTAATTTACAGTACCTTATAACACGACCAAATTTTAGTCATTTTTAGCTTGGTCATTAATTGGTTTTCTCAAATTTATTATCTAGTAGTATATTTAGTTATAAATTTGGTCATTTATTTAGTCATTGATTTAGTCATTAATTTCCACAATTAATGACCAAATATGCAACAAAATATATTACTAAATGATTACCCGAGAAATCCAATTAATGACTAAAAAAATATGACCAAAATGTTGGTCATGTTATAAGAACATGTAAATTAGCTACTAATAGTCATATATATGCAAATTTTAGTCATTGTTTGAAACCAATTAATGGACAAAGAAATATGACTAAATTTTGGTCATGTTATAAGGTACTGCAAATTAGCTACTAATAGTCGTATATATGCAAAATTTAGTTGTCATTTGTAATCACAAATTTATCATTTGCAGTAGTCATTTATCTTTTTTTGCTAGTTTCATATTCATTATATAAATGACTAATTTAGTAGTTTATAGTCATTTCATTTACTTTCATTAACAACCATTACAAGAAACTAATTTAGTTGTATATTCATTTTATTTGTGATCATCATTAATCAACATAAACTACTAATTTATTAGTTTTAGATTGATTTTATGCATTCATTATTAATCAACATAAATCAATTAGTATGATTTTGCATACAATGTACATGTTCATCTAATATGAAAATGGAAAGTTACAAATGTTAATTATAATAATAAATAATATCAAGTGTAGCTATAAATAATTTCAACCACGAAAATTATATTATATAAAATGTCAAGTATTACAATATGAGTTTCCAACTTAATATTTGTTGGAGTAAAATTTACATATGAAATATTGTTTCGTCACTTCAAAACATTATCATTGTGTTTTCAAGGCATTGCAACTGAATTCATCAACTATGAGGACTTGACCATCATTCTATGTGTGTGTATTAAGTGGGATATTGGCTCTACAAGTACCACTAGAACAATTCTCTTATCTTTCTCTTTAATTTTCATTTTGTTGCTCCAGCGTTATTTTTCTCCTCTTCAATTCCTACTTCTTACTGTCGATATTGAGTTCATTTCATGAAAAATAAAGAAGATACAATGCAGAGTATAAGACATGAAATACGATGAATGTTGGGATATAAAATAAAGTAGACTATAAAGGATATATATGATATATACCTTAACATCAACAATATTGTCAATGCTATTTTTCCCCATAAAAGCAAGAAACTCGAACGTGTTTTCTTCAGTTGGGTAATAATTGCCATTATGTGGTCAGATGACCTATATAAACAAAGAAAATAAAACATCACGATAGAAAATAACACCTTAGTAAAATTAGTATTCAACTTTCAAGGAATGCTAGGCATAATCATGCCAACTAAGTTACATGCTAAAAAGCTCAAGCTGTAGATTACTTATATAGTGTGGGAGTGCAAACAAAACTCCTAGAGAAAGCCAAAGCGAAGTCTAGAATAAAATGAAATCAAGTAAAGAGGATAAAATAATAGGATAGCCTTGTATACATTGTATATAACTAAAGGCTAAGTGAATAATTCCAAGGCTAGAGGTCAATGATGTCAAGAGTTCCCAAGTATAATTAGCATTTTGTTAGATAAGAACTACTATTTGGGTCCATTACCACATATGAATATGCCAACTATTCTATATCAAATTATTAATGTTTTGCTTATATTTATGAATCATGACAATATAAGCGGATAAATTTCAAAGACAATTCCCTTCCCATTGTGTTTCCTGACCTGTGGTACAATATATTAGATGTGTTTTGGAGCAAATTTCCAACATCAAAAATATGTAGCAATCACCACTAGTAATCCCCCAAATAGGATTATTTTGGAATGTAACTTTCAGATTCCAATTCTTATATGATTCTAGAATGGAAAATCCACATTGAATTCCAACACGAAACTTCAAATTTGAGGGAACACCTGTGGCCATCCTCAATCACTCAAACTAAAAACATTAGTTATCATTATGATGAAAAGGTAAAATAAGATTAGTTTTGATCTTTTTTGTAGATTTACATGCAAAGCAACAATAGTTTTCCCATATTTACAATACTTGTAATTTTCAAGATATAACACATCAATTGATCTTTTAAAACAAATACTTTATTCAATACAAACAAGAATTTAACATAATAGAACAATAGCACCATTTTTAGATCCTCAATTAGTTCAAACTAGTTAGCACAAAAGCTTCAATAAAGAGAAACAAGTAGAACTAACAAATCCATCAATTAATAATCAATCAAAAAAGGATACTATTTTTGCTAAAGCTTGATAAACAACTATAAATTATATTGACAATACACTGCAGCTAGTGGTCTTATTCAAAGAGAAATACTACCTAGAGAAATAATCTTCCAAATTCTTTGTTCTATCCATGAAGCTTTCTACAATCCTCAAAACAGAATTCACATTCAATATTTTAGGTTTTTGAAGCTTGCCAAAGGCCTTACCAAATGAAGTTGTGAATTTCATTGATTTTCATAAAATGCTTCTTGTACTGAAAAAATATAGATTGACCATGTGATAGATAATTCAAGCAAGTAAAAAATTGTGTACAATATTTCTTAGAAGACTTCATGTTAAAAGGAAAACTTGCATATTTCAGATAGAAAAAGAATCATAATAGATATGGTCAAAATTACAAAACAATAGAGTATAAAACTGCAAGTAGAACTAACAAATCCTAATTGCAATACAATTGATTGATTATTCTAAGTGAAGCCAACTAGATACATACAAGTTTTCATTTTCAACTTTCTTTCCATATATTTATTGGACATGGAAGCTAACTTCCATGCATCTCGCAGGGCTATTTTAACAAGAGTATACGTTGCATTATCATATTCCACACTTTCTTTTCCATGAACAACTGTAGCAGGTATTGGAGGAATGCGTTGCTACATCAGCTGAGTTGTCAACTTTCATTTTCTCGATTTTTTGTTTTCTTGCATGTGCATTATCTGAGTTTTCCTTAGTGGAGTTTTAGATAAGAAAACAATAGGTCTAAAAAGAAAAAATTCATCATGAAAAAAATGACTAATTATATGGTTCCACCCCATATTTCTTTTTTTTGGAAGAAAACTAGTCAACTATGCTCAACTGACATCATTAAAGTTATCCAAAACCAACCTGGTGGAAATTCCAAGTTCTGCTACATGAGCATGTTCCTTTGTGCAGATAAATTTCTCTTTGTGTGTGGCAAGGGCTATTAACTTTTCTGAGAGTGATGATTTATACTTACCATTAGATTTTACCATTTCCAGCTGATTTTTTAGCATCTTGACAAATAATATTTTTGGTTGCATCTCAATTGTGTATGATCTCATTGCCCCTAACATATATGACCTATGCATGAGGCTCTAGGTACAAAGAATATAACACATACCAAACAATATGAAGGGCATTAATGATTATAGATGTCTATGGATCAATGCTATAGCTTGTAGGAGTAGTTGGTTATTGCCTAAAGATCTTTGGGAAGGCATTAAGATAATGAAGCTAGGACTGGTTAATGGACCAAAATTGGACCCACTAATTTTTATTTTTTTCTTTACAAGTAGCCATGATGAATGTTCTTAAACCTTATTATTATTATGTAACAAGGTGTGAATTTGGAATAGTAATTCTCCTTAGTGGAGATACTTACAAGTGATATTTTCCAGCATTCAACACATTCCCTTTATTCATTATATTTCCATTTTTCTTCTTTCATTCCAATGTGTATGCTCCCATCCGTAGCTATAATACATAACTAAAATATTTCCATGAATTCATTCTCCTGTAAATTCGTATGCTCTAGGCCCAAGATGATTAATATGATATTGTTTACAAGAAATATGAACAATATATTGCAATAAACAAACACAAATGTGGTCATAATCTAGCGAGCCAACCAAAACAGGAAATAAGAAAAATGTCAAACATTGTTGAGAGAGATGGAGATTAATATATCAAAACGTGATATTTATTTGTATCATAATTCAAATCACCCTGCATAGATCTATCTTAACCCTAGATCTGTCAAGCACCAAGATAGACAAAATCCTTTGAAGTGTGAACCTTTCCTTAAGTTTTTTCACTCTAAAAAATGTTTGCACCTTGAATCTCAACAAATGATAGATACACGGTTAATACGAATCTACACTAGTTTATATTTTATTGATAATACATCAACTTTATATATTTATGGTTTTTGGCATAGTAGAGATGTAGATTATAGAATGCACCTCTCGATGCAATTCCAAATGTCAATATATTTAGTTGAAAAACTACAAAGAGAGGATATTCTCTAATGGTTTCATTACAAGGCTAATATCATAGAAACTGGAGTAATAAAGAGCAAAAAAGAAACTAAATACATACAAATCAAGTAAGAAATATTTTATTAGGATAATTTGTTGATGTCTTAAGCCATGTTCACTCTAGCCAAACCATAAGACAAACAAGTGACTCAAAGGGATTTTAGAGACAATAGTCCTAAAATAGTTTAGGAAACATTCAAGAAGACTAAAGGAAAGAAAGAAAAAGAGTTTAAATTATGTAAAAACGAAACAAAAATAATATAAAGTGGCCTTAATTAGCCAATCGCATGTGCATACCTTGTTCTTCATAGACTATAACCAATGTAATATCACATCCATGAATTCACATTACCAAAAATAGTCATGCATTTGAGTAGAAACCTTCACACCTCTGGTCTACAATGTCTTGCCCACAACTACATGGACCAGATTTCTCTAATAGGGTCATTCATAAACCCTATTTGCTTGGCAATAAAGTATTAGTTCACTATTCAGGTTAATATTTGCCCACTAGGATTTCATTTTCAATGTTCTTTGCCCCACCCGAATGACAAAAAATTGGAAGGGATGGAACTGGGTAAAATTCATAGGTTAAAGCTCTTGATGGAATCAACTAAAATAGATTCTCATGGTTCCCACATTGATTGAGTAAAATTCATCAATTTTTGTAAAATAATACATCACTTGCAGCAAAATTTAGTCTTAGGGGGTATTTTTCCATGTTGATTAGTAGTAGACAATATTGTTTTGTCTCCAAGTAGAAAATGCAATAGCCAATTACAACACATAAACATCATAATTCAAATGTGACATATCTCATACCATATACAAACATTTACATGAAATAGGGAACTCACCTATTTGATTGTAGATTACGAATATGCACCTAGCACTACAACATTTGTTGAGCGTACATGTAGTGATATACACCATGAGATGTTCAAAACCACCACATCCAATTGTGTTATCCCAATGTATACCCTCTTAAATGATGTATTGTTGTGTTTATTAATTTCTATTAATTGTATCAACATATCCATCATGACTATCCAATGTTAATCACTATTATGTAAAAGCTAAATATCAGAATCCTACCTTCACTAATATGCACTTCAACGTAGAAGTTTACATTGTATCATCCAATATACATTACAAGGAGATAATGCCATTAATACATCTCAAAATCCTCATGGAAATATATGTCACTTAAATTTTTATTTTAAGTTAGCTTGCAATTAAAATGACATCAAAAAGACAATAGGGAAACAAAAAACACAAAAGTACCTCTAAGTAATGTTAGTGCCTAAATGAGGGATGGTATGTTACAATTATAGAAAAAATTAAAAGCTTTGTCTTAAGCTAATGACAAGACCAAGGCATATCTCTCATGTAGTTTATTATAGGAGCAAATATGTCATGAAGGTCCTCCTATGCTAAATACTATTGTGCTATGCTAAATGTGAGAACGTCATCTTCATTAATGTGCATTTTTAATAGAGTAATTTGCAATGTATCATTCAATATGCATTACAAGGTGATAATGGCACTCATGATAAACAAAATCCTCAAAAAGTTATATGCCATATTAATTTTAAGTTTAAAAACTTGTTATGAAGAAGACACCACAAAGTCAACAAAACCCTCAAAACGGAACATGCTACTTTACTTTTAATTAATTTTCTTACAGACATCACAAATACAAGAAGGAACCACAAAGTGGACAAACACCCCTGAGAAATTTTAGTGCCTAAACAAGGAAATACAAATTTCAATTTCAGTAGTAAATATTAAAATACATAAATGACAAAGCTAATGTCAACACCAAGACTACGGTGAGATGCAAAACAATCCAGACAAATGAAAATCCCATAAGTTATCAATGCCCATGTGGGATTCCTTGTATTATAGTCAAAGCACATCTGCCATGAATAAAAATCACATCAGATTAGATGATATCTACAGGCAATCATAAATACTTATATAGATTTGGTCTCAAATTACCCAAATCACATTAAATTTTGTTGTGAACGATAAAAAAAAATGCACCCAAAACAAAATGTTTTTTGCTCTGGTGAAAATATTTTATTCCCACTAAAGAAATAAATTATCCATAAAGAATTTGAAGAGAAAAGCATCAGGAAATATGTTGGGTCCCTATAATACTAGTGATTCCCCCATTACTATTGTAGTTGTATCCCTTATTAATATTGTTGTGCCCATATTGTACCCATATTGTTATTACTATGCCCCATAGAATCCCTCTATTGTTATTTTTGTGCCTTTATATTATTATTGTTAGGTCAGCTTGGTTATATTGTGACCCCTTAGACTCCTATATATAGAAAGGAGGTTTTGTCATTTGAATCATCAAAAAATTGTTCATTTGTGTAATGTAAAGGAGGTTGCCCCCTCGAAGAGGCTGAATTCTAAGGCATTGATCTATCTTTTCTATCTTTTTGTGAGGTGGTTTCATAACATTTGGTATCAGAGCTTTGGATTCTAGGTTTTTGCTGCTCCAAATAGGTCATCATGGAATTTGTGCTATAACTTTTTTCTGCGACGTTTTAGACACTTCAGAAAAAACACAATTGGGTTGAAATCATTCTGAACCTCGGGTCCGAAATGTAGAGCTTTTTGCGCTATATTTGCAGAGATATGATCTGAGGAAGTTGGCATTTTTGCAGACTCCCGAATTACATTAAAAAAAGGTGACCTGGGGAAAATTGTCATAACTTTTGTTTTGAGCATCAAATTGAAATTTTGTAAGAAGTTATAGAAAGAGGACAGACTGTAGTTTCCTGTATATATTTTTTAGACCCGAAGGTTAAAACAGTAACACATGGCACTTCATACAAGTTCACTCTTTTGAAAAGGTATATAATCAGGTCATCTTGGGAGATTGTGCATAACTCTTTCTTGGAGAATCTGAATTTGATCAGACTAGTGGCATTGGAAAGAGGACGCAAAGGGATACTGCAGGTTGCAATTTCAGAACTGGATGATCCAAAATTACAGAGATACATCAAATTCAATATCGAGCTCCTACAAAGTGAAAAAAAGGTGTGTCATTTTTTTAATTTTGCATAATATTGGTTTGAAAAATTAGTTTGAAGGAATTCAAAGGGAATAGTGAAGAATTATTAGCATTAATTAATGCCTTGAAGAAAGAAAATGGAAACACCTAGTAAGCAACCTGAAAGCTCTAGCATGACTCATGAAGAAGAGGAAGAAATGCAACGTGATATATCAAAACTACAAGACCAAGTACAACAAATTTCACTCTCACTAAAGGTAAATGAAGCCAAGATGAATGACATGGAAGCTAAGATGAATGGCATGGATGATAAGATGGAAGAATTGAAGATAAATTTGAATAAGTTGCTACAAGAAATGGTCACTATTGGTGAAACGGTAGTAAAGGAAACACATGATGAGAACAAAAGAAGTATTAATAATGATTTCATAGACACTAATGCTGGATTGATGGCAAGGATCCCACAACATGGATACTACAGATGGAGTAATTTTTCGATATACATAATGTGCAAAACACACAAAAGGTATGTATTGCAACTTTATATTTGGAACCAAATCAGTTTGTATGGTACCGATGGCTTTTCTCTCATAAACAAATTGTCACTAGGGAAATTTTTACAAAAGAAATGATAGCACATTATGAGGATACAAAAAACAACACTTTTTTTAGCCAATTGATAAGTCTCAAACAAAAGGGTTCAATGATGGAGCACATTGAGGACTTCCAAAAATTGAACATAAGGGTAAAAGATATTCTAGAGGAGCATATGATTGATGTGTTCATAGGGACTTTAAAGGATATTATCCAACATGAGGTTTGCCTTTGGGAACCTGATTCATTGGAGAAGGCATTCAGGTTAGCAAGAAAAATGGAAAGAAAAATTATGGCAACCAGGAAGCCTATCACTCACAACTATAAAGATGGAAGTGTTGTTTCCCCTAGTCTTAAACAACCTATAAGGTTGACACAACAACAATTGGAAGAAAAAAGAGCAAAAGGGCTTTGTTACAGTTGTGATAGCAAATACACTAAAGGTCATAAGTGTGCTGAGAAGAAATTATTCTACATAGATTGTGACGAGGAGGAAGAAAAGGAACAAAAAATGTCAAAAGAAGAGGATATACCCTAGAAACGAACCCTAGATAAAGAAGAAATGAATCCAACCATATCTCGTAATGCATTGGTTGAAATTACCACTCCTCAAACTATCAAAATAGAAGGACATATCAAGAAGAAAAAGGTAATAGTGTTGATTGATTCAGGAAGTACCCATAATTTTATTCTTTGTAGGATAGCAAAAGAATTGAATTGCTTCCTATATCCACCACCAGAGTGTCAAGTGATGGTTGCAAGTGGAGGAACCATAAATTGCTCTGGAAAGTGCCATAATATCAAGCTATCCATGGGAGAATATGTATTGAATAGCCCAATTCTTTCCATTCTAAAGGGAGGTGCTGATGTTGTACTAGGAGTCCAATGGCTACAATCCTTGGGTACAATAGCTTTTAATTTTCAACGACTTTTCATGAAATTTTCTGCGGAAGGAAAGGAAGTTGAATTAAGGGGTATTGTAGGGAAACCAGGAAAGATAATTAGCTCTAACGGTATGACAAAGCTTCTAAAAAAGGAACAATGAGGTGTAATTGCACAATTATGTTCGCTAGATGTTTCCACATCGAAATCACCTATTTCTCCAGATCTCCAAAAAGTCTTGGACAATCATTCCAAGGTATCTGAGACTCCCAAAGGTCTCCCACCTATTTGTGATCAAGATCATGCTATTCATTTGATTCCAGAAAGTGTTCCTCCAAACATAAGGCTGTATACATATCCCTATGCCCAAAAGAGTGAAATTGAATGTATGGTTGCAGAAATGCTAGAGGCTGGTATAATTCAACCTAGTCAAAGTTCTTTCACTGCTCCAGTAGTATTGGTGCACAAGAAGGATGGATCATGGGGCATGTGTCCAGATTATAGGGAGCTCAACAAGCTCACTATTAAAGATAAATTTCCCATTCCTGTCATTGATGAATTATTGGATGAACTGCATAGATCAATTTACTTCACCAAGTTGGATCTTCGTTAAGGATATCATCAAATCAGAATGAAGACTGAAGACATTCCAAAAACAACATTTATAACTCATGATGGTCATTATGAATTTTTGGTCATGCCTTTTGGCCTTACCAATGCACCTTCTACATTTCAAGGTTTGATGAATTCCATTTTCGAACCCTTAGAAAATTTGTGTTAGTATTTTTTTTATGATATACTAATCTACAGCAAGTCTTGGAAGGATCATGTTGAACATGTTGACAGGGTGCTACAACTATTGGAGGAGAAACAATTATATGCAAAAAGCTCCAAATGTTTCTTTGGAGTACAAGAGGTGGAATATCTGGGTCATATTGTATCTCATGAAGGTGTTAAGGTAGACCCTAGCAAAATTAAAGCCATCAAGGAATGGAAAATCCCCACATCCATAAAGAATCTGCGAGGATTTCTTGGGTTGACAGGGTATTATCGCAAGTTTGTTAAGAATTATGGGAGAATAGCAGCACCTCTAACAACATTGTTGAAGAAAGATGCATTTTCATGGACTCTAGAAGCAACAAAGGCCTTCGAACATCTTAAAGAGGCAATGTGCCAAGCATCGGTCTTAGCTACACCGAACTTCACAAAAACCTTTATTGTGGAATGTGATGCTTCAGGAAATGGAATTGGTGCTATTTTAATGCAAGATGAAAGACACATTGCTTTTAAAAGTCATCCAATGAAGGGAAGGCATTTACAAAAAGCTATTTATGAGAAGGAAATGTTGGCAATACTACATGCACTTAAGAAATGGCGACCCTACCTAATAGGAAGACACTTCAAGGTAAAAACGGATCATGATAGCCTTAAATACTTTTTAGAACAAAGATTATCCTCTGAAGAGCAACAAGAATGGGTCACAAAGATGTTGGGTTATGACTTTGAAATCATCTACAAAAAAAGGGAAGCAAAATGTTGTGGCAGATGCACTCTCAAGAAAGGATGAGGATGTGGAAGCATTGTTGTGCGCCATTTCTATTATCCAACCAGATTGGATAAACAAAGCAAGGGAGGAATGGAAGAATGACGAAGAAGTGTGGGCACTTATTCAAAAGTTACAACAAGATTCTAGTACATCTGATACATTTAGTTGGAAAAATGATTCATTATGGTACAAAGATCGCTTATACCTCTATAAGAATTCCCAACTTAAACAAAATATTCTTATGGAATTGCACCCTTCTCCCTTAGGAGGGCACTAAGGATTTTTAAAAACTTACTACAGGGTTAAGAAGGAATTTTTTTGGGATGGCCTTGAATCAGATGTTCAAAAGTTTGTGGCGAAAGGTTTGGTTTGCCAACAAAATAAAGTTGAAACAATTAAGAACCCAGGTCTATTACAACCTTTATCCATTCCAAGCCAACACTGGGAGGAGGTTTCAATGGATTTTATCACAGGTTTACCCAAGTCTGAAGGAAAGAGTGTCATCATGGTGGTAGTTAACAGAATTACCAAGTATGCACACTTTTGTGCATTATCACATCCATTTAAATCCAATACAGTTTCCACTGCATTTATGGAAACAATTCAAAAGCTACATGGAAACCCAAAGATTATTGTAAGTGACAGAGATCCCATTTTCACTCGAAATTTTTGGACAAAATTATTTTCTTGTCTTTGTACTCAGTTAGCTCATAGCTCATCTTATCATCCTCAATCTGATGGGAAAATTGAGATAGTAAACAAATGTTTGGAAGGATATCTTCGTTGCTTTGTTTCTAATAAACAAACACAATGGCTCAAATGGTTGCCTTTGGCTGAATGGTGGTATAACACTTCCTTCCATATTGCAGAAAAAATGACCCCATTTATGGCACTTTATGGATATCAGCCACCATCCATCACATCATATTTAAGAGAAAATTCTAAGGGTCAAATAGTGGAACATCACATCGAGAATCAACAAGAAGTTCTCCAACTCTTAAAGGATAACTTCGTGTTGGCACAGAATAGAATGAAACAACAGGCAGATCAACATCGTCGCGAAAGAAGTTTTAATGTAGGTGACTGGTTATTCCTACGACTACAACCATATAAAAAAATGTCCCTCAAGAAAGCTACGAACAGGGAAAATTTTAAGAACCCCCCCTAAATTTATAAATATAATAAATGGGTGAATCTCCATGGTATATAGGAAAAAGGGAAGGCGATTTTATCAATAATATAATATGTATATATAATTTTTTGGCGAATCTCTCACCAGGCATGGCGAATATTTTACTCAATTATAAAATCTTGTAAGATCTTGGCGAGTCTTTCACTAAATAATAAAACTTTGTAAAGTCCTACTGAATCTTAGCATAGGCTACATGTTGGTTTAATTCCCCCATTTAAATAGGCTACATTCCAGGTGAATACCATGGGTCGATACCATGTGCCATTTTGGTGAATACCATGGGTCAATACCATGTGCCATTGTTATTTTTATTAATTCTAATATTAGGGTTAATAATGGTTTTTTGCATGGTATTAATAACAATCTAGTCTAGGGTATTTGTCCCATAGTATTTTGGCCATAGGTTTCACCTAAATATAACCCATTTTTTGAGTGTTCGTAAATATAAGGTGACTTATGGAGTAAATATAAAAAAATGTTTTATTTGTTTACCATACCTCTAGTTTATTTATATTTTTATTAATTTACCATACCTCTTTTACAAATATGGTATTTGGCCCATAGGATTCACCTAAATAAAACCTCTTTCTTGAGCCTTCATAAATAAAACGAGCGTTATGGACTAAATATAAAAAGAGGTTTTATTTATTTACGATACGTCTAGTTTATTTATATTTATATTTATTTACCATACCTTCTGAGTAAGTATAAAAAGACGTTTTATTTATTTACCATACCTCCACTTTACTTATATTTTTATTTGTTTACACCCTTACATGTATATAAGGTGACTTATGGAGTAAATATAAAAAATGTTTTATTTATTTACCATACCTCTCATTTATTTATATTTTTATTAATTTACCATAC
The DNA here is from genome assembly GCA_031772625.1 of Pinus tabuliformis. Lineage (NCBI taxonomy): Eukaryota > Viridiplantae > Streptophyta > Pinopsida > Pinales > Pinaceae > Pinus > Pinus tabuliformis. Next base: position 409,456,231 of record CM062813.1, read on the forward strand.
CTCTTTTATAAATATGGTATTTGGCCCATAGGATTCACTTAAATAAAACCTATTCTTGAAAATGGGAGAATGGATTCACTTAAATAAAACCTATTCTTGAAAATGGGCGAATGGAAGGTTGTAAGTCCTAATTTCAAGGGCTAAATTAACCTTTTTTACCCTCTCCCTTAAAATAAGGTGGGCTATTTGAGGTGATTTGTAAAAATGTACTATGATACAAAATATTCGCCCACTAAAAATTTAAAACCCCTTAATTTCGCCGAAGGGTGAAAATTCGCCCCTAAAATTATCCTTAGCTATGAAGGATAATAAATCATCACCAAAGTATTATGGTCTGTAAAAGGTGTTGCAAAAGATTGGTACAATGGCATACAAATTGGAGCTTCCTGCAGCTTCTCGAGTACACCTAGTTTTACATGTTTCATGTTTAAAGAAGGTTATAGGTGACAAGCTCCCAGTTCAAACAAAATTATCAGAAATTGACGAGGAAGGAAAAATTATATTGGAACCGGAAGTAGTCATAGAAACAAGAACTCGACAGCTATGAAATTGATCAATTTTAGAGTATCTCATCAAGTGGAAGAACTTATCCGCTAAAGATTCCACATGGGAGGATGAGAATTTTATATAGAAGTATCCAGAACTACTCAAGCGTTGAGGACAACACTTTTTTAAAGGAGAGGGGCATGTTGGGTCCCTATAATACTAGTGATTCCCCCATTACTATTGTATTTGTATCCCTTATTAATATTGTTGTGCCCCTATTGTCCCCATATTGTTATTACTGTGCCCCATAGAATCCCTATATTGTTATTTTTGTGACTTTATATTATTATTGTTAGGTCGGCTTGGTTATATTGTGACCCCTTAGACTCCTACATATAGAAAGGAGGTTTTGTCATTTGAATCATCGAAGAATTGTTCATTTGTGTAATGTAAAGGAGGTTTCCTCCTCAAAGAGGCTGAATTCTAAGGCGTTGATCTATCTTTTCTATCTTTTTGTGAGCTGGTTTCATAACAAAATATGAATAGAACCTTGTTTTCGGGTTTGACCTAGAGCTTTCTCAATACAATATTGTTGTCCATAAAGCACTTGATAACCATTGATGAATGATGAAAGTAATGATAAAGCAATTCCCGGAGTGCTCAAATCGCAAAGATTGGAGTACTATGTCTTTGAACAGAGCAATGCCTTCTTCATGCGAGCCATCCTCAAGTATTTCTCGACTCCCTTGTAATGATTTGTAAATGTAAATTGGTTTTTCAAATTATTCATAGTTGTAAATATAAATTTATGAATAATATACTCTTCCTATGGTTCTTGCAGAATGCTTTGTAAATCTAGGTTATAGTTATGGATTTTCAAGAATTTAGGTAACATAGGGTTTTATAATTTCCCCCATAAAAATATAATTCAAACAATTTCACTTGGAAAAAAAAATTGCAAGATCCAACCCAATTTTTGGATTTTCAAGAATTTAGGTAACATAGGGTTTTAGAATTTCCCTGGTAAAAATATAATTCAAACAATTGAATTTTTTTTGCAAGATCCAGGGCAATTTTGGGTCATCCCCCCAAGTTTTTTGCCATCTTAGTTGCGGCCTTGGTAGAAGATGCCATTTTTTATTGGCAAACTAATTTAAATTGTTATGTGGTTTATATTCAAATTTGATGGCTATGGTTGGATAGTCAATTCCCCCACGTTAAAAAAATTAGAAGTAACACTGGGGATGACTATAAACATTTAAATGTTGGGTTAATTAATAATAAAAAATTACAATAATAAAAATAATAAAAATCAATTTGTTATGTTTTGATTTTGTTATTAACTTGTGAATAAGATTTGTTACAATACCGTGGGCCAATACGATGCCTTATCAATACCACATGCCGAAAAATCATAACTTAATTCACAACCAAAACATTTTATAATAATATGACAAGATTATTAACCATGGATATTCACCCCCATATTACCATGGATATCATTAACCTGTAAAAACTAGGCTCTATTTCAATGCCATGGGCCAATACCATGGCTTATCAATACCACATACCAAAAAAAACATAACTTATTTCACAATCAAAATATTTTAAAACAATATGAAAATATTATTAACCATGGATATTCACCCCCACTTTACCATGGATATTATTAACTTGTAAATAGGCTTTGTTACCATGGATATTCACCCAAGTTTACCATGGATATCATTAACTTGTAAATAGGCTTTGTTATAATACCGTGGGCCAATACCATGGCTTATCAATACCCCATGCCCAAAAGACATAACATATTTCACAATAAATATAATTTATTTTAATTTAATTTTGTAATTTTTTTTAAACTGAAGCTAAAAGGAAATAGGTTATAATTACTTTTGAGATATATCTATACTCTTTACCCTCACCACTACTAAAAATATTCCCATAGAAATTAAATTAAGGTTTTAATAAAATAAAAATGAGAATACTTTTATATTTAAAGATGTGAAATTTATATAATATAAATGGTGTTAGTAAGCACCAACATAGATCCATCTTAACTAAGCATCCAAGGGATGAAAAAAAGAAAAGTGAAGGGGAGAGAGGGTGGGGGGCACAGGGAGGGAGATAGTGACAAATCTGGCAGAGAGAGAGAGAAGGAAGAGATGGATATAGGTCAAGGGAGAGAGGAGAGGAGGGAAGAAAGAGATAGGGAGAGAAGGGGAAGATAGAAAGATGGGGACACATAGATGCAGAGAGAGAGAGAGAGAGAGAGAGAGAGAGAGAGAGAGATGGGGGGAGAGATAGAGGGAGGTGGGATAGAAATGTGGAGAGAGGAATCAAGAGAGAGAAGGAGAGAGAGATGGAGTTGTAGGGGGAGAGAGAGAGGGAAGGAAGAAGAAATACACAAGGGGATAAAGGGGGAGAGAGAGACAGGAGACTGAGAGGGAAGAGATTGAGGGAGAGAGAGAGAGATAGAGAGGAAGAGAGAGGGAGAGAGAAATAGATAGATATGGATAGAGTGTGTGCAAGTTTGGTGGTGAAATAGAGAGAGCGAATAAGAAAGAGACACATAAATAAAAAAATAGATATCAAATAGTATTATATAACCAACCTAGATCCATCTTAACCCCAGATGTATCAAGCGCTTAGAGGGATCAAATGTCTCGAGGTGCACACCTCTCCTCAAGTTTTGCACTAAAACAAAGAGGTTTTAACCTAGAGATATTGGAGCCCTCTTGGCACTTGATAGATCTGGGGTTAATATGGATCTAGGCTAGTTATATGTATTTGAAATTTTTATGAGGAAAATCATACTTCGATATTTTGTATAATTTTAGCATAGTTACATGTATTTGATGTATGGTTTTGTATAAATTATAAATATATATATTTTCATGAAATTTATTTTTGCACATCAATACCAAAGCATGGAGTTTTTAACATAAGGTTTAAGGGGTGGCACAATGTTCTTGTAGGATTCAAGGTAATGCATTGAAACGTCAACAACCTTTCATAAAACACACACAACATTTTGCCTACCAAGTTTCAAACCCCATATTCACATAAGAAGTTGTGTGCACACCTAAGGGTTCACATGCCTATTATGAGGAATCCTAACCATCACAGAGCCATCATTGAAGCACAACATTGACATAGTGTACCAAGAAGACCAATAATGATAATCATTGTTATGAAATGAAGCCATCTTTAGCAACTAAGAAAATATTATTGTAGTTGCATGTATTCCTACGTAAATTATGTCTAATAACTTAGGTGGTGGGAAATGCCATAATTTTTTTTCAATAAGAAGAAGAAATGTATTAATATTAATGAAAGATGTAATTTACATGATTTAACATATACTAAATTTTCTTTACTTGAATGAGATGATATTGTAATATGTTCAATATCTAATGTTTGGGCAATATCAAAATCACCATCAAAGTCAAAATAATTTTATAAGAGTCTAGTACTGCTATGTTCATAATGTATGTTCAAACTAGATAAACAACATGGTATCCAAGTTAAAAACTAGTATCCTAATTTCAATGGATATGACCCTGATAATAAAAAATGTAGATATGCATGAAAAGTTAAGTCTTCAACTAAAGGAAATGTGTCCTCTACTAATTACTCAACACTTCTCCTTGTAGGTATTCTTCATAATGTATTTGACCCAGCTATAAGCCCACTCCCATTTTGGATAATCTATCAATATTTTAATGTCATTCCCTGTGAATGTGATAAAACGGTATAACCCACAAGGTTCTAACCAACTCCATAACTCTAATAGTCCCTTGATGTAGTAAGGAAGTGTTTAAGGAAGTATATAACCTTTCAGCCAATCTATAACAACTTTTGAATCCCATATCACTTGTAAGTTTAGATTGTTGAAGTGACATAATTAAAATGACTATCATAAACGACTGATGTGTACTATTGTATTACTTGTTAAGTAGCCATATTTATGTTACTAAACTAAATTAATCATTCAAATTAGTCATTTATTACTTATTAGCTAGTCCTATATTTTAACCCGAGAATAAACTAGTCATTTATGCTAGTCATTTTTAGTTGATCACTTAACATTTCTCATTTTCGGTAGTATTTCACTTGGAAAAGCTACGATGACTAACTTTTTAGTCACCTCGTCAATAATTTCATCATTTTCTACTAGTGATATATGTATATTCGATTATGTCATTTTTTATATGTGGTGGCATGTGGGTTGGGGAGGTTTGAAAAACCATATATATCTATATCTATATCTATATATATATATATATATATATATATATATATATATATATATATATATATATATATATATATATATATATATATATATATATATATATATATATATATATATATATATATATATATATATATATATATATATATATATATATATATGCGATGGGTTAGTGGGGGTGGTGGCTCGCCAACTCCTTTTTTAATATTTTTTCGTTTTATGAAAAACAAAGTAGCCAAAAAAATTAGACTGGTTTTGGGGATTTATAAGAAAAATTAAAAAGGAGAAAAATTATCCCATTTTGGCTACTAGAATCTATGCGCCAACAAATACCAAATTGTTGCCTCGTTAGTGGCTGCCACTGGGACTAGTTTGACCAAAATTTTGACCAGCCATAACTTTCACATACAAACTTGGATTGAGGTGCCCTTCACACCATTGGAAAGCTTGCATCAAGATATTCGATCGAAACTTCGTTCCACTTTAATCTAGTGACTTTTATTTTTGATATTTTCTAAATCCACTTCTGAATTCTGAGCGTTTCTGGAGCCACTCGATCATTCATTATCTTTGATGCTGGATAAAATCAATAGGTGATTGAGAAATATCATAGGTAGGGTCCACATAGCCACATATTACTGTCCATACAGAGGATTAGGAGGCATAGATACTTGGGAGGTGGTGAGAGAGGCCACCAAGGACATTGATCTTCATGGGCACTGTCATAAAACATGCTTATAACTAGAAAATAACTAGAGATATATCAATGGGGAAACAACCATTAAAGTCACATAATAGAAAGCACATTTACTCGTAAAATACCAAAGGAAAATGAACTCTTATTAACATATGCAAATCCAACTAAGTCAGGGACTTCCACATACCAACCGACCATGGATTGGGATGAACCAAATCTCTCTTTGAAATAATCACCCCCACACCATATTCCAAGCATGAATGTGGGATATCATGAAAAAGCTGAACCAAAACCAAACTAGGGCTTCCAGAGGCCAAACCACCTCAACCCTCAACAAGTGATTCCACCTCATGGTTGGACATCACTAACCATCACATGATTTGTCTCTACTCAATATGTTTATGTCTCAAGAGAATTTGTTCCAACCAAGACTTCCAAGAGTAGTAACTCAACCCACAACTATTGCTGGGATCTAGAGCGTTTGTCCAAATAAAGCTTCCAGGACAAGTAATTCAACCCACCAAGGGCTCCAGAAATTTTTCCAACCTAGCTTCCAGGACTAGTAACTGAACCCAATCTGTTAGAGAGCTTCGAGAGCGTTTGTCCAACCAAGGTTCTAGGAACTAGTAACTCAACCCAAAACCATAAGGAACATGAGATCCAAATGGAAAACAAAAGGAATGAAACCCACAACACCATGATTATCCAGGAAATGTCAAGGCTAGGAAAAACTACTATCAATCTAGGAGATTCTCCATGCCAATGACTGATCATGACCAATAAACCACATCCATGTTCCATGCATGCCAAAACTAGAAAGGAAATCATAAATACAACTTGGTACTTGCAAGAAAAACCTAGTGTAGCTGCTGAACGTCATGTTCTATGTCTCTTTCCTTACATGTTCAAATTATGATATATTTCTTGTCCTTGCTGGCAACTCACTTATAACAGAATTCACAAGTCAGTTAAGAGGTGATAGAATGAATACAACAGAATACCAGAATGAATATAGATGTGATAGAATGCATGACAATTCAGAAGAATATGTTCATAAAAATGATAAATTTGGGAGTTCAAGAACTATATGCGGGTTTGATTCAGCCAAGTCACGTATGCACGTGAGTTTAGCGAAGACATGTAGTGTATGGTTTTTGTCCCATGGTATTCTAAATACCAGGGGTCCTTACCATGGTATTGGCTGATAGTAATGAGTGCAATAACCAATATTGATCCTGTCAAAAATTGCCACGCGCACTAATGTTGTTTTGACCCGTGGTATTGGATGAGGGCTAAAATATATAAAGAAGTGAATATCAAAGGGTTATGTGTGCAAAATAAATAGTTTTTGGATGAATACTTCAATTTGAAGTATATTTTCATTGTAAGGGCGATAATTATCACATTTATTTGAAATAATTATGCACTGATGAATACAATGATGGATCAAGGTCATGAGACTTGAAATGACTGTTCATTATATGATATGTTCAAGGATTGAATAGATCTAAGTAATGACCCATGTTTTTATCCTTGATTATTATGATATGGGTCTTTCTGAATTTTTGAAGAGCTATGCAATATTAGGTCAAAATTTGGATATCTATATGTGGGTTGGTTTCAGGAAAAGTGTGTATACACGTGGGTTCACTTGTGCAAAGTCACGTATGTAAATTAAGGAGGTTTTGTTCATAAATGAATGATCAACCTGATTAGTGTTTCTGTTTCTCTTTTTTCTATTCAATGATGTCCTCATGTTGATCCAGGCTGAGTGATAATGTCTGAAGTAGATCTGATTGACTGATGAAGTTGAATTTGGGTATTAATTGATTGATGAAGGTAAAGATTACTTGCTGATTGTGATTAAATATTAGAGATAGATCTGTGATTGATTCAGAGTGTTGTAGTAGATCTCAATGTGATTCAGTGTTCTTTTTAGAAACGACAGTGGTCAAATTTTTAGTTTTCAGTATATTAAGATCTATACATGGGTTTCTCTCTAGAAAAGTGCATATGCATGTGGGTTTCCTTAAGTGAGGTAGCATATACATTTTGGAAAATGAATGATTAGGGTTGCAGTTGATTCTGTGTGTTGATGCAACATTCTAAGTTTAGCTCTATGTACTTCTTATAGTGATATGACCACTCCAGTTGATTGGTTAAGTTTTGATTATGTATTAGTGATTGGTTGTGTCAGAGATTAGTGATTATTTTATAGTGATGATTGAGCATAAGTGTTGATATTGGATCTAGTCTGAAAATTTGATGAAATGTGGTCCATGGATGTTGCTAAGGGTTGGAGCCTTTAGTGAGGAATTCGAAGGTTCCTGCCAGTAATGGCTGGTGTTCAAATTAGGGGTTTGAAGCTCCCTTCCAGTAGAAACTGGAGAATGAGTAAAGGTTGTAGCCTTTAGCAGGTGGGTGCCTGTGTATTGGTATGATTTTGGACTAGTACAAGAATGTAAGAAGTTTTTGATATTAATAAGTTTTAAATACTGAGACGATAACAACGGTGGTTTTCTCCGACATTCGGTTTCCACCATAAATCTTGGTGCATGTGTGTTTTATGTGTGATACTTTATTGTATTCTTACTGCACCTATTTACTGCTTATAAAATGCATGATAAATCTCTTACATTCTGGTTCAAAGTTTAACAGATAAATAATTAGGTGTTTTACAAAATTTACTTGGAATACACTAGTTTCTGTTACAACCATCATGTATCTATGTTAGTTGGGTTTAGTCAAGTCGCGTATACATTTCAGAAAATAAAAATTATTATTAGTTTTAAAAAATACTGATTCACCCCTCCCTCTTAGTATTTTTCCCAACAATTGGTATCAGAGTAGGTCCTTCAAAAGAAGCTTGATCTCTTTGAGGAAGATCCCACAAGATGAGCAATCAAGAAGGATCGACATCTATCAGACCACCACTTTTCAATGGAAATAATCTTATATATTGGAAAAAAAGAACCAAAGCCTATCTTTAGTCTCTCAGAGTAGATGTTTGGGCAACTGTGGAAGGAGGTTACCAATATCTAACTATCATTCCCACAGATGCAATAGAAAAGAATATGTATGAAACCAATGCCAATGTTATCAATGCTTTATTGGGATGTCTAATAGAATCAGAATTTGTCAAATTTTTGCAGCTAAACACATCAAAATAAATATCAGACGGAGTCATTCAAATCTATGAAGGTCATACCAAGATAAAATGTGCTAAACTCCAAACTCTCAGAATTCAATATGGAAATATCATAATGCATAATGATGAAAGTATTTCCAGTTTCTTTATTCGTATAGATGAGATTGCAAATCACATGAAAAATCTAGGTGAAGAAATAAAGGACACTACTTTAGTAGAGAAAATCTTAAGATCTCTAACTCCTAAATTCTAGTCGAAATTGCCTGCCATTGAAGAGAAGTAGTATCTGTAGTCTTTTAGTGTTGTTCAACTTCATGGGATCTTGACTACTTTTGAAATGAGGAAAGGAGGTTCCTCAAAAGTCAGAGAAGCCACATTTAAAGCATTTGCAAAAGGAGAAGAAAAGGAGGAAAAAGGAATCAAGAAACATATCAGAAGAAGATGAGATGAAGTGCATAAAGAAACTTCAACTGGGCACTGGAAAGTTCAAAGGTAAGCTTCCCTTCAATTTTTTTTTATTGTAGTAGATTTGGTAATTATGGTGATAAATTTACTCATAAAGACAACCATGATAAAGGGAAAGATTCTACAAAAATTAATAGGAGACAGTTTGACAGTAGAAAAAGTTATTATACTCATGAAGATAGTGATGGCTTGTCAAATAGTGAAGAAGGTGAATCTGATAAAGATCTTAATTACTCATGGATTTTGAGAAAAATACTAATGAGTCTAATGATAAATTTGTGGATGCATTAGAAGAAAATTATTTCTTTGAAGTAATTACTCAACTCAAAATTTGCTTGGAAGAAAACAAAGTAGCCATAGATACTTTGAAGCATCAATTCATAGAAAAAGAAAAGCATAATGAGAAGTAGGAAGGATAAGAAAGGAACTTGAGAAAATAAAAACCTTGAATCTTAGATTTGCTAAAGGATCTAAAACCTTAGATGAAATTATCAAGGTACAACTCTCCCCTTATGAAGACAAGTCTTGGATACACTCGAGGAACATCTCAACCAGAAAAGTCTCCAGCCACCATCGGAAGATATCTAAATGTAGCAAAAACCAGTTAGCAAAGCTTTGGTAATACAACAAAAATGTGTTAGTAAAGATTCAGTAATGCAGCAAAAAACAGTCCTCAACGAAAGAATAAAGGAATTCCACAGGTAATCATGTTCACTCCAATCCAAGGATGAACATAAACAGAAGCTCTAATCAAAAGGTAAACAACACCAGAAGATTCTATGGTCACAAAAATTTCTTCTTTAATGGACAATGTTTCACATGTAATAATTTTGGTCATAAGGCCACTCAATGTGTTGCATACAAAACTATCATGAATAGAGAAGAAAGAAAATAAAGGAATGAGATATGAGTGAAGAAGAACTCCTGTAATATCTTCTCACCTCTTATAGATGAAATTGAATGCTCAGTTTGCGATAAATTTGGTAATGAAGAGTCTGAATGTAGGACAAAATTACAACCAACATCTCAAAAGGAGAAACTATTAACAAATTCCAAGGTATGGAAAATGAAGGAGGTATAGTTTGAAAACCATGGCATAACATTGTTTCCAGAAGGACAAGAAAATCAATGGTACATTGATAGTAGATGCTCAAAACACATGAAAGGTGATAAAGATAAACTTATTTCATACAATGCTTTAGAGAAAGAAGAAAATGTCACTTTTGAAAATGACTTACCTGCTGTCATTAAGGGTAAAGGTTCTATTTTTCTAAAAGAAAAAGTTAAAGAAGGTAATGTTATGTATGTTTATGGATTATAGCATAACTTTCTGAGTGTTAGCCATGTGTGATTAAGGAAATTAGGTGGTATTCCAATCACAAGAATGTGTGGTTCGTGAACTTGATACAGGAAAGACCATAATAAAAGGAACAAGAACCCCAAGAAATCTATATATATTGAAAGGTGGCCAAGAACGATGTTACCTAGGCAAGGCAAAGAAAACTAGTTATGGCACAAAAGGTTGGGACAACTAAGCTTCTCTCAAATAATCAAATCAGGCAGACTCAAATTTGTTCATGATCTACCCTACATCACCATACCAGAAAGTACCATATGTAAGCCATGCCAATTTAGTAAGCACACCAGAGTTCACTTCAATGCCAAAGAAATATCAACAAGTAAGCTTCTTGAAATTATACATACTAATTTGTGTGGACTAGTAAAGAAAAAGTCACCTCGTGGAGAACAATACTGTATATTATTCATTGATGACATTTCTAGAATGTGTTGGATTGGTCTTTTGAAACAAGAAGATGAAGCATTTGATAAATTTAAAGTATTCAAGGCATTAGTTGAAAATGAAGTAGATCTAAAAATCAAATGTCTCAGTTTTGATCGAGGAGGAGAGTACATATCAGATGAATTCTTTAATTTCTGTGAATAACATGGCATAAAAAATCAATTTTCTACAACTAAAACTCCTCAACCAAATGGTGTGGTAGAAAGAATGAATAGAACTATTCAACAAATGGTTTATGCTATGCTTGATGAGTCCGTAACTCCTAATACCTTCTAAGGTGATGATGCACATATTGCAGTAAATATTCTCAACAAGGCTCATGTTCATGTGAATAGTGATAAAACTCCATATGAACTTTGGTATGGTAGGCCTCCCAATGTAAAGAGTTTTAGAGTTTTTGGAAGAACATGTTTCATAAAAAATAATGATGAAAAACTTGGTAAGTCTGAAGCTAGAGTAGATGAAGGAATACTTCTTGGTTACTCATGTAGAAGTAAATGATACAAATGTTACAATAAGAGACTTTGGAAAATTGTTGAATGCATTGATGTTGTGATTGATGAAACACGCACAGGACCCAAACAGGTAACATCAACAAAAGAGGATGATGATGATGAATTATTTCCCACATCAAGTCACAATGATATAGAAGAAGAAAATAATGAACCAACCTAAGAAGATACATCAGATAAAGAAAAGGCTCCATCTAGGTATGTTCAAAAGAATAATCTAGAAACTCAAATTCTAGGAGAAAAGGAATCTGGGGTACAAACAAGAAGAACTCTTGTAGGATCTTCTAGTTATCTAGCTTTATTATCCAACATTGAAACACAAAGTGTAAATCAAGCTAGTAAAGTTGAATGTTGGGTTAAGGCCATGAATGAAGAACTTGATCAAATTGAAAAGAATGATACTTGGGAATTGGTTCGAAGGCTTCATGATAAAAATGTTACAGGAACAAAATGGATATTCAAAAATAAGTTGAATGAAAATGTGGAAGTCATTAGGAACAAAGCTAGACTTGTTTATAAAGGTTATGCTCAACAAGAAGGTATAGAATTTGAAGAAGCATTTGCACCAGTAGCTAGACTTGAAGCCATATTAATGCTTCTTGTATTTTCAAGTTTTCGAAATTTGAAAGTTTATCAAATGGATGTAAAATCTTCCTGCCTTAATGGAGATCTAGAAGAAAAAGTATATATTGAACAGCCAGAAGGATTCATTTTGGGGAATGATGAAAACCTTGTATGAAAACTCAAGAAGGCTTTATATGGGCTAAAACAAGCTCCACGGGCATGGTCTTATTGTCTTGAAAAATATCTTCAACAACAAGGTTTCACAAATGGATCCATAGAGAACAACTTATACACAAAAATTGAGGGTGATAAACTGCTAATTATTATCGTTTATGTTGATGATATCATTTTTGGTAGTAATGAAGAATGTATGATTCAAAACTTTTCTTTTGTTATGCAGAAATAATTGGAAATGTATTTACTTAGCGAACTAACCTATTTTCTTGGTATACAAGTACAACAAGCAAAAGATGGCATCTTTCTCTCATAAATGAAATATGTCAAGAAAATTATGAAGAAGTATGGGATGGAAGAATGCAAACCTCTATGTACTCCCATGATGATAGGATGCAACTCAGTTCTAATGACAATTTCCTAAAGTAAACCAACTAGAGTATAGGTCTATGATTGGTAGTCTTCTTAATAGGTACCAGACCAGATATCATGCATGCAGCTGGGATTGTTGTGCATTTCCAAGCCAATCCAAAGGAGTCACATGTTCAGGAAGTAAAGAGAATATTCAAATATCTCAAAGGGACCCAAGGTTTTGGTCTATGGTATCCTAAAGATGCAGATCTTACCCTTCATGCATACATAGATGTTGATTGGGCTGGAAATGTTGATGACTAGAAAGGCACTAGTGGAGGTGCATTTTACATGGGGCCCCGATTAGTATCTTGGTTCAGTAAGAAAAAATTTTAATTTCCTTATCTACAACTGAAGCAGAATATGTAGCTACTGCATCATTTTGAAAAAAACTTCTTTGGATGATGCAAACATTACATGATATACAAATCAAATGTTCTCCACCCATCTCCATCCTATGTGATAATACAAGTGCTATTAGCATTTCGAAAAATATTGTTATGCATTGCAAGACCAAGCATATTCCTATTAAGTATCACTTTCTACAAGAAAAAGTGCTTGAGAAAAAGGTTAAATTGGTGTATGTTCCCTCCAAAGAATGAGATGTTGATATATTTACTAAAACTCTTCCTAGATAAGCATTCAAATATCTTAGACGGAAACTAGGAGTTGTCTCTTTCTCACTTTGCTGTTAGAACAATTTTCTCAGTCTACAGGTGAAAATTTAGAAGGTTTCTAGCTATAAGCAAGTTTCATGAAGTATAGTCACATATATACACATGTTTCTTTACAGAAAGTTGTGTATGTTTTTCTCTGATAAAAAAATAGTGCGACAGACTCAAGATCAACCTCTGACATGCTTCTGATAGCTATGATTTGATTTCAATTGGTCTGATGATGATGGGTACAGTCTGCTAAAATGGTATTGAGTTATGTTTTTCTCATAATATTTCTCTGATTGATGAAGATGCTTTGATGAATGAGTTGTTGAATATGATTAGGTAGCACATGTTCATGAGGAGCAGTAGCCTTGCAAAATATAATGCATTGTTGGCATTCTAGTTGCTGAATTATGCTATTTTTTAGGCTTCTTGGTCTTTAAATATCATGTATATCATTTGATGTAAAGGTCATGTAATGACCTATGATGTAATAATTGTCATATTCAGTCATGTATAAACTTTTGAGATCATGTCCAATATCTAATCCCACTTAGTTGGGTGATTGATGTAAGTGTGGGTACTTGGTGACAGGAAGGTCATAGTCATAGAGTCATATACTTCATTTTACATCCGTTAGAGATTTCAGCTTGTGCTCAGGGGGAGCTTGATGAGAAAATTTAGCATGTGCTTAGGGGGAGTAGTTCAGTAGTTCAACATATTCAACAGTTCAAATATGGAAGTCTTCATTTAACATTGGTCAACCCTTTGCCCTTGACGTCAAAGGGGGAGAGTAGCTTGATGTTTGGAGATGTTGTACTATGTAACAACCCCCCCATTTATATATAGTAATAGTTAATATTAGACATATAAATGGGGATCCTTTTTAATTTTTTAGTCTTTGCAAAATAAATCCTAACTCTAAGAAATTGCCTTGAAAACTCTTAGAAAACAACCCAACTTTAGGATCCTCATTATAAATCGCAAATCACATTTTTCCATGTGATAATAATGAACACCTTAAAGAAATTGCGATATGTGATCAAACCCCCCGCTGCAACATTCTGATCAAAATGCCTTAACAATTCGCAATCGCATTTCGTAGGAGTTTCAAATAAATAAGCCATGCCATTCTGTCATCCGTTAACGATTTGCGAAATGTGATATTGCGATATTCACAATCAAATTTCACATTATAAATAGGGAATGCTATATGACATCCTTTAAAAAGATACGATGCGTGAATAAAGCACCAAGCATGGGAAGTAACTGTGTTTTAATATAATAATGAACAGTTTGACAGGGTAATTAATGTTTAGCGGCTTGAGGAGAGGTAATGATGTTTCAAGTTATGGATAGTTAATGCTGAATATCTCATTCGAAATCCTCCCATGATTCAAAATCATTTCAGAGAGTTTTCTACCTTAATTTCCCTTTATCGTCTGCGCTGAATATATCTCTTTCATTTCAGGCAAGCTACAAACGACATGTCATTTAGAAAGTGATGCAGAAACAAAAAAATCATAGCATTACAGAATCTAAGCTATCAGAAATGTCTCCTATATTCTCTGATACGGTTCGCAGTGTCAATGGGGGAGCAACAACTTGGGAGGTCATATACAATAGGCTTCAGGATGAGCGTCCCAAGATTACTGTCACAAAAGTGATGCCTAACTCAACAAAACCTTTGGGACTCCAATTCAAGGATGTTTCCTGTTCTTTCCTTCATAGAATAGGAGCGAGAGAAAAAATCCTCCCATACACTGATATGATTAGGTGGGTGGTGGAAAACCTCACTATTGTAGATAGGCAATTCACGAACTCGAGAATGGAACTCATGGGGTCATTCAAAACAGAAGACCTAAAGAAAATATACCATATACCTAACCCTCAAGACATATATGATAAATCATACGTGGCCAACTTCGCAAAGAAGAATGAAGAACCTTTCAAGATGATCTAGGTCTAGAGGGTGCTGGAGAACAAGTTCAAATTTGATAAAATAGGTATGTATCCTGTTGCCTCTTTGACAAATCCCTATAACTATGTAGTTGCCATGTTATGTAGACTATATGGGTTACATAATAACGCTAAATTTTCCATAGAATGGATTCCTTTGATTGATGCCTGTGTTAATTCCCACATTATGAATTGGGCCACCATCCTATCTGATAACCTAGCCACTGTCATCACCAAATATCGACAAAAGAGATATTCCTCTCCAGAGAACCTTCCTCCATTCTATTCTAGTGCCTACATCATGGATGCCATCTATTTCTACACTAAATTTCTAATCATAGGTTGGAAATGGACCTTGCAGGACCCCTACCGTATCCATCCTAGCCATAAACAAATTTGGGAATCTCATTATAAACCCCATTTTTATAAGATATGCCACACCGTTATTTTTCCATTGCATCAATTAGGTTTCAATAAGAATGCCCCAAGGTTTTCTAAAGAGGAAGCTACAGACCTTCTTGCAGTCGGAAAATATCTTTTGAATAATGGTTTACATAGATTAGGGTTTTTGGTAATACAACAGACCCATATGTCCTCCCTCTGTATGTCTCTGAGAAATTATTAGAAAGAGAAATATCCCACCAGACTATGGGAAAAGGCTTGACCAAGCTCCTAAAAGAAAACAAGAAGTTATTATGGCCATCTTTTCCTATTAGGTCTCGTTCCTTTTCATTAGCAATTTTAACCATGCAATCAAAGAGTCAGTAAGCCTAGAAAGCCTTAGGCTCCATACTTTGACAAAAAGGAAATTTGATCCAGACAAGATAGCATATAACATCACTAATACAGTAAAGATCAAGCCTTATAACCATGAGGCTAATGATTTTGAAGAACTTTTACAGTCGGCTCAATCCTTTGAACAATCATTCGAATGGGTAAGGACAAATCTGGCTCTTGAATATTTTGAAGGATTTTAGGAGTTCAGAAACAAAAGGCTCGAAATGATTCCACTGCATTTATTAAAAATCAAGGATAAGCCTATGCCAAGTGTGACTATCAACAAGGAGGGACCTAATACTCACATAGAATCTCAAGGGGATATAGGGAAAGCACTGGACACAGGGAAGGCCCAAGACACCGAGAATGCAACAAAATCCAGCAGGAAGTCAACTGAAAAGCACGGTATGAGTAACCCACCTAAAGATATTAGTTTAGAGATCAAAAGCAGTAGTTTGGAGTAGGAGTGGGATCAATTCAATAAGAAACTACAAGATACTCCCAAGAAAATAGATGCCTAGGAAACTATGGAGTATCAAACTACTCTGCTTGTTTAGGAAAACACAGATTCTGAACTGATGGATGAGCAAGCGATGACATCTTAGTAGATTGATATCATTCCCGCTCTGCCCACATCAAAAATTGTCTTAAAGGTAACTGAAATCTTTGTTGTGCAGCCTACTGCACAAGGTTGTAGTAAGGAGACACAGGAAAAGGAGAAAGATAGAAACACTCGAGATCCCACCTGGGAATGAGCCGATGGACATAGTTTGGAAGGACATCCCTTCCAACCTAGCTGAAAACTTGACTAGATTGTCATAGTTTACAAGAGCGTATGCAACTGCCAACATGGAAAAAGCTATTGTGATATCTGTTTTGTTGAAGAAAAAGGAAGAGAATATTTCACAGCTCGAGCAACAACGTGAAATAGAGAAGGAAAGTGTGAATAGGCAGGCCGCTGAGCAGCTTGCCCAATTGCAACAAAGCATGGAGGTGTTGAAGATAAGCCATGAAGTAGACATATCGGCCAAAAACATGCAACTCCAAGACTTGTAGCAAGCCATGGAAAGATATAAGGATGTTCCTACTATCGAGGAATTCATGAAAGAGGTGTTAGAGCTAAATTCTCTCTTATTAAAACAACAAGAACAATTTTGTCAAAAGATGTCACATATCACTTCTTATTTGATCACTAGTGACCAGCTAATAGACAAAGCAATTGACCAGAGAACTGAGTTTACTGATCTAAACACAAGAATCTTAGAGTTCATCGAATGGAAATAAATAGAAGATGGAAGGAAAGCTAATTTGCTTGAGATCGAGGAGACACAAAAGAACATTCTTTTCATGGATTGGGATGCAAGGATCAAACAAGTCAAACTAGTAGTGGAAAGAGTGGCTGGGGTGTCAAAGAACATAGTAAACATGGTAAACCACACTTTGTTTTCCACCAAGCTTGTGAAGGAAGGAAACCCGAAAGAACTGCCCAATTTAAATGACTTGCATAAAAGATGGAAGGAAAGAGTGGAAACTCAAAGGGATGAAATCACAAAGTTAGCAAATATTGATTGGGAGTCCTATTTGCAATACATTTTCAAGCCACATAGTCCAATCATGACCCTTAACCTCTCACTCCATTCAACTCAGTGAATGTTGCCACCTCTCACAGATGCAATTTTTGTAGGATAGGTTAGAACACAGTTTGGGGCACCTCCTTAAGTCAAATCAATGGCCGATATATGCGATTTGAAAGACAAGTTGGCAGACAACAAATCATTATAATAGCCCCTGCTCATCAAGTCACTTTTTTATTTTTAGAGTTAGTTAACTAGTTAGGAGGAAGGTTGTTTGGAACCTCCTGAAATTTTTGTATAATATTTTTTTGAAAATTAGTTAGAATAGTATTTATACCCTGCTCATGCATTTACAGAAGGATCTAGAATTTTATCGAAAAGGTTTGCAAAGAATGCACTTTTGTAAGTTTGTGAATGCTTTGGTGAAATTATGGAACATGATCGTTTCTTTTAAATATCAGAGTACTTTCCTTTGTTGATGCACTATTGTATACCTGGAAGGTAATTTGATCTGAAGGAAGGAGTTGATCTATGTCATTTGTCAAATGAGTAGAACTTCACATATATGGTACTTCTATATTGTATGATTAGTTCTGTTTCTGTTTAATTAGTGACAACACTTTATTTTTCATGAATTGTATATGAGATATGTTGTTTCTGTTAAGCATTAATTGCACTATTGTATGATGCCTAGCTGGGATTGTTTATTTTCATACATAAATCATCATATATGCGATATATTTTATACATTTCTTTGACTAACTATTTAGTCAAAGAAATTATCTCTACACGTCATCATCTCTGTTTTATATGTGATTGATCTTTATTATCACATGTCAAGAAGATATATTTTTAGATCGCATATTATACAGAAATACCCGGGTTTTATATTAGATTAAGTTAGCTAGAGATTTGCATGATAGAATAGGTCATTTAGTTATCATTATCCTATTGCAATCACTTGAAAACCACCCACTCTCATTTTAAATCCCATTCTAGGAAAATCTTCTGATCATCCCCAGTTGAAGTCACCACTTATACCTTCCAAGGCTCTACTGGGTCTTGGTACTTTTCCCTTCCAGTAGGTTCAATAAGAGATTGGGATAATGTTGAAGAAGTAATTCTTGAAAAATTTGGTGATGACGGGACCATAGCATCCTTAATCAGTGACTTTTCTAACTTGAAAGCAAATTCAGATGAAAGGATCAAAGACTTCAACTCCAGATTTAACAAGTTACTAAAAAAACCCTAGCTGCCTCAAAAAATATA
Source organism: Pinus tabuliformis (assembly GCA_031772625.1). Lineage (NCBI taxonomy): Eukaryota > Viridiplantae > Streptophyta > Pinopsida > Pinales > Pinaceae > Pinus > Pinus tabuliformis. The sequence continues at coordinate 409,474,985 of CM062813.1, forward strand.
GTAGATGTACAAATAGAATGGTACATATCCTCCCTTCCTTTTAACATTGCAATTTTTGTAAATAGAGCCAATAAGGCTACCCTTTTCGAAAACATGAAAGAAGCCCTGTCTGTGGAAAGAAGAATTATAGCTTTAGAAAAAAGATCACAGACAGACGAAAGGAAGTCAAAGAAAGTAACATTTAAGGATGATTCAAAAAAGAAAGCTTTAAAGGACCCTTTCGATCTTGAAGGCCTTCAAAAAGTGTTAAAAACCATGTCCAATGAAATGGTCGAAATCAAGAAGCAGGTCGCATAATCCTCCGCTCCCAAGAAACCTTTTCACTCATTTAAAAGAAACCCTTCTTCTGCATCGCAACCACTGAATATTATTTCAAATGCCAAATCTAATCAAGAAACAAAAGAAGACTCACCAGCCGAAGAGGAAGCCAAAATAGAAGAAGAAGTTGAATTAAATGGAATGTGAGATTTCATTCTTCCAACTGAAGAAGAAGCACAAGCTATGCTAGTAACTAGAAGAAGTAAAAACTCTCCTGATATGTCTATAACAAATCAGAAACATAAAACTACTACTCCTGTAAAGGAGAAAATAGTAAGTAAGAAGTCTAAGACTAGTCAAACTAATCCTATTTCACTAGATCCTCCAAATGATTCCAAAACATTGGTAATCCCAGATACAGTGGAATATAATATAGTCGAAGATATAAAAAAGATGCGAGCAAACATTTCATTACACGAACTCACTAAACTCAAGAAACAACAGAAAATTCTATTAAGAGAGTTAAAAGCAGTTCAGGTATCCCCTCTACTAGCTGTTGTAGTTACTCAAGATGCCTACAATATGGGAAAACCTCCCTTTTCTTCCAATAATGTAAATCTGACAGATTTAGTCTTGATAGGTGATAGGTCTATCTCTCATACACCTCCATTTCTTCTTACTTCTGATATATTAAACAAAAATGTCCATAATTGCTTTGTTGATTTAGGGCCCTCTTCAAAAATTATGCCAAGGACCATGTGCACCAAATTGAATATTGCACCTCAAAAATATGCAGTACACATAGTTCAATTAGATAGGACACAAGTGGAGGTACTTGGAGAAATAACATCAGTTTCGATTAGGCTTTCCTCTAATCCAAAAGTTTCGCAGATAATTGATATTCTAGTGGCTAATACCCCAAAATTTTATGGTTTAATTCTAAGTAGGGATTGGTCTAAAAAGTTGCACGGATACTTCACAACTGATTGGTCTCACGTGTGGTTGCCACACAATGGTAAACCAAACCAAATCAGATTTGACTGAGAGAAGTTCATGAAATACACAGTCACTGATCTCGAGGGAAGAAATGAACTTGTTGCTTTCAACAATAATATCATTGGAAATTACTCAACTGAGTCATTTCTGGGATCTTTGAATGCCCAAACATCTCCTTTTCTAGATAATTCTATAGTGTCTCAAATATAAATTTTTTCACAAACATATGCTTCCAAGTGTGTAAATATAGTAGATAAAATTTTATATAATTCATTATTTTGGACTCTCTATTTTGATGCTTCCAAATGTGAAGATTGTGCAGGTGCAGGATGCATTTTAATCAACCCGCAAGGAGAGAAAACCATGTTAGCTTGCAGACTTGAATTTCAATGCACTAACAATATATCGAAATATGAAGCATTGATTCAGGGGCTGTATAAATCCAATGGCATTAATGTAAAATATTTGCAAGTATATGGAGATTTTGAAATAATCGTTAAACAGATAAGAAACATAATTCATTGTGTGTCTAGGCACCTTAAACATTATAAATCTCTAGCCCATAATATAACTTATTATTTCAATACTTTTAACATTTCTTCAGTTCCAAGATTGCAAAATGCAAGCACTAATTTACTTGCTAATGTGGCATCCAGTATTATACCTTCGGAAGAATTTAGTCTAGATAGATTTTCAATAGAGTTAGTTTTTAGGCCATCCATTCTCGATAATGTGACAAATTGGAGAGTGTTTAATAATGACACTGATATAATCATTTTCCTTACATTAGAAGGGTCTTATGAGGAACAAATCATAGATGAACACGAGCATGATTTGCAAATCAACCATAAACAAGATCAAAACCCAATCCCAAAGTCTATATTTAAGATGGAAGATCTCGATGATGTAAAGGATAGATTCAAGAAGCCTACCAACTCCAAAACTTAGAATTCCACTCCAAGATTTGAAGTAGTAAACCTAGGTTCAACTGAAAAACCTAAAAATGTCAACCCAGGTCTTGATTTATCATTTGAAGAAATGATATCATTCATTAAGTTGTTAAAAACATATAAATGTGTCTTTACCTAGGATTATGCATATCTCAAGACCTACGATACCTCTGTAATTCAACATACCATACCAATAACTTCGAATGAAAAGCCTGTACAACACAAGCTTAGGAAAATTCACCCAAACCTTGAAAGTCAAATAAAATATGAATTGAACAAGCTTCCCAAAGCCAAAATAATATTTCCTGTTAAACACTCAAAGTGGGTATCAAATATGGTCCCTATGAGAAAAATAACAGTGATATTAGGATTTGCATTGATTTTAGAAACCTGAATAGGCCTTGTCAGAAGGATAACTTTCCTCTGCCTACTATGGAGCAAATATTGTAGTCAGTTGCATGTTCCGAATTAATGTCTTTTCTAGATGGATTTTCAGGATACAATCAAATTCTTGTACATCCAGATGACAGATTGAAGACAAAATTTAGGACCAAGTGGGGGACATACGCTTATCAAAAGATGCCTTTCGGACTCATAAATGCTGGTGCTACGTTCAACGTGGTATGGATATTGCTTTCAAAGGTATGATTAATAAATCAATTGTTATTTACCTAGATGACATCACAATCTATTCTAAGGATAGAAATAATCATTTAAATGACCTAAAGCACATTTTTGAAAGATGCAAGAAATATGGAATTTCTTTAAATCCCAAAAAATTTTATTTTTCTTTACCAGAAGGTAAACTCCTTGGATTTATAGTGTCCAAGAAAGGGATTTACATTGATCTTGATAGAGTCCAAGAGATTGAAAAGATTCCTCTCCCACATAACAAAAAGACCATGCAATCATTCCTAGGCCAAATTAATTTTGTAAAAAGATTTGTTCCCAAATTTTCACAGATTTTGCTACCCCTTCAGGAAATGATAAGAAAAACATAGTCTTCAAGTGGGGTAAAAATGAAAGAGAGTCATTTGAGTTGATTAAAAAATCCATTATCAATGCTCCTTCTCTAACAACTCCTAACATTCTCAAACCTTTTGTGTTGTAAACCTTTTAACCTGATACATCATATGCAACATTTTTAACACAATTGAATGATCAAATATCGAGGCACCCATCTCCTTTTTCTCAGTTCCAACTTGCAAGGTGCCAAGTTAAATTATTCAACTATTGAGAAACAAACTTTTTCTATTTTTAAAACCTTGAAACATTTCAGACCTTTTCTTCTCAGAACCCATACAAAGTGAGTAGTACCTTACCCTGCAGTAAGGTAATTATTGATTCAAAGAGAAGTATGGGAGAAAAGAGCCAATTGGGCAACTACACTTCAAGAGTATGATGTAGAAATTTGGCTAGCTAAAATTGTTAGGGGCCAAGGTTTTTGTAGGATGCTAACTGGAGCTTCCCACTTATTAGCAGAACAAGGCCAAGGTAATGAAGTGAAAATATTAGAGGTAAGTGTCAATGATGCACAATCGCAATATGTTGATTTGAAGTTTTATTTGAAGAATGGATATGCTCCTATTTCTCTCAGTTATAAAACAAAGGGTGGTTTAAGGTTGAAATCAAATCAGTATGAATTAACCAATGATGTATTATTTAGGAAAAATTATGATTTGGTATTGTTAAGATGCCTAGAAAAACATGAAGCTGAAAAGGTCATGTAGGAATTACATGATGGACCAGTTGGAGGACATTTCAGAGGAAACACCACAACTCACAAAATCTTGCATGCAGGTTACTATTGGCCAACACTATTCAATGATGCACATGAATATGCAAGAAAGGGTAGAACTTGTCAAACTATATCCAGAAGAGAAAAGAAGCCAGCATTCCCTCTACATCCAGTAAACATCCAACAACCATTCGAACAATGGGGATTAGATATAATTGGTGAGATTGTTCCTAACTCTTCCAAGCAACACAAATACATCGTTACAGCTATTGATTATTTTACAAAATGGGTATAATCTATCCCACTAAATATATATAATACAAAAAATGTCACAGACTTCATTGATCAGTACATAATTATGAGGTTTGGATTACCTACAGTTTTAATGTTTAACAATGCATCTTATTTTTCTGGAAATACAATGGTAGAATTTGCTTTAAATTGAGGTTATAGATTAAAGTATTCAGCCAACTATTATCCAAAAGGTAATGGATTAGTAGAATATATAAACAAAAACCTCATCAGAATCATCAAAAGGACTATTGACCAAAATAATAGGAATTGGCAGAAAGCATTGCCATTTTCTCTTTGGGCAGACAAAATTACACAGAAGGCCTGCATCAATTCTTCTCGTTTTGCTTTAGTTTATGGAAAATAAGTTGTTCTCCAGAGAAACATAGCAATTCCATCTCTTGCCCTAGTGCAATTCATCAATGAAAACCCTTCCTCATGTCTCCAAGCAAGACAATTCCAGATTCTTAAGCTCGAAGAAGAATGTGAAGTGGCTAAAGAAACCCACTTCCATCATCAACAATTAGTCAAATCCTCTTTTGATACAACTTCTGCCAGTCATAAAAATTTTGAAGTAGGTGATCTGGTTTTGAAATGGTACAAAGGACATGAGGAAAAAGGTAAACATACAAAATTCCAAAGACTATGGCTTGGCCCTTTCCAAATCATTGAGAAAATTGGTCAATCAACATTTCTTTTATAAGACTTATCAGGAAGGATAGATTCCTTGCCCGTTAATGGGAATATTCTAAAGAAATACCTTTCCTAGAAGATAACCTCTTATAATTTTGTATCATATCCCCTTTAAAATTCTTAGGAAAAAAAACATTAAGCAATATTTACTTTTTGTTTTTCAAAATAAAATATTTGATAATATTTTCGATTTTTTGTTTCTATAAGTAGGAAAAGTTAAAGAAATAATTAGGACATTTGAGTGTAAAAGTAAACCTGATTTCTTTGAAAAAAATTGATCTTGCTGAAACATTTATTCTATGTACAAACTCCCACCTTTACAAAGTATACATATTTTGTTATAAGTCAAGAAAAGAATCTTTAACCTAGTAAGGACTTTTTGCAGATACGTGTCTTAAAACTCTGTCATTATCATCCAAAATTCTTAAAAGAGCCAATGATTCACCCCATCTGATAAAATTTTCCTTTTTCAGAGTGTAATTCTAAAATATGCAAAACTTAGAAGATAATAAGTCTCATTACGAGCTTGTTTACCATGATCATAGGGAAATAATTAAACTCATATTACCAAAATGATATACCAAAACAGGGTAATAGCCAATGATCTAATCAATCAAAGGAAAAGGGGTCTAATCAGGAGTCATATTGTTCAGTTTAACTACAACTAGTGAATGGAATTTTCATTATTAGGTTACCAAGCCTAGACAATGTCTTTTAAAAAACTTAAAAGAAAATATTATATAAAAGGAAAAAGGACAAGATCCAAATGAGATTGAAAGCAAGTGAATATCATTTTCAATTTTTAAAATTGGTTCAAATGGGACAATGAATCATTGTTGGTTAAAAGATAACCCTGTCAAGGCTATGAGCGCTTGCTGGAAGCAAAGGCTCTATCTGTGATAAATGAGTAAACACCAAAAAACTAATCTGTAGAAGACACCTACTATATCTCTTTAAATATTAATATTGAGTGATGCATGCATTTGTAGTTTTTTATCACTACAAGAGTAAATTAGTTTAACAAATATATTGAGTAAGTGATTATGATTCTAGAGAAATATTGTTTACTTTATAAGTCATGTAATTATTATTCCCTTAACTCTTCTTATTTTGAAAGTTCCTAGAAATTTCGGAAAACCAATAAGAGATAACTGGTTCTCCCAAGTGAATCGCCAATTGTTGTACTATGTAACAAACAACACCATTTATATATAGTAATAGCTAATATTTTACATATAAATGGGGACCCTTTTTAATTTTTTAGTCTTTGAAAAATAAATCCTAACTCTATGAAATTTCCTTGAAAACTCTTAGAAAACGACCCAAGTTTAGGTTCCTCATTGCAATTCACAAATCACATTTTTCCATGTGAGAATCATAAACACCTTAAATAAATTGTGATATGTGAGCAACCCCCCGATAGCGACATTCAGATCAAAACGCCTTAACAATTCGCAATCGCATTTCATAGGAGTCGCAAATAAATAATCCATGCCATTGTGTCATCCATTAATGATTTGCGAAATGCGATATTCCGAATCGCATTTCGCATTATAAACAGGGAAAACTATATGACATCGTTTAAAAAGCTGCCATGCGCGAATAAAGCACCAAGCATGGGAAGTAACTGTGTTTTAGTATAATAATGAACGATTTGACACGGTAATTAATATTTAGCGGCCTGAGGAAAGGTAATGATGTTTCAAGCTATGGCTGGTTAACGCTGAATATCTCATTCGAAATCCTCCAGCGATTAAAATTCATTTCATAGAGTTTTCAACCTTAATTTCCCTTTATCTTCTACGTGGAATATATCTCTTCCATTTCAAGCAATATACAAATGACATGTCATTGCGGAAAGTGATGTAGAAACAAAAAAACAAAGGATTACAGAGTCCGAGTTATCAAAAATGTCTCCTATATTCTCTGATATGGTCTGCAACATCGATGACGGAGAAACAACTTTGGAGGTCATATACAATAGACTTGAGGATGAGCATCCCAAGATTACTGTCCAAAAGCGATGACTGACTCAATAAAACCATCGGGACTCCAATTCAAGGATGTTTCCTATTCTTTCCTTCACAGAATAGAATCTAGAGAAAAAATCCTCCCATACACTGATATGATTAGGTGGGTGGTGGAAAACCTCACTATTGAAGATAGGTGATTAAGGAACTCGAGAATGGAAATCATGGGGTCATTCAAAGTGGAAGACCCCTAAACTATGTAGCTACCATGTTATGTAGACTATATGGGTTACCTAATAACGCTAAGTTTTCCATAGAATGGATTCCTTTGATTGATGCCTATGTCGATTCCCACATTATGAATTGGACCACCATCCTATCTAATAACCTAGCCACTGTCATCACCGAATATCGACAGAAGATATCCGCCTCTCCAGATAACCTTCCTCCATTCTATTCCAGTGCCTACATCATGGATAACACCTATTTCTGCACTAAATTTCCAATCATTTGTTGGAACTGGACCTTGCAAGACCCCTACCCTATCCATCCGAGCCATAAACAAATTTGGGAATCTCATTATATACCCAATTTTTATAAAATATGCCACTCCGTTAGTTTTCCATTGCATCAATTAGTTTTCAATAAGAAAGCCCCCAAGTTTTCCAAAGAGGTCACTACAAACCTTCTCATAGTTGGCCAATAGTTTTTTGAAGAATGGTTTACATACATTAGGGTTTTTGGTACTACAATATACCCACATGTTCTCCCTTTGCTTGTATCTGATAAATTATTAGCAAGAGAAATAACCCAACAGACTGTGGGAAAAGACTTGACCAAGGTCCTAAAAAAAGAAGAAGTTATTATGGCCATCTTTTCCTATTAGGTGCGGTTCCTTTTCATTAACAAATTTTAACCATGTAATCAAGGAGTCAATAAGCCTAGAAATCCTCAGGCTCCATACTTTGCCAAAAAGGCAATTTGATCCGGACAAGGTAGCATATAAAATCACTACTACAGTAAAAATAGAGCCTTATAACCATGAGGCTAATGATTTTAAAGGCCTCTTACAGTCGGCTCAATCCCTCAAACAATAATTTGAATGGGCAAGAATAAATCTGAGTACTAAATATTTTGAAATATTTTAGGAGTTTAGAAACAAAAGGCTCAAAATAATTTTGCTGCATCTGTTAGAAATCAAGGACAATCCTATGCCTAGTGTGACTGTCAACAGTGAGGGACCTAATTCTTTCATAGAGTCTCAAGTGGATACAGGGAAATCAATGAATACAGGGAAGGCCCAAGACACCAAAAATATAGCAGAATCGAGCAGGAAGTCAGCCAAAAAGTAGGGTATGAGTACCCCACCTAAAGATATCAGTTCTGAGATCAAATGTAGTAGTTTGGAGCAGGAGTGGGATTAATTCAATAAGAAAATTCAGGAAGCTTAAAAGAAAATATTATATAAAAGGAAAAAGGACAAGATCCAAATGAGATTGAAAGCAAGTGAATATCAATTTGAATTTTTAAAATTCGTTCAAATGGGACAATGAATTATTGTTGGTTAAAAGATAACCCTGTCAAGGCTATGAGCGCTTGCTGGAAGCAAATGCTCTATCTATGATAAATGAGTAAACACCAAAAAACTAATCTGTAGAAGACACCTGCTATATCTCTTTAAATCTTAATATTGACTGATGCAGGCATTTGTAGTTTTTTATCACTACAAGAGTAAATTAGTTTAATAAATATATTGATTAAGTGATTATGATTCTACAGAAATATTGTTTACTTTATAAATCATGTAATTATTATTCCTTTAACTCTTCTTATTTTGAAAGCTTTTAGAAATTTTAGAAAATCAATCAGAGATAACTGGTTCTCCCAAGCGAATCGCCAATTCTTGTACTATGTAGCAAACACCCCCATTTATATATAGTAATAGCTAATATTTTACATATAAATGGGGACCCTTTTTAATTTTTTAGTCTTTAAAAAATAAATCCTAACTCTATGATATTGCCTTGAAAAATCTTAGAAAACAACCCAAGTTTAGGATCCTCATCGCAAATCAAAAATCACAATTTTCCATGTGATAAGCATAAACACCTTAGATAAATTGTGATATGTGATCAACCCCCCCCCCCCCATTCCGATCAGAACGCCTTAACAATTCACAATCGCATTTCATAGGAGTCACAAATAAATAATCCATGCCATAGTGTCATCCATTAATGATTTGTGAAGTGCGATATTTGCAATCACATTTCACGTTATAAACGTTATATGACATCGTTTAAAAAGCTGCCATGTGCGAATAAAGCACCAAGAATGGGAAGTAACTGTGTTTTAATATAATGATGAATGATTTGACATGGTAATTAATATTTAGTGGCCTGAGAAAGGTAATGATGTTTCAAGCTATGGCTAGTTAACGCTGAATATCTCATTTGAAATCCTCCGACGATTAAAATTCATTTCATAGAGTTTTCAGCTTTAATTGCCCTTTATCGTCTGCATGGAATATATCTCTTCCATTTCAAGCAATATACAATAGACATGTCATTGTGGAAAGTGATGCAGAAACAAAAAAATAGAGGATTACAAAGTTCGAGCTATCAAAAATGTCTCCTATATTCTCTGATATGGTCTGCAGCATCGATGACGGAGAAACAACTTGGGAGGTCATATACAATAGACTTGAGGATGAGCATCCCAAGATTACTATCACAAAAGCGACGACTGACTCAATAAAACCTTCGGGACTCCAATTCAAGGATGTTTCCTGTTCTTTCCTTCACAGAATAGAATCGAGAGCAAAAATCCTCCCATACACTCATATGATTAGGTGGGTGGTGGAAAACCTCACTATTGAAGATAGGCAATTCAGGAACTTGAGAATGGAAATCATGGGGTCATTCAAAGCGGAAGACCCCTACAACTATGTAGCTACCATGTTATGTAGACTATATGGGTTACCTAATAACGCTAAGTTTTCCATAGAATGGATTCCTTTGATTGATGCCTATGTTGATTCCCACATTATGAATTGGGCCACCATCCTATCTGATAACCTAGCCACTGTCATCACCGAATATCGATAGAAGAGATACTTCTCTCCAGATAACCTTCCTCCATTCTATTCCAGTGCCTGCATCATGGATAACATCTATTTCTGCACTAAATTTCCAATCATTTGTTGGAACTGGACCTTGCAGGACCCCTACCCTATCCATCTGAGCCATAAACAAATTTGGGAATCTCATTATATACCCAATTTTTATAAAATATGCAACTTTGTTAGTTTTCCATTTCATCAATTAATTTTCAATAAGAAAGCCCCCAAGCTTTCCAAAGAGGCCGCTACAAACCTTCTCATAGTCAGCCAATATTTTTTTGAAGAATGGTTTACATACATCAGGGTTTTTGGTAGTACAGTAGACCCACATGTTCTCCCTTTGTATGTCTATGATAAATTATTAGCAAGAGAAATAGCCCAACAGACTGTGGGAAAAGACTTGACCAAGGTCCTAAAATAAAACAAGAAGTTATTATGGCCATCTTTTCCTATTAGGTGCGGTTCCTTTTCATTAACAAATTTTAACCATGTAATCAAGGAGTGAATAAGCCTAGAAATCCTCAGGCTCCATACTTCGCCAAAAAGGCAATTTGATCCAGACAAGATAGCATATAACATCATTACTACAGTAAAGATAGAGCCTTATAACCATGAGGCTAATGATTTTAAAGACCTTTTACAGTCGGCTCAATCCTTCGAACAATCATTCGGATGGGCAAGGATAAATTTGAGTACTAAATATTTTGAAATATTTCAGGATTTCAAAAACAAAAGGCTCAAAATAATTTTTCTGCATTTGTTAGAAATCAAGGACAAGCCTATGCCTAGTGTGACTCTCAATAGTGAGGGACCTAATTCTCGCATAGAATCTCAAGTGGATACTGGGAAATCACTGGATATAGGGAAGGCTCAAGACACCGACAATACAATAGAATCCAGCAGGAAGTCAGCCGAAAAAAGGGTATGAGCACCCCACCTAAAGATATTAGTTCTAAGATCAAAAGTAGCAGTTTGGAGAAAGAGTGGGATTAATTGAATAAGAAAATACAAGACACTCCCAAGACAATAGATTCCTAGGAAACTATGGAGTACCAAACTCCTTTGCATGTTCAGAAAAACACAGTGTCTAAACTGATGGAGAAGAAAGTGACGACATCTTAGCAGACTGAAATCATTCTCGCTCTACCCACACAATAAATTGTCTTAAAGGTGATTGAAATCCATCCTCTTGATGTGTTCTACAGCCCACTGCACAAGGCTGTAGTAAGGAGATAGAGGAAAAGGAGAAGGATAGAAACACTAGAGCTCCCACCTATGAATGAGTCAAAGGCATTAGTTTGGAAGGACATCCCTTCCAACCAAACTCGAAACTTGACTAGATTGTCATAGTTTACAGGAGCATATGCAATTTCCACCATGGAAAATGCTACCGAGATATTTGTTTTGTTGAAGGAAAAGGAAGAGAAGATTGCACAACTCAAGAAACAACTCGAAACAGAGAAGGCAAGTGTGAATAGGCAGACCGCTGAGCAGCTAGCGCAATTTCAACAAAGCATGGAGGTGTTGAAGATAAGCCATGATGCAAACATATAGGCCAAAAGCATGCAACTCTAAGGCTTACACTAAGCCATTGAAACATATGAGGATGTTCCTACTGTCGAGGAATTTATCAAAGAGGCGCTACAACTAAATTCTCTCTTATTAAAACAACATGAACAATTTTTCCAAAAGATGTCACATATCGCCCCTTATCTAATCACTAGTGACCAACTAACGGATAAAGCAATTGACCAGAGAAATGAGTTTATTTATCTAAACACAAGAATCACAGAGTTCATCAAATGAAAAGAAACAGAAGAGGGAAGGAAAGCTAATCTACCTGAGATCGGGGAGATAGACAAGGACATTTTTTTCATGGATTGGGATGCAAGGATCAAACAAGCTGAACTAGCAATGGCAAGAGTGGCCGGGGTGTCGAAGAACATAGTAAAGGAGGTAAACCACACTTTCTTTGCCACCAGACTGGTGAAGGAAGGAAACCTGAAAGAACTGCCCGATTTAAATGACTTGCATAATAGATGGAAGGAAAGAGCAGAAACTCAAAGGGAAGCAATCGAAAAGTTAGAAAGACTAATTGGGAGTCATATTGGCAATACCTCATCAAGCCACACAGTCAAATCATGACCCTTAACTTCTCACTCCATTTGACTCAGCGAATGTTGCCACCTCTCACAGATGCAATTTTCGCAGCGCAGGTCAGAACACAGTTTGGGGAACCTCCTCAACTCAAATCGATGGCTGATATATGTGATTTGAAAGACAAGTTGGCAAACAACAAATCATTATCACAGCCCCTGCTCATCAAGTCACTTTTTATTTTTAGAGTTAGTTAACTAGTTAGGAGGAAGGTTGTTTGAAACCTCCTCAAATTTCTGTATAATCTATTTTTGAACATTAGTTAGAATAGTATTTATACCCTTCTCATGCATTTAGAGAAGGGTCCAAAATTTCATCAAAAACATTTCCAAAGAATGCACTTTTGTAAGTTTGTGAATTTTTTGGTGAAATTATGGAACATGATCATTTCTTTTAAATATCAGACTACTTTCCTTTGTTGATGCACTATTATATATTTGGAAGATAATTTGATCTGAAGAAAGGAATTGATCCATGTCATTAGTCAAATGAGTAGAACTTCACATATATGGTACTTCTATCTTGTATGATTAGTCCTACTTCTGTTTCATTAGTGACAACACTTTATTTTCATGAATTGTATATGAGATATGTTCGTTCTGTTAATAACTAATTGCACTATTGTATGATGCCTAGCTGAGATTGTTTATTTTCATATATAAATCATCATATATGAGATATAGTTTATACATTTCTTTTACTAAATATTTAGTCAAAGAAATTATCTTTAGACGTTATCACCTCTGTTTTATACGTGATTGATTTTTATTATCACATGTCAAGAAGATACCTTTTTAGATCGCATATTCTACAGAAATACCCAGGTTTTATATTAGATTAAGTTATCTAGTTATTTGAATGATAGAATAGGTAATGTAGTTGTCATTATTCTATTGCAATCACTTGAAAACCACCCACTTTCATTTTAAAACCCATTCTGGGAAATTGGTCCCATCATCCCCAGTCAGAGCCACCACTTTAAACAGAAAAGGAGTTGTCTTAGGTTCCAGACCAAGTGGTTGTCCCCCATGTCGGAGAAATAGAAATTTGAGGCTTCAACATTTTGGCACTAGAAGGAGGGTCATCCGACTATGAATGGCATATAAACCTAAATATCAATCGAAAAACATTCATAAGATTCAAAACCCCTCCACCACTTCTACACCTTCTAGATCTCATTCAAAATCTCTGGATCTGAGATAGGAAGTTGTAGAAACATCTCCCTCATCTCCTGAAGTAGTAAGACAACCACCTTCACCAGATTACACTTCCAAGTCTCCCGAAGTCCATTCTTTGATACCAAAATTGGAACAGATACCCATTTCTACTGAGAAACCAGAGAGGCCCGAAGCTTATTAAGAAAGTGTTACTTCCTTATTACGAGAAACTAGTGTATTAGCTAGATTGCAAAGTGAAAGTCTTGGAGTAACTACTTTTGAGTTTTTCATCCCTCCATGACGTAGGAATGTTATCACATCAAGATCTGAATTAGATACCAGCGAGATCACATCACCCTTCCATACATTCACCTCTCCATTCATTTCTACTCAATCCACTTCTTCTCAACTATCTAGTTCTCCAACTAGTACTGCTACTAGTAGTACTACCCCAACAGTAATTTCTTCGCCATCTATACCTACTTCTAGATCAGCCTTCCCATCTTCCCAGTATCCTACTCAAGTTATGGCCAATCAACCTGCTCAACCTTGGACAAATCCTGGCGCTGTTATGGTTGCTAATCCAAATGCTCTCCCGGAAAACCTAGAAAAATGGTTACCTAAGTACAATCCTGATGATGCTCTTCCAGCTGAAGAACATCTAAATAACTTTATGTTAGCCATGAATCTTAATGGAGTTGCACATGAAGATGTTGTAATCATACTGTTTCCTTATACCTTCCAAGGATCTGCTGGGTCTTGGTATTTTTCCCTTCCAGTAGGTTCAATAAGAGACTCAGATACTTTTCAAGAAGTATTTCTTGCAAAATTTGGTGATGACAGGACCATAGCATCCTTAATCAATGACCTTTCTAACTTAAAAGCAAATTCAGATGAAAGGATCAAAGACTTCAACTCGAGATTTAACAAGTTACTAAACAAAATCCCAGCTACCTCAAAACCTACAGTAGATGTAAAGAAGGAATGGTACATATCCTCCCTTCCTTCTAACATTGCAATTTTTGTAGATAGAGACAATAAGGTTACCCTTGTTGAAAACATGAAAGAAGCCCTGTCTGTAGAAAGAAGAATTATAGCTTTAGAAAAAATATCACATACAGACAAAACGAAGTCAAAGAAAATAACATTTAAGGATGATTCAAAATAGAAAGATTTAAAGGATGCTTTCAATCATGAAGGCCTTCACAAAGTGTTAAAAACCATGTGCAATGAGATCATCGAAATCAAGAAGCAGGTCGTAGAATCATCTGCTCCCAGGAAACATTTTCGTTCATTTAAAAGAAACCCTTCTTCTGCATCTCAACCACCGAATATTATTTCAAATTCCGAATCTGATAAAGAAACAGAAGAAGACTCACCAACCAAAGCGGAAGCCGAAATGAAAGTAGAAGTTGAATTAAATGGAATGTGGGATTTCATTCTTCCAACTGAAGAAGAAGCATAAGCTATGCCAGTAACTGCAAGAAGTAAAAACTCTCCTGATATGTCTATAATAAATCAGAAACAGAAAACTGCTACTCCTGTAAAGGAGAAAAAAATAAGTAAGAAGTCTAAGACTAGTCAAACTGATCCTATTCCACTATATACTCCAAATGATTCCAAATCATTGGTAATCTCAGATACAATGGAATATAAGATAGTCAAAGATATGAAAAAGACAAGAGCAAACATTTCATTACACGAACTCATTAAACTCAAGCAACAATTCGAAATTCTATTAAGAGAGTTAAAAGCAGTTCCTCTATCCCCTCTACCATTTGTTGTAGTTACTTAAGCTACCTATGATATGGGAAAACCTCCCTCGTCTTCAAATAAAGTAATTTAGACAGATTTAATCCTGATAGTTGATAGGTCTATCTCTCATACACCTCCATTTCTTCTTACTTATGAGCTTTTCAACAGAAATGTCCATATTTTATTTCCTGATTTAGTAGCCTTTTCAAATATTATGCCAAGGACCATGTGCACCAAATTGAATATTACACCTCAAAAATATGTAGTACACATTGTTCAATTGGATAGGACAAAAGTATATGTACTTGGAGAAATAACATCAGTTTCAATTAGGTTTTCCTCTAATCCAAATGTTTTGCAGATAATCGATATTCTAGTGGTTGATATCCCCAAATTCATGGTTTAATTCTAAGTAGGGATTGGTCTGAAAAGTTTCATGGATACTTCACAACTGATTGGTCTCGCATGTGGTTGCCACATAATGGTAAACCAAAAAGAATCAGAGTAGAATGAGAGAAGTTGATGAAATACACATCCACTAATATCGAGGGAAGTAATGAACTTGTTGCTTTCACCAATAGTATCATGTGAAATTAATAAGCTGAGTCATTTTTAGGATCTTTTAATGCCCAAATATCTCCTTTTCTAGGTAGTGTTGTAGTGTCTCAAATATTTTTTTTTCACAAACAGATGCTTCCAAGTGTGTAAATATAGTAGATAAAATTTTAGATAATTCATTATTTTGGACTCTCTATTTTGGTGGTTCCAAATCTGAAGATGGTGCAGGTGCAGGATGCATTTTAATCAACTCAAAAGGAGAGAAAACCATGTTAGCCTGCATACTTGAATTTCAATGCACTAACAATACCGCGAAATATGAAGCATTGATTCAAGGGCTGTATAAAGGCATTAGCCTTAATTTCAAATATTTGCAAGTATATGGAGATTCTGAAATAATCGTTAAACAAGTAAGAAACACAAATCATTGTGTGTCTGGGAACCTTAAACATTATCAATCTCTAGCCCATAATCTTACTTCTTATTTCACTGATTGAAAAATGCAAGTGCTAATTTACTTGCTAATGTGGCATCAAAACTTATACCTTCAGAAGAATTTAGTCTAGATAGATTTTCAATAGAGTTAATTTTTAGGCAGTCCATTCCCAATAATGTGACAAATTGGAGAGTGTTAAATAATGATGTTCATATAATCAATTTCCTTACATCAGAAGGGTGTTATGAGGAACAGATCATAGATGAACATGAGCATGATCTACGAATTAACCATAAACAAGATCAAAACCCAATCCCGAAGTTTGTGGTTAATATGGAATATCTCCATGATTTAAAGGATAGATTCAAGAAGCCTACCAACTCCAAAACTCAGAGTTCCACTCTGAGATTTGAAGTAGTACACCTAGGTTCAATTGAAAAACCTCAAACTCTCAACCTAGGTCTTGGTTTATCATATGAAGAAAGGATATCATCCATTAAGTTGTTAAAAACATATAAATTTGTCTTTTCTTGGGATTATGCAGATCTCAAGACCTATGATACCTTTTTAATTCAACATACCATACCAATGACTTCGAATGAAAATCCTATACAACAGAAGCTTAGGAAAATTCACCCAAACCTTGAAAGTCAAATCAAATATGAATTGAACAAGCTTCTCAAAGCTAAAATAATCTTTCCCATTAAACAGTCAAAGTCGGTATCAAATATGGTCCCTGTGAGAAAAAATAACAGTGATAGTAGGATTTGTATTGATTTTAGAAACCCGAATAGAGCTTGTCAGAAGGATAACTTTCCTCTGCCTACTATGGAGCAAATATTGTAGTCAGTTGCAGGGTTCAAATTAATGTCTTTTCGAGATGGATTTTCAGGATACAATCAAATTCTTTTACATCTAGATGACAGATTGAAGACAAAATTCAAGACCAAGTGGGGGAGATACACTTATCAGAAGCTGCCTTTTGGACTCATAAATGCTGGTGCTACATTTCAACGTGCTATGGATATTTCTTTCAAAGATATGATTAATAAATCAATTGTTATTTACCTAGATGACATCACAATCTATTCTAAGGATAGAAATAATCATTTAAATGACCTAAAGCACATTTTTGAATGATGCAAGAAATATGGAATTTCTTTAAATCCCAAAAAATCTTATTTTTCTTTACCAGAAGGCAAACTCCTTGGATTTATAGTGTCCAAGAAAGGGATTTATATTGATCTTGATAGAGTCCAAGAGATTGAAAATATTCCTCTGCCACATAACAAAAAGACCATGAAATCATTCCTAGGCCAAATTAATTTTGTAAAAAGATTTGTTCTAGAATTTTCACAGATTGTGCTACCCCTTCAAGAAATGATAAGAGAAAATGCAGTCTTCAAGTGGGGTAAAAATGAAAGAGAGTCACTTGAGTTGATTAAAAAAACCATTATCAAAGCTCCTTCTTTAACAACTCCTGACATTCTCAAACCTTTTGTGTTGTACACTTTTTCATTTGATACATCATATGCAGCAGTTTTAACACAACTAAATGATCAAAATATCGAGGCACCCATCTCGTTTTTCAGTTCCAACTTGCAAGGTGCCAATTTAAATTATTCAGTTGTTGAGAAATAAGCTTTTGCTATTTTAAACACCTTGAAACATTTCAGACCTTTTCTTCTCAAAACCCATAAAAAGATAGTAGTACCTTACCTTGTAGTAAGGCAATTATTGATTCAAATAGAAGTATGGGAGAAAAGAGCCAATTGGGTTACTACGCTTCAAGAGTACGATGTAGAAATTCGGCCAACTAAAATTGTTAGGGGCCAAGGTTTTTACAGGATGCTAACTGGAGCTTCCCACTTATCAGCAGAACAAGACCAAGGTAATGAAGTGAAAATATCAGAGGTAAGCCTCAATGATGCACAATCGCAATATGTTGATTTGAAGTTTTATTTGAATAATGGATATGCTCCTATGCATCTCAATTATAAAACAAAGCATGCTTTAAGGTTGAAATCAAATCAATATGAATTAATCAATGATGTAGTTTTTAGGAAAAATTATGATTCAATATTGTTAAGATGCCTAGAAAAACCTAAAGCTGAAAAAGTCACGGAGGAATTACATGATGGACTAGCTGGAGGACATTTCAGAGAAAACACCACAGCTCACAAAATCCTGCATGCAGGTTATTATTGGCCAACACTATTCAAGGATGCACATGAATATGCAAGAACATATAAAACTTGTCAAACTATAGCCGAAAGAGAAAAGAAGCCAGCATTCCCTCTGCAACCAGTAAACATCCAACAACCATTCGAACATTGGGGATTAGATATAATTAGTGAGACTGTTCCTAAATCTTCCAAGTAGCAAAAATACATCCTTACAACTACTGATTATTTTACAAAATTGGTAGAAGCTATCCCAATAAAGATAGCTAATACATAAAATGTCATAGACTTCATTGATTAGTACATAATTACCAGGTTTGGCTTACCCACAGTTTTGATGTTTGACAATGCATCTTATTTTTTGGAAATACAATGGTAGAATTTTCTTTAAAGAGAGGTTTTAAATTAAAGTATTCAACCAACTATTATCCACAAGGTAATGGATTAGAAGAATCGACAAACAAAACCCTCATCAAAATCATCAAAAGGACTATTGACAAAAATCATAGGAATTGGCACAAAGCATTGACATTTTCTCTTTGGGCAACAAAATTACATAAAAGGACTCCATCGACTCTTCTCCTTTTGCTTTAGTTTATGGGAAAGAAGCTATTCTCCCCACAAACATAGCAATTCCATCTCTCATCCTAGTGCAATTCATCAATGAAAAGCCTTCTTCTTCTCTCCAAGCAAGACAATTCCAAATTCTCCAGCTCGAAGAAGAACAAGAAAAAGCTAAAGCAACCCACTTCCATCATCAACAATTAGTTGAAGGCTCTTTTGATACAACCTCTTCTAGTCATAAAAGTTTTGAAGTAGGTGATCTTTTTGAAATGGGACAAAGAACATGAGGAAAATGGTAAACATACCAAATTCCAAAGACTATGCCTTGGCCCTTTCCAAATCATTGAGAAAATTGGTCAATCAACATTTCTTTTGCAAGACTTATTAGCAAGGATAGATTCTTTTCCCGTTAATGGGAAAATTCTGAAGAAATACTTTTTCTAGAAGATAACCTCTTCTAATCTTGTATCATATCCCCTTTAAAATTCTTAGTATAATAAAGGTTAAGTAGTATTTACTTTTGGTTTTTCAAAATAAAATATTTGATAATATTTTTGATTTTTCGCTTCTATAAGTAGGAAAAGTTAAATAAATAATTAGGACATTTGAGTATCAAAGTAAACCTGGTTTCTTTGAAAAAACTTGATCTTGCTGAAACATTTATTCTATGAACAAAACCTTACCTTTACAATGTATAGATGTTTTGTTATCAGTTAAAAAAGAATTTTTAACCTAGTAAGGACTTTCTATAGATAAGTATCTTAAAACTCTATCATTATCATCCAAAATTCCTAAAAGAGACAATGATTCACCCCATCTAATAAAATTTTTCTTTTTTAGAGTGTAATTCTAAAATACGCAAAACTTAGAAGATAATAAGTCTCATTAAAATCTTGTTTAGTATGATCATATGGAAATAATTAGACTGATATTACCAAAACTGCATACCAAAATAGGGTAATAGCCAATGATCTAATCAATCAAAGGACAAGGGGTCTCATCAAGGGCCAACTTATTCAGTTTAACTACAACCAGTGAGTGGCATTGTCATTATTAGGTTACCAATCCTAGACAATGTCTTTTAAGAAACTTAAAAGAAAAGATTATATAAAAGGAAAAGGGACAAGATCCAAATAAGATTGAAAGCAAGTGAATATCATTTTGAACTTTGAAAATTGCTTCAGATGGGATAATGAATTGTTGTTGCTTAAAATATAACCCTGTTGAGGCTATGAACACCTGCTGGCAGTAGAGGCTCTATCTGTGATAAATGAGTAAACACCAAAAACCTAATCTGTAGAAGACACCTACCATATCTCTTTAAATATTAATATGGGCTAATGCAGGAATTTGTATTTTTTATCACTACAAGAGCAAAGTAGTTGAATAAATAGATTGAGTAAGTTATTATGATTCTATAGAAATTTTGCTTACTTTATAATGCATGTAATTATTATTCCTTTAACTCTTTTTATTTTGAAAGTTTTTAGAAATTTCAGAAAACTAATCAGAGATAACTGGTTCTCCCAAGTGAATCACCAATTGTTGTACTATGTCACAACCCCCCCCCCCCCCCCACCCCCCCCCCCCCCCCCAATATTTATATATTAATAGCTAATATTAAACATATACATGGGGACCCTTTTCATTTTTTAGTCTTTGAAAAAAAAATACTAACACTAAGAAATTGCCTTGAAAATGCTTAGAAAACAACCCAAGTTTAGGATCCTCATCGTAAATCGCAAATCACATTTTTCCATGTGATAATCATAAACACGTTAAAGAAATTACGATATGCGATCAACTCCCCCTCTGCGACATTCTAATAAAAACAACTTAACAATTCACAATTGCATTTCAATGAGTCACAAATAAATAAGACATGCCATTGTGCCATTCGTTAATGATTTTCGAAATGCGATAGTGAAATATCCGCACTCACATTTTGCATTATAAATAGGAAACGCTATATGACGTCGTTTAAAAAGTTGCGATGTGTGAATAAAGCACCAAGAATGGGAAGTAATTGTGTTTTAATATAATAATGAACGGTTTGACAGGGTAATTAATGTTTAGTAGCCCGAGGAGAGGTAATGATGTTTCAAGTTATGAATATCTCATTCAAAATCCTCCACTGATTCAAAGTCATTTTAGAGAGTTTTCAGCCTTAATTTCCCTTTATCGTCTGTGTTGGATATATCTTTTCCATTTCAGGCAAGCTACAAAAGACACGTCATTGCAAAAAGTGATCCAGAAATAGAAAAGGCAGAGAATTATAGAGTCCATCTATCAAAAATGTCTCCTATATTCTCTAATATGGTCTGCAGCACCGATGGGGGAGCAACAACTTGGGAGGTCATATACAATAGGATTGAGGATGCCCATGCCAAGATTACTGTCACAAAAGTGATGAATGACTCAATAAAACCTTTAAGACTCCAATTCAAGGATGTTGTCTGTTCTTTCCTTCACATAATAGAAACGAGAGAAAAAATCCTCCCGTACATCGATATGATTAGGTGGGTGGTGGAAAACCTCACTATTGAAGATAGGAAATTCAGGAACTCGAGAATGGAACTCATGGGGTCATTCAAAGTGGAAGACCTAAAGAAAATGTACCATATAACTGACCCTCAGGGCATATATGATAAATCATACATGGCCAACTTCACAAAGAAGAACGAATAACATTTCAAGATGATCCAGGGTTGTTGGGTACTCGAGAACAAGTTCAAATTTGATAAAACAGGTATGTATCCTGTAGCCTCTTGGGAAAGCCCGTACAACTATGTAGCTGCCATGTTATGTAGACTATACAAGTTACCTAATAACACTAAGTTTTCCATAGAATGGATTCCTTTGATTGATGCCTATGTCAATTCCCACGTTATGAATTGGGCCACCATCCTATCTGATAACCTAGCCACTCTCATCATCGAATAACGACACACGAGATCCTCCTCTCCAGAGAACCTTCCTCCATTCTATTCCAGTGCCCACATCATGGATGCCATCTCTTTTTGCACTAAATTCCCATTCATGTGTTGGAAATGGACCTTGCAGGACCCCTACCCTATCCATCTCATCCATAAACAAATTTGGGAATCTCATTATATACCCCACTTTTATAAAATATACCACGTCATTATTTTTCCATTACATCAATTAGTTTTCAGTGAGAAAGCCCCCAGGTTTTCCAAAGAGGTCGTTACAAACCTTCTCGGAGTTGAAAAATATTTTGTTGAAGAATGGTTTACATACATAAGGGTTTTTGGTATTACAGTAGACCCACATTCCTACCTTTGTATGTCTTTGATAAGCTATTAGCAAGAGAAATAGCTCACCAAACTATGGGAAAAGGCTTGAACAAGCTCCTAAAAGAAAACAAGAAGTAATTATGGGCATCTTTTCCTATTAGGTGCGTTTCGTTTTCATTAGAAAATTTTAACCATGCAATCAAGGAGTCAATAAGACTAGAAAGCCTCAGGTTCCATACTTTGCCAAAAAGGTAATTTGATCTAGACAAGATAGCATATAAAATCACTACTACAACAAAGATCAAGCCTTATAGCTGTGAGGCTAATGATTTTGAAGACCTTTTACAGTCGGCTCAATCCTTCAAACAGTCATTCAAATGGACAAGGGAAAATATGAGTCCTAAAGATTTTGAAAGCTTTCAAGAGTTCAAAAACAAAAGGATCGAAATAATTCCACTGCATTTGTTAAAAATCAAGGACAAGCCTACGCTCAGTGTGACTGTCAATAGTGAGGGACCTAATTCTTGCATAGAGTATCAAGTGGATACAGGGAAAGCACTGGATACATGGAAGGCCCGAGACACCGAGAATACAACAGAATCCAGCAGGAAGTTAGCAGAAAAGCAGGGTATGAGTACCCCACATAAAGATATCAGTTCTGAGATCGAACACAACAGTTTGGAGTAGGATTGGTATCAATTCAATAAGAAATTACAAGACAATCCGAAGAAAATAGATGCCCAGGAAACTATGGAGTATCAAACTCCTCTGCATGTTCAGAAAAACATAGAGTCTGAACCAATGGATGAGCAAGCAATGATGTCTCAGTAGACTGAAATCATTCCCGCTCTGCCCACATTAGAATTGAATTAAAGGTGACTGAAATCACTCCTCTTGATGTGTTCTACAACCCGCCGCATAAGGTTGTAGTAAGGAGACAAAGGAAAAGGAGAAGGATAGAAACACCTGAGCTCCCACCTGGGAATGAGTCGATGGAAATAGTTTGGAAGGACATCCCTTCCAACCTAGCTGAAAACTTTACTAGATTGTCATAGTTTACGGGAGTGTATGCAACTGCCACCATGGAAAAATCTACTGAGGTATTTGTTTTGTTGAAGGAAAAGGAAGAGAAGATTGCACAGCTCGAGCAACAACTCAAAACAGGGAAGGCAAGTATGAATAGGCAGGCCGCTGAGTAGCTAGCCCAATTGCAACAAAGCATGGAGGTGCTGAAGATAAGCCATGAAGTAGACATATCGGCCATAAACATGTAACTACAAGACTTGTAGCAATCCATGGAAAGATATAAGGATGTTCCTACTATTTATGAATTCATCAAAGAGGTGCTAGAGATATATTATCTCTTATTGAAATAGAAAGAACAATTTTTCCAAAAGATGTCACATATCGCTCCTTATCTGATCAATAGTGACTAGCTAACAGATAAAGCAATTGACCAGATAATTGAGTTTACTGATCTAAACACAAGAATCTCAAAGTTCATCAAATGGAAAGAAACAAAAGAGGGAAGGAAAGCTAATCTGCTTGAGATTAAGGAGACACACAAGGACATTCGTTTCACGGATTTGGATGCAAGGATCAAACAAGATGAACTAGTAGTGGCAAGAGTGATCAGGGTGTCAAAGAACATAGTAAAGGTGGTAAACCACACTTTGTTTGCAACCAACCTGGTGAAGGATGGCAACCTAAAAGAATTGCCTGATTTAAATGACTTGCATAAAATATGGAAGGAAAGAGCGGAAACTCAAAGGGAAGCAATCACAAAGTTAGAAAATACTGATTGGGAGTTGTATTAGCAATACCTCGTCAAGCCACACAGTCCAATTATGACCCTTAACTGCTCACTCCATTGAACTTAGCGGACGCTCCTAACTCTCACAGATGCAATTTTCACAGGACAGGTCAGAACACAGTTTGGGGAACCTCCTCAAGTGAAACTGATGGCCGATATATGTCATTTGAAAGACAAGATGAAAGACAACATATCATTATCATAGCCCCTACTGATCAAGTCACTTTTTATTTTTAGGGTTAGTTAAATAGTTAGGAGGAAGGTTGTTTGAAACCTCCTTAAATTTTTGTATAATCTATTTTTGAACATTAGTTAGAATAATATTTATATCCTTCTCATGCATTTAGAGAAGGGCCCAGAATTTTACCAAAAACATTTGCAAAGAATGAACTTTTGTAAGTTTGTGAATGGTTTGGTGAAATTATGGAACATGATCATTTTTTTTAAATATCAGACTACTTTCCTTTGTTGATGCACTATTGTATACCAGGAAGATAATTTGATCTGAAGAAAGGAGTTGATCTATGTCATTAGTCAAATGAGTAGTACTTCACATATATGGTACTTCTATCTTGTATGATTACTCTTGTTTCTATTTAATTAGTGACAACAATTCATTTTCATGAATTGTATATGAGATATGTTCTTTTTGTTAAGCATTAATTGCACTATTGTATGATGTCTAGCTGAAATTGTTCATTTTCATATATAAATCATCATATATGTGATATAGTTTATACATTTCTTTGACTAACTATTTGGTCAAAGAAATCATCTCTAAACATTATCATCTTTTTTTTATATGTGATCGATATTTATTATCATATGTTAAGCAAATATCTTTTTAGATCACATATTATACAGAAATACCCAGGTTTTATATTAGATTAAGTTAGCTAGAGATTTGCATGATAGAATAGGTCATTTAGTTATCATTATTCTATTGCAATCACTTGAAAACCACCCACTTTCATTTTAAAACCCATTATGTGAAACTCGTCCCATCATCCCCAGTTGGAGCCACCAATTTAAATGGAAAAGGAGTTGTCTTAAGGTTAGGACCGGGTGGTTATCCCCAATGTTTCAACAATAGAAATATGAGGCCTCAACAGGAGAGTAGCTTGATGTTTTGGTGTTTGACATGATGTTATTTACAGGTTGTGGTGACCAAACACCAAATGGTTTCCATCAAGTCTAAAGGGGGAGATTGTTGGCATTATTATACATGTTTTGTCCTTGATGGGAGCTCACTTATAACAGAATTCACAAGTCAGTTCAGAGGTGACATAATGAATATAGATGTGACAGAATGCATGACAATTTAGAGGAACCAGTCCAGAAGAATGATGAAGTTGGGAGTTCAAGAACTATATGTTGGTTCTATTTAGCCAAGTTATGTATGCACGTGAGTTCAGTGAGACAAGTAGCATAAGGTTTTTGTACCATGGTATTCTAAATATTAGGGGTTCTTACCATGGTATTGGCGCATAGTAATCAGCACGAAAACCAATATTGATCTTGTCAAATATTACCACCGGAACTAATGTTGTTTTGACCATGGTATTGGATGAGGGATAAAATAAATAAATTAATGAATATCAAAGGGCTATGTGTGAAAAAGAAAGAGTTTTTGGATGAATACTTCAATCTGAAGTATATTTTCATTGTAAGGGCCATCATTATCACATTGATATGAAATACTTATGCGATGATGAATACAATGATAGATCAGAATCATGAGACCTGAAATGACTATTCATTGTATGATGTGTTCAAGGATTGACTAGATCTATGTAATGACGCATTTTTTATCCTTGATTATTATGATCTGGGTCTTTCTGAAGTTTTGAAGAGCTACACAATTTTAGGTCAAAATTTGCAGATCTATATGCAGCATGGTTTCGGGGAAAACGCATATACACACGGTTCACTTCTGCAAAGTTGTGTATGTAAAGTAAGGAGTTTATGTTCATAAATGATCTATCAACCTTAGTAGTGTTGATGTTTCTCTGTTGTCTGTCAATGATGTCCTCATATTGATCTAGGTTGAGTGAGAATGTCTGAAGCAGATTTGATTGAATGATGAAGTTGAATTTGGGTATTAATTGATTGATGAAGGTTAAGATTAATTGTTGATTGTGATTAAAGATCAGAGATAGTTCTGTGATTGGTTTATAGCGTTGTAGTAGAACTAAGTGTGATTTAGTATTCTTTTCAGAAACAATAGTGGTCAAATTTTAAGTTTTCAATATGTTAAGATCTATATAAGTTTCTCTCCAGAAAAGCGCATGTGCATGCGGGTTGCCTTAAGTGAAGTAGCGTATACATTTTGGAAAATGAATGATCATGTTTGCAGTTGATTCTATGTGTTAATGAAGCATTCCAAGTTCAGTTCCATGTAAGGATTATAGTGATCTGATTGCTCCAGTTGATTGGTGAAGTTTTGATTATGTATCAATGATTAGTTGTGTCAGAGATTGATGATTGTTTTATAGTGATGATTAAGCATAAGTGTTGATATTGGATCCAGTCTAAAAATTTGATGAAACATGGTCTATGGATGTTACTGAGGGTTGGAGCCTTTAGTGAGGAATTCAAAGCTTCTTGCCACTAATAGCTAGTGACCAGATCAGGGGGTTCGAGCTCCCTTCCAGTAGTAGTTGAAGAATGAGTGAAGGTTGTAGCCTTCAGTAGGTGGGTGCCTACGTACTAGTATGATTCTGCACCAATACAAGAATGTAAGCAATTTTTTATATTAATAAGTTTTGAAAACTAAGACAACAACAACGGTTGTTTTCTCCCACATTGGGTTTCCACCTTAAATCCTATTGTTCATGTGTGTTTTATGTGTGATACTTTATTCTATTCTTACTGTACTTGTTTATTACTTATCAAATGCCTGATAAATCTCTTACATCCCGGTCTAAAGCTTAACAGATAAATAATTAGTTTTTTTAGTTAAAGTTTACTTGGAATACGCTAGTTTCCATTACAACAATCACTTATATACACTAGTTGGGTTTAGTCAAGACACGTAAACATTTCAGAAAAGAAAAAATATTATTAGTTTTTTAAAATACCGATTCACCCCCCACTCAGTATTTTTCCCAACATTATATTTCTTTCCCTTCTTGCTCAAAAATCCTAAGTATGCCTCACTCCTCCAAGAGTGCTCCAAGAAACTCTAAGTGTCCAAGAGTATGAGAGAGAGAGAGAGAGTAGAAAATGAGAGCTCCAAAACTGAACTGATAAAAAGATACAAACTGATCATCATAAAACTTTTTGTTGATGAGGCCTCTATTGTATTCATTTTCTATTATTTTTCTTTCAGTTTCCTCACATGAAACCTGTGACGTTGCACCTCCCTTTTCTCCTATTTTCCACTATTTTCATTAATAAAATTCCAATTAATGCCCCACGCCTTTCCAAAACCTTTGCCATTTCCTTTGCCAATTTCCATAGCCACTAATTAATCATAAGTGATCCCCATCACTATGTTTTTTCCCAACGTTCATCTTGGAATAAGTGTCCCATGAACTTGCTTATTATTTTTCCTTTATTAAATTTATTACATGGATTTTTGATGACTGTTGTTACACTTCTCATTATATTGTAGGTATCTATTAGAGAAAAAATGTCTTTGATTTGGCGAGAAAGAGAACATGAGACCCATGAATTAGATGTTACCAATGATCCAATAACTATTTATGCTTTAAGAAATTATTGACTTCTCAAGTTCTTTTGGCTTTCTCGCATGAGAGCCCAGCTGAAATTATTGGAATATGTAGTCAGGGCATGGGATATTCAGGCACAATGTTTCAGGCTTGGTGCACATACCCTCAGTATAAATGTAGAGAAAATTTATTTTTTGATAGGTTTGTCAAGGAGGTGAGTTCCTATCGCATTGTATGGCATGATAAGGGGTGGTGATACTATCAAAGCTTAAATTATTGCATGTTGTAGGCCTCATTCATAGCCAACAAAATATGGGAAGTTAGATATTAAATATGTAGTCCAAATTCCTCTTAGAACAATCATTTTCATAATAGCAAGATTGGCTTGCAATGCTACTCTGCATTTGGCTAAAATGTCCCAAATGCAATATTCATTAAAATGCAGAGAACCAACCTTGTCCAATTGGAGTGAGGGGGATATGCGAATATGAAGGAGCAACTCAATAAAGCAAAGAATGGGTAGCTAAAAAACATTGGATACAATTCCATCTTGATATCATTTTCCTTAGAGAGGATTCCACTACTTCTTCCTCAACATATTACTCTTGAGCTTTGGTATCCTAGGGCTCCATGGATGAGGTGATGGGTAGACCTCTTGTCTTGATATGTAGGTCCTTACTCCATGAGTTTCACTCATGTTTTCTTCTGATGGTTGCATATGTAGTTCATCATGATTGATGACTAACCATATGTCAGAGCTCATTTTCATGTAGACCTAGAACTCGTGCTATCTAAAGGTGGGAAAATGGGTGACATAGATAAAAAAATCATTTTGAATGACTTTTTATTTTTGGGTTTTACAAGTTTTATTTTTATTTTTT
This sequence comes from Pinus tabuliformis, assembly GCA_031772625.1. Taxonomy (NCBI): domain Eukaryota; kingdom Viridiplantae; phylum Streptophyta; class Pinopsida; order Pinales; family Pinaceae; genus Pinus; species Pinus tabuliformis. The sequence goes on from CM062813.1 coordinate 409,503,434, forward strand.
CATGTATCCAAGACTAACTATTGATTTCACATGCAAATATTAGACCTGTTTGACTAGTGGGATCATCCTATCTTCAGTGACGTGAAAAGTTACTACTTGCATAGATTGGAGCACAGTAGATGCAGGAGCAGAGGAGGAGATGTAGGATCTCAACGTAGCTGAGACTCTTGCAGAATTTGAGCATCACGTTGAGGGATTAACCCATAGCATATTAGATACTAGTGTTAATCAGATTTCGATGAGCTTGATGTGCTACACCATTGGAGTGCTAGACCGCATTAGTCAGTTATTGTACAATATTTCTTGAGCGGTTGTTTGTTACCATGATCACCATCTAGACTAGTCTATTAGGAGGCCTTAGACCCATATTTTGACTAGATGTATTTTTTCTATGGTAGTTCATGTGGCCATATGTGTCTCAAACACATATTTTTATAAAACCAAACCTTATATACAATTATCTATCTCTTGGTGTTAGTTATTTTCTCTATTATCTTGTTCAATCAATGTATGATATGGATTGAATTTTATTTACATGTGTCAAAAATGTTTGTCTAAAACATGATTCACTAATGCATCAGGTAATGTGTTTAGACTTCTAGGAATGTGTTGATATTAGATGTAATCAAAATTTATTTCCAGAAGGAAAAAATTTAAAAACATATGAAGCATGGTTGGACTTCTTACTGAATAGACTTTTCTCAAATGTAATACTACAAGTTGTGATTCAAGTCTGACTACCATATTATGTATGCCACAAGAAATAACATTAGACAATAGCTCGATCACTGTGCTATACTGAACGATGTTATCGGTAGAGCAACCAATACAAATCCCTCGCAGACTCACTAACTCACCACTTGGAGCATAAATAGCCCATACTGCAGAAGAAAGGTTCCAAGTACTGTGACTACTACCATCAACATAAGCAACATATGGTTGAGGGAACATTGAGATCTACAAACCATATATAAAGCAAGATTAAAAAACACAGTAGGAAACTTCAAACACAATGCAAACATACTCAACACACATATAGACATTATGTACACAGTGACCATGTAGATATGACCTAAGCATATTATTTTTTGGGGTACAACCCATTTTTTGGCTGTAAGTGAATTGGACTTGTTTGCATTATGGTATAGGTGTTGTCCTTGATGGAAACTCATATATATGATACCCAAAAATGATTCAATGATGTATGATAGTAGTTCATAGTGCAACATGTCAATTCATAGGTAACAATGTTTTAAGAAGTATACAATGTTTATCCTAGGCCAAGTCGTCTATACACATGGGTACACAAAACAAAAGAAGCGTATATGTATGCACATGCTTCCACAAGAGGGAAAGCACGTATGGAATGAAAATTAAGGTTAAATAATACCAAGGGTCCATACCATGGTATTAGTCCACAATACTGAGTGGAGTAACAGTGACTTGATCTCGTCTAAGAATACCACAAGTTCTAAGCGTTGTTTTGGTCCGAGGTATTGAAAAAGGCTCTAAGTATATAAGGAATAGAAGATCAAAGGGCTAAATGTGAAAGTGAAAGGGTTTTTCATGAATACTTCTATTTGAAGTATATTTTTGGTTGTAATGGCTGTGGTTATGATATAGATTTGAAATATATTGTGCACCCTTGTATACAATGTTGGATCAAGATCATGAGACCTGAAATGACTTATCATTGTATGATCTGATAATGGATAGTCTAGATCTGATTGCTAACACATGTTTTATCCTTTACATGATATGATCTGGGTATATCTAAAGTCTGGAATAGTTGCGAAGTTAAAATTTATTATCTGCAGATCTATATGCTGGTTCGCCTTAGTGAAGGTATGTAAACACACTGGTTAGACACTTCTAAGTAGCGTATACATTCTGGCATATGAATTTTGAAGTGCAGTTGGTTTTGGTTGTTGATGCAGAGTTCTAGGTTCATCTTTGTGTTCTAGTGACAATGATCTCATTATTCAGATAGTTTGATTGTGATTTTCTTTAGAGTTGATGGATTTAAGTGATTGGTTGTATTGCAGTGGTGATTAGTTTTGAGCTTCAATGTTATTGATGGCTCTAGTATGAAAATTTGATGAAACATGGCCTACATATTGTGGTGTTGTGTACCAGGAGTATTTAGTCTAAAACTTTATGAAATGTGGTCATTGGAGGAAGAGTGAAGGTTGTAGCCTTCTATAGGCCAGCGCCTACATACTGGTAAGCATAACAACTAGTAAAAGATCTACGGGGTTGTAGCTCCTTTCCAGTAGCAGCTGGAGCACAAGTGAAGGTTGTAGCCTTTTGTAGTGTTTTGGGAAGTTTTAGTGTCTATGGATAAACGCCTAAACCCCTAGACTAGTAGCTAAGTCTAGAACAATAGTGCAAAGCATTCTCTACTTTTTGTATAACCAATAGATTAAATAAGATGGTAAAGAAGCCTGCCTGAAGCTTTAGCTTACTCCTTATCTCCCTTGACCAATTCTGTCGCTCCTTTCTGTACTAAATCTGCTTGAAAAGTACCTGCACACAGACAAAAGACAAATACCGATCAAAGCGTATGATAATGATCTATTGATTAAACATAAAATTGAATCATGTGCATAATACACATATGAAAGCATCAATAAACAATACAAACATATGGAAAAAGCTTTGAACACTTTATTAGTAAAAGGAAGAGTTACAACCCAATTTTCTTGATTCAGTGCCACTCCTCCAGTTCAATCCCATCCTCTCCTCATAACAAACAAGACATTTCAACATCATTAAAATACTTGAAACCAACACAAGTCTCATATTATCAACATCTCCATATAATTCAATGAATCCCAACCCCTGATCATTTAGATGAGTGGTATTTTTATAGGTGAATGAATGAAGTTATGCCATAAATGGTGAAAATTAATGCCCTCCCAAACTTAGGATTTAGTTCCAAGGATGAAGGGATAAAGGGATTGATGTTCCTTAACTTCCTCCCTCATATAATTTTGAACCCAAAGGAGTGGATAGCCTAGAGAAACTTTTAGAAGCATACTATGGATAAGAATATTCCAAACCCCAACGCATATTTCGCTCAAATTTGCCCAGCGTAGGCCAAAACGGGCTCAAGTGTGCTGCAATGCACCCTAGCAATGTACTGGGCTGCACTGTAGTGCACCCTGATAAAGGCCTGCCTGCGCTGATCTTCTTAGAGGTAGTTTTTGGATGATTTCAATCATGGAATCTCTTGGGAAGGAGGCATTCTGATGGTTGACTTCATTAGGGCATGTAACAACTGAATTAGGGTTTGATGGGCCCTAATAGTATTGATCTGTAAGTCAGGGTTGATGTGCCCAAATGGATCTGTAACAGTTGCCCCCTAAAGCATGAAGTCATAAATATGTATGTCGAGTGAAATACTTTACTATGTGGAGAGGAGGTTTCGAAGTGGAAGGTGACCTGCATCAATTACAATACATATATCATGATAATTTGATTTTTTCTCATGAACTTGCTGAGGGAAGGCATACCCATGCTCAGCTTATAAACTTTCATTACATGTACAAATATAGTCATCTATAGATATAGACCCATGAATGGATGACCATGAATGTAAGGCCATTGTACATTTGATTTAGTACTTCTAAAAATATCACAACCCGGATGGATGAAACTAGATCCAGGGTCTTCAATCTCGTTCAAGCATTCGGTCAAGTACAAGTCTAACCATATGACTAGATGATTTGAAGTTGAACATGGGAAGACATCATCTGATTACCAGCCAATGATGTAAGCCATTAACAGACACGAGAGGAATCACTGATAATGATAATGACCCTCAAGGTACTATAGTACATTTTGCATGGTGTGAATAAATGATTTGATGTCGAACACCATAAAAGGTCTTTTGGTTGAAGGTTAGTGATGTCAACCTATTGCCGGAAGCAAGAAATCTTCCATTGATGTATGCAAGCCTCAAGGTACTGAAGGGGTGTTTCTAATTCAACTTCTTGGATAATGTACTGATGTCGAAAAGAAGCGACTCATCACAAGAGGGCCTTTATGTATCGCACATCAATGACACGAAACAAGGTAAATGATTTTTGAGATGAAAATCGACTAACGACAGAACGTTCAGGAATGACGGTCATGAAAATGAAGGTTTACGATATTGCAAAAGATGAAGTTTGAATAGAACAACTTCTGTTGAACATGTCGGCGACACTAAAATGAATTGGTAGCATTGACCCAAAACAAAGTAATGGATGGTATGATAGATCAACGGTGTGATAACCATCAAGCTGAATGACCCAGACCACATAGTCACAGTGATGAGGTGAAAGTGTCATGTTCAAGAGCGACTTGCTACCATAAAGTGTTCTCCCTTTTTCCCATTTTCCCCAGTCATTTCTGACCAGTACCTCTTTATTTTTATCAAGCTTGAGGAGAATAACATATGCTTGTTGTATAATTTGACCCTTAGGGTGAATCCATCGCTATTTGATGCTTTAACAAGTATAGCGAAGGTGAAACTCTGTCTTGTCTAGATGGACAAGTTTGTCACTATTTGATGTTTTGAACGAGTCTAACAACAAAGATAACTTGGTCCTTTTCATGTTTAGAGAGTTTGAAAAGGGATGAAAAGGAAACTCCAAAACTTCTTTTTCGTAAAATTGTCTCTCAAGTCCGAAAAAGCATTAAACAATACGAGAGAGAACCTATTGACCATGTTTGATCAACGTATTCCTTTTCATAGTTAATCTATCTCAGCCCGAAAAAAGGTTAAACTTATACTGAGTAGATATAAATTCCAAGTCATTAACGATTTGGAAATGACAAGCGATCAACAATCTTTTCATGTTTAGAGAGTCTGAAAAGAGCTTAAAGAGGACTCCATTTTGACGAACGAGTGGTGTCTAGAGTAGAAATTGGTTTTGGTGGCGTTGGAGCTTCTAAAAACATGTTAATTTATGTGAAGAGGCTGGCCAATAAGACCACTCATTGCAATTGTTCCTCAAAAAGGTAAAATAACCAAGACGTATGGTCAGCCAAAGAAATGGTGGCGATGGGATGAAAACAACCAAGGCTCATATGATAAAAAAGGCTGATAGAATGGAAATCATGAGGGTTAAAAATGGGAATGGGTTCATTTTTACACAAGCTTGAACCATAGGGAACTATGCTTGGATTCAGTTTCATGTTTAACAAGCTTGAAACAAAAAACTATGCTTGAATTCAGTTTCATTTTTACACAAGCTTGAAACGAAAACTATGCTTGGGATTGGTTTACATGCCCCCCAACATGATGAAAGGGAGAGTCTCTTGTAACTAGATGGAAGTCACTGCGGTGAAGTAGGATGGTTATCCAACACCTTTTTGGCTTCGTCCAGATAGGGACAAAGGTGAATGGGGTGATTCCCTTTACATAACCTATAGGAAAACTTAACTTTACCATTAGGTGCATGCCCCACAAGCTTCATTATATTCACCTAAGTAGACTACTCGTGGCTATCAGGTGGATGGAATAAAGGTTCTTTTATGAGACCAAGTGAAATATCTACTCAAAGACTGGGATTTTACGAGATCTACTCAAAGTCCGGACTTGGAACTTTGCTCCAGGGGACCTTGTTTCATTTTTTAACAAGGTTGACATAAGACAAGGAACTATCATCCAGGACCTGTTTCATTTTTTTAACAAGGTTGACATAGTACAAGAACTATCCTAATGTCCTTGGTTTCATTTTTTAACGAGGTTGACACAAGACAACGAACTATCCTCGTGGACCTGTTTCATTTTTTAATGAGGTTGACACAGTAAAAGAACTATCCTCATTCCCTTTGTTTCATTTTTTAACGAGGTTGACACAAGACAGGGAACTATCCTCATAGACCCTTATTTCATTTTTTAATGAGGTTGACACAAGACCAAGAACTATCCTCATGGGAGCTGTTTCATTTTTTAACGAGGTTGACATAGTAAAAGAACTATCCTCATTGGCTTGTTTTATTTTTAACGAGGTTGACACAGTAAAAAAACTATCCTCATAGAGTTGTTTCATTTTTTAATGAGGTTGACACAATAAAAGAACTATCCTCATGTTCCTTGGATCACAACTCATAAGAGGTCACGAAGGAGAGATCTCATTCCAATGCCCCTAGTACATGATGTACAACATCATTGAATTGATCGTCAGTTGATGTAGGTATGGAACAGTTTGCCACATAATTAACCCGTGGCTGGGATGATACCATTGGTACAAAAGGACCATTTAGGGAAGATGGTTGACTGGGAGCCATATTTGGACTGAGAAATGAAAGCTAGTCAACAGTGACAATTCTACCTTCATGCAGGAAACAAATCACTCGAAAGAGTGTTGAAACAATAGCTCCCATGTCATAAACATAGCTTCGCCCAGGAAGTTATAATCTAAAGTGCCTAGGACTACCATCATGATTAGATAAACTTTTTCCTCCCAATATAATAGGTAACTGAGGGAGGATCCATAATGGTTGACTGGTTCTTCTATTAAAAGCCAACAGATTCTGGGTAACTGGCACAAGTGGCCATGAACCGAGTTCTTGCTAAGCAGTTGAGGAAAGGATGCTCATTGATGCACCTTCATCTATAATAGTGCCAGATACAATCATATTACAAACATGTACTATGATCTCGAAAGGAACATAAGAAGGAAGACAGAAACCTGCCAATCAATTCCAATCAAAGGAAGTGGCGAGAATACTTGGAGGGGGTCCTGTAGAAACGAGAGAATTAACCCCTTGAGTTATGAGAGTGGGAGGATTTTCCTCCTGACTTGATGGAATAAGAGGATTTCCCCCGAGCTCATTTGAATCTGAAGAAACAAAAAGAACTTGAGTGGCACCATATTCACTCTCTTCGAGAAAGGTATGATTTATAGAAGGTGAAATCGTGTCAACTGTTACCTTGACCTATATAGACTCATAGGATTCACTTTCAGAGAGAGTGGGTTTTACCGATGGTTGATTTTGGTCATTCAATTCATCAACTAGTGAAGGATTTATGGAGAGTTTCCTCTAACCAGATGGAAATCGCTACGGTGAAGCAGGATGGTTATCCAACACTCTTTTGGCTTCATCTAGATAGGGACAAAGGTGAATGGGATGATTCCCTTCACATAACCTACATGGAAACTTAACTTTACCCTTTTTTCCATGAACTTTACTACCACTTGTTGATGGTGTGTCACAAGCATGATCTCCAAACGTTGATGACATTGGATGATGTGAATGAGAAGCCCATTCTTCTAAGATTTGAGGAATATTAGGAAAATTTTGAAGAAGATGGTCTCCCGCACAAATTTTGCATGGATATCGAACTTTGTCAGGCTTGATGGACAGTTTCTCATTAGATGTTGCATTCAAAGCAATGGTTGCTTGATTGCCCTTATGCTGAATTTGCTTCTTCTTCTTCTTCTTCCCTTTATTTTTCTTCTTAGCCACCTAGTTACTAGTGCCAATACTTTCACCAGGTGAAGAGGAAGAAGGGGAGGAAGAAACAACCAAAGAAGAAGGAAAAGATCAACTTTAGGGTCAACTGGAGGTTGATTTTGTCCAACTGGAGGTGTACTCGATTGTTCACGACATTTTGAACCAAGGAGGTTGAAAAAAACCATACTGGCAACCCAATGGTAAATCCCAGAAGGGACAATGTAGCCATATAAGGAGCACCAATATTTTTGAAAGAAGTTAAAGGACTAGGATTCCCATCAAAAGGAATTCCTTGATTGGTGGACTCTAGATTTGTCCTGATATGTTTCAACCTAATATCAAATAAGGAGTGACCATGGAGGATGCTATCTGCGGTCAATTAATTTTATTTTAATCATAGTAACATAACAAAACAAAAGAGGGATAATCTAGGCAAAAGTTTTACCAAGCAACTGTGAACTGTAGAATACCTCCTGGCAAACCAAGAAGTATGGGCAAGCAATCTCCCCGAATGCCGTGTTCGGTGTATCACAGTGTACAAGGTGGCCAAATCGGTTACATAAGGATGGATATCAACCTAGGGTTATCCTCCCATATATACTAGTAAGTATGTGGAGGCCCAGTCCATATAAGTGCTATCTAATGCAAAACGCACAGTGAGAGCATTCCCATATACTTTACATATTGTAACACTGCCCTATATACCCGATGGTACGTGGATGGGATATGATATAATCACATACCTGGAATGAGGTATACCCTTGGGATGTATTGTAGACAAGTTAGCAATAGCTGCTTTGTTTTACGACATCGGAACACGTCTCTATCCTAGGCCTCTAAATGTTTTTCGTTAGGTAACAATGCTCCATTAGGTAAATTTAGATAAATTTTAAGTTGATCTTCTTTAGAATTTTCCTTTCAAGTTTCACCACATGATGTATGTTTGCAATTCATAAAATGAAATTAATATGATAATCATGCTTTCCATTCAATTTAACAATGAAAATCCTTAGCTAGTAGGGATAGATCAATCAGATCTTTGACAAAGAGCAAAGAGCACAACTAATGTAATTTCCCTAGCTATTCCTTTCAGGCATTCACAAACTACCAATGAAAAATGCAAGTTTTTCTTTTCGAATCTCTTAATGTTATGATGAACAAAAAGAAATATTAATGCACAATCGATCAATAAACTCTTTTCATAAAAATGACATTTTTGAGACAATTTATTTTCAAGGAAAGGAAGACTTTACGACACTTTCGTTTTCAAAGAAATGAGGAATTACAAAAAAGAATAATCATATGCACACATCAATCAATCAATCTTTCATGAATCAAGACTTTACGACATTTCAATTTTTGAAGGAAAAGATGGTTTTACAACACTTTTTTTCGACAAAGATCAATTGATGATATTCTAACTTTGACTATAGATTGATAATGACAAAAAAAAGATTAAAGAAACATTAATCAATCAAATCAAAGTAGGGCTAGCTAAGGATATGAAAAACTATTTTCAGAGACAATACATCATTGACATTCAAAAAATCATTCAAACATGAGAAAATTGGTAAAAAACTTCAGCTCCTAGATGGGAAACTGACCCTCAAGGGATCAACGCAGGCTGCAATGAGAGATAGTGCACTTCAGTGCACTAGCTCTATGCAGGAAGTGCATTGTAGTGCACTGTGTCCCTCACTGGGCTACATTGGTGACAATAAGCCATTTTTGAAGGAAATTTGACACAGTTTTGACTCAATTTTCAATAAAATAAGATTGGAATTCAATCAACAACCAAAAGTACAGTATGTAAAAATATCTTAAGAGGCTAGTAAGCTACTAAGATGGATAATCGATCCCCAGCGGAGTCACCAATTTGTTTTGGGAAGTTTTAGTGTCTATGGATAAACGCCTAAACCCCTAGACTAGTAGCTAAGTCTAGAACAATAGTGCAAAGCATTCTCTACTTTTTCTATAACCAATAGATTAAATAAGATAGTAAAGAAGCCTACCTAAAGCTTTTGCTTACTCCTTATCTCCCTTGACCAATTCTGTTGCTCCTTTCCGTACTTAATCCGCTTGAAAAGCACCTACACATAGACAAAAGAGAAATACTAATCAAAGCATATGATAATGATCTATTGATTAAACATAAAATGGAATCAAGTGCATAATAAACATATGAAAGCATCAATAAACAATACAAACATATTGAAAAATCTTTGAACACTTTATTAGTAAAAGGAAGAGTTACAACCCAATTTGGTTGATTCAGTGCCACTCCTCCAGTTCAATCCCATCCTCTCCTCATAACAAGCAAGACATTTCCACATCAATATAATACTTGAAACCAACTCAAGTCTCATACTAAAAACATCTCCCTATAGTTCAATGATTTCTAGCCCCTGATCACATATATGAGTGATCTTTTTATAGGTTAATGAATGAAGTTATGCCATAAATGGTGATAATGAATGCCCTCCCAAAGTTAGGATTTAGTTCCATGGAGGAAGGGATAAAGGGATTGATGTTCCTTAACTTCCTCCCTCATCCAATTTTGAGCCCAAAGGAGTGGATAGCCTTGGGAAACTTATAGAAGCATCCTATGGATAAGAATATTCCAAACCGCAATGCATATTTCACTCAAATTCGCCCAGCATAGGCCAAAGAGGGCTCAAGTGCACTACAATGCACCCTGGCAGTGTACTGGGCTGCACTGCAGTGCACCCTGATAAAGGCCTACTTGCGCTGATCTTCTTAGAGGCAGGTTTTGGATGATTCCAATCGTGGAATCTCTTGGGAAGGAGGCATTCTGATGGTTGACTTCATTAGGGCATGTAACAATTGAACTAGGGTTTGATGGGCCCTAATAGTACTAATCTGTAAGTCAACGTTGATGTGCGCAAATGGATCTATAACATGTAGGTGGGCACCTATGTATTTATAAACATATTAGCCAGTACAAGAGTGAGGGAGTTGTATCTCCCTTCCAGTAGAAGTTGGAGAATGAGAGAAGGTTGTAGCCTTCTGCAGGTGGGTTCCTACATACTAGTATTAGTATGCACCAATCCAAGATTGTAATTTTTTTTTCTTTATATTAAAAGAAGATACTGATGATAGGGGCAAGTGGTTTTTCTCCTGCATTGGGTTTCCACCTTAAACTTGGTGTTCATGTGTGCTACTTATGTGTGTTGATTTATTCTATTCTTACTGCATCTGTTTATTTCCTAGTAAAAGCATCACACTCTAGTTTAAGATCAACATAAAATGAATTGACTATTTTATAAGTTTATTATCTATATGCTGGTTTCATTCATTGTAGTCGCAGATATATGCTATTTGGATTATGTAAAATAGTGTATATAGTTTGAAAAAGAAAAAGTTAAAATACTGATTCGCCCCCCTCGCTCTTAGTATTTTTCCCAACAATTGGTATCAGAGCAGGTCCTTCAGAAGAGGCTGGTCGCTTGAAGGAAGATCTATCAAGATGAGCAATCACAATGGAATGGCATCTATTAGACCACCTGGCTTCAACATAGATAACTTAGTATATTGGAAACCAAGAATTAGAGCCTATCTTCAGTCACTTGGAGCTGATGTTTGGGAAATTGTTGAAAGAGGAACCAATATCTAACAGCAGTCCCCATGGGTCTAGCAGAAAATAAATCATATGAAACAAATGCCAAAACCATCAATGCTTTATTGTGAAGTCTATCAGAATCAGAATTCGTCAAAGTCATGCAGTTCAACACAGCCATAGAAATATGGGACAGAATCATTCAGAGCTATGAAGGAGACTCCAAAGTAAAACATGTTAAACTAAAAACTCTCAGAATTCAGTATGAAACTCTCAAGATGCATAGTGATGAAAGTATTGCTAGTTATTTTTTACGAGTAGATGAGATTGCAAATCATATGAGGAATCTGGGTTAAGAAATAAAGGAGGCTACTATAGTTGAGAAAATTTTTAGATCTCTATCTTCTAAATTTGAGTCAAAAGTATTTTCCATTGAAGAAAAGCAACATCTACAATATGTTACTATTGTTCAACTTCATGGAATTTTAACTGCCTTTGAAGTGAGGAAGGTCCATTAGAAATCAGAGAAGCCACCTTCAAATCTTCTACAAAATGAAAAGGAAAGGAAGATCTCAAAGAATCAGGATATATATCAGAAGAAGATGAGGTAAACTTTGTGAAGAAACTTTAGCGGGGTTCCGGAAGCTTCAGAGGTATGCTTCCCTTAAAATGTTTTTCTTGTGGAAGAGTTGGTAATTTTGCTACTAAATGTCCACATAAATACAACCATGACAAAGGAAAGATTTATGCATAAGGTAATAAAAGAAGTTATTAAACTCATGAAGATAGTGATGGTCTGTCTAATAGTGATGAATATGATCAAGATTTTAAACTTCTCATGGCATATTAAAATGATACCTTAGAAGAAGAAGATTCTCTTAAAGAAATCACTCATCTCAAAATCTGTTTGAAAGGAAAGGATATAGTCATAGGTACAGTGACACATCAAATCATGGAAAAGGACAAGCAAAATGAAAAATTAGAGTGTGAAGTAGTAAGTCTAAGAAAAGAACTTGAGAAGACAAGAACTTTGAATCTTAGAGTTTCTAAAGGATTAGAAACCTTAGATGAAATCATCAAAGTTCAGCGTTCTCCACTTATAAAGATTGGTCTTGGTTTTCATGAAACTATTAAAGGTGAATTTGGCTCACAAACTGAGGCAAGGAATTCTAATGCAAAATTTGAAATGCTCAACAAGGAGATAAGAGGTCAACCCCGTCAACAAGCAAGGAAGGAAAGTCTTCAAAGAAAATCATTTACTCCTAACTATGGAAGTGATAATCAATTCTTTCCTCAGATGAATAATGTCGAATGTTATATCTGTCATAATTTTGGACTTGTTGCAGTCATGTGCAGAAGTAAAACGTTTCAAGCTAATAACTGTCACACAGAAAGATCATCAACTTCCAGGTACTTTAAGGGATATTTTTTTTCTTGAAATATGTTTGGTCACAAAGCCATTGATTTCTATAGAAGGAATATGAAACATATAAGATGTTATGCTTGTAACAAGTTTGGGAATGTAGAAAAAGAATGCAGGAACAAGTCTATGCATCATCGTAGACAATATGGTAAGCAATTAAATAAGCATATTCATATCATAAAATCAGAAAAATATGAATCCAACAAGAATCAAGAAAAGGAAGATTAGATAAGGTGTGATATGATGAAGAAATATCATGGGAATGATGTTCTAGTTCAGTATACAGACATAATAGACTTAGAGGGAGATGAAAGTGTGAAACCTTAGTATTCCAATTCTCACATGCAATTATTATGAATATAGGTCGCATATATACGCGAGTTAGAAACTCCATGTTGGGCTAATTTATTAACACAAATTAACACAAGTATTTATTATCAATCTAGGTTCGTAAAACTTGGAGGCAAGTCCATAGTGTATGGATATCAGATGTAGCCAAGCTTAGAAGATAAAATTTGAAGAGTTAAGGAAGTACATATTACAAATATAAACCTATTTTAAGAATTTCTAATTCACTTATGTAATATGTGAGGGATGAGGCTTCTAACTTAGGAGAACCAGGTTGTCCTTCCCTACAACACTACTTTCATGAAGATAAGTCCAAATTACTAATTAACAATGGTTTATGATGCAGAAGATGTAAAAGAAGAGGCCCCTAATTAAGAAGGACCAGATTGTCCTCCTTCACAATTCTACTATATCATAATCACCATTTCTTCAAACCAGAAATGCAGAAATAACTTCAAATAAGAAAAGGAGAATGAAATTCAGTTTTAGTCCAAGATCAAATAGAAGGGGAATTTAACTTAAATTCCTGTGTGTCCATTCATATGTAGATTAGAATTAAACCAATATTCATTCAGCAATCATCACATATCTAAATACATTTGAAACAAGAACTAATTTATGAAAACTATGAAAATTGAACCAAGAAGTGCACTTAGCTTGGTGTGGGGGTCCTCCACCCTTGCCTTGCACACTTGAAGAAATCTCAGCTATAGTAACATGAGTAGATCAACCAGGCATGAACAAAAAAATGAAATGGAACAAGTTCTTCAATTATCTTTGAGTCTGTAAAGAGTCTCAAAATCAAATTACATAAATTCTACATAAATTCTACATTACATAAACCTTAAAAGTTTTGGCTTAAATAGAAGATCATGAAACAAACTAATCTAAAGTATCTCTAACAACTATATCTATCCATATCCACCTATCCAAGTCGAATCCATCCAATCTATCACTAAAAATATGGAAAATCCCATGAACTCATAAAACTGCCCTATTTCCTAGGGATTTTCTAGATGACTAGTCATGTTTGACCAACCTTGACCAAGCCTGATTTAGCTTGCTTTGACTGAATCAATTGGAAGTAGTTTAGTCCTAGTTCCCAAGCTTTCCATTCATGTATCTAGCTTGAGCCCAAGTGTCCTACAAATATGTCATCCACATAGCCATTACGGGAATTTTTGATTCTGTCCAAAAATACTCTTAAAACCCAATTTTTGCAAAAATATCTAAAAATTGAAAAACATAATTTTTTTGCTTGAATATGCATAATAAGGTCAAAATAAGGTGTATATGGATTGTATAGGGTGGAAAATGATGGAAATTCGGTGGATTTTAATAAGCAAAATTTGATCAAATACGAGGGCCAACACTCCACAGTCGCATATATGTTAGTTTGATGAAGAAGCAGTGGAAGAGAATCAAGAAAAGGTGTCTGATATGGTTCAGTTAATTATCAATTGTCTTTTATGTTCTCATTGATGATGATTACAGTTTTTTGATGATATAGAAGTGCTTTTGGCCCTCATAAGTTGTTGATGACTTGATGAATAACTGGTTGATGATGATGCTTTGATGATTCTTACTGATGAATGAAATGATCAGATTTGATAGTGAACAATTGGCATAGGTCCAGGAGGATCATATGTTATGCTTCTAATAATGCATTGTTGGCATTATGTTTTTGCTTTAGAAGACCTTGGTACATAATGCTACTTATGTTGCTGAAATGATGCATCATACGATGCTGCAGGCATAGGTGGCATATGATGAAATCTTAGATAATGCTTATATTGCTTGAGCCACATAGTTGGTTTGATTCAGATGACTCTTTTGATGATGGACATATACAGGTTGTTGTTCTTGATGCTTATGGTGCAAATCATATATGATGAGCCCAGGAGTCATACAGGAGTCTTTGCCGAGGATAGCCTATGCTGGGAGGAGTCGTTGCCACGGGGTCACCGCCATACAGACAACTGCCAGTCATACCGGGAATGGGCTCAAAGGCAAGTCCCACAGATACAGCCTTCTTACGTTGATATGCAATGAGAGGATCATAGTGCTGCTAATGCTGATGGTGCAACATGATAAGTCGCTTAGCTTATTGTCTCGTATAATTACGTATATAACGCAAGCTTAGAGATATATTCTCAGATATTGATTTTTCAACAGCCTACCGGGATCGGTCCAGATGATAATTGTTGATAACTATCATGGTCTTGTCTAAGTCCTTGGTATTTGATGTCATGAATATCATTTTATGTAAATGTCATGTAAAGACCTATGATGTAATTTGTAACCCAACTATGCATGGGAAGGATAATCTAATAATTGTCATATTCAATCATGTATGGACATTTAAGATCATGTCAAATATGTAATCCCACTTGGTTGGGTTGTTGAGTCAAATATTTATCCCCACTTGATTGGGTGATTGATGTATGTATGAGTCATTGATGTTAGGAAGGTCATAATCACATAGTTGAGTTATAGAGTCATATTATTCCTTTTCAAAAAATATTTCTCCAGACTCTGCATGTGATCAGGGGAGCATGGACAACATAGTGTATCTCTAAGGGGGAGAATACCTTTGTCCGCCCTTTGCCCTTGATGTCAAAGGGGGAGAGTATCTTGGTGTGTTTGATATATCTAACAGGTTCTACAACTTGATGTAATAAACACCAATATGTTTGCCATCAAGGCCTCAAGGGGAGATTGTTGGAATTATGGTACAAGTGTTGTCCTTGATGGAAACTCACATATATGACACGCAAAAATGATTCAGTGATGTATGATAGAAGTTCATAGTGCAACATGTCAATTCATAGGTAACTATGTTTTAAGAAGTATACATTGTTTATCCTAGGCCAAGTCACATATACATGCGGGTACATAGAACAAAAGAAGCGTATACATATGCATGCACTTTTGCAAGAGGGAAAGTGCATAAGGGATGAAAATTAAGGTTAAATAATACCAAGGGTCCATACTGTTATCACCAAAATATGACCTTGATAGGCTGCTCATTAAGTCAATCTCAGTGTAACTATATCAAACCAATATTTTGGCTGAAGCTTAGCCTCCTCAGCCTGAGAGGGCTCTCTCAAGGGTTAGTGATATTGATTAAAGATATAGATAGATGGCTAACTATATGGTTTGTGATTTTATATGTTTATAGGTTGAAAGATGGAGACTTGCTACCATTGGTTATTCATGCTACCATTGGGCTATGGAGTCAGTGACAGAGATAAAGATAACAAATAGCTCTTCTTATGAAACTAAGGCTTGTATATACTTCAATGAAAGAGTAACACATTCAGGAAAGTCTCAATAACTTGAAGTTCATAGAAGTTAGAGCATGTGGGCATGAATTCTGAGTAATGATACATCAAGGTATTCAAAAGGAAAGTATTAAAAGTTATCCCTCAAAGTTTAATACTTAAAGGAAGTCAGAGCATGAATAACCATGAATTCTGAGTAATAAGTATTAAAACATTGAAGAAAAACATCCAAAGATAGGACCCAAGAACTCAATTCACCATAGTTTAACACTTAAAGGAAGTCAGAGCATGTTCCTCCATGAATTCTGAGTAATAAGCATTAATACTATGGAAGTAAAACATATCAAAGATAAAAGATAAAGCTCACTGAAGTACACTAAGAATCTCAGCTTCAAAAAAGTTAAACTACCTTTGTATATATCAGTCTCTTCCTAGAATTTACATAAAAAAGGACACAAATGTATAACTGGTTGAATTATAGATTAGCAAACATCTATTGGGCCATGGAGTCAAACTAGTCTTCAAAAAAACATCATAATCAGCTAAACATGGAAGTCAAGGCACTTGGAGTTTAGGTTTATAAGTGAAATAGTAACATAATGAATAAACACAGTCTACAAGCATGTGAAAGAAGTTAGAGCATTTTCCAATGAATTCTAAGTAACACATGCTCATACTACTACAAATAAGTAATTGGAAAAGGCCATAGAAACATCTAACACATAAACCCCTTGTGAATATTGAGTAGTAAAACTGATCTCTGTATTAAGTTGAAAAACACACAATCTGCTCCCATAACACAGCTTCTTTTGCTAATACAAATGCCAACCTTGAGAAATTCGACCTCATGATTCATATGGAGTCTTTACAACCTTGGATTTTATGATCCATCCTTAGGAGAATCCAAATTTCTAAAATTTTCACCTATCTACTCATAAAACAAACTCTTAATTACAAAATGACAGCTAACTGTCTTTTAGGAGTCCTAATACAAATAGGCGTGAAACTCCTAAAACATGTTTCAACAACCTTATCTAAGAATTAAATACATTATTTGATAGCTGCTAATCCATGTCTTCGACCTTTATGATGCCTCCAACATTGTTACCAACCTTGTTGATCCATGACTTAACTATCCAGAAACTGTCTTTGAACAACATGTGTAAAACTGGAAAATTCTGATTTCTGAAAATATGGCTTCAAAGAAAGACTTGTTTCTCTCAACTGGTAACACTTTTGAGGAAAGTGAGAGAGGTTATTGTAGCTGGAGATTTTATGAAGAGAAACCTATTTCATAATTCTAATAGACGTTTTAATTTGGCCAGAAAGTGATCATGAAGTGAACTACTAAAAGCAGACAAGAAAGTTTTTCTCTCAATGACTTTCAACAGTTTCGTAGCACAAGTGGGGTCATCAATTTCTCCCACATCATAATGAATTTAAAGAAATTGAGAGAGGTTTTTGAGTATTTTAGGAAGAAAAAACTCTTTCAGTTTTCAAAGATGAGTTTTCAATTGCTCAAGAACCCCCTTGGAAGTTGACTACTAAAAACAAAAAAAATAGGGTTTTTGCCTCATAGTGCTCTATGAAATTAGCTTGTTTTCGTAGCACAAATCACCCTTTTTTTTGAACTAGATGTGCTATGAAACTATGGATTTTTGTATGATTGCAAAAATTTAACGCTAAAATTAAAGGAATGACTTCTAAATGGAAAATGTGACCTATTTGACCATGAAGTGAACCTAAAGGACTTTACTTGGAAATGAAAGATGACATTTTAAGACTTCAAACCCTATCACTTACCCTTTTATCAAGACTAAAATGACCTTTAGACCTCCTTGAAATCATGACCAAAATCAGAGTTGACACAATGATGTTTTGAGAATTTTTGAGTGATAACAGTGGCTCCACTAGGGATAGTGTGCCCCAGTGGTACACTAAGAACCGGTAGCTCCAGTGCTGCTATCCATCCTTTAGAATAAAACTTTGAAATTTTGCCAAGCTTCTCCTTAAGATTTAATGGCCTTCACCTCGGGCTCAAGCTTGATGATCATTGCAGAAGAAACAAATCTATATCTAATAAAAAGATGCACAGTCAACTTTGAGCTTATTCACACACTCCTACCTACCCTATGAGCTGCAATCTCCATTTGTAGCTCAAGGAACATGAAACTTCCAATGAAGTTAGTCATTGATCTGATTTGACACTTGAATCTCTTGACTATGCTTGAAGCAAAAGAAAACATGATACTGAAATAACCAAGGTAGCATAAGATGTAACTGATCTTCAAGATGAAAATATAACTAGAAATCTGAATAGTAAATCTTTTCCATGTAATCAGCTATAGGGTCAAAAAACACATTATTAGTTTGATGATTCTCATAACATTCTAGCTATTCAAACTAATCTTCAAAAACAATGTATTCTTCCTCAATCACAAAAGAGAAAGGAAACAACACCCTCTCTTTGTGTTCTGCCATAGAAAGCTTTTGAAAAGAATGATCATGATCATGAAGACTATATGATTGAATTTGACCTTGTAAACCTTCAATGTCTTTCTCAATGTTCTTAGCAACTTCATCCAAAAATTTCATTTTATCTTCTGTCTTGCACTCAAATGTTTTTAGATAAGAAGATAATGACAAAGAAAAATTTTCATCTATTTTCTCATTAATATGATCATCATTCCATTGTTCGAAACCTTGAATTGAAGGAGAGATTGCCACCAACTCTGTTATGTCTATCCATTCCTCCAAAAACATAAGCCAAAAGTCTGCAAATGATTTAATAGATTTGACAGGAAAACTTTCAATCCACTATTTACATTTCCCTTGAAATGAATCATAGAACAAAATAATGCAAACATCCTCATGTTTTACTCTAAGAAGCTCGGTAAATTCACAGAAATATGATATGTGCTTCAAAGTTAAACTCAAATCTTCTCCATTGAATTTTGGACCATTCCTTAAAAAATATGCATCCTTGGAAAATGATTTGGGAAACCATGAATTTCTGAAAAATTTATACATGCATACCTTGAAACAATAATAGCAACATCTGAGTTCTTCATAAGTTCAGTAGAATCACCATAAATGTATGAAATTTGAATTCTTCAACAATAGAGTCGCCAAGGTAGTTTTGTAGCCTTGAAAAGATTCCTGAGCTCCTGCTACCTTCAGAAGTTCAACTTCTTGATTTCTGGAATGAGTAATCTTCAGAATCCTGGCAGACGCACCAAAATAAGACCCTGATAGGCTGCTCATCAAGTCAATCTCAGTGTAATTATTTCAAACCAATCTTTTGGGTGAAGCTTAGCCTCCTCAGCTTGAGAGGGCTCTCTCAAGGTTTAATGATATTGATTAAAGATATAGATAGATGGCTAATTCTATGGTTTGTGATTTTATATGTTTATAGGTTGAAAGATGGAGACTTTCTACCATTGGTTATTCATGCTACCATTGGGCTATGGAGTCAGTGACAGAGATAAAGATAATAAATAGCTCTTCTTATAAAACTGAGGCTTGTATATACTTCAATGAAAGAGTAACACATTAAGGAAAGTCTCAATAACTTGAATTTCATAGAAGTCAGAGCATGTGTGCATGAATTCTGAGTAATGATACATCAAGGTATTCAAAAGGAAAGTATTAAAGGTGATTCATCAAATTTTAATACTTAAAGGAAGTCAGAGCATGAATAACCATGAATTCTGACTAATAAGTATTAAAACATTGAAGAAAAACATCCAAAGATAGGACCCAAGAACTCAATTCACCATAGTTTAACACTTAAAGGAAGTCAGAGCATGTTCCTCCATGAATTCTAAGTAATAAGAGTTAAGACTATGGGAGTAAAACATATCAAAGAAAAAAGATAAAGCTCACTGAAGTACACTAAGAATCTCAACTTCAAAAAAGTTAAGCCGCCTCTGTATATATCAGTCTCTTCCTAGCATTTACATCAAAATGGACAAAAATATATAACTAGTTGAATTACAGATTAGAAAACATCTATTGGGCCATGGAGTCAAAGTAGTCTTCAACAAAACATCATACTCAGCTAAACATGGAAGTCAAGGCACTTGGAGTTTAGGTTTGTAAGTGAAACAATAACACAGTGAGTAAACACAGTCTACAAGCATGTGAAGGAAGTTATAGCATTTTCCAATGAATTCTAAGTAACACATGCTCATGCCACTACAAGTAAGTAATTGGAAAAGGCCATAGAAACATCTAACACATAAACCCCTTATGAATCTTGAGTAGTAAAACTAATCTCTGTATTAAGTTGAAAAACACGCAGTCTGCTCCAATAACACAACTTCTTTTGCTAATACAAATGAAAACCTTGAGAAATTCAACCTCATGCTTCATATAGAGTCTTTACAACCTTGGATTCTATGGTCCATCCTTAGGAGAATTTGAATTTCTAAAATTGACACCTATCTACTCATAAAACAAACTCTTAATTACAAATTGACAGCTAACTATCTTTTAGGAGTCCTAATACAAATAGGAGTGAAACTCCTAAAACATGTTTTAACAACCTTATATAAGAATTAAATACATTCTTTGACAGCTGTTAATCCATGTCTTCGACCTTTATGATGCCTCCAACACTGTTACCAACCCTGGTGATCGATGACCTAACTGTCCAGAAACTGTCTTTGAACAACATGTCTAAAACTGGAAAATTCTGATTTATGAAAATATGGCTTCAAAGAAAGCCTTGTTTCTCTCAACTGGTAACACGTTTGAGGAAAGTGAGAGAGTTTATTGTAGTGAGATATCTTTTGAAGAGAAACCTCTTTCCGAATTCTAAAATTATTTTGCATTTGGCCAGAAATAGATCATGAAGTAAACTACTAAAACCAGAAAACATAGTTTTTCTCTCATAATGACTTTTAGCAGTTTCGTAGTGCAAGTTGGGTCATTAATTTCTCCCACCTCATATTGAATTTAAAGAAATAGAGAGAGGTGTTTGTAGTTAGGTATGTTATGAAGAAAAACCTCTTTCAATTTTCAAGAATTAGTTTTCAATTGCTCAAGAACCCCCTTGGAACTTGACTATTAAAAACAAGAAAAAACAGGGTTTTTGCCTCATAGTGCTCTACGAAATTAGCTTATTTTCATAGCACAAAGCACCCTTTTTTGTTTGAACTAGCTGCGCTACGAAACTGTGTATTTATGTATGATTGCAAAAATTTAACCCTAAAATTAAAGGAATGACTTCTAAATGGAAAATGTGACCTATTTGACCATGAAGTGAACCTAAAAGACTTTATTTGGAAATGAAAGATGACATTTTAAGACTTCAAACCCTATCACTTACCCTTTTATCAAGACTAAAATGACCATTAGACCTACTTGAAATCATTACCAAAATTAGAGTTGACACAATGATGTTTTGAGAATTTTTGGGTGATAACACATACCATGGTATTAGCCCACAATATTGAGCGGAGTAACGGTTACTTGATCCCGTCTAAGAATACCACAGGTTCTAAGTGTTGTTTTGGTCTGAGGTAGTGAAAAAGGCTCTAAGTATATAAGGAGGAGAAGATCAAAGGGCTACATGTGTAAGTGAAAGGGTTTTTCATGAATACTTCTATCTGAAGTATGTTTTGGGTTGAAAGGGCTACGGTTATGATATAGATCTGAAATATCTTATGTGCCTTGGATATAATGTTGGATTAGGATCATGAGAACTGAAATGAATTATCATTGTATGATCTGATAATGGATAGTCTAGATCTAATTGCTAACACATGTTTTATCCTTTATATGATGTGATTTGGGTATATATGAAGTCTGGAATAGTTGCAAAGTTAAAAGTTATTATCTGCAGATCTATATGCTAGTTCACGTTGGTGAAGGTGTGTATACACGCTGGTTGGGCACTTCTAAGTAGCGTATACATTCTGACATATGAATTTTGAAGTGTATTTGGTTCTGGTTGTTGATGCAGAGTTTTGGGTTCAGCTCTGTGTTCTGGTGACACTAATTTGATTGTTTAGATTGATTGATTGTGATTTTGTTCAGAGTTGATGGGTTTCAATGATTGGTTGCATGGCATTGGTGATTGATTTTGAGCTTCAACATTACTAATGGGTCCAGTATAAAAATTTCATGAAACATGGCCTACATATTGTGTTGCTGTGTACCGGGAGTACCCAGTCTAAAAATTTATGAAATGTGGTCCTTGGAGCAAGAGTGAAGGTTGTAGCCTTCTATAGGTCAGTGCCTACATGGTGGTAAACATAGCAGCCAGTACAAGAGCTAGGGGGTTGTAGCTCCCTTCCAGAAGTAGTTGGAGAACGAGTGAAGGTTGAAGCCTTTTGTAGGCTGATGCCTACGTATTGGTAAGCATATCCAGTACAAGAGCCAGGGGTTTTAGCTCCCTTTCAGTAGAAGTTGGAGAATGAGAGAAGGTTGTAGCCTTCTTTAGTTGGGTGCCTGCATACTAGTATGAGTCTGTACCAATATAAGATTGTATACAATTTTTGTTTATATTAAAAGAAGACAAAGATGACAACAATAGGTGGTTTTTCTATCGTATTGGGTTTCCACCTTAAATCTTGGTGTTCATGTGTGCTACTTATGTGTGTTGATTTATTCTATTCTTACTGCATCTATTGACTTCCTAGTAAAAGTATGACACTCTGGTTTAAGATCAACAGATAATGAATTAACTATTTTATAAGTTTATTATCTATACACTAGTTTCATTCATTATAGTCACGGTTATACGCTGGTTGGCTTCTGTAAAACAGAATGTGCAGTTTGAAAAATAAAAAGTTAAAATACTGATTCAGTCCCCCTTCAATATTTTTCCCAACACCATCAAAATCAAACTTTCCAGACCCTAACTTATCAAATTCCTGATCATATAATAGGACTAGGTCACCTTCCAAGAAGGCACGAGGTTTAACATTCTTGTCATATTGTGCTTTAACATGTTACTTGTGGGACTCATTGATTATTGTGACATCGTGTTGAGTTTCATCTGAGTGTGCTATATATAAGAGACATTCTTCTCACATGGAAGTGATCGAGAGAAGATCGATGAAAAGCTTCGACAATGGAATCTCACATTTGATTGGAAGTGTTGCCTCTAGACCACACACAAATAAAAAGGGTGTGAATCTAGTTGTAGTTTGGACAAAGGTTTGATACTCCCAAAAAGCTACATAAAGGATGAGATGCGAATATGTTTTGTGAATCCATATCATGTGATGTGGCATTTTTTCAAAACTTTGTTAATAAATTCTACTTGCCCATTTTCCTATGGGTAATAGGGAGTTGAGCTTTCATGTTGAAGACCCAACTTGGAAGTAAGCTTAGACATCTTGTGATTTCAAAAATGTTTCCCATGGTTTGTAAATATAACTTGCCGTACACCAAACATAGCAATGAAAAGATTAAAGAGGAACAAAGAAGCTATTTCACTAGTGTTATTATATGTAGACATCGCTTCGGTTCACTTGGTAAAATAATATACTGCCACAATAATGTAGCCTTGCCCCTCAGCCGAATGAGGGTTGTAACATGTCATAATGTCAAAGCCCCATTTTACCGAGGGTCCAACAATGATAACATGATGTAAAAGAGAAGGTGGAGCACGATTTTTACGATCATAAATCTAGCAAGTGTGATACTTTTGGACAACGAGGATGTAATTGTGAAACATAATATGGAAAAGGTAACAACCACTAAAATATTTTGTGTTGTGGAATAGCCAGATATATGTCCACCATATGCTCTAGCATGGAATTTGTTTTGAGCTTTCTTGTCCTCGTCATGTGTGAGGCACCATCTAAATATGGTATAGATATCGCGATGATAAAGTGTGTCACCAACTATAATATAATTTTTAACTTGATATTGAATACGTCTCTGGTTAGAGGGAGAGGTATTGGGATGGAAATTCTATTTTTGGAGATAGATGATGATATATCCATACCACGAATCATATGAATTGATTAGAAACAGTGACTCATTAGGAATGGAATCATTAGATGTAGACTCAATTTCAGATGAGGGAAGGTCGCAGATCAGTACGAGAAAGACTAAGGATTTCTTGGATTTGAACTTCATGAATTCCAAATCGAACTCTAGGAGAATAATAGGCCAGTTGGAGTACTTCCCCACCAATAATTTTCGTGACAAATGTATGTCATGGGGTTGCAAATAGAAACAATCATCGTCTTATTAAGCGAAATGTAGTGGCTAAAGTTTTGGACAACTTGCACAACTTCCAAAGCTAATTTTTCAACGTGAGTATATTTTATTTCTATTTCATTCAAATTTTGACTCAAATAATAAATGGGATGTTTGTCCCCAACATCATCCTCTTGGACTGATACCACAGAAATTATAGTAACTATAGTAGCAAGATACAAGAAATAATCACGTTGATAAACGGGGGGATACAACAATGATGCTCAAACTAGAACATCTTTCAAAGCATAAAACACCTTTTGGGAAATGTCATCTGAATGGAAGGGAACCTATTTCTTCAATAATCAAGTAAATCCTTTGGTTAATTCAACATAGTTGGGAACAAATCTCTGTAGCAAGTTAGCCTTCCCTTGGAGGTGTTGTAATTGAACAAGTGAGGAAGGAGCATATAGATTTCAGATCGCATGGACATTAAATGAATCAATACAAATTCCTTGCTTCAACACAAAGTCGATAAGTATACTAGATTGAATGCAAAACACACATTTTTATGGATTTACCTTGACATTATAATGTCAACAATGTAAGAAAATAACCCTGAGATGCATGGGATGATCTGAAAAATGTTTCAAGTGGGCGGGTAAGTCATCCAAATAAGTTTTTACAATGTGCTTAATGTCGTGAAAGGCATAATTCATAGCCATCTAAAAAGTTTCCCAACATTTTTGAAACTGAAAGGGGGCTTTTTATAGGAAAACATGCCCCATGGACAAATAAATGTGGTTTTATGTTGGTCTCATGACAGGATTTTGATTTGGTTGTAGCTGGAAGAACCATCCATAAATGAAAAAACTTCGTTTTTATCACAATCATCAAAAATATGGTTGATGAATAGGGTGTAGTAGTTGTCCTTGGGGCAAGCACAGTTGATATCCCAATAATCGACATAGACATGAATCAGGCCTTATTTTTTCATTATAGGAAAAATGTTTAGAACCAAATTAGTAAGAGGAATTGGGTAAATGAAACCATCACGTAGATTTTTTTCAACCTCTCCCTTAATAGAAACATCTTTCTTAGCATGGAGCAGATGTAAGTGATACCGAACATTCTTAGAATCCATATACATTTTGATATCATGTACAATAAAATTTGGATCAATACCTAACATTGTTTCACTTTACCAAACAAAAACATCTCAGATTTCTTGGAAAAGGGATTTGTAGATCTTTACTTCGTTGGGAGAGCAAGATGCACCAATATGCACATTCTTGACAATTCTGGGTTTAATAAAAATATCAAGAGGAATAGTCTCTTCAGTATTCAATAAATTATTCTCAGAATCAATGTCATGAATATATAGGGAATTTATAGATATCTCAATGATATTGGGTGAATAAATATCACTAAGATTATCCTCAGAGGTATCAGGTAAGGAGGAAAGATGATGATTAAGTTCCCATGGTGCATCACCTGACATCATGATTTCCATGATACTTTCATTAGTAGAGAATGTACTAGAGAAAGGATCAAAATATGAACCATAATCTTCAGAATGATCAACAAAATCTATCGTGGAGGAGAAATTAAAATGTGCCAAACAGGCTGAATAGATGACTTCATATTGAAGCCAAAGAGGATAGAGTAACATGCGGTCACCTAATATATCAATATTATAAGTGTCTAGTATTATCTAGGGATCATATGGAATAGTACAAGACAAGACCATGTTAATAAAGGAAATTGGGTAAGGGTTGTTAAGAGGAGGAAGGGAAAAAGTTCCCATCAAAGTGGAATCCTTAAGTTATCCAAGTCCAACATGTTGATAATGTGGGGATTTTCCCACAAGAGGGATGCTTCCACTAACTTGAGAATTATTGGAAAAAAAAGGTGAACTGATTAATGGCCATGATGCCCCCTAGGTGAGGGAAAGTGATAATTCTAAAATAGGCTGAAAAAATAAGGGGCCATGGCGTAAATCTATGTACGAACTAGTAAAGGGTTATAATTCAATGGTTCGTTTATAAATTAATCTTCTACTGAAACCAGTTTTCCAACTAATTCTATGTGTAATGAACTCAAAATTCTATAAGGGTTGAAGACTCTATCAAAGGCTTTGAAAGTATTAGGTGATTGATTGAGTTGAGGAGAACCAATAGCCTTCCAACAAGAAACTGACATGATACAAGTCAAAGCTCCCTAATCCATAATATTCTGATGGATGGTATTACTTCGAACAACAACCTGAATCATAAAGGCTAGTTGTGGTGGAATATTGCATTTATGATTATCATGATTAAAGACTACAAGACTAGAATCTAAAGGAACGATGCCCCTAGTTATGACAAGTAAACCCTTCTTTCAGCAAGGACATTTCTAAAAAACCTCGAGAGTTGACATAACTGAAGAAGCTTGAAATAGGTCCTCAACTATGTTATATTTCTGTGCAACTCTCACACGAGGATTGAATGATGATTTTTGAATAATGCCATTGGGAGGTTTAATATATAATTTATTTGGAACCATATTTGGAGAAGAATATAAAGTGGATGAATTAGAGCTGGTAGGTTGATCAGTATCCTTACGAGCAGAGGGATTCAAATTACATTAATCCTTATTTCTTGTAGCCACCATAACTTCATTTTTTAGTTTGGTGGAGGAAAGCATCATAACCGAGGAAGAGGAAGCTCGATCCCATGCAACTATGTTTCTTTCCTCGTTAGGAAAGGGATTTCTTAATATAGAAGGTGTGGGAGATGACTTAAGGAATTGATTTACTTCTCCCTAATGTTGACAATCCCGAGTAACATGTTCCTCATTATAAATTAAGCAAGGATAACTAGGTTTCCATTTTTCATCAGGAGACTGATTATTTTGTTTGTCCTGTGAAGGATTATATTTCTTCTTCTTTCCTTTTCCTTTATTCTTACTTCCTGGTTCCTAATATTTTCCTTTCTTGGAATGGATGAAATTAATTTTAGATGTAGTCACATGAGTAGTGGAGGATGAGTTTTGGTCAGCCAAAATAGGAGACGAACTATATAGGTTACCCATTGAATGTTTGGCTAGTAGAACCAATCATGCCATCAACGACATGTGATTATTTATCGGGAGGTGGGGGAATAGTTTGCTGAGGTCTCAGAGAATTAGGTATTTTATTGTAGAGTGTGCAAGATTCTGCATAAATGAGAAGATATTGTGCATGAGAAATTACTAGCTCCTCAGTAACGACTCCACCTTTAGCAACATCTTTAGTTATGGGTACTAACAAATATACACCGACGTTGCCACTCATGAATATGATCTGATATATGGGTGGAGTCAGATTGTTTAAAATAGGTCAAAAGTTAGGTTCCAATTTTGTAACGAACAAGAAATTCAAGGTGAGTTAGAAATGTATTTTCTAAGATGCTAAAGTTGTTAAAAGAAGCTTGTGGAAACTCAATATACCACTCTTCTTTTGTACCAGTAAGGGTCCATTGGAAAATACCTTAACAGATAGAATCAACATTTAAAGAGTTCGATGAACACCATAAATGATATGTCATAACATGCATAGATGGGTCTTCTCCAGGATTTCCATTGAATTTTGGGATATCGCTCGACAATTTTGTAGGAATGACTAACCACCAAGGAGAGTGACAAATGGGATCATTTGTAAGCCAGGTTAGATCTAGCAATTCAAGGGTTGCTACAAATGGAAACTGCCTATTAAAGTCTAGTGGAGGGTATCTTGGATAAGATGGAATAACTTGAGAAACAAGTATTTGCACTCTCAGATAAGGAGGATTTTGGTAGCCTGGACAAATGTAACCCTATTTCCTAGTTCCATGATATCCTGGAAGGGGTTGAAATGTCTAGGTTTGAATTTGTTGACCTTAGTAAGGAATTTGAGGAATACCTTGATATGGTTTCCTAGAGGGATTTTATATCATCCCTACATAAGGTTGGCCAGTTTGTGCCTATTCCCTGCCATGTACAATTTGATTCATTTGCATTTGAGGAAACATTTGATCAATCAATGGAGATTCCATGCCACCTTGAAGAGGTTGGGTAAGTGGGACTTGAGAGGTTTAGGGTACTGGTGGAATAGGTGGAGTTAGAGGTGCATCTTGCATAGGTTGACTTACTTGAGGTAAAGCTTGAGAAGGTTGATAAATAGGTTGGCAAGTAGGAACCTGGGATATAGGTGGAACAATTTGAGAAGTTTGAAATTTGATTCACAAGCAAGCTAGGTTGTACGAGCAACATAAGATACAAAGGATTGGCATGCATCCCTGGAAGTGGGGGACTTGAATAGGGTAGTGAACCAACTTGTAGTATATGGTCAAGAGATTGGAACACTCCAGCAACAGGTTTCGCCCCTGCTGAAAGATAAGGCGAATACAAAGGCAACTGCCCTCCTATAGGACGGTACCTAGTTTAAGGTAGAGTGGGATGTTGCAGATGTCCATATCCACTAACATAGGGACCATATTGCTACTCCACTAAATGTTTGGATGGAGGAGAAGGAGAAAATTATGTGCCACTCATAAACAAAGTACCAGATGGAATTCTAGAAGAGGATGACATTGGAGAAGTCCATGGATTGGTGGATCCACTTGAAAAGGTATTAGATAATGATTGATAACTAGGTGGAATGGACATACCACCATAAAAATGTGTTTTTGGTGATGTTATAAACATGGAAGTGACTACAACATTGGTTGTCTTGATCATATTGGAAGATATGGGCTAAGAAACCATAGCAGCGTTGAAAAATGGCAACAAGATATGCTAAAAATAGAAGTGCTAAAAATAGCACTGCTGAAAATAGTAGTTTGAGTACCAGTGCTGGATTGGGCAATAGGGAACGTAGAATGGAAGTGCTAAAAATAACATTCTATTTTTAGTAGTTATTTATGGATTTCTATTTTAGTCAGTCCCTAAACTAAAATAGTGAGGTAAAATTCGAATTTGAACTTAATAGTTGTTTAAAAATAAATTAATTAATTCACCATGAGTTAATTAGTTGTGAAGAATCAAACATGAAGTCTATTTGAGGACATGCAATAGTTTCTCCATTAATTGAGGAATTTATCCATCAGTTAAAGAGATAAGGATGAGTTCTAATTTGAGTTGTAATTAGTTGCCTCAGTTAACCGAGTCAAGTCCAGCTAGATTGGTTTAAACAATTTGTTTAAATTAAGTAAGTTTAGTTAGTTAATGCATGCTAGCATTAAACTATTGTACTTCAGATAACTGAAGATTCTCTCATGAATACCTCATGCATGTCAGTTCAGATAGAGACCCATTTGAGATCAAAGAAGGGACAATGTACTATCAGTTGGATGAATATTTTCCCTATAAAGGAAGCTCATCCATGACGAGGATTTATCTCCTTCAGGACTGCATAGTTGGATCAGAGGTTAGTGATTGTGTGAAGAGGCCAATTCACACAAGTGGCTGCACTGGACCCCAATAAAAATTGTACAAAGGAATAGGAGGCTTGGAGGGTAGAGCAGAGGTTGGATAGAGGCTTTGATTGTCTATGAGTAGCAGAGGTATTACAGAGAGAGAATGATAGCTTTTGAGCTGATTCTTTTTGTAATACTGGTTATATTTCCACTTGTATGATATACAGAGATTGGGATTTTTAGCTGAGGCTTTCCCCAAGATTATTCTTCTGTGTTCATGCGTGTTTGCGTTCTCTTCATTAGTTATATGTGTTCTTATTGATCTTTCTCATATTTGATTAAGCTTCCACATAATTTTTTGTAGAAGTAGATCAAGTACTTTTCTTTAGTATATTGCATTATCAAGTGATCTACAGTGGGAATTTCTACATGGCATCAGAGCAAAGGTGATCAAAGGAGAGAACAGTATACTAAGAGGAGATTTCAAAGTTTTGGGTTTTGGGCTGAGAGTTTGCAGAGAAGATATGAAAATTTTCGTACAAAATTTTCAAAAGAAAATAGTATATTTGGATTCCTTGCAGAAAAGGACACAAATCCAAAAAAAGAATTGGCTGAATCGGAGTTTGGATGAGGGAGATATCACTAATTTAAATTAAGCTCTTTTTCCAGAAAATTTTATGATGGCAAGAAATATGAAACAGATTGGTGTGCTAGCTAAGAACCTGTATGCACTTGAGGTACAATATGAATGCAAAGCCTTGAGGAGCAAGGAAGAGGTTAGGTACTTGGTGATTGAGAGGGTGAGTAAATTACCTCTCAACATGCAGCACCAGAAGACGTCTCAGACAACTGTGGAGGAGCCACAATTGGTGAAGTAGCTTCAAGAGGTTGTGGAGCAGCCACAACTGGAGAAGCCGAGAGGAGACCAAGTGGAGGCATCCACTCATGCAGAGACCTATAGTAGGGGTAAATTTCGAGCTAGGTGGGCAAAGGGATCACATGCATCCATACCTCTAGGTCAGAGGTGGGGCGATGTGGAGTGATAGTCCCAAGAAAGCTGGAATTGGGGCAGGATCCTTGAGGTACCCAACCTCTTTGATTCGACCTTGCTACGGGAGCCTCGATGAGGAGTAGCAAGGCTCACTGAGTCAATAGAGAGAAATGTAGATGGAGTGGTAGAGAGAGCTACAGTGCAGGAATCCTAAGACTATGTAGAGCTATCAAGCTGCAACAATGCGAGAGGCACAGGAGTGTTGCACCAGTGTAGGATGGCATAGAGAGATGTACAATGGTGAAGATGCATGGAGTGTTGCAGCAGCTCAGAGGGCAGAGAGGGAACCCTTGTCAGTAGCAGGTAGAGCTTCAACATCAAAGTATGTTTCTAGCCCAACAGAGAGGTCAGTTGGGATTTTTTTTGTTTCTAGAGTTGCTGGAGGAACCACACTTGGTAGAAGTGTTGCATGTACAAAATTCCAAAGGTACAGGATCGAGTTCGAGTTGAAGCCTTTCTTGTTGAGAGGGAGTGATGAAAAATGGCAACAAGAAATGCTAAAAATGGAAGCACTAAAAATAGCACTGCTAAAAATAGCAGTTTGAGTACCAGTGATGGATTGGGCAATAGAGAATGAAAAATGGAAGTGCTAAAAATAACATTGTATTTTTAGCAATTCGAGATGGATTTCTATTTTAGTCAGTCCCTAAACTAAATAGTGAAGTAAAATTTGAATTTGAAATTAACACTTGTTTGAATTAAATTAATTAATTCACCATGAGTTAATTAGTTGTGAAAGCTCAAACATGAATTCTATGTGAGGACATGCAATAGTTTCTCCATTAATTGAGGAATTTATCCATCAGTTAAAGAGATAAGGGATGAGTTCTAATTTGAGTTGTAATTAGTTTCCTTAGTTAACTGAGTCAAGTCTAGTTAGATTGATTTAAACAATTTGTTTAAATTAAGTAAGTTCAGTTAGTTAATGCATGCTAGCATATAACTGCTATACTTCAGATAACTAAAGATTCTCTCATGAATAACTCATGCATGACAGTTCAGATAGAGACCTAGTTGAGATCAGAGAAGGGACAGTGTACTATCAGTTGGATGAATATTTTTCCTATAAAGGAAGCTCATCCATGATGTGGATTTATCTCCTTCTGGACTGCGTAGTTGGATAAGAGGTTAGTGAGTGTGTGAAGAGGCCAATTTACACAAGTGGCTGCACTGGACCCCAATAAAAATTGTGCAAAGAAATAGTAGGCTTGGAGGGTAGACTAGAGGTTGGATAGAGGCCTTTGACTGTCTATGACTAGCAGAGGTATTTCAGAGAGAGCAAGATAGCTTTTGAGCTGATTCTTTTTGTAATACTGGTTATATTTCCACTTGTATGATATACAGAGATTGGGGTTTTTAGCTGAGGCTTTCCCCAGGATTATTCTTCTGTGTTCATGTGTGTTTGCTTTCTCTTCATCAGTTATATGTGTTCTTATGATCTTGCTCATATTTGATTAAGCTTTTGCATAATTGTTTGTAGAAGTAGATCAAGTATTTTGCTTTAGTATATTGCATTATCAGGTGATCTACAGTGGGAATTTCTACAAGCAGACTCAGTCATGGTTAAATCCCCCAAAGAGGATTACTGAGGGAAACTCAAGAATGAGTTGAAAAGAGGAGAATGAGACAAAGGAGCTTGTATTGGATTATGTGAAGGAGGGACTAAATAGAGATGAAGCCCTCTTAAATTAACAAGAGAAGAAGGCTGAGACTCTTCTTGAGGAATTTCCTCAATACACAGAAGACTAGGTGGACATTTTTCATCATCATTTCCAAGATATATAGGTTGTGGTTGAGTCAAAGTCTAAGGAAGAGAAGAGGAAGAGAGTAAATTAATAGGTGTACTTAACTAAGGTTCCTCTGGTTAGAATTTGCCTGAATCAAGAAAATTAGGTTCAATAACCTCAGGTAATAAAGTTTCAGGTACTTTTGTTTCAGTTGTCTCAGATTCACCAGTTAGTAGAGAAGTGATCTTGGGTTCATTATTTAGGGGAAGCGATGATTCTGGTTGGTTAATTTCAGATGTAGGTCCAGAAGGGGTAGTTTTTGAAGTACCAGATTCAATAGTTTGCATTTATTTGTTCTTTCAAAGACAAAGAGTTGCCTCTAGAGCAAGAGGAGGAAATATTTTCATCCTACACAAACTATGGGCTTTTTGGGGTTGTTCTTCCATTATGGTTTAATATATTTTAGGAATTAACAACAAAAATAAATCAAAAAGAGGTAACTAGGAAAAAGGGTTTACCAAGTCACTGTGAACTGTGATATACCACCTTGGTGAACCAAGAATTTACGTAAGGGTAGGAAATCTCCCCGGATTCTTTTTTTCTGTGTATCACATTGTGCAAGGTAGTAGACTTGGTTACCTATGGTAGGATAACAATCTAGTGGGGACTTCTAAAATATTCTCAGAGGTACGTGGAAGTGTAGTCTGTAGTAGTGTTTTCTAATACATAGTTTTTTGATGAGTGTTCCCATATACTTATCATGCATGGAACACCATCCTATATACCCGAAGATACATGGAGAATGATCTTATAAACTTATGTACGTGGAACAAGATATCAACCCCGGAATGTGACACTGACAAAAAATGACAACTCCTACTTTTAAAGACACCAGAACACATCTCTAGCCTAGACATCTATATGTTTATGTTAATGTTCCAAATGATCCTTAAGATTGATTCAGTAAATTTTAGAATTTATAATGAATTAAATTTCAGTTTTCAAGGCTCACCATGAGTTCAACTAAATTCCCTATAATGCAATCTAGCATGATAATAATAAGTCTTTTATGTTCAATGAAAAACTATCTATGAGAAGGAAGAGATTCAAATAATAATGCAACAAGAAACCCTTCCTAATCAAATTTTTTCAAATGCAACTGCTCCAATTTCCAAATTTCACTTAAAATCGTAAATACAAATAATGAAAAAAATATTTCTTTCCTCTAAATCGTCAAATGCAATGAAAGAT
The DNA here is from genome assembly GCA_031772625.1 of Pinus tabuliformis. NCBI lineage: Eukaryota > Viridiplantae > Streptophyta > Pinopsida > Pinales > Pinaceae > Pinus > Pinus tabuliformis. The sequence continues at coordinate 409,537,124 of CM062813.1, forward strand.
AATATTTACCTAGATCACTAATAAGAGAAATGACACATAATGTCACTATAATATGAATTTATTCAGACCAATCAATGATCAAGAAACAAATTTTCAAATGCCTAACTGACAAGAACAAAGAAAAATCCAAAGAAAATCCCATCAAAGGCTAATAAAACCAAAATAAAACATAATGAAGGATTTTTAGAGATAGGGATAGACTCAAAGACACAATGAAAACTTGCTAGACAAAATAAAATCAAAGAGAACGACAAAGGAATACAATTTTTTCATCTTATAGGAATCAGCGTAGGTGCAAAATGGACACCAATGCACTGCAGTGCAGTCACAAAGGAAGAAGATGTGTCTTAAAGCACTATGTCTCAAAATAAGAAAAGTGTTGGAGATATTTTGGTCGAAGCACAACACAAAAAACCAAAGTAGGCTCAAAATGGTGTTTTCCTAAGCTCAATCAATGTCTAAGTGAGTCAACCAAGATCACTTTAAGAGGTGAAAAAGATGCTAAGGTCAAGGAAACCACTAAGGAAAGAATCATTCCCCAGTGGAGTCACCAATTTGATATGCAATTTTTTCACAATTGCAGACGAAGGAAAATTCGCTATATCTAGTGGTCTGATCTAGAATAACAAAACACAAAAAATTTTGATTTTTCCTTAGAGAAATTAGAAAATGGGAAAGTAGCCTACCTAGATCTTGGAGTAAGATTTCATTTCCTCCTTGCTTGTAAGCTCCAATTCTAGCTCCAAGTCCTATAATTAGAACCTACACACATGACTAAAACAAGAAAAGGATCCACAATATCAATGTAGCATAATCTAAAATATCTACTCAATGAATCAACATGGCATTGAAATCATGAGTGCAAACATAACACAACAAATATAGAAAGACATGATACTCTTTGTATTAAGAGATATAGCTGAGAGTTTACAACCATAAATAGTAGATGACTTTGTAGATGTCTCCCCAAGTTTACTTGTCCTTCCTTATCACAGAGAACACCTGAACATCAACCCTACTACATTAATATTATGACTCCTTTAGGCTCAAAGCAATAGCATGAGGGAACTATCAATCTCCAAAAGCTAACCTTGATGTTATGGAAGGTAGTAAATATATAGGGTAAGAGTGGTAGTTTATGATTTACCATTCTAGGTTTGAGATCCAGATATGATGGGAGGATTATCTCACGAGATAAGAGATAAGGTCTCCAAGAGAGGATCGGATAGGAATTCGAGCTCTCTATCAGTGGTAAATAGTTAAAACTACCTTAGAAGCTTTTGGAAGAGGAAACTTCAGAGATATTTTTTATTTTCTCGAATTTCTAGAATCAATGCACTTTTAGAAGGGAGAAACATGTGTTCACCCATGATGGTGCTCAAGTATGCAACATGCAATGAACACATGTTTCTAGAAGTGCAATGTGCATTGGGGCTAAAAAAAATGTTTTTGAGCAATTTGTCCTAGAAACTCAAACTTTTTTGAGAAGTTAAGCTTAGGTCTTTGTGAAGAGATTATGAAGAAATGTTCAAGGATATTGATTGATCCCATTTGCAGGCCTTTTTGGCTGATGTGACAAAATGGCCTATAACAAACCCTATAGGGAAGCCATTACTCTCACTGAATTTTCTAGAGAATGATTTTCCATTCATAATAATAAAAAAGACTTTTTAGTCAAGCTAATCAATTTCTTAGCTTGGTTGGTAGTTACTAATAAAAATTTTGACTTTCCCTTGTGCATGTTGATGATGAATTATTTTCCAACCTTGATGATGCAATACTAGCTAGGTATCTGCATGAAGATTACATTCTTCATATACATGTAGGGACTCTCAAACAAAACTCCACATGCATCAAGTGCAATTGCATCCAATTATACTTCATCCATAAAATCAACACTCATAGAAAATCTAATTTTGCACTATTTGGTTACATTTATTTTTGCCTCCTTGTTGATCCATCCAAATGGATATTAGGTAGGATGGTCATAAAACTCTGATCTAATTTTTTCTTACATGTGAACTTGAGTTGAATAGAGCATTAATATTTTCTTCTTAATGTATATCTTTATGACAAAGAATTTTGTTAACTCCTTCTATTTTGGTTGACGAAAGCTACTTAGATTCAGTTCCTTCTGCATTGATGTGGATAAATTATTCTCACCCACGTCAGAGATACTCTATACCTATTTTCTCAAATATATCATCATGATATTTTTCTACTTCATATCCTTATTATAGTTCTTCCAGTTGAATTCTAGATGCGACTTATAGTACTTCTCCTCTATATGATCATCAACATTGTAATGATTACTAAGATATTTCCACTAGTGTGTTGTGGCTATTTTCTTCTTGTCCTTCCCTACTTTACATTTATTATTCCCCTCCATGGAAGCCTCCTAGAGTTCGTTTTTCTTTGAATCACCTGACTATCCTTTCTTTCGACCTATATTTTCTATGTATTGTTCCTGTACACAAGCCTTGTCTACCATTTTGGGTTTAAAAAACAACATTTTATTTCATATATGGTTGTGTAGACCCCCAAGATACTTAAGGAGTACATTTGGGTTGTTGCGAGAGATCATCAAAATTATTTCCATCTTTCATGACTCTATAGTGTACTCCTATACACTCTACCCCTGTCTTTACCTGAGGTAATGCCATCATATTGACTAGTTATCTACATACCACATAGGGTAGAATTAGGAATTTTTGAGGGCTTTCAAATCCTCCCACTTATTTACGTGAGGAAGCCCCTCCATCCTAAGGTATTTTTTGGGGATTTCCCACTAGGTTAGGGCATGAACCTCTAATTTCAAACAAGCACATGAAAATTTATGTTCCTCAACTATGTAGTGAACACTAAAGTAAACCTCTAAGTGTTGCAGCTAGTGATTCAATTTGAAATAATTAACCTAACATTGATACAATTTGATGTCGAGCTTTTCTTCAATATTGAAGAGGAAACATAAATGGTTCAGAATGCTTAAACCTGACTACTCTTTTTTGGGTTCTTTCTTCGACTCCTTCTCTAGTTCTTCTTGATCCCATGATTTTCCTTACAATAGTACCTCTTAGTTGGAACTTAAATCATTTCTAATTCCAAACTTTTCTGCTAGAAATTCCATAATGAGGTTCATATTGTGGCCAATATCCAGAACTTTCACTTGAGAATCTCTCCTGTACTAGATCTTGATGGTTATTATAGACATATTCATCATCCATTGCTAGGGTTTTATGAATTTATTCTCAAGCCATATCTTGAATCTTATGCAAATCCCCACAACTACCCAAGAAATTTTTTTATCGTACTAATATGATCTATAAAATATCATGGGTATTCCACTCCACAGTTCACTACAATAGATCTATTAAAATAAACTAAAATATATACTATGAATGATCAATTAGTTTAGGTTCCAGATATATTATTACTAATTTTGTTGTTTATGCATGCTATATATAAAATGCGGAAAATAAAGAACACTTAAATAAAAACCCATTCCCATCGCAATGGACACCAGTATATGCTTTAGGAGAATGAAACCCATTCCTCCTAGTGGCCCAGTTATGATGCCACTCGATATCCAACTATGGGTTAAGTTTGACTCCTTTAAGTATCAAATAGAGTTACAAATTTGACCCTTCTATGATATAATTTTTTCTCTCCAAATGGCTATCCCCTATTTCATTATTAAGGGGCTTCATATGGCATCCTCTTGAATCATGGACGAAAAAACAAAAAGGTCAGCTTCTAGGTGGTATAATTTTTTCATCTGAATTCTTATTGACATCTCTTTTAGACCATTGGAAAGGTATCTAAGTGTATAATAGATTTGTAGGGTCTAGCACTTTGGTGGGAAATATTACACAAATAAAATGTCATTTAAGGCCTTAAATTCACCATGGAGGATTTGAGACCCCAATTATAAAAATTGGGCCCGGCCAATAAGACTACTCTGATAATCTCATTCCTTGAAATTTTCCACTCTAAAAGAAGTGAGATGGATGACAAATTTTATATTGACCCAATCCAGATCACTGGTTAGGAAAATGTAACTCATTAATCTCCTAATTGGGAAAAACGTATTGGGTCTATCTTATTACTATTTTATGAGCATGTTCTATGCAAAATTCTAAGAGTGGAATGCAACCTCTTGTAATTATTTTGATTACAGGAATATCTATAATTTATGGGAAATTTATTCCTATGGGTTTGATGTTTTTGCCCTCTTTTTCCCTATTACATTTCTTTGGTACTTGTCACACATAGTTATCTCTTATTCTTCCTTACACTTGGACTCTACAACTACTTTCTCTCATTAGGAAAACTCTCACCTTCAATAGCATTTTCCAAACTTCCTCTTGCCATTTTCGTTTATCCTCTCCTTCTTCTCATATTTTCTCATCCTTTTCATCCTTTTTGTTTTTTGTTTCTTTGATTCTCTTTGTCCTCTAACCTTAGAACCTTATGCTTATTTATTTCTATGTTCTTTCTCTATAGCCTTGTCCCTAGATTTTCTTATGTACTTTGTTGTTTTTCTCCTCCCCTTTGTACCTTGCCTTCGAGGCCTATTCTTGCCCATATTTCTTTAGCCCTTTTGTAGGTTTCTTCTTCTTACTAGGTTTCATGTTTTTATAGCCATGTGATATAAGCATAACCCTACGTCTAGCTACTATATCGATATGATCATGTCCCTTAAAAATTTCTTCAATGAAGTGATAAGATGCTAGAGATTCACCTTCTCTTTTGCTATATTTAAAGTTTCCTATCTCATATGATCCTATGTATGGAATAAAAGGAAGTCATTGATATTTCTTAGATTTATGTAGAAATTTTGTGAATCCATGTAGGTATGTTTGGTAAGATATCTTTTAAACTTGTAGTTTTCCTAGAATAAAATTATGTAATAAAATTTAATATTTGATAACCAGAAATAAGTTGATATTTGTGCCATCTATTGAAAACGTAACAAGGTTGGCTATTCATAATAGTATCAAAATGTAAAAGAAAAAGAAAAAAAGATTATAATTTTTATTATTATCCAAGCATGCATTTCATGCTTCTAGGATTTGTGAGGTCAAAAGAAAAATTACCATTATTCCAAGTCCCATTTGGAGTATTTGTAAAAGAAAAAGAAATATTTTATTTTGTAAAAGTAGTCAAATTGTCCCCAAGACCAAGTCAACCATCTAGATAATCAAGTCATCCCAAAGGATGTGACTTTTCAGACACAAAAACTAATATATATTGGCCAACGTTCTCCTCCATTTGGACAAGTTCTTCCTGGATGTTTTGTTGCCAGATATGCAAAATTGCAGAGCTAAGGATGCAAGCTTCTTCCATGATATGATTATGAAAGAATGTGGACATCTTGAGAAAAAGATGAAAGTTTCTCAATAACCATTAATTTAAGAAGTTATTTAATGGAAAATTTTCGAAGTTTATGAAGATTCATTGATGAACAATAACATGGAATCTAGTGAACAGAATGGAGGGATGACTTGGTTCTTGTAAGGATATTGTTCCTAGTCTTGGGTCTCGGATATCCCACTTTGATATGATTCTATAAGGAGAGAATTTCATTTCTGGGTTTTCCCATTTGGAAGGAGTTTTGACCTAGCTTCGAGCCTATACTTTCTGTTCATTATTGTTCCATGATCTCCATGATATATGGATTTGATAATTGTTTGATGAAGAAACATAATATACAATAAAAACAATATAATAACATTCACAAACAATTATTATGAAAGAGAAATCACCTTAATTCTAAGCCTTAAATTTCTCGAGATGGTATAAGATCTAAGATATAACAATGCAAACTTTGAAATGGGAACTATAAACTCAAAATGATAACTCTAGCAAAAATGCTCCCAAAAAACATGAAAAACAACCCAAAAACAAAAAGTTTGTATTCCATAACGATGTTTTATTTTTTTTAGGGTTAATTTTCAACATTTAAAAAAAAGTGGGAGTAAAACCAATTTTTTTGTGCAAAATAAATGAAAAAACACACTAATGTTGTTGGTAGAATAACATTTTTCTTTTCTGGGTACAATTTCAACATTTTTTAGTAATGGAGTTAAAGATAAAATAATGGGATCGGAAACACATTAAAATTACAACAATTTTCATCCATGTCATTAAAGATATAATAACATGACACTAAACATTGCTAAAAAATATTAAAGATAATTTTTTTTTTTTTACAAATTTTCAACCATAGAATTAAAAAACTTTAATTTTCAACGTATTTCAACCATGACATTATGAACAAATTATATGACTAAATTAATCAAAATATCAATACTTGTAGATTGAATGAAACACAAATTATTTCTCTAAGTTATTATTTCATTTTGGATATTCTAAACAAATAAATTCATCATAATTAAAACATATAATCCAACAAACACAAAAATGACTCATAACTTCATATAACATCACTTATATAAATTATCTTAGACAATTATTCAAAATCACTCACATGTCCTTGCACACCATCAAAATTCACATCTGCAGATGAATGAATGGATGCATATGAAGATGTTCGATATTCTTCTCTTGCATGAACTAGTGCCCCATCTAAGTCAACATGCATGCCCACCATTTTCAAACATCTTCTAGATCTATGACTGGGTTCAACAGATTGCCATCTCAACATTGTTTCTTCAGGTAGCAACCTCTTTAGAATCTCTATAGTCCTGAAGCTAAGAGTTTCTCTCTTTGTTAAATTGAAATCATAAACAAATATGTAAAATCCTCCAATTCAAAGAAGTCTTTGTGGAGACGATTTGTATTTGTACCCTTTATTTTTCTCTTTCTACCAATTTTTTTATCAACTACCATCTCTGGATTGTACACACCATTGAATGGGTGTGTATTTGTTGCATGTCAATGTACTTCAACACTTGCAACATCTTCATTTTTTGTACTTACCTTTACAACCTTGTCAACCCAAAATGGATATCCATGTGCATCTCCATCTGCTAACATTGCGGTCATGCAGCCCTCCTTAATATCCTGTATTGAACTCCTATAAAGGTCTTTCATGGCTTCACATTGTGCACAAGATATTCTGGAACCAATATACATTTCTCTTTCCTCTACTTGTGAAGAATTAATAATACCTTGATAATATTGTTGTTCAACAATGTTTCTATCCTCATGTTCACTTGACACATTTAGTGGCTAAATAAATGGATTCTTCAAAATTACATCTTCATTTGTTGATATTGAAATGCTATCACTCTGATTATTGAAAAAATTCTTCCACCAGATTGAATAAACAACATCAAAGTACTGATAGGTATATCTAATAGATTTTTTAATTTCTTTCAGGAAATCAGAATAATTTATATCTCTTTTCTTCCTTTGTGCATTATGAACTTCAACAACTAACTGTAATAACGATATATTTGATGCAAATATTGGATGATCTTGAATTAACATAAAAAATGCCAAACTTGATGATGATGCCCATTCTGCAATAGTTGAATACTTCTTGCCCCATATTAGTGTTTTTCAATCAATTTTTTGATACAAAATTGATGTTGGAAGCTAATGTCATTAATTTGTTCAATGCATTTATCCTCACCATGTGATCCCAAAATAAACATTCGAATGTCAACAGTTTCTTCCAATACATGAAAAGTAGGCTTTGACATGTATGATTTCTTAATACATTCAACCAATGATGGCAAGCTCCCAATATCCTTCCTCCTCAACGTAACTCAAAAACGACTGAACATCTTATCAATATGGTGATGAGTGTGCCCAACAAGAGGGAAACCAACCTTTACCTTTTGAAATATTCTCAATTCAACAAGCATGTTTAAATATCCAAAATAAATCTAATTTTTGTTTTCACGACAAGTGTTGTATAATTGTAGATACAAAACTTCGGGAAGATTAATAGACCAATGAGAAAGCACATCATGAATTATGGTTATTGTCAGATCTGCATCATTATTAATATTTGGAGCTATGAAGTAAACCATTGGAAACATTTTCCCATTGAATACCATACAACCGGCCAAGTAAAACTGAGTAAATTTCTCCTCTAAATTTTCGGGTGTAGGAACAAAATGTTGTAGAAGTGTTTTGTTCTGGTCCATACTATCAATTATCAAACCCAAATATTTATTTGGATTATAATAACACTTCTTTTGATTCTTGTACACCTTTTTCCTTTCAATTGTTTACTTTTCGCGATGCTATTTAAGTGCTTTGATAATGGAATATGCACATAACATAAAAGAAAGCTATTAATAAATATATTTTCCTAGTTTTTGACTATAAAATTTAAAAAAATAATGTTATGAATGCTTACATATTTCTACCCCTTGACATTTATCCCCTTTTCTATTTAAGAGAAGCACATCTACTCCAAACCCCATCTTTGTCTTCTTAGGAATACATACATTTTTGAATTATTTCTTCCATATCTTCACAAAATATTGATATGTAATAAAACGACCAATTCCTTTAACACCTTTTGCATATTCTTTGTATAAGTTGTAGATTTCTCATCTTGAGAAATTATCAGGAATATGTATTGTGTCTTTATTTGGCATACACTATCTATGCTGTTTAAAATAAGTCTTGCATCCATGACATTATAGTATTTTCTAATGGCCCAAACTCTCGTTTATGACGTACTTCTGAATAAAATGTGGGATATTTTTCCAAATTTTCTTGGATCCTTGAGAGACAAAAATTACCAATTGAATGAAACATTTTGAAAGCCTTTCTACAGAGAAATAAAGACCCAATATGATAATCATAACCTAGCAATGTAGATTGCATGCTCCCCACTAAATATGAATTTTGCATGCTTTTATTCAATATCTCTTCCTTTTCTTCAATGCAAACTTGAAATCCATATGTTTCAAGCAATCCTTTTGACAACATTCACTCGATATTAGATCACTAATAGAACTTCTTCTTGTGAGATATTCTACTCTACCTCTTGTATAAGTAGAACATCTTGGATTGATACAAAATTGTCTACTCCTACTCCTAGATACAATATTTGCTGGCAATGTCTGCATCATTTCATCATCATCTGCATAAACATTTTCATCATAATTAGGAGGAATATTATCCTCACTATGATCATTTTGAACATATTTAGGAAATTCATCACCATCATTGTTTGAAAAATATTCATTACCATCCTTAGTTGTAGGAATTTTTTCACTACCATCATCTGTGCTTTCGAAACATTGACTTCGAGGATATTCTTCATCATCTTCAACCTGACCTTCATCAATGCCACCCTCATAGTCTTTAGAATTAGGACTAAGTGGAAAATTTGACTCCCTATTTACTATATATTCCTTATCCTGTGCTTTGTTAATGCTGCTCTCATATTCCTTAGGATTAGGACTACGTGCAAAATGTAACTCTTTATTTGCTGGAAATTCTTCATCCTTCCCTTTGTCACTGCTACTCTCGTAGTCATTAGGATTAGGACTAAGTGGAAAATGTGATTCTCTATTTACTAAAAATTTTTCATCCTGCCCTTCGTCATTGTCGCTCTCATAGTCCTTAGGATTAGTACTAAGTAGAAAATGTGACTCTCTAATTACTGGAAATTCTTCATACTTCCCTTCATCATTGCTGCTCTCATAGTCCTTAGAATTAGGACTAAGTGGGAAATGTGACTCTCGATTGATTGGAAATTCTTCATCCTAGCCTTCATTATTGCTACTCTCATAGTTCACAGGATTAGGACTAAGTGAAAAATTTGAATCTCTATTTATTTGAAATTCTTCATCCCGCCCTTTTATAGTGCTTCTCTCATAGTCCTTAGGATTAATACTAAGTGGAAGATTTGACTCTCTATTCATAGTGAGAATTTTCATTATATTCATCAATATGAATATAGTTGTTACACAATGAAGATGTCGATGCTTCACAAAGAGAAACTTCAATATCAAAAGAAGCCATAAATTTAAAATAGAATAGGTTGAATGATACAAATGCACTCCCTCCTAATGATAATATATAGATTAAAGAATGAAAATTTCCCTCTAAACTTCCCCCAAAAATTTTCGCTCAAAATTTTCCCTCCAAAAAAATTGTTTGCAGTATTTCCCTCCAAAATTTTCTTCTACAATTTATTTGAAAAATTTCTACGAAAACTCTCTCTTAAATATTTCGACCCTAATTTCCATTCAAATTTTCCACAGAATTTTTCTTTAATACATTCCTTCAAAATTAAACTAATTTTTTTACTTAAATTAATCTTTTACTTATTATGTAACATTTACTAGACAATTTTTTTTTTTTTAGTTTTTATTATATAATTAATCCCACATGTAACATAAATTAGTGTGTCATAATAATATTAACTACATATTAATTCTATATAATTTTATTTTTAATACCACATTCAGGGAGTGATAGAAAAATTCCATCATTTCCGCTATATAATAAATTTCGTTATCACTATTTCTCACATCACATCAAGGCTTCTTGAGGTTTCTATAAAAAACATGGAGTGATTTTGTGGAGCAACTACATTGTCATCAGAAACAAATTGAATGGGTGATTGCCACATTTCAAAGGTTAGTTTCCATTCTAATTCGACCATTCAACAAGGAATTTCGGGAAAATAGTTTGTTATATGCTTACGATTCATTTTTTTTTTAAATTTATTTTCTTTGTCTTGGGGGGGGGGGGAAGATCAATTTATTACTTCGAAAAGTAGGAAGATTTTGAAACTAGGTAGAGTTAAGTTCAAATCCCACTAATTGCAGGTCTTAAAACCCACATAGGTTTAATAGTAGTTACGTATTAGCTGGGTTGTTATGTTCATGCAGGATACGAGACAAAAAAATCATTCCATTATTATTTTTGTTTTTAACATTTAGTTAATGAAAAATATATTCTTTTTCAAAAAAAAAAATCACATGGGTAAGGCTTTCTCGATGCCCCCCTCGCAGGTAGGGGGCCATTATGCTACCTGTGGGCCCGACCATGGGTGTGCCTTCTCGCTATGCCATAGGTGTTCCATCACACCCACTATGTCACGAGAGGGCATGCCCATGGTCAAGTGCGCCCACCCAAGACACAGTCCTATGCCTTCGGCGTGCCGACCCGCGGCACAATGGGCATGTACTGTGCCTTGGGAAGATGCACTTGGTCATGGACATGCCTCGCATGGGGCACAACAACCTCCTGGTAGGTAGGGGTCTGATTTTGTGCTTACCAAGGGACCACTATGGCCCGGGCAAGCATGTCCACTGACGGCACAACACCCCCCTTGCAAGCAGGGGGATGATTTTGTGACACCTTCATTCTACATCTACCCAAGTAACCCTCCAAGCAAGGTAAATATGTAATGAAAGGCCTGCTAGGTGACCTTAAGGAAGTGGAATCAACGAAAAAACACCACAAGACCTTCCACATCAGCAACAAAACTCCCTGGATCCATCCCAACCACTCAGGTAACCAACCCGTGAGGCTAATTGAAGTTTTAGACCATTAAAACCTTAAACACTCCCTTGATATAGACACACATGCATCCAAGAGGCTCCAGACACTCCCACAATATTGGTATGCATGCATCTAGGGAATTTTATCCTCATACCAATGCATGTGACTCAGGGATTTGTGCCATGTTTTCATGCCCAGAGCCCAGGTCACTGCCCAATACTCAATGGCAATTTCAAAACTGAAAGATAATAGTAGAATAAGGATACAAATGCAATTACTTGAATAAGGACCTGACTGTACCACTAGTAGCCATGCCAGACATTTCGTCAAACATGTCACACATATGTAATCTATAGGTTTAAACAACATATTTGAGCATAGTGGTCTCATACTTATCTGAGAATAATAAGAAGCATTGTTCCCCTATATCATTAGTTGCATTATCAACTATTAGGTCATAGATACATTATTCATTCATTTACAGATCAAAACATGAGGTGAGCCATACATCGTCACTATCATAATACATGCTTATAACCAACATAATAACAACCAAAATATCAAGGATACATCAACCATAGAATCCACATATAAACTAGTACATTTACACATAAGATACCAAGGAAAGAACCTCTTATTAATGAATTCAAAAGCCAACCAAGGATGGGACTACCACATTCTACCCAACGATATATTGGTTGAGCCAAATCTCTCTTCGTCCAATCACCCCTATCCCATATTTCAAGCATGAATGTGGGAATCAAACCAAAAGAACTAACCATGGCATCCTAAGGCTAAACCACCTCATCCTCATCAATAGAAACTAGGTTTTACTGCAATCCACACTGGATGACTAGGGAAAAATAATAAACATGTAATAATAGGCTTTAGCATGATCTCCAGTAGATCACCAGGCCAAAACAATCATGGATGCCACTATATTTTTTCACCTACACCGTGAGGAATTTTCTTATCTATTAGTCTCTCAGGCTTTACCACAATCCATAGTCTAGTTTAGAGATCACTAGGCCATGTGTTATTTCCTTTGGAGATCCACCTCACTCAGCTTCGAATCCATCTGACAATCCATCTCAACCAAAATATGAGAACCCCATCACACCATGGCTATTTAGAAATGGAAAGGTTAGGCTAAAAACACTGTCACACCTGGAAAAACTGATGCCATAACAATAAAGAACCACATGAAACACCATGCATGCCAAATCTAGCAAGGAAAACACACATGGAAATCGATACTTGCAAAGAATCCTATTGTAGCTAATAATCATACTCTTCCTTGCTTTCTCCTTTCTTCCTCTTTCCTCCTTTGACTTTTTTGATCCAATGCCAAAGTGCTCCAAGAAAACTCTAAGTATCCAAGAGTGAGAGAGAGAGAGAATAATGAGATAGCTCCAAAACTAAACTAATAGAAGGTACCAACTAATCCTCATAATTTTTTTTATTAATGAGGTCTCTATTTTCTTCATTTTCCTCCTCACATGAAACCTATGACCTTTCACCTTCCTTTTCTCCTAATTTCCATTATTTCCAAAAATAAATGTGCCAAAAATGCCATTTTACCTTTCCAAATCCTTAACCATTGCCTTTGCCTAACTCCTTAGCCATAATAAACCAAATGAGCACCCACACTAGGATGTTTTTCCCAACATTCAAATTAAAATAATTGTCCCATCAACCATGGTTATTATTTTTCCTTTATTAACTTTTATTACATGGAATTTTCACGAGGGCTATTACAAATTTTCAGAATCAGCCCCCTTCTTGACAGGGGGTCACTCTGTCGCCAGTGGAAGTGGGGGGCTACTATGTCCCGGGTGGGTGTTCCCATCGGTGGCACAGTGCCCCATTGGTAGGAAGGGGGTTGATTCTCAGAATTGGCCCCCTTACTACCAGGGCATTGATGTGCTACTGATGGGTGCAACGGCTCGGGGCACAATGGCCCATTGCCAAGCAGGCGGTTGTTGTGCCCTTGGTGGGCACAATCAGGTGTGGGTGTGCCTTCTTGCAACAAAAGAATTCCTGTGCCTTAGGCGGGCATGGTCAGCTATGGGCGTTCCCTCTCGCGACACAATGGACATGCTAGAAACACCCGCTATGCCATGGGCAGGCGCTCTTGGTCGTGGATGTACTTGCTCGTGGCATAGTGGGCATGTAGGCACACTGGATGTGTCACGTGTGGGTACACTTGCAGCTGGGAGCGCTGCCTGGGGGACAACGACCCCCTAGAAAGCTATGAATTGGATTGCTTGCTAGGGGGGCACTGTTTTTCAAGAGGGCGCGCCCACCAACGACACAAAAGCCCCCTAACAGGTAGGGGAATGATTCTAAGAAGTGGCCCCTTGCCTGCTAGGGAGAATTGGCCCATTGGAAGGCATGGGGTGGGGGGAAAATGTAATTATTTTTTTTAGGTTAATGGATTTTTTTTTGGGTACCCTGGGTGAACTTAATAAGCCACTTGACATGGGGGTTGCTGTGCATATTTATGGAGTTTTTCATTTTTAAATTTTGTTTGTTTACTTAAGTTTTTTTATTTTTGTAATATATATATATGTGTGTGTGTGTGTGTGTGTGTGTGTGTGGAAAATGGCATGAAGGAAGGTTTTTGTGAATCTTTCTGGACCAAAGACGATAATTACATCATTTAGAGAAGAAGTTGGACCCTAGAAAAATACTACTGAATGAACCCGACCTGAGCTAATGACTAAAAATATAGAAAGTTTCTCCTCAAAGGAAAATAAGTTGATTTCTTACTTGAAGAAATCACGGGAAGTGAATCTTACAAAATTTTCATGGTTAGTGAAAGATAAAGAAGGCGAAGAAGATATGCATGTATATCTATATGCTGGTATGATTTATGATGGTGGAAGTTATGAGGTGTTGGGAAAATTACTAGACATATATTTGATGCTGGATACTGAAGTTGTTTATGTAATTACAAAACCGCCCAAGTGACATGACAAGATTAGATATCATTTTTCATTATTGATGTACGACACGATGAATGATTCTACAATGACATGTAAACAAATCATAAATGACATTGCACAAAATATCGTAAGTATTGTTATTTATATTTATGTGTTTTGTGTTATTGTAACTGTATCATTATATTTTTTATAACTTATTATTATTGACATATTATATTTTGTTTGATAGAATTTTACTTAGGGTATTTCAATTATGTTAGGAGGATTTTATTTTATAGAGCGAGATATTATGAATGTTGTCGGCAATTTCTACTTAGGGTCAAAAGGAGATATGACAAGCTAGTAAAGAAAAGTACTTCATGATGCTATAAGACTACGTACAAGGGATCATAAAAGGATGCCTATAGTGGATCAATCTAGTAAATATAGTCATTTTACCTATGAAGATGAGGAAGATGAAGCTGAAGAATATGCTACCATTATTGAGGATGAGATTAGAACTGATGTTAGAGAGGATAAGAGCCATAAAATACCAGAAGAAAAAATTCCGAAGAATGTCTCTCCTTCTAGTTGATGATGAGGATATTTCTTATGTAGAAGAAAATATGATGAACAATAGGAGGAATAAATTAAAATTTGATCAGTCTAAAAAATCATGGCTAGTAGTGAAGATCCTAGTCGAAACTGAAAAGGAAGCAAGGAAATCATTACACTAGGAGCTGATTTAGAGGACGGCATTATTAAAACAAAACAAAATTCCATTCAACATCAATTAACGAAGAAAATATAAAGTGATGGTAGTCGTACATTTCAACATAATGTAAGCCAAATCTATAGCCAAATGAAGGACACTTTAAATATCAAATTAGAAAACCACACCACCCGCATGTTCAAAACTTGAAAACATTGATGAGGTACAATCCACATGCTCATGTGGTTGATTGTGTGCTTCTTGTTGATCCAATTCAAGTTCCCAACAAAGAAGCATTTTATAGGTCAAAATGTTTTAAATACAAATATTATGTTCTTGGGGGAAACCGTTCTCTAGAAAATCAAAGGAAATTGATGGAGGAATATCCCAATAACCCGCGTTTTGAAACAATGAAATGTAACATTTATGTTGGTTTAACAAATACAAAAGCGAAGTTATTGCCATGGGATCATAATACAAGTAATGAGTATACTATGTCTATGAATTTCATCCAAAGGGTTAGATTTATGCATAATGAATTTGAAGAAAAATATGGTGGGGATAAGACAAAGGTTAGTCTAGCCTTACAGAAAGAATGTTGTATGGAAATAGGTTATCAAATTGAGGAAAAAAATAATTCAAAAGGTGGAAAGGTAAATTCTGAAATATCCAGACGTATGGATAAGATTTTTCAATTGAAATTTAGAACTTGAGAGATATGGGAATTGATTAATGAGATTTTCGACATGTGGGAGAACATTGGCATAAAAGCTAGAAGGTCAAAAAGTCTAAATATGTAGCAGCAGTAAATCAGGTCCAGAAATGAAGCTCCTTCTAGAAGACATGACTATCACACCTTGGAGAGAATTGCAAGGAGTGAAGGATGAAAAGCTTGTTGAAATATTATCTCATGTGAATTCAGTGAATTAACATTGGATGAATTGTGTGAAGAATTTCAAAAGTATGTTTGTTGAATTATTTTTACTTATTTCTAGATTATAAGTTTCTTTTAATTATAACATATTGTTGTTGTTAGTATTTGTTATACATATCAATATATTAACATTTATTTACTTTATTTATTTAGTCACAAGGTTTATATGAGAATACAAGAACAAATGGTTAAATTATTGAATGAAGATTATTGGGATGATGTTGTACGCAATTACCCAGATTCAACTTCTACATCGACACTAAATATTTTTATCTTGTATTTAAAAATGTATGTTGATTTATAGATTCATTTTTATTCGTGTGTATACTATTTTTATTTTATAACTTATACATATATTTATTTATTTCATTAAAGATGAAGAAGGATGCAAATGGAACACTAGATAGTTTCATAATCTGTATTGAATAAAATAATATGGAAAGGCCAGGAAAGAAACGTCTTAGTAATGTTGAACTTGATCCTAGTCTTACTCATTTTATTTGGAATGGGCTCGAAACTATCCAATACCAAAGAGTACAAGATGATTGTGAAAACAATATAAAACTCATACCTAAAAGGGATTATTCCCTAGTTATTACAAATATTCCACATGGTTTAAATATCCCAAACATTGAATATGTTAGTGACCCTTATACTTATCAATCTTTTAGTAACATGGATGCGGGATTTGTAGAAGTCACAACATCACCATTTTGAAGATTTGTGACATTTCATTTAGACACACAATTTGCAATGTTATTGATAAGCATCAAGGGAAAAGAAAACTCAAGGATGAAACTTAGATGGTAAGACATTGAAATTGTATGTTTGATTAATGTTAAAAAAATCATTTATGTACAAGTTAATTGAAATTTTACTATTTCATGTTACAGGAAAAAGTAAAATCTTATTAACCACGAAGATCAACCAATTATAAGAGATTGTGAGTTCATCCATGTTGAATGTTGGAAAAAAGATGTTAGCTATAAGCCTATGCTTCTGAATTGGGTAGATGGAAAGAGTCATAGCCAAGTACTGGTTCATGATGTTGTTGTAAAAAAACTAACATATGAAGATAAAGAAGCAAAAGGAGAGATAGTTAACATTTATCAAAAACCATAGTAATTGATTAACTATCTTATAGATTTATGTTCAAATGAAAGAGATTGGGTTTTGGATTTATTCTCAAGCCTAGGTAAGATTTATTATATAAAATTGAATTTCAATATATTCTTGTTTAATTTTTATGTGTTTATACTAATTTACTTAATTATTTCTTTTGTACTTGATGATTAGGTACACCACTAGCATGTTTCCTACAAAAAGGAAGAAATTTCATTGCCATTGTAAAAGACCCAATACAGTGTAAATTTATTCAACAAAGAATTAATGTTGTTCAATTTCTTCCAGTTGCAATGCAAGAAGTTGGTTTTAGGAAAGGGGATTTTAATGAATCATGCATGGAAAAAAAGGCAAAGGAACCTGAACCACTATTAGATGGAATGATTAGAAATACATACATCAGGAGATTCACAGACATCAAAGATCCATCAACAGAGGAAACTAACCAATTTGAAGCAAAGAATATTATGGAAGAAGACAATGATGAAACTCTAGAAGATGAAGAGTATGGATTACATGATATTATTGATTAAATTTAAGTTATGCTTGGAAATGAAGCTCATTTTTTGTAACTATTAATTAGTTATACTTATAATGTTTTGACTTTCAGATTTTATGAGAAGAATAAGTTTGCAGTTATTGTTGTTATATGTTTAATATTTGTATTATGTGATTTTCACTTTAATTTTTATGCGAATCGTTATTTTTTAAAAAAACTTGTGATTATTATTATTTTTTGACATGAAATTCATAAAAAATGTTATTTTATAACCCTTTTTTGTTAAGTTTTTCCAATAAAAATTGTTTATTTGACATGCGATTTTTAGCAAAAAGGTCTCAAAATGTGTAATTTTTTTGTTATATCTATATTCAAAAATGTGTCTTTTTATGTCAACTCTTAAAAAATATTGTTTTTTTAGTGACAATTGTTTGGTGTGCATTGAAATACTAATTAACAATATATAAATATGTAGAAGATCGAAACTTTAAAATATCGACCTTTTTTTTTAAATATGCAAAAAAATAAAGATCTCACTAAAAAAAAAAGATGAAAAAAACGAAAACAAAAAAAATATGAAGAAGACGACTACACAAATTGTTAAATTTAAAAAATAATTATCCACACTTAATATATTAGAAGATTTACAGTGAAAAGATAAGTCTTCTAAAAAAAGGGGTTGACGCTGCATCAACACTTTTCAAAATCGGTTTTTTTTTGCTACCTTAAAAAAATGGTTAATCGGTATAGTTCCCATTTCAAAGTTTACATTGTTGTATGAAGAAGGAGACTAAGGATCACATCTTTATGGCTTATTTCAGTAGCTCTCATTAAATTTTAAAATCTTCTCTGGTGACTGTGTCAACTTCTCATATCATCTAGGGCTCCCTTTGGGAGCTGACACTCGTTTTCTCTCTATTCTATATAATTCATAATGATGGGGACTGACATTATATGGCATTCACACTATTAATCTCTATGATTTACACAATGACTACATTTGTATTCACAATGATCTCCCTATTTCTCTATGATCTCCCCATTTCTTAGTGATCTCACTATTTCTCAGAGGTCTCGCTCTTCATCTATGTAATAATGCGATCTTGTACTCTATTTTCACTATATCCCTGGCTAGATGGCTCACAACTATGGTCTTGCTACTACATGTATGGTCTTGCTATGATATATTGTGACTCACATAGTCCTCACATTGGTTCACATATTTTGAGGATACATTTGATACCTATTGCAATTGGATGGTCCCACACTACTATAATAATCATGTTTTGTTCTATGGATAGTATTGCTATATTATAGCGACTTTACACGCACACCTGTGACTGAGGTTGATTTCTCTAAGTCTCTTGGTTTTCATTCCTTTTGGATAAATATACTGAAGCATGTAAAGAGGCTTGTTCTTTGAAAATGTGGATGTAACCACTATGATGGCTCACATGAATGTTATGTTTCTTTGGTTCATATCAATATATCTCCATGGTGGCATATATATGCAGTATTTCTCAGATGAAATCACATTTCAAAGCTCACACACACACACACACACACACACATATATTTGGCGACTTCCTCTATAGGACATGCATTCCACAGTAGCTCTTGACATCATACACTAATTTTGTGGCATCATGATTCTCGAGGAAGTGTAACTTTAAGACATAATAATTCTTGAATTTGTCTAATTAGAGTCTATCTCATAGTGTGATTTAGTGTCACATTGAATGGAATCAACATAACTCAAAGCTTCATTTTATTTTTTATTTTTTAGGCTCATCGCATAAATTACAGATATTTGTATAAATCTCTCTCTGCTATAAACAATGGCATGGAAATTCATATTTTGTCTATGGCGTGGCAGTGACATCTCATACATAGGGATCTTAATCTATATTCAAATGGTCTATGGCATTAGAAATAAATGTGGCTCTTAGAAGTGAATTGGCATTCCATCATATAATGACTTGTACAATGACATCATTACATAACTCAACATCACTTCTAGAGAATCGTTAGTTGCGTTGACTCTATAACATGACATCAGTGGCATCATCTCTGTGGAAAATATATGACATTACAATATGAAATTGATGTCCAATGATTTGAAGCTGCCATCTATTTCTAGAACACATATTTGCAGTTAGACAATGATTAATATAACTGAATTATGGACAATGTTATATGAAAATTCTGCCAAGAGACTTCTTCTCTATACATATAAAGAAGCTGAAATTCACCATGATGCCGACTTGGAACTTTGAAATAATATGATATATGGCTTGAAAATGATTGATGGATATAAGAATGAAGCATTAAAATATCTATGAATGGATTGGTTTATCCCTGCGCTAAGAATTTGTCTTTTAAATGAAGTTGGTGATGTTAAAATACTAGGTCTCTACAACTCAGGTGATTGCGGATGATATCACTAGTAAATATGTTCCTCCTCATGTCAATATATTTTATAGTCTAGGGGGGATCACACTTACCTGTTTTTTAGTACATGTAGCTACAGGCTTTGCTATGCATTTTCATTATCATCCGACTGTTACATAATCTTTTTCCTTTGTTCAATACCTAATGATCAAATTTAATTTTGGTTGGTTAATTCGATAAATTCATCCATGGTCGACAAGTATGATGGTTCTAATGATGATCTTGCACATATTCCATGTCTATAAAGAGGAAAGGTAAAGTCTAATAGGTACGTATAATTCCTGTGACTTATGTTTATTTCTTATAATGTTTTAAGTCATAATGATGATCATTTGAAAATGGTCTGAAAAGTATCTAGGGTTTTGCAATTGATCCTTTGCATGCTTTTAAGGATATTGAGAATATAGGGTTTGTAGGACTTGAAAATCTATGAACACTTGAAGAATCTTGTTTCTAAACTCTAGCTTAGATTTAATTAACCCTAGAAGTAAAGGATTAAGCTAGAAAACCATTACCCTCACTAATTGTTCCTTGTAAGGAATCCCTAGCTCTTGGGAAATGGTATCAAGGGTTTTCACATTCAGTGTTCTTTGATATTAATAATATATTGAGACCCTAGCATAAAATATTTTTGAGAGAAAGACTCTAGGGTATGTATTAAACCCTAGAAAAAGTTGGATCAAGATAAAACCTAGGCCTTAAAGTAAAAACCATAGGTCTTGTTGTTTTAGCTGAAAGTAAAAACCCTAATAAGGGTTAGGTCAATGAATATCTAGCTTTTGTAACTAGAACCCTAGAAGTACACTTCTGAGTAATCATGGAAACACTATATTGACAGGATTGACATCATGGTCTTGTCGTTGTATATTTCACTTGATTGTACTTGATGCTTGATGATGACTTCCATATAATGATAAACATGATGGAAATAGGGAGTTGTAATGAACCTAATCGATATGCTATTGTAGCTTCTAGTTGATGAGTTCATTCTAGAAACACATTAATGATTAAAAGCATGAAGTAGGACCTTACTGCAATATGAAGATAGAACATGTAAAGAAATGTTGACTTCAAAGGGAGAAAAAAGGAAAATTTGACATGATACTCTGACTATAGGATAATATAAGTGGGTAACTCTGATATTGATGATTTGCATGGATATGAATTGGCTCCCTAATTGGACATATTGCAAAATCATGTGAAGAGGCTAGAAGGAGATCTTGCTTGATGATGTTGTGCCAAAAAATTCCTAATTTTATCTGAAAGCACATGGATTGAGTGAGAAACACTCTTGATGACTTCCAAGATATTGAAAGCAGAATTGAAATTTGGAAACTTTATGTTAATTTTTTATGAATATGAAGAAAAACTTTGTTATGTAATTGGAATGTGCTAGTAGTTGTGAGAAACATTTTAGCTCGTTGAAGATAGTAAATGAACTAATTACTGACAATGTCGCATGAAGATTGTCATGGTTCATGAAACTCGTAGTTTGATATGATAAGCATGTTGTCACAGGGGGCTTCACTTAATGAACCTCTAACATAGCACGTGCGTTCGTGGCATACTAAACAATACCCTTAATTTGACTACATATTGGAAAATACCTCTAAAAATCATATTATTTAACCCCATATCAAAACAAACCCAATAGACCTTCCCAATTTAAAAAACCCCTTACTTTCACTAGATATTGTATGTTTCTATTTTTACATTAACATTTTTGATGCCCCTTTATATATTTTCATTAACTTTGAGCTCCATTTTTTATACCTGCTAATATTAAAGCCCTTTACCCCCTATGATATACTCAATATATTGTGTCATTTTCCATCAATATATATCCCCCAATATGAAACCACGTGGTATGATATTTCTCCCCCAGTGAAGCCCCCATGAATGTTGTTAGAAGCCAAGAAACCCTATCAAGAAGAATGTTTAATATCTAGGAACGAAGAATCTCATGTATGATATGATGATGAAAAAGGAAGGAGGAGCCTTACAACTAATATTAAAGATCTCCATGGACGAAGAAGTAGCTAATGTATTGATGAAGTATGAGACAAGCTAAGACTTGTGGATGTGTCTTCCTAGTTGAGAGGGGGCAAGGATCTATTCCCCAATTGAGAGGGAATAAGGATTATATCCCTAGTTGAGAGGGAGTGATGGTGGACACCGTATTCTCTTCTACCATGTGTCATGCACTAGGTGAGGACTAACAGTCTTACATCTAATGAAGGCCATGGTAGGGAGAATGGAGGATTGGATAAGCATCTAAGACTAATGCTTCTTAAGGATTAGGAATCGAATATAGAATTAGTCTCATGGACCGACACTCTTTGAGGTTTGGATAGGGGATCCAAGACAATAGTGGTTGAAAAGGGCCAATATTCTTTGAGGATTGAGAATCCAAGATAAGAATAGTCCTAAAAGGACATACCTAGTGGAAACCTAGATGGAGTATATGCCTTGAGAGGAAGTATTGTGTATCACGTAAAGCCTCCCAACATTGTGCTCTAATTTTATGGAGAGTTAGAGCTTGTTAGTCAAGGCATTTGTATGTTGACAATGTTGGTTATGAAATTGATGCTTGAAGATGGCTTACCAATCCAACTCTTCTTATGGGAATATTTAAATTTAAGGATATCCTTGTACTAGTTGTGGAATTATAAATACCTCCCTAGTTAAGAGGGAGTGTTGAAAATGTAACTAGGTTTTGTATTCATAATTGTATCAAAATATAAAAGCAAAAGCAAAAGCAATTATTATTTTTATTATTAGCCAAGAATGAATTTCATGCTTCTAGGATTTGTCAAATAAAAAGGAAAATTATCATGCGTCAAAGTCTGAGTCAAATTGTCCCCAAGGCGAAGTCAACCCACTAGATAATCAAGTCAGCCTGCCCAAAGGACACAACTTTTTGGACACACAAACTACTATATATTGGCCAGCGTGCTTCTCCATTTGGACAAGTTCTTCCTTGATGTTCTGTGGCCAAATATGTGAAATTGTAGAGATAAGGATGCAATCTTATTATGTGATATGATTATGAAGGAATGCAAAATTCTTGTGAAAAATATGTGAGTTTCTCAAGAGCTATTGAGAAAGTGAAGAAGATTTTTGATGGAAAATTTTCTTTTTTTTAAGATTCATTGATGAACAAGAACATGGCATCTAGTGAACATAATGGAGGGTTGAATTGGTTCTTGTAAGGATATTTTTCTTGGTCTTGGGTCTTGGATATCTCACTTTTATCAGATTCTATAAGAGGATAAATTTATTTATTTATTTTTTTTTTTTTTAATTAATTAATTTATTTTTATTAAATTTTTCCCCCTTGCGAAGGGGTTTTTCTTTGGATTGGAGCCTATATATTGTGTTGAATATTCTTTTGTGATCTTCATGAAGTATAGTGTTTGATGAAGAAACATAATATACAATAAAAAAGAATCTAATAACATTCACAAGAAATTATGATTGAAATATAAATCACCTTAATGCTAAGAATCAAGATTTCTCAACATTATCTCCCATTAGATACTAGTCCCCCGAAAGAATCTATCACATGCAATTTTCTTTTTCTGTATTTAGGGAGTTATTTCACAAAGGATGGGGTTATAGATGGGAGCTATAATGTAATCACAAACCTACATATAATCATTTTGATGTTTACATGAATTAGATTATCAGTAAATTTCCATTGCAACCTCACTCTTATAAATTTTCTTCCTACACATTTTGTATCCAATAAATACAATGACATGAATGCCTAGTGTATCATATTTTTATTTTAAGATGGCATGCCTCATGATCCTTGATAAGATGGATGACTAGCTGAAAAAATTTCTACCCTTTACCACATGGTATAATAGTGGAATCCAACACTCATTAAATGGTACCACATCTGTTTCACCATTAATATTCTTATTAAGGTAATTTCATATCTACATGGAGGCTCGAGATATGTGGTTGGGTATATATCACATTGGCTTGAATTAAATACGTTTTATATTGTCCAACATAGGTTTAAAATTTCATGGTAGTTCTTGGTTATTATAAACCATATGACTCGATTATTAGTCATATTTCAGACTTTGGAAATATGTAATAAATGTTCAAACTTTAAGGATGAAAGGATGAAACAACATTTTTGTTCTCATTATTAAACAATCTATTTTCAACATTAGCCTATAACAATTATCCATGAGATAATCTCTGTACAAAGCAACAAAGAAGGTCTTGCTAGCACTCTCACATTAGGGTCTTCTTCTTCCAGCTATAGACTATATTGTTGGCATGTTTCTTCCTTGAACATATAATATATCCCTCCAAACTATGGTTTATGATCGAAGAACATATTACCTTTAGTATCCCCTTAGAAATTATTAGTTTTTTGTAATTTAGGTATTTTTAACATTTTTCCTTCTTGGATGACATCTTTAGTTTTCTCCTTCTTCCCTGATTGCATTTTTAGCGCCATGATTATATCCCGTAATTGATTCATAGACACAACATCAAAAAATAGCTCTAATAAAATATATGTATGTATAGGTTGTAGAAATTAATGTGGAGATTCAAAACTTCTCATGGAATTTACTAAATCACAAGACTTGAAACTACTCTACTGATCCACAGAAGTTAATTCACCATATAAAACAAGAATCATTAAAATGAAAAAGAAAATATCACACATAAACAAATATTTATCTAGGGGAAAGGAACTGCTCAAAACCCCGTACTATCTGTATTGCATTAATTAGAGAATAGAGGAGAAATACAATGCTTATTCAAGCCTTAGCACACCCTGCATTAGTATAGTTTATCTCTCTACTTGACTGAATGAACTTCACTCAAAACTTAGCGAATTTCAAACCTTCCCAAGATCCTAATTCCTTTCACTGTTCCCTTAGGAAATTTCCCCTATTATTTAAGAATTTCACAACAAGGAATTGCACAATTGCCATAGACCGATCCTCTTTACTTCATGCACCACATGTAAAACCTAGATTAGTTTACGACTCATAGTACACTACCCTTGAACTCCACTCTCAACTGGATAACTCGAATTATATGCATGAAAAAATTATATAGGGCTGATTGATCATTTAATTGGTTGATAACTTAGTGTGGTTGAAGTTACATACCCACAACTTGACCTCCACTAGTTCTTCTGACAGTTAGAACTAGTTAAACTGACAATAACTCAAATTAACTTAAATAAATTGCTCCAAATTAGCAATCAATCAAGTCTCTCCAACTCGAATCTATTGAATTAAATACATGACAAGAGCCATGTCACCTCAGTTAACTACCTCAAAGTATTGAATTAAAATTGGAATTTTAATTTTAATCTAGTTTAACCAAGGCAAAGTCAAAACTAGATTTTCTTGCTGTATTTTCAACACTCCCTCTTAGCAAGAAAGGGATTATCAGATACCCCAATCTTGCTTCTATGGAACTTGAATTTTCCTCTTAAAAAATCCTTTCCAAAATATTTTCATCTTGTTCCTTTGTGAGAATGTGCTGCAACAACATAATCCGCATCTGCACACAATCGTGTAGATGGTGATATGAGATGTCGATGTGCTTGGATCGATCATGAAATAATGTATTCTCATAGAGTTTGATTCAACTTTGATTTTCATTGTAAATCATAGTAGGATCCATCTTCTGACCAAATAAACCAACAAGAACCTTTCTGATCCAGATAGCCTCACATGTTGGTTTACTTGCAACCATGTACTTTGCTTCTATTGAGATGAGTACCACAAATCTCTATTTCCTGTTGTACTAAGAAACTACTACTAACCCAACACTAAAAAATCCTCTTGAAGTGCTCTTCCTATCTGATGGAATCTTTGACCAATTTGTGTCTGTGAAGCCTTGCAGCTTCACTCCCTCTATCCATTTATATGAAAGACCAAAGTGAGTAGTGCCTCTCAGGTATCTCAACACATGCTTTGTTGCCTTCCAATACAGTTTGGTTGGCTTAACCATTTCTTAACTAGGCTATTTAACTGCATAACACATGTCCAGTCGTGTGTTCACCAAATACATGAGTGAACCCACAAGCTTCATATAAATGGTAGCCTCCACTACTTTAACTAAAGTAGCATCCTCCTTCCTCTAGTTTCCTATCAGAGGAGTATCCATGGGTTTGCACCTATCCATGTGGAACCTTTGAAGTATCTCATTGGAATAGTTTCCATGAGAGACAAACAAATACCTGTCTCCTTTCCATACCTCCAAACTAAGGAAGTAGTGCATGAGACCCATGTCCTTCATATCAAACTTTCTTACAAGGTCCTCCGTGAAAGATCTGATCAACTACTCATCACCAGTAAGGATCAAGTCATTGAAATATAAAACAATAATCAATAATTTACCTTCTATCACAATGTGATAAAGGTTTGCATATGCTACACTTTTGGTGAATCCAAAACTGGTGAGATAGCTATTGATCATGGTATACCAAGCACGTGGTGCTTGCTTGAGTCCATATAATGCTCGCTTGAGTCTCCACACATGCGAATCTCTATCAAAGGTCACCAACTCCTCTATCTTCTCAATATACATCTCCTCCTCAATAAATCCATTTAGGAATGTTGTCTTCATAACCATTTGGTGGATATTCCACCCTATCTACGCTGACAGTGCTAGAATTGACTTGATGGATGAGTACCTTGCTACTAGAGCAAAGGTATCCTCAGAGTCAATTCCCCCACCTAATAGAACCCCTTGGCCACAAATCTGGCCTTGTGTTTCTATATGCTACCATCTACTGTATGATTTACCTTGTAAATCCATCTTGAACCAACCATTGGTTTGTCTGCTGGTCTTTGGACCACTTCCAAAACACTACTTCCGATAATGGAATCATATTCCTCTACCATAGCAATAACCCATAGTAGTTTCTCTACAAATTCCTCGAATGAGGATGGCTTTGTTGATACCAACTAACTCATTAGAGCCATGTGGTAAGTGTACCGATCCGGTGACCTACTCTACCTGCACAGTGATGTGGGTGCTCCCACATTCTCTGTATCATATTGCAATAATATGTCAGCTTCCTTGGTTTGCTTCCTTCCTTCCATGGATGTCTCTGCTTGAGTGGATGTCTCCACTCTCTACTGCTCTTCTTTTGGTTTCTCCACAACCTTCTTTTCTTCCTCTTAGCCACCCTATTCTGTTGTGGGTTATGGATTCCTATCAATTCTTGTCGAATTCCTTCCTTTGAACATAAATTTTTAAACTCGCTAGACATGTACTCACCACCATTATCGACAGTGATCCATAAACTAGTGTGGCTATTCCACTGGATAGTTTGTTACAAAAGATTTGATATTATTATATTAGAAAGTTGAGATTCTACACTATTCCAGTTTTATTTCATTTCTAGATCTGTAGATTTTACTATAATTACTGGATGCATGTAAATGTAAATTATGTATAAAAATAGAGAACGATAAAATTATCACACACACACACACACACATAAGACACATGATATTATCCCTGGGAAACACTTTCTGAGAAAACCCGACTGGAAGGTGAGGTCACTTCGCTCTCTTTCTCTATCTAGAAATATGGCTGCAGGTACAAAGAAGTAATACTTATGGCCCTGGGATGCTACAATGCATAAATCCTCTCTGTGTGCTCTACCTCCTATCTCTCCTAGATACCTTCACTTAGCTATGGAACAAAATTCTCTTAAAAGAGTGGAATGCCTCTTCCTCCTAGTGGCCCGATTATAACACAACCCGATAGCCTAATAGTAGCTAAGTTTGAATACATAAAATCTCAACTAGAGTTAAAAAATAGACTCTTCTAGAGTATTTTGCATCAAAAAAACGTGGCTAGCCTCTTTTCCATGAATAATGGGGGCTGATGTGACATCCTCCCAAACTATCGGTGTGAAAACAAGAAGGTCAACTTCTGAGTGGCATAAATTTTGCATACGAACTCCGATTGATGTGCTTCTTGCACCGTTGGAAAGGTATTTGCATTTAGAATAACATGAAAAGGTGTTGTAATAAGAAAAAAAAGTTTTACCCCTAAAAAAATTTGATTGATTCCTAAAAGCACTCATAGAAGGTTTTAGAATTTGTTTTTCCAAACCGGGTCCCGCCTTTAAAAACGGTCTCATGAGTTGATTCCTCCACTTTTCCCACTCCAAATGCATCAAGCTGGATGAAAAAAATATAATGATGTAATTCAAATCACACATCCCCATTTTGGGAGGCTTTTGGTCCCAAAATATTTTACTAAATGAGGTGAGGAAAATTTTCATCAACCTTCTCTTTGGTGTACCATTTATATTTTCTTAGAATTTATCCTTTCAACCAAATCCGCCAAAGGTCATGTTGCCCCTGTCTTATAGTTCTAGACCTCTTCTGCAAAATTGTATCTTCTGTCAACTCTTCCTGAGAATCTAGTGCCAAATCCTCCATAGAAGGTAAGACCTGTTCCTCTTCCTAATCTGGCATGGAAGGTTAATAGAGTTTCAAATTATCTAAATTCACAACTGAGTATATGGCGGTAAACTAATTCGATAGGAATTATCACCCAACTTTTCCGGTATCTGAAAGGGAGCTTACCTTAGAGCCTTCAATTTCTTACTAGGCCCCTACAACCCCTCCTTGTTCAGTTGTAGCTATACTTTGTCTCCCACCTTGAATGATTTCTCTATTCTGTGTTGATCATGCATGGCCTTATACTTCTCCCATGACTTCTGCAGTGTTTCTTATACCTATAGATGAATCTGCCTAATCTTCTCTATACTTTTTTCAACCCTTAAAGCATCTCCTATATGATCTCCCCTCACTCCTCCTTGCTAATATCCAATGGTGCAGGTGGAAAATATCCAAAACAAGTCTCAAATAGGGACTCTCCTATACAAGTGTGGACTACTATGTTATAAAAATGTTGTATATATACCAGATTTTTATCCTAGGTCTTCGGATGCTTCTGGTTATATCCCCTCAGAAGCTACACCAAAGTCTTGTAAGCTACTTCTACTCACCCATCTTTCTGTGGATGGGATGTTGTAGATCTCTTCAACTTTGTGTCTATCTTCTCCCACAATGTAGTCCAAAATGCACTGAAAAATCTTGTGTCCTTGTCTAAAATGATGCTCCTTGGTATCCCAAAGTGCACCATACCTATCCAACGAAAATGTTTGTTTCTTCTTATCTAATGATGGTCTTTTTATAGGGCATCAAAACAAACATCTTGTTGATTCTGTCAACTACCACAACATGTAGTCATGTCCCTTCTTGGTTTTCGGTAAACCACTCACAAAGTCCATGGAAATTCTTTCCCAAGGATGAGTAGGTACATGTAAGGGATGATACATACCATGTTTCATGTTGCTAGGCTTGCTGGTACAACCAAGCATGTGTCCTCTTATGAACCTAGCTACCTGCTCTTGCATCTTGGGCTAGTACAAGTACCTCTACCAATTATCCACAATCTCCCCTAAACCAAAGTTCCCTGTAACCTTGGAGGCGTGAGCCTCTCTAATCAGCTCGGAATGCTCACAATTAGGAACACATAGCTTATCCGGCCTGTAGAGTAACCCATCCTAGAGATGGTAGTCAACTGTGTTGTCGCTATCACGCACATGAATCTGACTTTGCAACTGCTGATACACCTCCTTGAAGTCTTGATATTATGAATGTGCCTCTTTGTATGCATCATGGGTGAATGGATCCATGTGAATCAGAGTCCCCAAAGCTGTAATATTTGAGATGGGTTAACCGGAAAGGATATCAACCAAGTTTTTTGTACTTCCCTTCTTATACTTAATCCCCAAACGGAACTACTATAAAAACCACATCCACTTGTAATTCCTAGTCTAATATAGCTTACTCTGGGCCTGCAAGTACTCAAACATCTCGTGATCTGTGTGGATTATTGTCTCCTTTCCCATCAAATAGTGCTTCTACTTATTCATAGCTTGCACCATGGCATAGAGCTCCTTATCATACGTAGGGTAGTCAATAAATTCCCCATGGAATACTTTAGAATGGTAGCAAATGTGCCTTCTTCTTTGCATCAGGACAACTCCCATAGTATACCCACTTGCATCTGTCTCCACTTCAAAGGGCCGCTACAACTTTGGTAATGCTAGAATTGGCACTTGACTGATCTTCTTCTTTAACTCCTCGAAAGCCTTCTGTTGACATTTTCCCCACTGGAAACTCTTTCCACATGTTGTTATGGCTTGGAGTGGTGTGGCTAGCGCTAAAAAAGAGGCCATGAATTTCCTTAGGTACTGTGATGCCCCAATGAAACTCCTGACCTTAGAAACTTTAGTAGGCACCGACCATTTCATGTTGGCCTCCATCTTGGAAGGATCTACCTTTAGTTCTCATCCACTGATCACAGACCCCAGATACACCAAAGACTGCTACGTAAACTCACACTTCTTAAGATTTTCTAGCAGCTGGTGCTTATTCAATGTTTCCAACACTTGTGTCAAATGTAAAATATGCTCCTCCGAGGTAGCATTATATACTATTATATCATCCAGATAGACAATAACAAATGAATCTATAAAAGGGCACAATAGATCACTCATTAATCTCATAAATGTAGATGGTTCATTACATAGGCCAAATGGCATAACTAACCACTCATACAAATCTTGGCTCGCTTTGAAGGTGATCTTCCATGTATCTTCTTCTTGGACTCGAACCTCGGGGTATCCAGACTTTAAGTCCACCTTGCTAAAATACTTGCTTGCTGCAACTGATCTATCAGATCGTCTATCCTAGTTAGGGGGTATTTATTCCTGAGCATGATTTTATTCAACCCCCTATAATATATACACATCTACGAAGTCCCATCCTTCTTTGGCACAATGATGATGGGTGACCCACATGATGATGTACTCGGTCAAATGACACCCTGTTCTAGTAGCTGCTACAACTATTTCTTCACGTCACTTTCTTCTATAATAGACTCCCTATACATCTAAATATTTCGAAATGGGGAGTCTGGATATAGTTGGATCTTGTGCTCCACTTATCTCTTAGGTGGTAACCATTTACATTCTCGGAACACATCCTTGTATGCCTGCAACAACTCCTCTAATTGCTGTTTTTGTTTCTTAGTACACCCCTCCAAGGATGTTTTGTGTCTTATTGACTCCTCTTCAAACTCACCTTCTCTTAAAAATAATAAAACATACTTCCTTCTTGAATTGATCAATTTCTTGGCTTGGTTGCAACTTACCAGTGATATTTTTGACTTTCCCTTGTGTGCTTTGAGGATGAAAGATTTTTCATCCTTGATGAGATGGTACTGGTTAGATCTCCTCACAAATATTGCATCGCGCATGTACATGTATGGAATCCAAAACACGACTCCACATACATCAAGGGTATCCACATCTAGATCAAAGTAATCAATAAAATTAACACTGATATTGAATCTAATTTTAAACTATTTTGTTACCTTTAGATATGCATGCTTATTTACCCATCCTAATGGATATGGGTTTGGATGACCATTAAATTCCAGTGCCAACTTCTTGACCAGCTCTGCTGCAATGAGATTTGTCTATGATCTTGAGTCAAACAAATCATCTATCTTTGTCTTCTTCACATGTATCCTTATATGGAAGAGTTTGGTCATTTCTTTCTCTTCTTGTTGCTGAGGGCTACTTAGAATCACCTCCTTTTTCACTGATGTACAAATGCTATTCTCATCCATCTTCGAGCTACCTTCAACTTGGTTGCTCGAATCCATGGCCATGAGATTCTTCTTCTTATTATCTTTCTTCTTGTTCTTCAAGTTTAGCTCTCGATGTAACTTCCATTAGTTCTCCTATGTATGGCCATCAATGTTTAAGTGGTTATAGTGGTTGCTAGGATCTTTGCATTGGTGAGATGTGGTTGCCATATTTTTATCTGCCCCGCCCCTTTTTCTTCTTCTTCCCCTCAAAATATTCATGTTGCTCCTTCTACTTCCATCCACTTGATTCCACTCTTGTCAAGACTATGTTCTCTAAGTACTATGCTTGAACACAAGCCTTGTCCACCAGTTTGGGCTTGAACAACATCACTTGCTCACAAATATGGTGGTGTAGAACCCCCAAATTAATACTTGAGGAGTACATCTAAGTTATTTGGAGAGATATCCATATTTATAGCCATCTTTATGAATTATGTGGTGTAATCCTGCACGCTTTGGCTTGACTTTTGCCTAAAGTAATGCCACTAGATCCATTGGTCCTCCACGTATCCAATGGGATAAAATTGTGACTTAATGAGGGTTTTGAAATCCTCCCACTTAGTCACTAGAGGCTCTCCCTCCAACCTTGGGGTTTATGTATGGCTCTCCCACCAAGTCAGTGCATGGCCCTCAAATTTCCACTGCGTGAATGAGATCTTTTTCCCTTCCTCGATATGATGGATGCTGAAATAAACTTCTAGTCACTGCAACTAGTGGCTTATTTTCAACGCATTGAAAACACCATGGTGTGACTTGACATAGAATTTTTATTCCATTTTGAATAGGGATTGATTCACAACACTCAAACTAGGTTGATCTTTTCTCGGTTCTTTCTTCAGCTAGTTCTCTATGTCTTCCTGATCTCTCGATTCCCCTTCTGATTTTTCCTTAGCATTTGAAGCCCCGTCTTCTCTAAATATCCACAAAATATTGCTTAGGGCCACCATGAAGAGGTTTACATTGCGATTTATATCCTCGAATTTTTGTTTGAGCCACGAGAACCTCACCTCTGCAGGATCACAAGGTTCATTTATAGATTCTTTGCCCATGATTAGGGTTTTACGATTTTCGACCCCACCGATCTATATCATTGTAATATCCACAAAATACCCAAAGAAACCTAATCTGATACCAAATGATCCGTAAACTGCTATGGATATTCCACTGGACAGTTCGTCACAATGTATTTGATATATTACATTAAAAAGACGAGATTATACACTATTATAGTTTTATTTAATTTCTAGATCTGTAGATTTTACTGTAATTAGTGCATGCATGTAAATAGAAATAATGTAGAAAAAATAGAGAATGCTAAAATCATCTCACACACACACATAATACACAAGATATGGTCTTTGGGAAAACTTTTTGGAAGAAAAACTAGTTGGGTGAGGCTGCTTCACACTCTTTCTCTGTCTGGAAATATGGTTGCAGGTACAAAGAAGTAATGTTTGTGGCCTGTGGGCTACTACAATGCACAAATCCTCTCTGTTTTCTCTAACTCTAGGGGAAATTTTAAGGATGGAAATTTATCTTAAAGTTTAGAAATCTTTGTGAATATCACTAGTCCATAATATGCAGTATGCAAAATATTTGATAATAATTTTGTATAAATATTCAAATTTCTAATAATTTGAATAGTCTCGATATAGAATAATGGTGAATCTTAAGGCAAAATAATTTTAAACCTAAATTTTGGGCAAATCATTTTTAGAAAGAAATAGATATTAACGAACTTTTTTTTGGAAAAAGCATAGAAATTTAGCTCACCTACAAATATTAGCTCCTAAAATTTTCCCTGTCTAGCTCCTATCTCTCCTCACTATATTTTCTCAGCTATGGAACAAAGTTCTCTTGAAAGAATGGAATGCCTCTTCCTCCTAGTGGCCTGGTTATAACACAACCCAATAGCCTACTAGTGGTTAACTTTAACTATATCGACTCTCAACTAGTGTTAAAAAATAGAATCTTCTAGATTATTTTACATCAAAAACACATGGGTAGACCCTTTTCTATGAATGATGGGGGATGGTGCGGCATCCTCCCAAGCAACAGGTGTGAAAAGGGGAAGTTCAACTTTTGAGTGGCATAAGTTTTGCATACAGACTCTGATTGACATGCTTCTTGTGCCATTGGAAAGGTCTATGTGTTTAGAATCACATGAAGATATGCTATGATAAAACAACAAATTTTAACCCCAAAAAATGTCATTTGATGTCTCAAAATTCTCCCGAAAGGTTTTATACCCTCTTCTGCCAAACTCGGTACCTCTAGTAAAAATGGTCCCATGAGCTGATTCCTCCACTTTTTCCACTCCTAATGCATCAAGATGGATGAAAAGCAATACAATGATTCAATTTAGATCATTGACAACCTTCAATTTCCTGCCAGCTTCTTTCTCAACAAGTGCTTTCAACTCAACAAATTTGGAGACTATTTGATCTTTCTTCTCCATCAGGTAAATCCAACTCTTTTGTGAGAGATCGTCGACAAATATAACATAATCCATGTGCTTGGAAGTGGAGGTTGTCGAGAAAGGTCCACAAACATTAGAGTGGATATGCTCAAGGATTTCATGCACCCTACTCTCTCGATCATTGTAGGCGGACTTAGTGTACTTCCCCAATTTGTATGTATCCCACTGCTCTAGTTCTCCTTTGGGAATGCCTGTAGAAATCTGCTGCATGATCTTCAAAGCACCATGATGCAAATGGGCAAGTATTCTATGCCATAATTCACCAACATCTCAACTCTTCACTCTCTCTTCTTTTGTGCTCAATATTGTAGAATCTTCCACATCTAATTTGTAGAGGTTCTTCACTCAAACCTCGATCTACTTCACTTGTCCCATGGTGATATGTATCACGAAAGCCTTCCCTTTTATAAATACAACATCGTAGCCATACTCCTCCAACACCGCTATAGAAACTAGATTCTTCTTTAGACCCAGTACAAACATCACATCCTTGACCCTAAGAGGGGAGCAAGACTCCCTCTGAAAATTATCTGTACCAATACCGATCATGCTACAACTTCCATTATCTCCCATCTTGATGTGCATCTCAGGGTCCTTCTCCTCCCAGTCACTGAAAAATTATTTGTTTCTCATCATGTATAATGAGGCACCTCTATTGAGATACCACACAATACCCATCAATGTGCTTAACATGCATGTAATGAGGGTAAAATCAAGTTCAAACTATGAAGCCAAGGCTTCACCCAATACTACTCCTACGGTTTTCTTGCCATCTTTCTTTTGTGGTCACTTCATTGCATAGTGCCTGAATTCATGACAGTGAAAGAACTTGATTCTGGGCAAGTCTTTCTTCTTACCCCCTTGACTCAAATCTGCTTTGGATTGTGATTTCTTCCCTTTCCCTTTCTTTTACTTTCTAGCTAAGGCCTACGTTTCTTCATCCTCGCCCTTAGATGAGGTCCCGTCTTTGGTGCTCTGCCTTATCTCCTCTTGTACCAAATCAGGCCACAAGCATTCCCAATTTGGTAGCTTCTCCCTCCCGTTCAATTAATCTTGGTAGTTGTGCCATCTCTTAGGAAGGCTTAGAAGGGCTAGGCTCACCAAATCATCCTCTGCTATAGTAACACCAAGTTGACCAAGTTCATCACAACACTATGTGAACCTGCTCAGGTACTATGGAATGGTATCGTTCCTCTACATCTTGATATTTCAAAACTTGTTCTTGAGAGCCAATTTCCTGTGGTCACTACTATTTTGGAACAAATTTGTCAGTGCTTGCCACATTGCACACATAGTCTCTTTCCCATGGAGATTAGAGAAAATATGGTCTCATACTCCCTCCAATAAGATCCTCCTCCCCTTGGAAATACACTTCTTCCAATCTACTAGATTCTAAGCATCAACTCATGTTGGTTTCAAAATATCATTATTAATGAATTCCTTCAATCGATTATCCTCTAGTACTGCCTCCATGTGGTGATTCCATGCAAGATAATTCTAGCTTCCCTCAAGGGCATACTCGAGCCTTAGTCCATTGAAAGCCATCTTCTGAGTCTTGAAGAAAACCTGCAACCTGATCTACAACCTCGAACCTCTTGCAATGGAAACTTCAAAATATCTGCTCTACAGTGATTATGGCTCTCATACAAGGTAGAAATTAATGTGTAGATTCAAAACTACTCATGAAATTTACTAAATCACAAGATTTGAAGCTACTCTACGATTTGTGGAAGTTAATTCACCGTCTAAAAAAAGAATCATTGACATGCAAAATGAAGCATTACACATACACAAAGATTTATCTAGGGGAAAACAACTTCTCAAAACCCCTTAATATCTGTATTGCATTAATCAGATAATAGAGAAGAAATATAATGCTTGGTCAAGCCTGAGCACACCTTTCAAGTGTATAGTTTATCCCTCTACCTGATTGACTGAACCTAGCTCAACACCTAGCCAATTTCAACCCTTCCCAAGCTCCTATTTCCTTGCACCGTTTCATTGGGAAATTTCCCCTATTGTTTAGGAGTTTCACACCAAGGAATTGCACATTTACCATATGCCAATCCTCT
The DNA here is from genome assembly GCA_031772625.1 of Pinus tabuliformis. NCBI lineage: Eukaryota > Viridiplantae > Streptophyta > Pinopsida > Pinales > Pinaceae > Pinus > Pinus tabuliformis. The sequence continues at coordinate 409,573,507 of CM062813.1, forward strand.
CGCTGCATGCAGCATATGTACATCTTGGATTAATGTACAATTAATAGTACACTACATTTGAACTCCAATCTCAATTGGGTAACTCGAATTATCTTCATGCAACAATTATTTTGGGTTGATTGATCACTTAACTCGTTGATTATTCAGTGTGGTTGAAGTTACACACCCACAACTTAACCTCCACTAGTTCCTCTCACAGTTAGAACTAGTTAAACTAACAATAACTCAAATTAACTGAAATAGATTGCTACAAATTAGCAATCATTGATTTAGAATTGAACTCAAGTGTCTCCAACTCGAATTTACTGAGTTAATTGAGTGACAAGAGTCATGCCACCTTAGTTAATTACATCCAAGTATTTCGTTGAAATTGAAATTCGAATTTTAATCTAGTTTGACCAAGGCAAAATCAAAACTAGATATAGTTTATCATTTGAGTGCTTCTATGAATGGAGATGATAGCATTTCATCAAAATAGGCTTTTGAAAAAGATGTTATTTCAAACATAGCAACTATAGATCACAATTATAGAGTATTGAGTTGAAAAAATCTTCCTAATTTAAATGATTTAAGTGAATAATTGAGTATAAAAAATAAGCCTAACCTTCATTATTTAAACGATTTAAGTGAATAGCTATAAAAAAATAAAAAAATAAAATGCTATTTCAAACCTCGCAAGTCCCTTTCGAATTACCGTGGGTAGGGCACACTAAAAGACTTTTGGCGTTAAACCTATTTATCTTTTACTAAAAATAAACAGAAGATATTACAGAACAATCATTGATATAAAGAAAAATGGCATTAATTTTTGGGCAGCAAGTTGACATTTTTTTTTCAAGGCTTTCATTGTGAAACAAGTTGACTTACGACTAAATGAGTGACAGATGACAATGGAATCAGTAGTTGTAGCCGTTGAAATTTTTTTCTTGGGTTTTTTGTGCGGTATTGACAGTGAACCCGAGTGCATAGTGTTACAAAAGAAATGAGGCTTTTCAGACCCTTTTTGATGAATTAATTTTGGTCCATTTGATAGGGACTTGTCACAATGCAGCAGACGCTTTGCGATGGCTGAGCCCTTTACATAAAAATGATCTTTTGAAATTTGCCAGATAAATGGAAGCATATGGTGGTGGGTGGTTATTACAGAAATAATCATTACACCATTTCGTCACTTGGTTGTCATTGCCAACCCATTGCTATGAAGTTTGTTTGCTACACACAACATTTAATTAATAAATATGATTTATTGAAGACCCTTTGGTGTATTCGTAGAGTATAATATTTTTATCTTAGAGATGGCATCCCTTATGGTCCTCACTAAGATGGATGATTGAAAATATTTCCATCCTTTACTGCTTAGTAGAGCGAAAATCAAGAGCATTTAACTTAAAGTGAAAATCAAGAGCATTTAACTTATATTTTAGTGTTAAAATTTTTGTTAAAGGAATTGTATAATTGTATCAAGATTTGACAGGGTTAGTAAATATTTTTTTGGGTTGACTTGAATGCTTTTTCATTGTTCTTTATTTTTCCAAATTTTATGGTGATTCTTGTTTATTGTGAAATATATGACCTAATTACTAGTTGTGTTAACTTCAGATATTGTAAAAATGTAATAAATAATTATTAGTAGTGTTAATTTCAGGCATTGTAAAAATGTAATAAATATAGAAACTTGAACACTCAAATATGTAACAATATTGTCATTTTCATCCTTAATTAATCTATTTTTATCATTAGTTTAGCTAGTCAACCATAACAACATTGTCATTCTCATCCTTAATCAATCTATTTGTATTATTAATTTAACTAGTCAGCCATGAGATAATCTTCGCACAAAACATGGGAGATGGTCTAGCTACTACTTTATGGCAATAAGATGTCTTATGTTATGAAATGACCTCAAGTTAAGGCCTTGCTCTCCTAGCTGTAGAGAGGAGTAGAGAGAATTTTGGATAAGCTTCTACACATCTTATAGATCTATCTATCAATGCTTATTCTTCTTGCATGATATCTTTAGAGTTTTAGTTCTTCATGGATTGCATTTTAAGTGGCATGATTGTAACTTGTAATTGATTCATTGTCACAACATCAACAAACTCTAATATTGCTAGCATATGTGTTTGTGGAAATGGGGGAAGAACCATAACAATTTTTAATAAAAGAAAGCTCTTGAAAGAAATTATATCTCAAACTTGAGCAACTATGCACTAAAATTTAGTATGTAGTATCTCACCCTAAGAGCCTTCATTATGTGAGTGATTTGAATGATTAACTAGGTATAAAAATGTAAACTTATTATATAAGCTTTCACATAATTGATTTTGGAAGTAAAATAAAATTGATTCATGATGATGCCAATATTGAAGGATGAGAACTTTGCTGGTCCATTTGCTTTGAAACTAAAACTATGATAACTGATGCATATGAGGTTTGAAAAAAATTCTTTGGTCTTTTGGGTATTTTGTGCAGTATTGCAGGTGGACCTTAGTGCATAGGACTGTAGGTGGACCTTAGCGCATAGGACTATAAAAGAAATGAGGCTATGAAAGTCAAATTATTTTTTCTCCATTTGATAGTGACTTGTCACAGTGAATCAAAGGAGGTTTTCAAACACTTTCCGATGGTTGCGGATTTTAGATTAAACCAAAGTTGTTTTGAAATTTCCAAGATGAGTGAGAGCATTTGGTAGTTGTTACATTTGTCTGAAGAATTGAAGAATCTCATCGCAAGAAAGATGAAGTTTGAATCTCATAAAGTTGGCATTGAGTAATTTTTTGAATTTTGCATAGTTTGGTGGGATTATATCATTATTATGTCTAATATATCAGTTTGATCATGATTGAGAATTGAATTAGTGATTTTACGTCAAAAATACTTTAACAAAACACTCAGACCATCATCTATCCAAAACTAAATAAACTATTCACAGCATTTTTTTAAGCTAATAAATTTTGAGAATTTTTGCTAAATGTTGGGAGGCTGGATAAGAATGATGTTTGAACATACTGCGACGGCTTATTGAGACACTTAGTCAGTGTTCGAATATTCTTAAATATGCGTTTTATGAACTTTTCCAGAATCATCATAACATGAAGAAATTTGACGTATCACGCAGTCTTCACAATTTCTTTGTGCCATGTTTAGATCGGTCGCATTGTTCACTAGGGTAATATTTTTGGACGTGCGCAACCTTGTTGAAATGGATAAAATATTTGAGGAACCTGCATAGTGTTCACAACATTTCGAAATTTTGATGCTTTAAAAGGGATGCAAATGCTTTTCAAATCACTTGGCGCATATCCTTAATAAATCGGTATTCAACAAAAGACTTACCAAACGAACCATAAATACATACGTCTAGGTTTTCATAGAGATCACTCTTTACCAAGCTGATCTTTTAGAAAGTATGCAAGCTTCATTTTCATGTCCCCTCGAAAGGTAGATGTTTTCTTTTAGAGAGCTGCAATTACTTCTCAGTTTTTATTTTAAAAACCAGAGGTTCGTGACTTGCAAAAATATAAGATAAAGACTTATTCATTTGTGGTCTTACTAGAGGGTTGGGTCTTCTTATATAGGTAGAATAATTTTATAAAGGAAAACCAGATGTTAGGTACTTGCAAAAATATAAGAAAAAGACTTATTAATTTAAGGTTACTAGAGGGTTGGTTCTTCATACATGGGTAGAATTTTATAAATGAAAAATATTAAGTGGAATATGAAAATCCAAGAATGAGGAAATTACTTCTTAACATAAATAAAATTTAAAATAAAATTATTATATAAAGTTATTATAAAAACATGTCAAAACATTGAAATTTTATAAAGGAAAAAAATTAACTTGGGTATGAAAATCCCCATTATTAACTGGGTATGAAAATCCAAGACTCAGGAGATTATTTTTTATCACAAATAAAATTTGAAATAAATTTATTATAAAATTATGACAAAACTTTAAGTATTGAAAGGTAGGATAAGTCCATAGCTTTATGAATATGGAAAGATTGTTGTGAAGTGAGGCACATTAAAATCACTAATATAAATTGATTATTCAAATACAAAAAAGTTTTACAACTGAAATGATTAATTAGTTTTTTTGAAAAATCATCTCTATCTCAATCAATATCTCTCAATAAGGAATTTCTCATTAAAAACACTTTTTTTGTTTTTTGTTGATTGGTTTTATCACTACATTCAACCTAGTTCAAATTTGAATATACCCAAATTAATTTTAAGTCAACCCTAGAAAATATAATTCCTTACATACAATGATTTTTGATTTTTGATTTATGCATTTAACTAAATTTTATTTCAGAACTCACCAATATATGAACTGGAAGCCATGGCTTTCCTTATTTATAATTTTAATATCAATTTATAAATAAGTTTGTATCCAAAATTCTAGGTCTACTGTAGTTTTATTTAGTAATTCTATTTAATTTGTTTTTAGATGCATACCTTCTTTCGGTACATTCATCTATGATTTTTCTTGTGAATATTTTTTAAAAAAATATCTAGTTTTATTCTTAAATGAATATTTTCTCCATTGAATATGATATATATATATATATATATATATATATATATATATATATATTCTAATTTGATTGGACTTTACCTTAAACATGAGATTTAATATTTTGTATTGATGGTAACTTTTTAAATTGTTATTTGTCTAATTTTTTTTATAATGAATGTGTAAGTTAAAGAAATGCCATTTTCTAACTTAAGATAATTTTTGGTATTGATTATGGTGAACTTCATAGAAATGGCTACTTAGAGCTCAAAATTTATAAATCTATCAACTAATTATCTCTAGGGTGTATATATGAATGAATATAAAGTTAACAATTATGTATAGTATGAGATAAGTCTTTGTTATTTTTATCTTTGGATTATTCAATAAGATTAAGAATTTTTAGTTGCAATTATTGACTTGATATCTTGGTGTAAATAATTTAAACAATAATTTCATAATATAATTATTCAACTATAAAAGCCAATGAAATTGTTTTGTTAACTCTCATGTAAAATTTTAATTAAGTTATAACAAATCCTTATTAAAGTATGTTATTGCTTTTGAGTTGTATCACTTAATATTTATAGAAATGTAATCTTTTTATCCCATTATAGTATAGCATATAAATACATTAGTATAATTTTAAATTAATAACTACTCTAAAAGTATATAGACTTCATTGTTTTTCTTGGAAAATTTTATAACTCTATACTAGCAATAAGGAAATTACAATGCATAGATGTTATACAAAATTTAATAAAAACCTAAAATTCCAACCCCATTCCTATACTATGATGTACGATAACTGCTATCATTTGTTATGCATAGCATTATCTATAGTTCCAATAGTGGTTCATAAGACACCCCAAAGCAATCCTTGTTATAACCCTAAAACATGCAAGCACTCATAAACGTTTCTTGTATGTCTACCAAAAATGAGAGCTAAATCATTTTTCAAAAATGTCAAATACACTCATTGATTCTATTAGTCCACAACATTGGCAAATATTGAAATTTTAGAAATAGCTAAATTATTCTCATTGAAAAAAAATATCATGAACATCAATGCCAACCTAATAGAGTTTATTTTTCTCAACATCACAACATTGTATTTCAAGAGTGGTTATTTGAAATGTATTTGGGAAGGATAATATGGGGTACTTAGAAATGGTACCCAATGGGTAATGATAGATAGGTTGTTATAAATGGAGGGCATTCCTAGGAAATTAGGTCAGTGTAGTAATGTGAAAGAAATAATTTTAAGATGGATTACTAGAAGGTTAACATAAGGTTAGATAGAACTATATAAATAAGTAAAAAAATGCAATGAGGTTTCGAGCCAAGCATAATTGCAATTGAAGCAAGCATATTTTTTTGCATTCATTCCTTCTATAAGGAATGATGAATATCTTTACCCTACTTGGCTTCACTCTACACTATTATATTTGTTCTACATATTTTGATATTTCTAAAGAAAAGGATTTGATTCTCAAGCTTGAGGGCTAATATTTTATATGTTAGGGTAGAAACTGATATTTTATCTATCAATATTTACAACAAGTGATATCAGATCTCTTTCTTAGAAAACAACTGTCATCAACCCTTAAGCTTGAGAATTAAACCCTTGCCTTCTAAAATATGAAATCATATAACCACATGAATGTAGAGAAAACCTATATAGAATGCAGAAAACTCAATTATGATTCACAAGACATTTCATTACATTACTTCTAATTCTTTATACAATTGTATCTAACCGAGTTGGAAATTTCTAGTGAATGAACAATTGAGTAGGTGTAATGTTATAGTAGATCTTATGAGAACTATTGTTTTCACACTACTGCATGGGCCTTATTCAATATAAATGGCTTCCATATGTAGCAAAATATTTATCATTATCCTTCATGAGTACCTCAACGGGTATTTTATATTACCTTCCCTAGTTAAATTACTTCTTCTCATTTAAATCTTTTTAACAAGGTATCATGCACCTAGAATAATAAAGTTTGGGCCTTGGCAATGTAATGGTTGATATATTCCCCACTTATCCAAATTATCAATATTTTCACTCACCATATTTTGAATATGAAGAGTTATTATTGTGAAGGAATCCACTAGACACTTCTAGAAGCATCATAGGAGTTTCAATAGGGTCTCAAAATCTAACCTAATTCGAACCCCAATTGTAGTGATGAGAAAACTATCAAGAGGGGCTTAACTGGCTATGATTATTCCACAGTATGGGTAGTAGTGTGGAGAAGGTGATAACAAAGAAGAGATATAAAAGAGTAATTTTTTTGGATTTTAGAAGTCCATCATGTCTCATAACTTCATATTAAGCTTGAAAATATTTATTATCTATACTGTAATCTCCAAAATAAAATAAGATGAAAGGCATAGTCCTCCATTGAACTTTTATTTTCTCACATTGGTTTCTATGGTAAATATTTGTGTTCCATTAGATGTGTATTTCTATTGTAGTCCATTTCATATGTCACAATAGATATAAGAAAATTGAATTGTATGTATTTATTTTCTAAAGTGTTCAAAAAAATAGAAATAGCTAGATCCATAGTTAAAAATAGGTTGAATATAATAATTTCAAGTTAATATCTATTTTGGTTAGCTATCCATTGAAATAACCAAAGTGGTTTACAAATAATATTGGTATCAAACTAGGTTTATTTGGGAAATTTATGGTTTGATTGATAGTCTAGAAATCCAAATTTACAAGACAGTCATACCTTGTTGATCCTATGATCGACACAAGAAAGTTAAGAAGTAGATAAAATCCATCATAATGTATGAAAAGCACTTGAAAATATCCATTTATGAAAACAAGAAGAGATTTGTGAGGGTTGGAGCTCAATTAATTGATATCTCCAATAGTATGGTCATACTAATGCCTCATCTTGAGAACAAGATTGGCCCCTTTTCAAACAAGTCTATATCTCTTCAAAAATTAGACAATAATGAGGATCTAAAGGAAGGGAAGGAGGTGTGAGATATCAAAAGTGGTGTTTATATTAGCCAAACTTCTTAGTATCTATTTAAAATGGAATTAAAAGGTCGAGGTCAAGGGCTATGAAGGTTAGGTCCATTCATTTAATCGAATCATTAGTTGCAACAATTAGAAATATATTTAAGTGTTCATAATATATGTGAGGAGAAGAAAGTATATTTTACTAGACCAGATCTTGAAGTCCATGCCCAAACCTAGTGGGAGAGACATATCAAGACCAATGGATTGGTACCAGACCCATGGCTAAATAAGTTGGAAGATTTTGAAGACCTTGTATAGCCCCAAATTTACCTTGTTAGTTATGAAGAGGATGAAAGGATTCATTTGTACTATTACTAATAGAAACAAGGATATAATTTATAAGAGTACACTACATAGTTCTCAAAGTAATCTCTTCAATTAGGAATAAATCCAAACTTACTAACTATTGTCACCAAGTACTTGGGTGGTATTCAGAGTCACATAAAAATATGTGTTAACTATTTAAGTCCAATATCATATATGAGGCATATGTATAGACCAATTACATTGAATTTCACATCAATGTGAGAAAATGTGGTTTGTGCTAGACAAACCACCATGGAGCTTTCAATACTAGTGGGAAGAAGGGTAAATTATAAAATAAGGATACCATTACCACTACACATGGGAATAAGAATGCTAATAATCATTATGACCATTACAATAATTATGGTCACATAAAATAAAAATGTGGGAAACTCCTTCATGAGTTGAAACCTAGGAATTGCAAGCTAGAGAATTCAAGGAAGAGGAATTTTCTACTAAAATTGAGAATGTAGATATAAAGTAACTTATATGTTGATGAAAACACTATCTAAAGATAGTGCAAGAGTGGGTTAAATTAAGAAGAATCGAATCTATAGTGGAGGAGAAGATGACAAGTGTGTTCCATATTGAGATATAGATAGGTGTTTTGGTAAGTAAAATTGTTTTAGATATGCATGATCATATTTATGGGTACACTTCGAGTTAGGTGAGTAAGTATGTGGAGGTGGAATTTAGAAAGTAGTGTAATGTTATATTTCTATTGGTTCAAAATTTATTAATGAAATCGAATTTAGTATAGTGCTTCCTAATGTCTTTAGTGTAGTATTTGGAAGCCTCTATATCTATATGAGGGATACTATCTTCTTGATAAGGGATAACAAATATCACTTAATGAAGGATGATAAATTTCTTATCATTAATGCACAAAAGGTGGATTCTAATATTTCCTTGGTGAGTGCACACCAAGTTAAAATATTGATCAACTCAACTAGGAACATTGTACTTCCCTTCTTGAAACAAAACTATAAGGACACCAATTTTGTGTTGAAAGATGTAACTAGTTTCAATCTTCATGATTGTACCATTATGTATTTTATGTAAAAAACAAAAGAAGAAAAAGAAAAAGAAATGTTGTTTTTCAAAGCATGGGTTTTATGCTCAAAATTATTATTATTATTATTATTATTATTATTATTATTATTATTTTCTTAGATAAGAATGTTTTTCATGCTTCTAGGTTTCGTTGAGTCAAAGAGTCAAAATCCTATTTGGACCTCTTGAAAAAAGGGGGAACAGCAAATTTTATTTTGTACTTTTGGGTCGAAAACTCTTGTGGATGTCGATTTGGCCCTCTCCCCATGGAAATATATGTTTGCACGCCTATGGATAGTATAAATAGATGATGATATGAACTCATTTGGACACACATTTAGATGCGTTTTGGATCTAAAATTTCATAGAAGAAGAGTGAAATAGTGGAGGGATGAAGTATGAAATTGAATAAGAGTTTCTTCTTGAGATGGAATATGTAAAATTTTTTCATTGGTAATTCTCTTGCTACTGAAATATCGATGATGAATTTTTTGAGCAGAATGGAATGTTTGATTTGGCATATAGAGGTGGAATTTCTTCTGTGGTCATGGGTCTTGGATGTCTCGGTTTGATCTGACTTATAAGAAGATATTTTAACTAGGTTTTCCTATAGGAGAGGGCTTTTTCTGTGGCTAAAAGCATATATTATGTGTTCTTTTGTTACTGTGATCTCATGTTTTGCATTTAGTAATTATTTCATGAAGAGGAACATAGTTACTTTAATAGATGCCAACATAATTCACAAATGATTATCAAAGAAAAAGAAATCTAATAATTATTGGAAGCCTCTTTATTTCTCAACATTTTGTAGGTATGAAGACATTGTTGAAAGGATGTACTATACAATAGGAGCAACCATTGCGAGACCAAGACCTTTTTTAGGAATATAGTAATGTGTTGCAAGATCCATAGGTAATGCCACTCAAGAGGAGAGTGAAGTGTGAGATATAGGTATTACTTGAATCTTCTTTACCAGATATAAAAGTATACATAGTCTATGTTAGAGTCATATTAGGTGAAGAAATAGTTAAAAAAAATGTTGAAGGACAAGAAATAACAAGTACTTCAAGATGTGATTCCATGGTCATCTTTCTTCTCGAGAAGGATATGACTTGGAGGATGTGAATTGACTACAAAATATTAGTCTTAGGTATTGATACACTTTGCCTCAAATCTATTTCTTATTATAGGAGTTGCAACATATAAAGTAATTCATGAAGATAGGTCTAAAATATGGATATCATGAAGCCCAAATCAACTACAAAGACACTTGAAAGGTGACCTTGAAGATGAAGAAAGGTCATTGCATGTGGTTAATAATTCCATTTGGTTTAAGTGATGTACTAGCTAGTTTGGTGTGTTTAATTGATGCTTTGTTGCGCTCAACCAATTACATTCCTCATAGTTTATTTGGATAAAATTTTGATCTCTTCATTTGAAACAAGTGTTAGATGCACCAAGGAAACATTACTTGCTCATAAACATAAAAAATAGAGATATTTGTATATAGTCCTTGTTGTGTGTGAGGCTTGTGAATGATGGAAATGTAATGAAGAATGGTTTTGCAAATATTGAAGTCATACTAATAGAATAATTATTTTGTTTCTCCTAGTTAAGGGTTCACTCTATATTCTTATATATGGTATGTATATTTTGATATCTATAAAGATAAGGATTTGATTCTTAAGCTTGAGGGATGATATTATATATATTAGGGTATAGAAATATATTTATCTATCAATATTTATAGCAAGTGGTATCAAAGCTATTTCATAGGAAACAAGTGCTATCAATAATTAAGATTGGGAGTTAAACCCATATCGTCTTAAAGATAAAATCATACACATTATAAGCACAAGAATGGTTTTTACTTCCATTTTAAAAAAATGTCGAAACTTTACTCTAAAAAAAACATCCTTCTCACATACACACTTTTCATTTTTGGGTTTTTTTTTTTTATGTTTTTTTGGGGTTTTTGGGCTAGAGTACCCATTTTGAGGTAATAGTTCCCGTTTAATTAATAACTATTTTAAGAAGTGTGGAGTGATTTGTTATAAGAATGTTGTATATATACTAGATTTTCATCCGAGATATTTGGATGCTTCTGGTTGTATGCCATCAGAAGCTGCACCAAAGTCCTGTTGACTACTTCTGTTCCCCCATTTGTCTGTGGATGGAATGTTGTAGATATCTTCAACTTTGTGTCCATATTTTCCCACAATGTAGTCTAGAATGCAGAGAGAAATCTTATGTCCCTATCTGAAATAATTCTCCTTGGTATCCCAAAGTGCACCCAAACCTGTCCAAAGAACAAGTTTGTCACTTATTGTTCATTGATGGTATTTCTACAGGGCATTAGAACACACGTCTTGTTGAACGTGTCAACTACCACAAATAGGTAGTCACGTCCCTTTCTAGTTGTCGGTAAAACACCGATAAATTCAATGGAATTTATTTCCCAAGGACGTTTAGGGACAGGTAAGGGATGATATATAGCCTATTTCTTATCACTGGGCTTTTTGGTATAACAAAACATGCATCTTGTTACGAACCTAGCTACCCGCACTTGCATCTTGGGCCAGTCCACATACTTCTGCAAGTTATCCATAGTCTTCCCTACACCAAAGTGCCCTACAACCTTAGAGGTGTGAGCCTCTCTAATCAGCTACAAACAATAACCCTTAGGAACACATAGCTTATCTAGCTTTTAAAGTAACCCATCCTGAATATGGTCGTCAACGATGTTGTTTCCATCGTGCAAATGAATTTGACTTTGTAATTGTTGATACGCCACCTTGAGGTCCTCATCTTCTGGATATGCCTATCTGTATGCATCATGGGTGGATGGCTCCATGTGCATAAGAGTCCCCAAAGCTATAATATTTTATGTGGGTGGATTTGAAGGCATATCATCCAACTTGTTTGTGCTACCCTTCATATACTTAATCACCAAATGGAACTACTGTAAAAGCCCTGTCCACTTGTATTTGCTCATCTTCTGTAGCTTACTCTAGGCCTTGAAGTACTAGAACATCTGGTGATCTGTGTGGATTATTGTCTCCTTTCCCATCATACAGTGCTTCCACTTCTTCACAACTTTCACTATGGCATAGAGTTCCTTATTGTAGGTAGGGCAGTTAAGATCTACCCCATGAAATACTTTAGAATGGTAGCAAATGGGCCTTCCTCCTTTCATCAAAGCAACTCTGAGAGTATACCCACTCGCATCTATCTCCACTTCAAAGGGGCACTACAAGTTTGGTAATGCCAAAACTGGCACTTGATTGATATTCTTCTTGAACTCCTCGAAATCCTTCTGCTGACCTTTTCCCCATTAGAAACTCTTGCCACTTGTTGTTATGGCATGGAAGGTTGTGGCTACCGCTGCAAATGAGGCTATGAATTTATTCAGGTACTGTGCTGCCCCAATGAAACTCTTGACCCTAGAAAAATTAATAGGAACCGACCATTTCATGATGGCCCCCATCTTTGAAGGATTTATCTTCAGTTCTCCTCCACTGATCACATACCCCAGATACACCAAATACTACTACCCAAACTCTCACTTCTTGAGATTTTCTAGCAGTTGGTGCTTTGTCAATATTTCCAACAACTGCATCGAATGTGAAATATGATCCTCCCAGGTAGCACTATATACTAGTATATCATCCATATAGACAATAACAAATGAATCTATAAAAGGGCACAATACATCATTCATTGATATCACAAATGTAGTTGGTGCATTACACAGGCCAAAAGGAATAAATAACCACTCATACAAACCTTGCCTAGCTTTGAAGGTAGTTTTCCATGTATCTTCTTCTTTGACTTGAACTCGATGGTATTGAGACTTCAAGTCTAGGTTGGTGAAATACTTTCTTGCTGCAACCCGTCTAGCAAATTGCCTATCCTAGGTGGGGTTATCTTTTCTTCAGCATGATTTTATTCAACGCCTTGTAATCTATACACATTTGCCAAGTCCCATCCTTCTTTGGCATAATGATGATGGGTGACCCACATGGTGATGTACTCGGTTGAATTACACTGTGTTCCAGTAGCTTATGCAACTATTTCTTCAGCTCACCTGCTTTTGTAACACACTCCCTATACAACCAAATATTTGGAAATGGGGAGTCTTGAAATAGTTGGATCTCGTGCTCCACTTCTCTCTTAGGTGGTAACCTTGTAGGTTCTTAGAACACATCCTTGTATACCTCTAACAATGCCTCCACTTGTTGTTTATGTTTCTTAGTAAACCCCTCCAAGGATGCCTTGCCTCTTATTGACTCCTCTTAAGACTAGATTTCTCTTAAAAACCATAAAACATACTTCTTGTTGGCACTGATCAATTTCTTGGCTTGGTTGGCACTTACCAGTGAAATTTTTTACTATCCATTATGCGTGTTGATGATGAACGATTTTCCATCCTTGATGAGATGGTATCGGTTGGCTCTCCTCATGAATATTGCATCGTGTATGTACATGTATATGCTCCTAGACACGGCTGCACATGCATCAAGGGGAGCCACATCTAGATCAAATTCATCAATAAAATTAACACTGATAGCAAATATATTTTTACATTGTTTTGTTACCTTCAACTCAGCATCCATATTTAATCATCCCAATTGATATGGGTTTGGATGATCACGAACTTCCAACACCAACTTCTTGACCAAATTTGCTATAATGAGATTCGCCTGCAATCCTGAGTCAAACAGAGCATCAATATTTGTCTTCTTGACCTGCATCTTTATATGGAAGAGTTTGGTCATTTCTTGCTTTTCTTGTTGTTGAAGGCTACTCAGATTCACCTCCTTCTACACTAATTAACAGATGATATTCTCATCCACATCCGAGATTCCTTCAAATTGGTTGCTTGAATCGGTAGCCATGAGATTCTTCTTCTTATTATCTCTCTTCTCGTTCTTCAGGTTTAGGTATTGATGTAACTTCCATCACTTCTCCTCTATATGGCCATCAATGTTGCAGTGGTTGCTGCAATCTTTGCATTTGTGAGTTGTGGCTGCAATCTTTTTATCTTTTCCCTCTTTTTTCTTCTTCTTCCCCTCCTTAGAAGCTTCCCGTTTCTCCTTCTAGTTCGATCCACTTGATTGCACTCTTTTCAGGCCTATGTTATCTAGGTACTGTGCCTGTAACCAAGCCTCATCCATTGATTTGGGCTTGAAAGCCATCAATTACTCACGAATATGGCGGTGTAGAGCCCCCAAATAGTTGAGGAGTACATTTGGGTTCTTTGGAGAGATATCCAACATTATAGCCATCTTTCTGAATTCTGTGGTGTACTCCTATATGCTCTAGCCCAATTTTTTCCTGAAGTAATGCCATCAGATCCATTGGTCCTCGATGTACCCAATGCAATAAAACTATGAATTAATGAGGGTTTTGAAATCCTACCACTTAGTCACTAGAGGTTCTTCCTCCAACATGAGAGATTTTGTATGGCTCTCCCACCAAGTCAGAGCATGACACTCTAATTTTAGCTACGCAAATGAGAGTTTTCTCCCTTCCTCGATGTGAAGGATGATGAAATAAAATTCTAGTTCCTGCAACCAGTGGATTAGCTTTAGAGAATCCATATCACCATGGTACGACTTGATGTCAACTTTTTCTTCGATTTTGAATAGGGATTGATTCACGCCACTCAAACTAGGTTGATCTTTTTCGTGTTCTTTCTTCTGCTCATTCTCTGTCTCTTTGTGATCTCCTAATCCCCCTTCTTATTTGTACTTCGCATTTGAACCCCCATCTTCTCTAAATATCTACATATTATTTCTTAGGGTCACCATGAGGAGGTTTACATTGCGGTTTATATATGTGACTTGTTGATCGAACTGTGAGAACCTCACCTTTGCATGATCATGAGGTTCATTTACAGATTCGTTACCCATGATTAGGGTTTTACGATTTTTGGCCCCGTCGATCTAGATCCCTGCAATCTCCACAAAAAACCAAAAGAAACTTGTTCTGAGATGAAATGATCCGTAAACTTCTGTCGATATTCCACTGGATAGTTTGTCACAACAAATCTGATAATTTTATTTTAAAAAGATGAGATTCTACAATATTACAATTTTATCTAATTTCTAGATTTGTAGATTTTACTGTAATTAGTGCATGCATGCAAATGGAAATTATGCAGAAAGACAGGGAACAATAAAATGAGCCCACACACACATATGAGACACAAGATATGCTCTCTAGGAAACACTTTTGGGAGAAAACCTGGCTGGAAGGTGAGGTCACTTCATTCTCTTTCTCTTTCTGGAAATATGGTTGTAGGTACAGAGATGTAATCCCTGTGGCCCATGTGATGCTACAATGCATAAATACTCTTTGTGTCTTCTACCTCCTATCTCTCCTAGCTATATTTTCTCGGTTATGGAACAAAATTCTCTTGAAAGAGTGGAATGCCTCTTCCTCCTAGTGGCCTGGTTATAACATAGCCCTTTAGCGTACGAGAGGTTAAGTTTGACTACATCAACTCTCAACTAGAGTTACAAAATAGACTCTTCTAGAGTCTTTTACATCACAAACATGTGGCTAACCCCTTATCCATAAATAATGGGGGCTAACGCAGCATCCTCCTGAACTACAGGTGTGAAAAGAGGAAGGTCAACTTCTGAGTGACATAACTTTTGTATACGAACTCCAATTGACGTGCTTCTTCCACCGTTGGAAAGGTATATGTGCGTAGAATAGAATGAAAGTTGTTATTCTAAATAAACAAAGCTTTACCCCTAGAAAGAGTTTTTTGATGCCTTAAAATTTTCTCGGAAGGTTTTAGACCCTATTTTACCAAACAAGGTCCTGTTGGTAAAAATAGTCCTGTGAGCTAATTCCTCCACTTTTTCCATCCAAATGCATCGAGATGGATGAAAAACAATATAATGATCCAATTCGGATCACTAAAAGCCTTCACTTTCCTACCAATTTCTTTCTCAAAAAGTGCTTTAAACTCAACAAATTTGGAGAATATCTGATCTTTCTTCTGCATGAATCAAATACAACTCTTCCATGAGAAATCATCTACAAATATGTCATAATACATGTGCTTGGAAGTGGAGTTTGTAGAGAAAGGTCCAAAAACATGAGAGTGGATCCTTTCAAGGATTGCATGCACCCTATTGTCTTGATCATTGAAGGTGGATTTTGTCACACTTCCCCAATGTACAACCTTTACATGTATCCCATTTCTCTAGTGCTCCTTTGGGGGGGCCTGTAGAAATCTTTTGCATGATCTTCAAAGCACCATTATGCAAATGGACATGTATTTTATGCCATAATTTGTCGACATCTAGGCTCTGCTCCTTCTATTCTTTTGTGCTCAATGTTGCACAGTCTTTCACATCTAATTTGTAGAGGTTCTTTACTTGAACCCCCATCTGCTTCACTTATCCCATGGCGATATGTATCAAGAAAGACTTCTTTTGTTGAATATCATATCATAGCCACAATCCTCCAACACTACTATGGAAACTTGATTCTTCGTCAGACCTACTACAAACATCACATCCTTGAGCCTGAGAGGGGAGCCATACTTCCTCTAAAAATTAACTGTACCACTACCGATCGCACTATATCTTCCATCATCTTCCATCTCGATGTGCATCTCGGGATAATTCTCCTCAAAGTCACTGAAAAATTCTTTGTTTCTTATTATGTAAAGTGAGGCACCACTACCAAGATACCACACACTACACATCAATGTGCTTGCCATGCATGCAGTGAGGGAAAATTCAAGTTCAAACAATGAATCCAAGGCTTCACCCATTGCTCCTCATGCAGTCTTCTTGCTTGCTTTATTGTGTGGACACTTTGTTGTATAGTGCCTAAATTCATGACAGTTCAAGAACTTGATTTTGGACAAGTCTTTCTTCTTGCGCCCTTGACTCAAATCTGCTTTGGATTTGTATTTCTTCCCTTCCCTTCTTTTTGTTTCCATCCAAGGCCCAGTTCTCCTCATTGTCACCCTTGGATGAGGTCCCGTCTCTCGTGCTTCACCTTATCTCCTCCTATACCAAATCAGACCACCAACGTTCCCAATTTGGTAGCTTCTCCCCCCCATTCATGAAATCATGGTAGTTGTGTGAGCTCTTGGGAAGGCCTAGAAGGGTTAGGCTTACCAAATCATATTGTGCTACAGTAACACCAAGTTAACCAAGCTCATTGTGTGAACCTTCTCAGGTACTATGGAATGGTATTGTTCCTCTACATCTTGATATTTTGAAGCTTGTGCTTGAGAGCCAATTTCCTGTGTTCACTACTATTCTAGAACAAATCTATCACCGCTTGCCACATTGCACACGAAGTCTTCTTTCGGTGGATATTAGAGACAATATCATCTCATACTCCCTCCAATATGATCCTCCTCACCTTGACAACGCACTTCTTCCAACATGCTAGATTATAAACATCAACTACTGTTTGTTTCAAATTATCATTATCAATGAATTCCTTCAACCCATTATCCTCGAGTATTGCCTCCATGTGGTCTTTCCATGAAACATAATTCTCTTCACTCAGGGTCATACTCGAGCCTTAGTCCATTGATATCCATATTCTTAATCGTGAAGAAAACCTGCAACCTGATGTGCAACCTCGAACCTCCTGCACTCACAACTTCGAAATCGCTTCTCTACAGGGATTATAGCTCTGATACTATGTAGAAATTAATGTGTAGATTCACAACTCCTCATGGAATTTACTAAATCACAAGACCTGAAGCTAGTATATTGATATTTGGAAGTTAATTCACCATCTAAAAAAAGAATCATTGACATGCAAAAGGAAATATCACACATACACAAAGATTTATCTAGGGGAAAACAACTACTCAAAACCCCTTACTATTTGTATTGCATTAATGAGAGAATAGAGAATAAATACAAAGTTTTCTCAAGCCTGAGCACACATTGTGAGTGTATAGTCTATCCCTCTCCTTGACTCACCGAACTTGGCTCAAAACTTAGCCAATTTCAAGCCTTCCCAAGCTCCCTTGGGAAATTGTTCCTCTTATTAGGAATTTCACACCAAGGAATTGCACAATTATCATAGGCCAATCCTTTGACTACATGCACCACATGTACAACTTGGATTAATTTACAACTAATAGTACACTGCCCTTGAATTCCAATCTCAAATTAGTGACTTGAAATATCTGCATGCAACAATTATTTTGGGCCGATTGATCAGTTAACTAGTTGATCACTGAGTATGGTTGAAGATACACACCCACAACATAACCTCCACTAGTACTTCTCACAG
Organism: Pinus tabuliformis; assembly: GCA_031772625.1. Taxonomy (NCBI): domain Eukaryota; kingdom Viridiplantae; phylum Streptophyta; class Pinopsida; order Pinales; family Pinaceae; genus Pinus; species Pinus tabuliformis. The sequence goes on from CM062813.1 coordinate 409,591,719, forward strand.
TTAGAACTAGTTAAACTCACAATAACTCAAATTAACGGAAATAGATTACTACAAATTAGCAATCAATAATGTAGAATTGAACTCAAGTGTCTCCAAATGAGTGGCCAAAACCATGTTAGGTTAGTTAACTACCTCTAAGTATTCTCATAAAATTGATATTGAAATTTTAATCTAGTTTGAGAAAAACAAAATCAAAACTAAATTTTATTGTTGTATTTTCAAGATAAGTATATATACATTTTTTATTATTTGAGTGCTTCTATGAATGGAAACCATATCATTTCATAAAAAAGAACTTTTGAAAAGGACGATTTTTCAAAAAAGACACTATGGATTACAATTATAGAATTTCATAACTTGAATGATTTAAGTGAATAACGAAGTGTCAATGATAAAGCTATCATATATTTTATTTTTGCAATAAAATATAACTTATTCATACTAATGTCAATATTGATACTATGAAAAATTTATTGGTTCACTTAGTTTAAAAACAAAACTATAATCATCCATGCATATTAAATTAAGTTTATTCCAAAGTATGAGAAAATGAAAACTAATTACTAACAATTGGAAATTTCATTTCATCATAAATTGAGAAAAACAAATGAGAATTTTGCACAAGTGGCAAGTCCCTTTCGAATTACTATGGGTAGGGCACACTAAAAGAGTTTTGGCGTTAAACCTATTTATCGTTTACTAAAAATAAACAGAAGATATTACTGAACAATCGTTGATATAAAGAAAAATGGCATTAATTTTTGGGCAGCAAGTAGACATTTTTTTTAAACAGGAAAAAACGCTTTCATTGTGAACACGTTGACAATGAAATCGGTGGTCTTTTGTGCGGTATTGACAGTGAACCCGAGTGCATAGCGTTACAAAAGAAAGCAGCAATTAATTTTGGTCCATTTGAAATTTGCAAGGTAAATGGAAGCAGCATATGGTGGTTGGTGGTTATTACAGAAATAATCACTTGGTTGTCACTGCCAACCCATTTCTGTGAAGTTTGTTTGCTACACACAACATTTAATTAATAAATATGATTGTTTGAAGACCCTTTGGTGTATTCGTAGAGTATAATATTTTTATCTTAGGGATGGCATCCTTTATGATCATCAATAAGATGGATGGTTTGAAAATATTTCATTATTGAAATTCATGAGTATTTAATTTGTATTTTATTGTAAATTTTGTTATTAAGGAAATTGCATAATTGTATTAAGATTATGTGGTTAGGTAAGTACTTTTTGGGTTTGACTTAGATGCCTTTTCATTGTCTTTTATCTTTCCAGATTTTTATGGTGATTCTGGTTTATTGTGAAATATATGGTTAAATTATTAGTTTTGTTAACTTTATACATTGTAGAAATGTAATAAATATGGAAACTTGAACATTAGAAAGATGAAACAACATTGTCATTCTCTTTCTTAATCAATCTATTTTTATCATTAATTTAACTAGTCAGCCATGAGATAATCTTTGCACAAGAGACATAGATGGTCTAGCTACTACATTATGGCAATAAGATGCCTTGATGTTATGAAATGCTCTCAAGTCAAGGTCTTGTTCTTCTAGATATAGAGAAGAGTAGAGAGAAGTTTGAGTAAGTTTCTTCACATCTTATAGATCTATTTATCATTGTCTCTTCTTCTTGGATGATATTTTAGAGTTTTGGTTCTTCCTAGATTGCATTTTAGGGGGCATGATTCTAACTTGTAATAGATGCATTTCCACAACATCAAACACTAACATTGCTAGCATATGTGTTTGTGGAAGTAGGCAGAAGAACCATAACAATTTTTAATAAAATGAAACTTTTCTAAGAAATCATATTTCAAACATGAGCAATTATGGATTAAAATTTAATATGTCTTATTACATACTAAAAGTCTTCATTATGTGTGGATTTACCCTGACATTATAATGTCAACAACATAAGAAAATAACCCTGAGATGCATGGGATGATCTGAAAAATGTTTCATTGGGCAGTTAAGTCATCCAAATAGGGTTGTACAATGTGCTTAATGTGGTGAAAGGAATAATTCATAGCCATCTGAAAAGTTTCCCAACATTTTTCAAACTGAAAGGGAGCTTTTGAATAATGCCCTTGGGAGGTTTATTATTTAATTTAGTTGGAACCGTATTTGGAGAAGAATCCATAGTGGATGAAGTAGATCTGGTAGGTTGATCAGTATCCTTATGAGTGGAGGGATTCAAAATACATTAATCCTTATTTCTTGTAGCCACCATAACTTCATTTTTTAGTTTGGTGGAGGAAAGCATCATAATCGAGGAAGAGGAAGCTGGATCCCGTGCAACCATGTTTCTTTCCTGGTTAGGAAAGGGATTTGTTAATATAGAAGGTGTGGGAGATGACTTAAGGAATTGATTTACTTCTGCCTGATGTGGAAAGTCCCGAGTAAAATGTTCCTCATTATAAATTAAGCAAGGATAACTAGGTTTCCATTTTTCATCAGGAGACTGATTATTTTGTTTGTTCTGTGAAGGATTATATTTTTTCTTCTTTCCTTTTCCTTTATTCTTACTTCCTGGTTCCTAATATTTGCCTTTCTTGGATTGGATGAGATTAATTTTAGATGTATTCACATGAGTAGTCGAGGATTAATTTTGGGCAGCCAAAATAGGAGATGAACCATATAGCTTACTTATTGGTTGTTTGGCTAGTAGAACCAATCACGCCATCAACAACATGTGATTAGTTATCGGGAGATGGGGGAAGACTTTGCTGAGGTCTCGGAGAATTAGGTATTTTATTGTAGAGTGTCCAAGATTCTACATAAATGAGAAGATATTGTGCATGAGAAATTACTAGCTCTTCAGTAACAACTCCACCTTTAGCAACATCTTCAGTTATGAGTACTAACAAATATTTGGTAAACCATTTAGCCAATAAATGATCGGGAACGAAAATTTTAACCAATCTACACCAACGTTGCCCCTCATGAATACGATCTGATATATGGGTGGAGTCAGATTGTTTAAAATAGGTCAAAAGTTCTGTTCGAATTTTGTAACGAACAAGAAATTCAAAGTGAGTTAGAAATGTATTTTCTAAGATGTTGAAGTTGTTAAAAGAAACTTGCAGTAACTCAATATACCACTTTTCCTTCATACAAGTCAGGGTCCACTGGAAAATACATTAACAGACAGAATCATCATTTAAAGAGTTCAATGAATACCATAAATGATATGTTATAACATGCCTAGATGGGTCTTCTCCAGGATTCCATTGAATTTTGGGATATCGCTTGACAATTTTGTAGGAATACTGAACACCAAGGAGAGTGACAAATGGGATCATTTGTAAGCTGGGTTAGATCTAGCAATTCAAGGGTTGCTACAAATGGAAACTACCTATTAAGTCTAGTGGAGGGTATCTTGGGTAAGATGGAATAACATGAGAAACAAGTATCTGCACTCTCGGATAAGGAGGATTTTGGTAGCCTGGATAAATGTAACCCTACTGCCTAGTTCCAAGATATCCTGGAAGGGGTTGAAATGTCTAGATTTGAATTTGTTGACCTTAGTAAGGAATTTGAGGAATACCTTGATATTGTTTACTAGAGGGATTTTACATCATCCATAGATAAGGTTGGCCAGTTTGTGCCTTGCCTTGCCATGTACAAGTTGATTCACTTGCATTTGAGGAAACATTTGATCAATCAATGGAGGTTGTATAGCACCTTCAAGAGATTGGGTAAGTGGGACTTGAGAGGTTCAAGGTACTGGTGGAATAGGTTGAGTTAGAGGTGCATCCTGCATAGGTTGACTTACTTGAGGTAAATCTTGAGAAGGGTGATAAATAGGTTGGCAAGTAGGAACTTGGGATGTAGGTCGAACAATTTGAGAAGTTTGAATTTGATTCACAAGTGAGCTAGGTTGTATGAGTAACACAAGATACGAAGGATTGGCATGCATCCCTGGAAATGGGGAACTTGAATAGGGTAGCACACCAACTTGTAGCATATGGTCAAGAGATTGGAACACTCTAGCAATAGGTTCCCCCCTGCTGAAAGATAAGGCAAATATGAAGGCACCTACCTTCCTAGAGGAGGGTACCTAGTGTAAGGTGGAGTGGTATGTTGTAGATGTCCATATCCACTAACATAGGGACCATATTGCTACTCCACTAAATGTTTGGCTAGAGGAGAAGGAGAAAATTATGTGGCACTCATGAACAAAGTACCAGATGGAATTCTAGAAGAGGATGACATGGGAGAAGTCCATGGATTGGTGGATTGACTCGAAAAGGTATCAGATAATGATTGACAACTAGGTGGAATGGACATACCACCATAAAAATGTGTTTTGAGTGATGTTGCAAACATGGATGTAACTACAACATTGGTTGTCTTGCTCATATTGTAAGACATGGGGTAAGAAACCATAGCAGACTCAGTCATGGTTAAATTCGCCAAAGAGGATTACTGAGGGAAACTTAAGAATGAGTTGAAAAGAGGAGAATGAGACAAAGGAGCTTGTATTGGATTATGTGGAGGAGGGACTTAATAGAGATGAAGCCCTCTTAAATGAACAAGAGAAGAAGTATGAGACTCTTCTTAAGGAATTTCCTCAATACATAGAAGACTAGGTGGATGTTTTTCATCATCGTGTCCAAGATATATAGGTTGTGGTTGAGTCAAAGACAAAGGAAAAGAAGAGGAAGAGCGTAAATTAATAGGTGTAGTTAACTGAAGTTCCTCTGGTTAAAATGTGTTTGAATCAAGAAAATTAGGTTCAATATTCTCAGGTAATAAAGTTTCAGGTACTTTTGTTTCAGCTATCTCAAGCTCACCAGCTAGTAGAGAAGTGATCTTGGGTTCAGTATTTAGGGGAAGTGATGATTCTGCTTAGTTAATTTCAGATGTAGGTCCATAAGGGGTAGTTTCCGAAGAACCAGATTCAATAGTTTGCATTTATTTGTTCTTTCAACGACAAAGAGTTGCTTCTAGAGGAAGACGAGAAAATATTTTCATCCTACAAAAACTATGGGGTTTTTGGGGTTGTTCTTCCATTATGGTTTAATATATTTTAAGAATTAACAGCAAAAATAAATCAAAAAGAGGTAACTAGGAAAAACGGTTTACCAAGTCATTGTGAACTGCAATATACCACCTTGGTGAAGCAAGGATTTACGTAAGGGTAGGAAATCCCCCTGGATGTTTTTTTCGGTGTATCACATTGTGCAAGGTAGTAGACTCAGTTACCTATGGTAGGATAAAAATCTAGTGGGGACTTCCAAAACATTCTCGAAGGTACATGGAAGTGTAGTCCGTAGTAGTGTTGTCTAATGCATAATTGTTTGATGAGTGTTCCCATATACTTATCATGCATGGAACACCATCCTATATACCCGAAGGTACATGGAGAACGATCCTATACACTTATGTACGTGGAACAAGATATCAACCCCGAAATGTAACGCTGACAAAAAATGACAACTCCTACTTTTAAAGACACCAGAACATATCTCTAGCCTAGACATCTATATGTTTATGTTAATGTTCCAAATGATCCTTAAGATTGATTCAGTAAATTTTAGAATTTATCATGAATTAAATTTCAGTTTTCAAGGCTCACCATGAGTTCAACTAAATTCCCTATAATGCAATCTAGCATGATAATAAGAAATCTTTTATGTTCAATGAAAAACTATCTATGAGAAGGAAGAGATTCAAATAATAATGCAACAAGAAACACTTCCTAATCAATTTTTTTCAAATGCAACTGCTTCAATTTCCAAATTTCACTTAAAATCGTAAATAGAAATAATGAAAAAAATATTTCTTTCCTCTACATCATCACATGCAATGAAAACTAATATTTACCTAGATCATTAATAAGATAAATTACACATAATGTCAATGTAATATGAATTTTTCAGACCAATCAATGATCAAACAACAAGTTTTCAAAATACCTAACTGACAAGAACAAACAAAAAATCCAAAGAAAATACCATGAAAGGCTAATAAAACCAAAACAAAACATAACGAATGATTTTCAGAGATAGGGATAGACTCAGAGACATAATGAAAACTTGCTAGACCAAATAAAATCAAAGAGAAAGGAAAATGAATTCAATTTTTTTCATCTTATAGGAATCATTGTATGTGCAAAATGGACACCAATTCATTACAGTGTGGTCACAAAGGAAGAAGATGTGTCTTGAAGCACTATGTCTCAAAACAAGAAAAGTGCTTGAGATATTTTGGCCAAAGCATAACACAAAAAACCAAAGTAGGCTCAAAACGGTGTTTTCCTAAGCTCAATCAATGTCCAAGTGAGTCAACCAAGATCACTTTAAGAGGTGAAAAGTATGCTAAGGTCAAGGAAACCACTAAGGAAAGAATCATTCCCCAGTGTAGTCGCCAATTTGATATGCAATTTTTTCACGATTACAGACGAAGGAAAATTCCCTATATCTAGTGGTCTGATCTAGAATAACAAAACACATAAAAGTTTGATTTTTCCTTAGAGAAATTAGAAAATTGGAAAGTAGCCTACCTAGATCTTGGAGTAAGATTTCATTACCTCCTTGCTTGTAAGCTCTAATTCTAGCTCCAAGTCCTATAATTAAAACCTACACACATGACTAAAACAAGAAAAGGATCCACAACATCCATGTAGCATAATCTTAAATATCTATTCAATGAATCAACATAGCACTGAAATGCATGAGTGCAAACATAACACAACAAATATAGAGAAACAAGATACTATTTGTATTATGAAATATAGGGGAGAGTTTACAGCCATAAATAGTAGATGACTTTGTAGATGTGTCCCGAGGTATACTTGTCCTTCCTTGTCACAGAGAACACCTCAACATCAACCCTACTACATTAATATGATGACTCCTTTAGGTTGAAAGCAATAGCATGAGGGAACTATCAATCTCCAAAAGCTAACCTTGATGCTATGGAAGGTAGTAAATATATAGGGTAAGAGTGGTAGTTTAGGATCTACCATTCTAGGCTTGAGATTGAAATATGATGGGAGGATGAGCTCAAGGGATAAGAGATAAGGTCTCCAAGATAGGATCAGATAGGAATTCGAGCTCTCTATTAGTGGTAAATAGTTAAAACTACCTTAGAAGCTTCCGGAAGAGGAAGCTTCAAAGATATTTTTTATTTTCTCGAATTTCTAGAATCAATGCACTTGTAGAAGGGAGAAACATGTGCTGACCCATGATGGTGCTCAGGTATGAAACATGCAATGAACGCATGTGTCCAGAAGTGAAATGTGTGTTGGGGCTAAAAACAATGATTTTGAGCAATTTGTCCTAGAAACTCAAACTTTTTTGAGAAGTGATGCTTAGGTCTTTGTGAAGGGATTATGATGAAATGTTCAAGGACGTTGATTGATCCCATTTGCAAGCCTTTTTGGCTTATGTGACAAAATGACCTGTAACAAACCCTATAGGGAAGCCTTTACTCTCAATGAATTTTCTAGAGAATTATTTTCCATTCATAATAATAAAAAAGAATTTTTACTTAAGCTAATCAATTTCTTAGCTTGGTTGGGAATTACTAATAAAAATTTTGACTTTCCCTTGTGCATGTTTATGATGAATGATTCTCCAACCTTAATGATGCAATACTAGTTAGATATCTACATGAAGATTACATTCTTGATATACATGTAGGGACTCTCAAACAAAACTCCACATGCATCAAGTACAACTGCATCCAATTATACTTCATCCATAAAATAAAAACTCATAGCATATATAATTTTACACTATTTGGTTACATTTATTTTTTCCTCCTTGTTGATCCATCCAAATGGATATCAGATAGGATGGTCATGAAACTCTGATCTAATTTTTTTGTTACATGTGAACTTGAGTTGAATAGAGCATCAATATTTTATTTTTAATGTATATCTTTATGACAAATAATTTGGTTAACTCCTTCTATTTTGGTTGACGAAAGCTGCTTAGATTCATTTCCTTCTGCATTGATGTGGATAAAATATTCTCACCCATGTCAGAATTACTCTCTACCTAGTTTCTCAAATATATCATCATGATATTTTTCTACTTCATATCCTTATTATAGTTCTTCCAGTTGAATTTGAGATGCGACTTATAGTACTTCTCCTCTATATGATCATCAACATTGCAATGATTAATAAGATATTTCCACTAGTGTGTTGTGGCTATTTTCTTCTTGGCCTTGCCCCCTTTACATTTATTATTCCCCTCCATGGAAGCTTCCTAGAGTTCGTTTTTCTTTGAATCACTTGACTATTCTTTCTTTTGACCTATATTTTCTATGTATTGTTCCTGTATACAAGCCTTGTCTACCATTTGGGGTTTGAAAAACAACATTTTATTTCATATATGGTTGTGTAGGCCCCCGAGATACTTAAGGAGTACATTTGGGTTGTTGTGAGGGATCATAAAAATTATTTCCATGTTTCATGACTCTATAGTGTACTCCTATAGAATCTACCCCTGTCTTTACCTGAAGTAATGCCATCAGATCGACTAGTTCTCTACATACCACATTGCGTAGAGTTATGAATTTTTGATGGCTTTCAAATCCTCCCACTTATTGGCGTGAGGAAGCCCTTCCATCCTAAGGGATGTTTTGTGGATTTCCGACTAGGTTAGGGCATGAACCTCTAATTTCAAACAAGCACATGAAAATTTATGTTCCTCAACTATGTAGTGAACACTATAGTAAACATCTAAGTGTTGCAGCTAGTGATTTAATTTGAAATAATCAATCTAACGTTGATACAATTTGATGTCGAACTTTTCTTCAATCTTGAACAGGGACCACAAATGGTTCACAATGCTTAAACCTAACTACTCTTTTTTGGGTTCTTTCTTGGACTCATTCTGTAGTTCTTCTTGATCCCTTGATTTTCCTTATGATATTCCCTCTTAGATGGAACTTAAGTCATTTCTAATTCCAAACTTTTTTGTTAGATATTCGATAATGAGGTTCATATTGTGGCCAATATCCAGAACTTTCACTTGAGAATCTCGTTATCCATTGCTAGGGTTTTATGAATTTCTGCTCAAACCATATCTTGAATCCTATTCAACTCCCCACAGCTACCAAAGAATACATTTTATTGTACTAATATGATCTATAAAATATTATGGGTATTCCACTCCATATTTCACCACTATAGATCTATTAAAATAAACTAAAATCTATACTATGAATGATCAATTACTTTAGGTTCCAGATATATTATTACTAATTTTGTTGTTTATGCATGCTATATATAAAATGCGAAAAATAAAGAACACTTAAATAAAAACCCATGCCTATCACAATGAACACCAATATATGCTTTAGGAGAATGAAACCCATTTTCCTCCTAGTGGCCCAGTTATGATGCCACTCGATATCCAACTATGGGTTAAGTTTGACTCCTTTAAGTATCAAATAGAGTTACAAATTTTACCCTTCTATGATATAATTTGTACTCTCCAAATGGCTATCCCCTATTTCATTAGTAAGGTGGCTCATATGGCATCCTCTTGAATCATGGAGGAAAAAACAAAAAGGTCAGCTTCTAGGTGGTATAATTTTTTCGTCTGAATTCTTATTGACATCTCTCTTACACCATTGGAAAGGTATCTAATTGTATAACAGAATCGTAGGGTCTAGCACTTTGGTGGGAAATATTACCTGAATAAAATGTCATTTAAGGCCTTAAATTCACCATGGAGGATTTGCGACCCCAATTATCCAAATTGGGCCTTGCCAATAAGACTACTCTGATAATCTCATTCCTTGAAATTTTCCACTCTAAAAGAAGTGAGATGGATGACAAATTTTATAGTGACTGAATCCAGATCACTGGTTAAGACAATGTAACACATTAATCTCCTAATTGGGAAAAATGTATTGGGTCTATCTTATTACTATTTTATGAGCATGTTATATGAAAAATTCTAATAGTGGAATGCAACCTCTTGTAATGATTTTCATTACAGGAATATCCATAATTTATGGGAAATTTATTCCTATGGGTTTGATGTTTCTTCCCTTTTTTCCCTATTACATTTCTTTGGTACATGTCACACATAGTTTTCTCTTATTCTTCCTTGCACTTGGACTCTACAACTACTTTCGCTCATTAGGAAAACTCTCACCCTCAATAGCATTTTCCAAACTTCCTCTTGCCATTTTATTTATCCTCTCCTTCTTCTCATATTTTCTCATCCTTTTCACCCTTTTGGTTTTTTGTTTCTTTGATTCTATTTGTCCTCTAACCTTAGAATCTTATGCTTATTTCTTTCTATGTTCTTTCTCTATAGCCTTGTCCCTAGATTTTCTTATGTACTTTGTTGTTTTTCTCCTCCCCTTTGTACCTTCCCTTTGAGGCCTATTATTGCCCATATTTCTTTGGCCCTTTTGTAGGTTTCTTCTTCTTACAAGGTTTCATGTTTTTATAGCCATGTGATATAAACATAACTCTACGTCTAGCTACTATATTGATATGATCATGTCCCTTAAAAATTTCTTCAATGAAGTGATAAGATGCTAGAGATTCACCTTCTTTTTTGATATATTTAAAGTTTCCTATCTCATATGATCCAATGTATGGAATAAAAGGAAGTCATTGAGATTTCTTAGATTTATGTAGAAATGTTGTGAAACCATGTAGGTGTGTTTGGTAAGCTATCTTTTAAACTTGTAGTTTGCCTTGAATAAAAATATGTAATAAAATTTAATATTTGATAACCCAAAATAAGCTGATATTTGTGTCATCTATTGAAAATGTAACAAGGTTGGGTCTTCATAATAGTATCAAAATGTAAAAGAAAAAGAAAAATAGATTATAATTTTATTATTATCCAAGCATGCATTTCATGCTTCTAGGATTTGTGAGGTCAAAAGAAAAATTACCATGAGTCAAAGTCCCATTTGAAGTATTTGTAAAAGAAAAAGAAATATTTTATTTTTCAAAAGGAGTCAAATTGTCCCCAAGACCAAGTCGACCCTCTAGATAATCAAGTCAGTTTTCTCAAAGGATGTGACTTTTCAAATATGCAAACTACTATATATTGGCCAACGTCCTGTTCCATTTGGACAAGTTATTCCTGGATTTTTTGTTGCCAGACATGCAAAATTGTAGAGCTAAGGATGCTAGCTTCTTCCATGATATGACTATGAAAGAATGTGGACATCTTGTGAAAAAGATGCAAGTTTCTCAATAACCATTAAGTGAAGAAGTTATTTAATGGAAAATTTTCCGAGTTTTTGAAGATTCATTGATGAAAAATAACATGGAATCTAGTGAATAGAATGGAGGGATGACTTGGTTCTTGTAAGGATATTGCTCCTAGTCTTGGGTCTTGGATATCTCACTTTGATATGTTTCTATAAGGAGGGAATTTCATTTCTAGGTTTTCCCATTTGGAAGGAGTTTTGACCTAGCTTCGAGCCTATACTTTCTATTCGTTATTCTTCTGTGATCTCCATGATATATGGATTTGATAATTGTTTGATGAAGAAACATAATATACAGTAAAAAAAATTTAATAACATTCACAAACAGTTACCATGAAATATAAATCACCTTAATTCTAAGCCTTAAATTTCTCAACATGGTATAAGATCTAAGATATAACAATGCAAACTTTGAAATGGGAACTATAAAATCAAAACAATAACCCTAGCCAAAATACCCCAAGAAAACATGAAAAACAACCCAAAAACAAAAAGTGTTTATTCGAGAATGATGTTTTATTTTTTATAAGGTTAATATTCAACATTTAAAAAAAAGTGGAAGTAAAACCAATTTTTTTGTGCAAAATAAATGAAAAAAACACACTAATGTTGTTGGTAGAATAACATTTTTCTTTTCTGGGTACAATTTCAACATTTTTTAGTAATGGAGTTAAAGATAAAATAATGGGATCGAAAACACATTAAAATTCCAACAATTTTCATCCATGTCATTAAGATATAATAACATGACACTAAACATTGCTAAAATTCTAATTGTTTTCAACCATAATATTAAAGATATTTTTATTTTTTTTACAAATTTTCAACCATAGAATTAAAAAACTTTAAGTTTTCAATGTATTTCAACCATGACATTATGAACAAATTATATGAACAAATTATATGACTAAATTAATCAAAATATCAAGACTTGTAGATTGAATGAAACATAAATGATTTCTCTAAGTTATTATTGCATTTTGGATATTCTAAAGAAATAAATTCATTATAATTAAAACATATAATACAACAAACATAAAAATGACTCATAACTTCATATAACATCATTTATATAAATTATCTTAGACAATCATTCAAAATCACTCACATGTTCTTGCACACCATCAAAATTCACATCTTCAGATGAATGAATGGATGCATATGAAGATATTCGATAGTCTTCTCATTCAGGAACTAGTGCCCCATCTGAGTCAACATGCATGCCCACCATTTTAGGTTTCAAATGTCTTCTATATCTATGACTGGGTTGAAGAGACTCTGATCTCAACATTGTTTCTTTAGGTAGCAACCTCTTTAGAATCTCTATAGTCCTGAAGCAAAGAGTTTCTCTCTTTGTTAAATTGAAGTCATAAACAAGTATGTAAACATCCTCCATTTGTAAGAAGTCTTTGTGGAGACAATTTGTATTTGTACCCTTTATTTTTCTCTTTTCGCCAATTTTTTTATCAACTACCATATCTGGATTGTACACACCATTGAATGGGTGTGTATTTGTGGCATACCAATGTACTTCAACACTTGCAACATCTTTAATTTTTGTACTTACCTTTATAACCTTGTCAACCCATAATGGATATCCATGTGCATCTCCATCTGCTAACACTGCGATCATGCAACCCTCCTTAATATCTTGTACTAAACCCATATAAAGGTGTTCCATGGCTTCACGTTGTGCATGAGATATTCTGGAACCAATATACTTTTATCTTTCCTCTACTTGTAAAAAATTAATAATACCTTGATATTGTTGTTGTTCAACAATGTTTCTTTCCTCATGTTCACTTGATACATTTAGTGGCCAAATAAATGGATTCTTCAAAATTATATCTTCATTTGTTGATACTGAAATGATATCACTCTGATTATTGAAAAAATTCTTCCAGCAAATTGAATCAACAACATCAAAGTTCTGATATGTATATCTAATAGAATTTTTAATTTCTTTCAGGAAATCAGAATAATTTATATCTCTCTTCTTCCTTTGTGCATTATGAACTTCAACAACTGGTTGTAATAACAATATATTTGATGCAAATATTCGATGATCTTGAATTAACTTAAAAAATGGCAAATCTGATGACGATGCCCATTCTGTAGTAGTTGAATACTTCTTGCCCCATATTAGTGTTTTCCAATCAATTTTTTGATATGAAATTGATGTTGGAAGCTAATGTCATTAATTTGTTCAATGCATTTATCCACACCATGTGATCCCAAAATAAACCTTCGAATGTCGATAGTTTCTTCCAATACATGAAAAGTAGGCTTTGACATGTATGATTTCTTAATAGATTCAACCAATGATGGAAAGCTCCCAATATCCTTCCTCCTCAATGTCACTCAAAAACGACTTAACATCTGATAAATATGGTCATGAGTGTGCCCAACAAGAAGGAAACCAACCTTTACCTTTTGAAAGATTCTCAATTCAACAAGCATGTATAAATATCCAAAAACAATCTGATTTTTGTTTTTACGACAAGTGTTGTCTAATTGTAGATACAAAACTTCAGGAAGATTACTAGACCAGTGAGAAAGCACATCATGAATTATGGTTATTGTTAGATTTGCATCATTATTAATATTTGGAGCTGTGAAGTAAACCCTTGGAAACATTTTCCCATTGAATACCATACAACCAGCCAAGTGAAACCAAATAAATTTTTCCTCTAAATTTTTGGGTGTAGGAACAAAAAATGGTAGAAGTGTTTTGTTCTGGTCCACACCATCAATTATCAAACCCAAATATTTATTTGGATTATCATAACACTTATTTTGATGCTTGTAAAATTTTTTCCTTTCACTTGTTTACTATTTGCAATGCTATTTAAGTGCTTTGATAATGGAATATACACATAACAAGAAAGAAAGATATTAATGAATATATTTTCCCAGTTTTTGACTATACAATTTAAAAAAATAATCTTATGAATGCTTACGTCTTTCTGCCCTTTGTCATTTATCCCTTTTTTATTTAAGAGAAGCACATGTACTACAAACTCCATCCTTGTGTTCTTAGGAATACATATATTTTTGAATTATTTCTTCCATATCTTCACAAAATATTGATATGTAATAAAACGACCAATTCCTTTAACACTTTCTGCATATTCTTTGTATAAGTTGTAGATTTCTCATCTTGAGAAATTATCCTGAATATGTATTGTGTCTCTATTTGGCATACACTATCTATGCTTTGAAAATAAGTCTTGCATCCATGACATTATAGTATTTGCTAATGGCCCAAGCTCTCCTTTATGACGTACTTTTGAATAAAATGTGGGATATTTTTCCAAATTTTATTGGATTCTTGAGAGACGAAAATTACCAATTGCATGAAACATTTTGAAAGCCTTTCTACAGAGAAATAAAGACCTAATATGATAATCATAACTTGACAATGTAGATTGCATGCTCCCCACTAAATATGAATTTTGCATGCTTTTATTCAATATCTCTTCCTTTTCTCCAATGCAAACTTCAAATCCATATATTTCAAGCAATCCTTTTGACAACATTCACTTCATATTAGATCACTAATATAACTTCTTCTCGTGAGATATTTTTCTCTACCTCTTGTATAACTAGAACATCTTGGATTGATACAAAAATGTCTACTCCCACTCTTAGATACAATATTTGTTGGCAATGTCTCCATCATTTCATCATCATTTGTATAAAAAATTTCATCATCATTAGGAGGAATATTATCCTCACTATGATCACATTGAACATAGTTAGGAAATTCATCACCATCATTGTTTGAAAAATATTCATTACCATCCTTAGTTGCAGGAATTTTTTCACTACCATCATTTGTGCTTTTGAAATACTGACTTGTAGTATATTCTTCATCATCTTCAACCTGCCGTTCATCAATACTGACCTCATAGTCTTTAGAATTAGGACTAAGTGGAAAATTTGACTCTCTATTTACTGTATATTCTTTATCTTGTGCTTTGTGAGTGCTGCTCTCATATTCCTTAGGATTAGGACTACATGGAAAATGTAACTCTTTATTTACTAGAAATTATTCATCCTTCCCTTTGTCACTACTACTCTCGTAGTCCTTAGGATTAGGAATAAGTGGAAAATGTGATTCTCTATTTACTGAAAATTCTTCATCCCGCCCTTCGTCATTGTCAGTATCATAGTCATTAGGATTAGTACTAAGTGGAAAATGAGACTCTCTAATTACTGGAAATTCTTCATACTTCCCTTCATCATCGCTACTCTCATAGTCCTTAGGATTAGTACTAAGTGGAAAATGTGACTCTTGATTTATTGGAAATTCTTCATCCTAGCCTTCATCACTATTGCTCTCATAGTTCACAGGATTAGGACTAAGTGAAAAATGTGAATCTCTATTTATTTGAAATTCTTCATCCCGCCCTTTGTGAGTGCTTCTCTCATAGTCCTTAGGATTAATACTAAGTGGGAGATTTGACTATCTATTCATAGTGAGAATTTTTGTTATATTCATCAATATGAATATAGTTGTTACACAATGAAGATGTCGGTGCTTCACAAAGAGAAACTTCAATATCAAAAGAAGCCATAAATTTAAAATAGAATAGGTTGAATGATACAAATGCACCCCCTCGTAATGATAATATATAGATTAAAGAATGAAAATTTTCCTCCAAAGTTCCCTCAAAAAAATTTCGCTTAAAAGTTTCCCTCCAAAAAAACTGTTTGAAGTGTTTCCCTCCAAAATTTTCTTCTACAAGTTATTCAAAAAAATTCTACAAAAACTGTCTCTTAAAAATTTTCACCCTAATTTGCATTCAAATTTTCCACACAATTTTTGCTTAATACATTCCTTCAAAATTAAACTAATTTTTTTACTTAAATTAATATTTTACTTATTATGTAACATTTACTAGACAATTGATTTTTTTTTTAATTTATATTATATCTTTTATCCCACATGTAACATAAATTAGTGTGTCGTCATAATATTAAGTACGTTCTAAGTTTATATAAGTTTATTTTTAATACCACATTTAGGGAGCGATACAAAAATTCCATAATTTCCACTATATAATAAATTTTGTTATCACTATTTCTCACATCACATCAAGGCTTCTTGAGGTTTCTATAAAAAACTTGGAGCGATTTTGTGGAGCAACTACATTGTCATCAACAACACATTGAACGCAAGATTGTCGCATTTCAAAGGTTAGTTTCCATTATAATTTGACCATTCAACAAGGAATTTTGGCAAAATAGTTTGTTATATGCTTATGATTCATTTTTTTTTAAATTTATTTTCTTTGTCTTGGGGGGGAAGCTCAATTTATTACTTCGAAAAGTAGGAAGATTTTGAAACTAGGTAGAGTTAAGTTCAAATCCCACTAATTGCAGGTCTTAAAACCCCCATAGGTTTAATAGTAGTTACGTATCAACTGGGTTGTTATGTTCATGCAGGATACTAGACAAAAAAATCATTCGATTGTTATTATTTTTTTTAACATTTAGTTAATGAAATATATATTCCTTTTCAAAAAAAAAATCACATGGGAAAGGCTTGCCCGATGCCCCCCTCATAGATAGGGGTACGTTATGCTACTTGTGGGCCCAACCATGGGTGTGCCTTCTCACTGTGCCACAGGTGTTCCATCATGCCCACTATGTCACGGGAGGGCATGCCCATGGTCGACCACACCCACCCAACACACAGGCCTGTGCCTTTGGTGTGCCAACCCGTGGCACAATGGGCATGTCCTGTGCCTTGGGAAGGTGCGCCCAATCATAGACATGCCTTGTGTGGGGCACAACAACCCCTTGATAGGTAGGGGGACGATTTTGTGCTTGCCAAGGGACCACTGTGGCCTGGGTAGGCATGTCCACTAATGGCATAGTGCCCCCTTTAAGGCAGGAGGATGATTCTTTGACACCTTCATCCCACATCTACCTAGGTAACCCTCCAAGCAAGGTAAATATGTAATGTAAGGCCTACTAGGTGACCTTAAGCAAGTGGAATCGATGAAAACACACCAAACGACGTTCCACATCAGCAACAAAACTCCCTAGAGCCATCCCAACCACTCAGGTAACCAACCCATGAGGTTAACTGAAGTTTTAGACCATTAAACCCTTGAACGCTCCCTTGATATAGACATGCATGCATCCAAGAGGCTCTAGATAGTCCCACAATATTGGTATTCATGCATCAACAGAATTTTCTCCTCATACCTATGCATGTGACTCAGGGATTTGTGCCATGTTTTCATGCCCAGAGCCGAGGTCACTACCCAATACTCAATGGCAATTTCACAACTGAAAGATAACAGTAGAATAAGGATACAAATGCAATTACTTGAATAAGGACTTAATTGTACCCATAGTAGCCATGACAAACATTTCATCAAACATGTGACACATATGTAATCTATAGGTTTAAACAACATATTTGAGCATAGTGATCTCATACTTATTTGAGAATCGCTAAGAAGAATTATTCCCTTATATCATTAGCTGCATTATCAACTATTAGGTCATAGATACATTGTTCATTCATTTACAAATCAAAACATGAGGTGAGCCATACATCGTCATTATCATAATACATGCTTATAACCAACATAATAACAACCAACATATCAAGGATACATCAACCATAGAATCCACATATAAAATAGTACATTTACACAGAAGATACCAAGGAAAGAACCTCTTATTAATGAATTCAAAAGCCAACCCAGGATGGGACTACCACGTTCCACCCGACCATATATTGGCTGAGCCAAATCTCTCTTCGTCCAATCACCCCTGTGCCATATTTCAAGCATGAATGTGGGAATCAAACCAAAAGAACTAACCAGGGTGTCCCGAGGCTAAGCCACCTCACCCACATCAATAGAAACTAGGTTTTACCGCAATTCACACTGGATGACTAGGGAAAAACAATAAACATGTAATACCAGGCTTTAGCATGATCTCCACTAGATCACTAGGCCAAAAAAAGCATGGATGCCACAGTATTTATCCACCCACACCATGAGGAATTTTCTTGTCTATTAGTCTCTCAGGCTTTACCACAATCCATAGTCCAGTTCACGGATTACTGGGTCATGTGTTCTTTCCTTCGGAGATCCACCTCACTTAGCTTTGAATCCATCCGACAATCCAGCTCAATCGAAACATGAGAACCCTGTCACACTATGGCTATCCAGAAATGGAAAGGATAGGCTGAAAACACTGTCACACATAGGAAAACCCATGCCATAACAATAAAGAACCACATGAAACACCATGCATGCCAAATCTAGCAAGGAAAACACACATGGACATTGATACTTGCAAAGAATCCTGTTGTAGCTAATTAATCCTACTCTTCCTTGCTTTCCCCTTCTTTCCTCTTTCCTCCTTTGCCTTCTTCGATCTAATGCCAAAGTTCTCCAAGAAAACTCTAAGTGTCCAAAAGTGAGAGAGAGAGAGAGAGAGAGAATAAGGAGATAGCTCCAAAACTAAACTAATAAAAGGTACCAACTAATCCTCATAATTTTTTTTATTAATTAGGTCTCTATTTTCTTCATTTTCCTCCTCACATGCAACCTATGACCTTTCACCTTCCTTTTCTCCTTATTTCCATTATTTCCAAAAATAAATGTGCTAAAAATATCATTTTTCCTTTCGAAAGCCTTAACCATTGCCTTTGCCAAACTCCTTAGCCATAATAAACCAAATGAAGACCCACACTCGGATGTTTTTCCCAACATTCAACTTAAAATAAGTGTCCCATCAACCATGGTTATTATTTTTCCTTTATTAACTTTTATTACATGGAATTTGCACGAGGGTTATTACAGATTTTAGAATCAGCCCCCTTCCTAACAGGGGGACACTCTATCACCGGTGGGAGTAGGGGGCTGCTGTGTCCTAGGTGGGCATTCCAATTGGTGTGCAGTGCCCCATTGGTAGGCAGGGGGTTGATTCTCAAAATCAGCCCCCTTCCTACTAGGGCATTGAAGTGTTATCGATGGGCACACCGCCGCAGGGTACAATGGCCCCTTTCCAAGAAGGGGGTTGTTGTGCCCCTAGTGGGCACAATTGGTTGTGAGTGTGCCTTCCCGCAACAAAAGAATGCCTGTGCCTTGGGCGGGCATGGCCGGTTATGGGCGTTCCCTCCCACGACACAATGGACATGCCAGAAACACCTGTTGTGCCTTGGGCAGGCACGCCTGGTCATGGATGTACTTGCCCATGGCACAGTGGGTGTGTAGGCACACTGGATGTGTCACATGTGGGTACACCTATAGCTGGGCGCGCCTGCCTAGTGCATAACAACCCCTTGGAAGGCTGCGAATCTGCCCCCTGCTTGCAAGGGGGCCTCTGTTTTCCAAGAGATCATGCCCATCAATGACACAGTAAACCCCTAGCAAGTAGGGGCCTGATTCTAAGAATTGGCCCCTTGCTTACTAGGGAGAATTGGCCCCTTGCCTACCAGGGAGAATCGACTGATTGGAAGGCATGGGGTGGGGGGAAAATGTAATTGTTTTTATTTTGTTTTTAAGTTAATGGATTTTTTTGGTACCATGGATGAACTTAATAAGCCACTTGACATGGGGATTGCTATGCATTTTTTTGGAGTTTTTTCATTTTTAAATTTTGTTTGTTTACTTAAGATTTTTTGTTTTTGTAATTATATATATATATATATATATATATATTTGCAAGAAAATGGCATCAAGGAAGGTTACTGTGAATCTTTCTGGACCAAAGGTAATAGTTACATCATTTATAGAAGAAGGTGGACCCTAGAAAAATACTACTGAATGTACCCGACCTGAGCTAATGACTAAAAATATAGAAAGTTGCTCCTCAAAGGAAAATAAGTTGATTTCTTACTTGAAGAAATCATAAGAAGTGAAGCTTACAAAATTTTCATGGTTAGTGAAAGATAAAGAAGGTGAAGAAGATATGCATGTATATTTCTATGCTGGTATGATTTATGATGGTGGAAGTTATAAGGTGTTGGGAAAATTACTAGACATATATTTGATGTTGGATACTGAAGTTGTTTATGTACTTACAAAACCGCCTAAGTGACATGACAAGATTAGATATCATTTTGCATTGTTGATGTACGACATGACGAATGATTCTACAATGACATGTAAACAAATCATAAATGACACTACACAAAATATCGTAAGTATTGTTATTTATATTTATGTGTTTTGTATTATTGTAATTGCATCATTATATTTTTGATAACTTAGTTATTATTGACATATTATATTTTGTTTGATAGAATTTTACTGAGGGTCTTTCAATTATGTTCGGGGGAATTTATTTTATAGAGCTAGATATTAAGAATGTTGTTGGCAATTTCTACTTGAAAGATATGGCAAGCCAGTAAAGAAAGGTACTTCATGATGCTATAAGACTACATACAAGGGATCATAAAATGATGCCTATAGTGGATCAATCTAGTAAATATAGTCATGTTACT
The DNA here is from genome assembly GCA_031772625.1 of Pinus tabuliformis. NCBI lineage: Eukaryota > Viridiplantae > Streptophyta > Pinopsida > Pinales > Pinaceae > Pinus > Pinus tabuliformis. Next base: position 409,612,430 of record CM062813.1, read on the forward strand.
TACGAAGATGAGGAAGATGAAGTTGAAGAATATGTTGCCATTATTGAGGATGAGATTAGAACTGATGTTGGAAATGATAAGAGCCATAAAATACCAAAAGAAAAAATTCTGAAGAATGTCTCTCCTTTTATTTGATGATGAGGATATTTCTTATGTAGATGAAAATATGATAAACGATAGGAGAAGAAATTAAAATTTGATCAGTCTGAAAAAATCATGGCTATTAGTGAAGAACCTGGTCAAAACTCAAAAGGAAGCAAGGAAATCATTACCAAGAGCTAATTTAGAGGATGACATTATTAAAAAAACAAAATGCCATTCGACATCAGTTGACAAAGAAAATATAAATTGAGGGTGGTCGTACATTTCAACATAATGTAAGACAAATCTATATCCAAATGAAGGACAATTTAAATATCAAATTAGAAAGCCACACCACCTACATGTTCAAAACTTGAAAACATTGATGAGGTACAATCCACATGCTCATGTGGTTGATTATGTGCTTCTTGTTGATCCAATTCAAGTTCCCAACAAAGAAGCATTTGATAGGTATAAATGTTTTAAATACAAATATTATTTTCTTGGGGGAAACCATTCTCTACAAAATAAAAGGAAATTGATGAAGGAATATCCCAATAACCCGTGTTTCGAAACAAAGAAATGTATCATTTATGTTGGTTTAACAAATACAGAAGCAAATTTATTGGCATGGGATCATAATACAAATAATGAGTATACTGTGTCTATGAATTTCATCCAAAGGGTTAGATTTATGCATAATGAATTTGAGGAAGAATGTGGTGGGGATAAGACAAAGGTTAGTCTAGCCTTATACAAAGAATGTTGTATGGAAATAGGTTATCAAATTAAGGAAAAAAATAATTCAAAAGGTGGAAAAGTAAATACTGAAATATTAAGAGGTATGGATAACATTTTTCAATTGAAATTTAGAACTTGAGAGATATGGGAATTGATTAATGAGATTTTCGACATGTGGGAGAACATTGGCATAAAAAACTAGATGGTCAAAAAGTCTAAACCATTCATATGTAGCAGCAACAAATCAGGTCCTGAAATGAAGCTCCTTCCACAAGACATGACTATCACACCTTGGAGAGAATTTCAAGGAGTGAAGGATGAAAATCTTGTCAAAATAATATTATCTCATGTGAATTCAGGTGAATTATCATTGGATGAATTGCGCGAAGAATTTCAAAAGTAATTTTGTTTAATTATTGTTACTTATTTCTATATTATAAGTTTCATTTAAATATAACATATTGTTGTTGTTAGTATTTGTTATACATATCATTATATTAACATTTTTTTAGTTTATTTATTCAATCACAAGGTTTATATGAGAATACAAGAAAAAATGGTTAAATTATTGAATGAAGATTGTTGGGATGATGTTGTACGCAACTACCCAGATTCAAGTTCTACATCGACACTAAAATAATTTTATCTTGCATTTAAAAATGTATGTTGATTTATAGATTCATTTTTATTCGTGTATATATTATTTTTATTTTATAACTTATACATATATTTGTTTATTTCATTAAAGATGAAGAAGGATGCAAATGGAACACGAGATAGTTTCATAATCTTTATTGAAAAAAATAATATGGAAAGGCCGAGAAAGCAACGTCTTAGTAAGGTTGAACTTGATCCTAGTCTTACTCAATTTATTTGGAATGCGATCGAGACTATCTAATATAAAATAGTACAAGATGATTGTGAAGACACTATAAAAATCATACCTAAAAGGGATTATTCCCTAGTTATTATAGATATTCCACATGGTTTAAATATCCCAAACGTTGAATATGTTAGTGACCCTTATACCTATCAATATTTTAGTAACGTGGATGCAAGATTTGTAGAAGTCACAACATCACCATTTCGAAGATTTGCAGCATTTCATTTAGACACACAATTTTCAATGTTATTGATAAGCTTCAAGCGAAAATAAAACTCAAGGATGAAACTTACATGGTAAGAAGTTGAAATTGTATGTTTGATTAATGTTAAAAAAATCATTTATGTACAAGTTAATTGAAATTTTACTATTTCATGTTACAGGAAAAAGTACAATCTTATTAACCGCGAAGATCAACCAATTATAAGTTATTGTGAGTTCATCGATGTTGAATGTTGGAAAAAAGATGTTAGCTATAAGCCTATGCTTCTGAATCGGGTAGATCAAAAGAGTCATAGCCAAGTACTCGGTCATGATGTCGTTGTAAAAAAACTAACATATGAAGATAAAGAAGCAAAATGAGAGATAGTTAACATTTATCAAAAATCATAGTAATTGATTAAATATATTATAGATTTATGTTCAAATGAAAGAGGTTGGGTTTTGGATTTATTCTCAAGCCCAGGTAAGATTTATTATATAAAATTGAATTTCACTATTTTCTTGTTTAATTTCTATGTGTTTATACTAATTTACTTAATTATTTCTTTTGTACTTGATGTTGCCTACAAAAAGGAAGAAATTGCATTGCCATTGTAAAAGACCTAGTACAGTGAAAATTTATTCAACAAAGAATTAATGTTGTTCAATTTCTTCCAGATGCAATGTAAGAAGTTGGTTTGGAATGATTAGAAAGACATACATCAGGAGATTCACAAACATCAAAGAACCATCAACAGAGGAAACCGACCAGACTGAAGCAAAAAATATTATGGAAGAAGAGAATGATGAAATCTAGAAGATGAAGAGTATGGATTACGTGAAATTATTGATTAAATTTAATTTATGCTTGGAAATGAAGTTCAACTTGTCCTAACGATGAACCACACTGGTTGGTTCGAAACGCGTCGACAAATGAGATTCCATGTGATTTTCGCCGAAATCTTTCTCTAACTATTAATTAGTTATACTTATAATGTTTTGACTTTGAGATTTTATGAGAAGAATAAGTTTTCATTTATTGTTGTTATATGTTTAATATTTGTATTATGTGATTTTCACTTTAATTTTTATGTGAATCATTATTCTTTGAGAAAGTTCTGATTATTATTATTTTTTGACATGAAATTCATAAAAAATGTTATTTTCTAACCCTTTTTTGTTAAGTTTTTCCTATAAAAATTGTTTATTTGACATGCGATTTTTAGAAAAAAGGTGTCAAAATGTGTAATTTTTTTGTTACATCTATATTCAAAATGTGTATTTTTATGTCAACTGTAAAAAAATATTGTTTTTTTAGTGACAATTATTTGGTGTGCATTGAAATACTAATTAACAATATATAAATATGTACAAGACTAAAACTTTAAAATACCGACCATTTTTTTTAAATATGAAAAAAAAGATAAAGATCTCACTACAAACAAAAATTGAAAAGAACAAAAAACAAAAAAATATGAAGAAGACGACTACTTAAAAAATTGTTAAATTTAAAAAATAATTATCCACACTTAATATATTAGAAGATTTATAGTGAAAAGATAAGTATTCTAAAAAAAGGGGTTGACACTGCATCAACACTTTTCAAAATCAACATGAAAATCACTAACATTTAAAAATAAAGCACATACGAAAATTTAAAGTGTTAAAAAATATGCTAAAATATATATATATATATATATATATATATATATATATATATATATATATATATATATATATATATATATATATATATATATATATATATTATGAATCAACACTTTTCAAAATCAGTTATTTTTTTGCTACCTCAAAAAAATGGGTAATCGGTATAGTTCCCGTTTCAAAGTTTACATTCTTGTATGAAAAAGAAAACTAAGGATCACATCTTAGTGGCTTATTTCAGTAGCTCTCATTAAATTTTAGAAGCTTCTCTAGTGACTATGGAAACTTCTCATATCATCTAAGGCTCCCTTTTGGACCCAACGCTCATTTTCTATCTATCCATATAATTCACAATGATGGGGACTGAGATTCTATGGAATTAACACTATTAATCTCTATGATTTACACAATGACTACATTTGTATTCATAGTGATCTCCAAATTTCTCAGTGATCTCGCTATTTCTCAGAGGTCCTACTCTTCATCTTTGTAATAATGCAATCTTGCAGTCTATTTTCACTATATCCCTGGCTGGATGGTTCACAACTATGGTCTCGCTACTACACGTATGGTCTTGCTATGATATATAGTGACTCAAATAGTCCTCACATTGGTTCACATATTCTGAGGACACATTTGATACCTATTGCAATTGGATGGTCTCATACAACAATAATGATCTTGTTTAGTTCTATGGATAGTCTTGCTATATTATAGTGACTTTGCACACACACACTTGCGACTCGGGTTCATTTCTCTAAGTCTCTTGGTTTTCATTCCTTTTGGATCAATATACTGAAGCATGTAAAGAGGCTTGTTCTTTGAAAATGTGGATGTAACCACTATGATGGCTCACATGAATGTTATGTTTCTTTGGTTCATATCAATATATCTCTATGGTGGCATATATATGCATTATTTCTCAGAAGACATAACATTTCATAGCTCACACACACACACATATATTTGGTGACTTCCTCTATAGGACTTGCATTCCACAGTAGCTCATGAAAACGTACACTAATTTTGTGGCATCATGATTCTTGAGGAAGTGTAACTCTAAGACATAATAATTCTTGACTTGCTCTAATTAGAGTCTATCTCATAGTATGATTTAGTGTCACATTGAATGGAATCAACATAACTCAAAGCTTCATTTTATTTTTTTTATTTTTTAGGCTCATCGCTTAAATTACAGAGATTTGTATAAATCTCTCTCTGCTCTAAACAGTGGCATGGAAATTCATATTCTATGTATGGCGTGGCAGTGACATCTCATCCATAGGGATCTTACTCTATATTCAAATGGTCTATGGCATTAGAAATAAATGTGGCTCTTAGAAGTGAATTGGCATTCCATCATACAATGACTTGTACAATGATATCATTACGTAACTCAACATCACTTCTAGAGAATTGTTAGTTACATTGACTCTATAACATGACATCAGTGGCATCACCTCTATGGAAAATATATGACATTATGATATGAAATTGAGCTCCAATGATTTGAGGTTGCCATTTATCTCTAGAACACATATTTTTAGTTAGATAATGATTAATATAACTAAATTATGGACAAAGTTATATGAAAATTCTGCCAAGAGACTTCTTGTCTATACGTATAACGAAGCTGAACTTCACCATGATGTTGACTTCGAACTTTGAAATAATATGATATATGGCTTAACAATGATTGATGGATATAAGAATGAAGCATTAAAATAAGTATGAATGGATTGGTTTATCCCTCTGCTAAGAATTTGTGTTTTAAATGAAGTTGGTGATGTTAAAATACCAGGTCTCCTCAACTCAAGTGATTGCAGATGATATCACTAGTAAATATGTTCCTCCTCGTGTCAATATATTTTATAGTCTAGGGGGGATCACACTTACCTATTTTTTAGTACAAGTAGCTATAGGTTTTGCTATGAATTTTTATTATCATCCGAGTGTCACATAATCTTTTGCCTCCGCTCAATACCTAATGACTAAATTTAATTTTGGTTGGTTAATTCAATCAATTCATCCATGTTTGACAAGTATGATGGTTCTAATGACGATCCTGCACATATTCTGTGTTTATAAAGAGGAAAGGTAAATTCTAAGAGGTACATATAATCCTTGTGACTTCTGTTTATTTCTTATAATGTTTTAAGTCATACGGATGATCATTTGAAAATGGTCTGAAAAGTCTCTAGGGTTTTGTAATTGATCATTTGCATGCTTTTAAAGATATTGAGAATATAGGGTTTGTAGGACTTGAAAATCTATGAAGACTTGAAGAATCTTGTTTCTAAACTCTAGCTTAGATTTAATTAACCCTAGAAGCAAAGGATTAAGCTAGAAAACCATTTACCTCACTAATTGTTCCTTGTAAGGAATCCCTAGTTCTTGGGAAATGGTATCAAGGGTTTGCATGTTGAGTGTTCTTTGATATTAATAATATATTGAAGCCCTAGCATAAAATATTTTTGAGAGGAAGACTCTACGGTATGTATTAAACCCTAGAAAAAGTTGAATAAAGATAAAACCTAAGGCTTAAAGTAAAAACCATAGGTCTTGTTGTTTGCGTTGAGAGTAAAATCCCTAATAAGGGTTAGGTTAAGGAATATCTAGTTTTTGTAACTAGAAACCTAGAAGTACACTTCTAAGTAATCATGGAAACACTATATTGATAGGATTGACATCATGTTGTTGTCTTTGTATATTTCACTTGGTTGTACTTGATGCTTGATGATGACTCCCATATAATGATAAACATGATGGAAAGAGGGAGCTATAAGGAACTTGATGGATATGCTATTATAGCTTCTAGTTGATGAGTTCATTCTAGAAACACATTAATGATTAAAAGCATGAAGTAGGACCTTACTGCAATATGAAGATAGAACATGTAAAGAAATGTTGACTTCAAAGGGAGAAAAAAGTAAAATTTGACATGATACTCTGAATATAGGATATTATAAGTGGGTAACACTGATATTGGTGATTTGCGTGGATATGAATTGGCTCCCTAATAGGACATATCACAAAAACAAGTGAAGAGGCTAGAAGGAGAGCTTACTTGATGATGTTGTGCCAAAAACTACCTAATTTTATCTGAAAGCACATGGATTGAGTGAGAAACACTATTGATGACTTGGAAGATCTTGAAAGCAGAATTGAAATTTGGAAACTTTATGTGAATTTTTTAAGAATATGAAGAAAAACTTTGTTATGTAATTGGAATGTACTAGTATCTCTGAGAAACATTTTAGCTCGTTGAAGATAATAATTGAACCAACCACTAACAATGTTGCATGAAGATTGTCATGATTCATGAAACTCATAGTTTGACATGATAAGAATGTTGTCACGGTGGCTTCACTTAATTGAACCTCTATCATAGCACGTGTGTTCGTGGCATACTAAAAAATACCCTTAATTTGACTACATATTGGAAAATAACTCTAAAAATCACATTATTTAACTCCATATCAATACAAACCCAATAGACCTTCCCAATTTAAAAAACCCCTACTTTCACTAGATATTGTAGGTTTCTATTTTTACATTAACATTTTTGATACCCCTTTATATATTTTCATTAACTTTGAGCTCCATTTTTTATACCTGCCAATATTAAAGCCATTTACCCCCATGATATGCTCAATATATTGTGTCATTTTCCATCAATATATATCCCCCAATATGAACCCACGCAGTATGATATTTCTCCCCCAGTGAAGCCCCCATAAATGTTGTTAGAAGCCAAGAAACCCTGTCAAGAATAATGTTTAATATCTAGGAATGAAGAAGGTCATGTATGATATGATGATGAAAAAGGAAGGAGGAGCCTTGCAACTAATATTAAAGATCCCCATGGATGAAGAAGTAGCTAATGTATTGATGAAGTATGAGACAAGCTAAGACTTGTGGATGTGTCTTCCTAGTTGAGAGGGGGCAAGGATCTATTCCACAATTGAGAGGAAATAAGGATTATATCCCTAGTTGAGAGGGAGTGATGGTGGACACCGTATTCTCTTCTACCATGTGTCATGCACTAGGCAAGGATTAACAGTATTACATCTAATGAAGGCCATGGTATGGAGAATGGAGGATTGGATAAGCATCTATGACTGATGCTCCTTAAGGATTAGGAATCCAAGATAGAATTAGTCTCATGGACCGAGACTCTTTGAGGTTTGGATAGGGCATCCAAGATAATAGTGGTTGAAAAGGGCCAATATTCTTTGAGGATTAAGAATCCAAGATAAGAATAGTCCTAAAAGGACATACCTAGTGAAAACCTAGATGGAGTATATGCCTTGAGAGGAAGTATTGTGTATCACATAAAGCCTCCCAACATTGTGCTCTAATTTTGTGGACAGTTAGAGCTTGTTAGTCAAGGCATTGCTATGTTGACAATGTTGGTTATGAAATTGATGCTTGAAGATGGCTTACCAATCTAACTCTTCTTATGGAAATATTTAAATTTGAGGATATCCTTGTATTAGTTGTGGAATTATTAATAGCTCCCTAGTTAAAAGGGAGTATTGAAAAAGTAACTAGGTTTGGTATTCATAATTGTATCAAAATGTAAAAGCAAAAGCAAAAGAAATTATTATTTTTATTATTAGCCAAGAATGCATTTTGTGCTTCTAGGATTTGTCAAGTAAAAAGGAAAATTATCATGCATCAAAGTCTGATTTAGACTATTTGTAAAAGAAAATGAAATATTTTATTTTGTGAAAAGAGTCAAATTGTCCCCAAGGCCAAGTCAACCCTCCAGATAATCAAGTCAGCTTGCCCAAAGGACACAAATTTTTTGACACACAAACCACTATATATTTTCCAGTGTGCTCCTCCATTTGGACAAGTTATTCCTTGATGTTCTATGGTTAAATATGTGAAATTGTAGAGCTAAGGATGCAACCTTCTTATGTGATATGGTTATGAAGGAATGAAAAATTCTTGTGAAAAATATGTGAGTTTCTCAAGGGCTATTGAGAAAGTGAAGAAGATTTTTGATGGCAAATTTTCTGAGTTTTTGAAGATTCATTGGTGAACAAGAACGTGGCATCTAGTGAATAGAATGGAGGGTTGACTTGGTTCTTGTAAGGATATGTTTATTGGTATTGGGTCTTGGATATCTCACTTTTATCAGATTCTATAAAAGGATAAATTTATTTATTTATTTTTATTTTTTCAATTAATTAATTATTATTAATTTTTTTTCCCATTGGGAAGGGGTTTTGCATTTCACTGGAGCCTATATATTGTGTTCAATATTCTTTTCTGATCTTCACGAAGTATGTTGTTTGATGAAGAAACATAATATACACTAAAAAATAATCTAATAACATTCACGAGAAATTATGATTGAAATAGAAATCACCTTAATGCTAGGAATTCAGATTTCTCAACATTATCTCCCATTATGTACTAGTCCCGCGAAAGTATCTATCACATGCAATAAAGTATCTATCACATGCAATTTTCCTTTTCCATATTTAGTGAGTTATTTCACAAAGGATGGGGTTACAGATGGGAGCTATAATGTGATCACAAACCTACATATAATCATAATGTGATCAGTAAATTTCCATTGCAACCTCACTCTTATAAATTTTCTTCATACACATTTTGCATACAATAAATACAATGACATGAATGCCTAGTGTATCATATTTTTATTTTAAGATGGCATGACTCATGATCCTTGATAAGATGGATGACTAGCTGGAAAGATTTCTACCCTTTACCACATGGTATAATAGTGCAATCCAACACTCGTTAAATTGTACGACGTCTCTTTCACCATTAATATTCTTATTGGAGGCTCGAGATATGTGGTTGGGTATATATCACATTGGCTTGAATTAAATACGTTTTATATTGTCCAACACAGGTTTAAAATTTCGTGGTAGTTCTTGGTTATTATTAACCATATTACTCGATTATTAGTCATATTTCAGACTTTGAAAATATGTAATAAATGTTTAGACTTTAAGGATGAAAGGATGAAACAAAATTTTTGTTCTCATTATTAAACAATCTATTTTCAACATTACTCTATAACAATTAGCCATGATATAATCTCTGTACAAAGCAACAAAGATGGTCTTGCTAGCACTCTCACGTTAGGGTCTTCTTCCTCCAGCGATAGACGAGATTGTTGGCATGTTTCTTCCTTGAACATATAATATATCTCTCCAAACTATGGTTTATGATCAAAGAACATATTACCTTCCGTATCCCCTTAGAAGTTTTTTTTTTTTGTAATTTAGGTATTATTGACATTTCTCCTTCTTGGATGACATTTTTAGTCTTCTCCTTCTTCACTGATTGCATTTTTAGCACCATGATTATATCCCGTAATTGATTCATAGACACAACATCAAACACTAGCTCTAATAAAATATATTTATTTATAGGTTGTATAAATTAATGTGGAGATTCAAAACAACTCATGGAATTTACTAAATCATAAGACTTGAAACTACTCTACTGATCTGGAGAAGATAATTCACCATCTAAAACAAGAATCATTAAAATGCAAAATGAAATATCACACATAAACGAATATTTATCTAGGGGAAAGGAACTGCTCAAAACCCCTTACTATCTGTATTGCATTAATTAGACAATAAAGGAGAAATACAATGCTTATTCAAGTCTTAGCACACCCTGCACTAGTATAGTTTATCCCTCTACCTCACTGAATGAACTTCACTCAAAACTTAGCCAATTTCAAACCTTCCCAAGATCCTATTTCCTTTCACCATTCCCTTTGGAAATTGCCCCTATTATTTAAGAATTTCACAACAAGGAATTTCACAATTACCATAGACCAATCCTCTTAGTGCATGCGCCACATGTAAAACCTAGATTAGTTTACAACTCATAGTACACTACCCTTGAAATCCACTCTCAACTGGGTAACTTGAATTATCTGCATGAAAAAATTATAGGGCTGATTGATGAGTTAATTGGTTGATAACTTAGTGTGGTTGAAGTTACATACCCACAACTTGACCTCCACTAGTTCTTCTGATAGTTAGAACTCGTTAAACTGAAAATAACTCAAATTAACTGAAATAAATTGCTCCAAATTAGCAATCCATCAAGTATCTCCAACTTGAATCTATTCAATTAAATACATGACAAGAGCCATGTCACCTCAGTTAACTACCTCCAAGTATTAGACTAAAATTGAAATTCGAATTTTAATCTAGTTTGACCAAGGGAAAGTCAAAACTATATTTTCTTGCTGCATTTTCAACACTCCCTCTCAGTAATAAAGGGATTATCAGATACCCCAATCTTGCTTCTATGGAACTTGAATTTTCTTCTTAAAAAATCCTTTCGCAAAATATTTTCATCTTGTTCCTCTGTCAGAATGTACTACAACAACATAATATGCATCTGCACACAATGGCGTAGATGGTGATATGAGATGTCGATATGCTTGGATCAATCATGAAATAATGTATTCTCATAGAGTTTGATACAAATTTTATTCTCATAGTAAATCATAGTAGGATCATTCTTCTAACCAAATAAATATGATCCAGATAGCCTCACATGTTGCTTGACTTGCAACCATGTACCTTGCTTCTACTGAGCTAAGTGTCAAAAATCTCTATTTCCTGTTGTACCAAGAAACTACTACTAACCCAACATTGAAAAAGTCCTCTTGAAGTGCTCTTCTTATCTGATGGAACCTTTGATCAACTTGTGTCTGTGAAGCCTTGCAGCTTCACTCCCTCTATCCATTTGTACCAAAGACCAAAGTGAGTAGTGCCTCTCAAGTATCTCAACACATGCTTTGCTGCCTTCCAATATAGTTTGGTTGGCTTAACCATTTCTTGACTAGGCTGGTTAACTGCATAACACATGTCCAATCATGTGTTCACCAAATACATGAGTGAACCCACAAGCTTCATATAAATGGTAGCCTCCACTACTTTACCTGAAGTAGCATCCTCCTTCCTCCAGCTTCCTTCTAGAGGAGTATCCATGGGTTTGCACCTGTCCACGTGGAACCTTTGAAGTATCTCATTAGAATGCTTTCCCTAAGAGACAAACAAATCCCTGTCTCCTTTCCATACCTCCAAACTAAGGAAGTAGTGCATGAGGCCCATGTCCTTCATAACAAACTCTCTTGCAAGGTCCTCCTTGAAAGATCTGATCAGCTACTCATCACCAGTAAGGATCAAGTCATCGAAATATAAAACAATAATTAACAATTTACCATATATGACAATGTGATAAAGGTTTGCATCTGCTTCACTTTTGGTGAATCCAAAACTGGTGAGATAGCTATTGATCATGGTATACCAAGCACGTGGTGTTTGATTGAGTCCATAAAATGCTCGCTTGAGTCTCCACACATGTGGATCTCTATCAAAGGTCACCAACACCTCTATCTTCTCAATATACATCTCCTCCCCAATAAATCCATTGAGGAATGTTTTCCTCATAACCATTTGGTGGATATTGGACCCCATTTGCACTGATAGTGCTAGAATTGACTTGATGGATGAGTATCTTGGTACTGGAGCAAAGGTATCCTCACAATTAATTCCCTCCACCTAATAGAACCCCTTGGCCATAAATCTGGCCTTATGTTTCTCTATGCTACCATCTACTGTATGATTTACCTTGTAAATCCATCTCGAACCAACCACTGGTTTGATTGGTGGTTTTCGAACCACTTCCCAAACACTGCTTCCGACAATGGAATCATATTCCTCTACCATAGCAACAACCCATACTACTTTCTCTAAAAATTCCTCAAATGACAATGGCTCTGTTGCTACCAACTCACTCATTAGAGCCATGTAGTAAGTGTACCAATCTGGTGACCTGCTCTGCCTGCACTGTGATGTGGGTGCTCCCAAATTCTCCGTATCATATTGCAATAATATGTTAGCTTCCCTGGTTTGCTTCCTTCCTTCCCTGGATGTCTCTACTTGAGTGGATGTATCCACTCTCTACTTCTCTTCTTTTGGTTTCTCCACAACCTTATGTTCTTCCTCTTAGCCACCCTATTCTATTATGGGCTATGTGTTCCTATCAATTCCTGTTGAATGCCTTCCTTTGAACATATATTTTTAAACTCGCTAGACACATACTAACCACCATTATCGACAGTGATCCGTAAACTATTGTGGATATTCCACTAGATAGTTCGTTACAATAGATTTGATAATATTATATTAGAAAGTTGAGATTCTACACTATTACAATTTTATTTAATTTCTAGATTTGTATATTTTACTGTAATTACTGCATGCATGCAAATGTAAATTACGTAGACAAATAGAGAATGATCAAATGACACACACACACACACACACACACACACATAAGACACAATATATTCTCCCTGGGAAACACTATAGGGAGAAAACCCGACTGGAAGGTGAGGCCGCTTCGCTTTCTTTCTCTATTTGGAAATATCGCTACAGGTACAAAGAAGTAATGCTTGTGGCCCTGGGATGCTACAATGCATAAATCCTCTCTATGTGCTCTTTTTCCTATCTCTGCTTGATATATTCAGTTAGCAATGGAACAAAATTATCTCGAAAGAGTGGAATGCCTCTTCCTCCTAGTGGCTCGATTATAACACAACCCGATAGCCTAACAGTAGCTAAGTTTGAATACATAAAATCTCAACTAGAGTTACAAAATATACTCTTCTAGAGTATTTTGCATCAAAAACATGTGGCTAGCCTCTTTTCCATGAATAATGGGGGCTGATGTGACATCCTCCCAAACTATAGGTGTGAAAACAGGAAGGTCAACTTTTGAGTGGCATAAATTTTGCATACAAACTCCGATTGACATGCTTCTTGCACCATTGGAAAGGTATTTGTGTTTAGAATAACATGAAAAGGTGTTCTAATAATATGACAAAGTTTTACCCCAAAAAAAAATGATTGATTCCTCAAAACGCTCCTAGAAGGTTTTAGAATCTATTTTGCCAAACTAGGTCCCACCTTTAAAAATGGTCTCGTGAGCTGATTCCTCCACTTTTTCCACTCCAAATGCATAAAGATGGATGAAAAAAAATATAATGATGTAATTCAGATCACACATCCCCATTTTGGGAGGCTTTTGGTCCCCAAAATATTTTACTAAATGAGGTGAGGAAATTTTTCCTCCACCTTCTCTTTGGTGTACCATTTATATTTTCTTAGAATTTATCCTTTCAACCAAATCTGCCAAAGGTCATTTTGCCCCTGTCTTATAGTTTTGGACCTCTTTTGCAAAATTGTATCTTCTATCAACTCTTGCTAAGAATCTAGTGCCAAATCCTCCATAGAAGGTAAGACTTGTTCCTCTTCTCGATCTAGCATGCAAGGCTAATAGAGTTTAAAATTATCTAAATTCACAATTGAGTATATGGTGGTAAACTAATTCGATAGGAATTATCAGCCAACTTTTCTCCTATCTGAAAGGGACCATACCTTAGAGCCTTGATTTTCTTACTAGGCCCCTGTAGCCTCTCCTTGTTCAGCTGTAGCCATACTTTGTCTACCACCTTGAATGATTTCTCTATTCTGTGTTGATCATGCATGGCCTTATACTTCTCCCGCAACTTCTGCAGTGTTTCTTATACCTGCAGATGAATCTTCCCAATCTTCTCTATAATTTTTCAACCCTTAAAGAATCTCTTGTATGATCTTCCCTCACTCCTCCTTGCTTCCCATATGTAATATCCAATGGTCTAGGTGGAAAATATCCAAAGCAAGTCTCAAATAGGGACTTTCCTGTCCAAGTGTGGACTACTCTATTATAAAAATGTTGTATATATACCAGATTTTTATCCTAGGTCTTCAGATGCTTTTGGTTGTATCCCCTCAGAAGCTACACCAAAGTCTTGTAAGCTACTTCTATTCGCCCATCTTTCCGTGGATGGGATGTTGTAGATCTCTTCAACTTTGTGTCCATATTCTCCCATAATGTAGTCCATAATGCACTGAAAAATCTTGTGCCCCTGTCTAAAATGATGCTCCTTGGTATCCCAAAGTGCACTCATACCTATCCAATGAAAACATTTGTTGCTTCTTATTTAATGATGGTCTTTTTACAAGGAATCAAAACACACATCTTGTTGATTCTATTGACTACCATGAACATGTAGTCATGACCCTTCTTGGTTTTCGATAAACCACCCACAAAGTCCATGGAAATTCTTTCCCAAGGATGAGTAGGTGCATGTAAGGGAAGATACATACCATGTCTCATGTTGCTAGGCTTGCTGGTACAACCAAGCATGCATCCTCTTATGAACCTAGCTACCTACTCTTGCATCTTGGGCTAGTACAAATACCTATTCCAGTTATCCGCAATCTCCCCTAAACCAAAGTTCCCTGCAACCTTGGAGGTGTGAGCCTCTGTAGTCAGCTGGAAATGCTCACAATTAGTAACACATAACTTATCCAGCCTATAGAGTAACCCATCCTCAAGATGGTAGTCAACTATTTTCTCGCTATCATGCACATGAATCTGACTCTGGAACTGTTGATACACCTCCTTGAAGTCTTGATATTATGAATATGCCTGTCTCTATGCATATGGGTGAATGGATCCATGTGAATCAAAGTCCCCAAAGCTTTAATATTTGATGTGGGTGGCCTTGAGAGGATATGGACCAACTTATTTGTACTTCCCTTCTTATACTTAATCACCAAATGGAACTGCTGTAACAACCACATCCACTTGTAATTCCTGGTCTAATATAGCTTACTCTGGGCCTGCAATTACTCGAACGTCTTGTGATGTGTGTGGATTACAATCTCCTTTCCCATCAAATAGTGCTTACACTTATTCATAACTTTCACCATGGCATACAGCTCCTTATCATAGGTAGGGTAGTCAATCAATTCCCCATGGAATACTTCAAAATGGTAGAAAATGGGCCTTCTTCTTTGCATCAAGACAACTCCCATAGTATACCCACTCGCATCTGTCTCCACTTCAAAGGGCCGCTACAAGTTTGGTAATGCTAGAATTGGAACTTGACTGATCTTTTTCTTTAACTCCTTGAAATAATTTTGCTGACATTTTTCCCACTGGAAACTCTTTCCACGTGTTGTTATGGTGTGGAGTGCTATGGCTAGCGCTGAAAATAAGGCAATGAATTTCCTTAGGTACTGTGATGCCCCAGTGAAACTCCTGACCTCAGAAACATTAGTAGACACCAACCATTTAATGATGGCCTCCATCTTGGAAGGATCTACCTTCAGTTCTCCTCCACTGATCACATACCCCATATACACCAAATACTGTTGCGCAAACTCACACTTATTAAGGTTTGCTAGCAGCTAGTGCTTCTTCAATGTTTCAAACACCTGCATTAAATGTAAAATATGCTCCTCCCAGGTAGCACTATATAATGAATAGACAATAAGAAATGAATCTATAAAAGGGCACAATATATCACTCATTAATCTCATAAATGTTGTTGGTTCATTACATAGGCCAAATGGCATAACTAACTACTCATACAAATCTTGGCTCACTTTGAAGGTGATCTTCCATGTACCTTCTTCTTGGACTCGAACCTTGTGGTATCCAGACTTCATGTCCACCTTGTTGAAATACTTGCTTGCTGCATCTGATCTATCATATCGTCTATCCTGGGTAGGGGGTATTTATTTCTGAGCATGATTTTATTCAATGCCCTATAATATATACACATCCGCCAAGTCCCATCCTTCTTTGGCACAATGATGATGGGTGACCCACATGATGATGTACTCAGTTAAATGACACCCTATTCCAGTAGCTACTACAACTATTTCTTCACCTCAGTTTCTTCTATAATAGACTCCCTATACATCCAAATATTTTGAAATGGGGAGTCTGGAAATAGTTGGATCTTGTGCTTCACTTATCCCTTAGGTGGTAACCGTTTAGGTTCTCATAACACATCCTTGTATTCTTGTAACAAATCCTGCAATTTTTGTTTCTGTTTCTTAGTACACCCCTACAAGGATGCCTTGCATCTTATTGACTCCTCTTCATACTCACGTTCTCTTAAAAATAATAGAACATACTTCTTGCATGAATTGATCAATTTCTTGGCTTGGTTGCAACTTAAAAGTGAAATTTTTGACTTGCCCTTGTGCACTTTGATGATGAACAATTTTCCATCCTTGATGAGATGGTACTGGTTATATCTCCTCACAAATATTGCATCACGCATGTACATGTATGGAATCCAAAACACAACTCCGCCTACATCAAGGGGAGCCACATCTAGATCAAACTCATGATTAAAATTAACACTGATAGTAAATCTAATTTTAAACTATTCTTTTACCTTTAGATCTGCATCCTTATTTACCCATCATAATGGATATGGGTTGGGATGATCATGAACTTCCAGCCCCAACTTCTTGACCAGCTCTACTGCAATGAGATTTGTATGTGATTTTGAGTCAAACAAAGCATCAATCTTTGTCCTCTTGACATGTATCTTTATATGGAAGTGTTTGATCATTTCTTTCTCTTCCTGTTGTCGAAGGCTACTTAGAATCACCTCCTTTTGCAATGATGTACAAATGCTATTCTCATCCATCTCTGAGCTACTTTAAACTCGGTTGCTTGAATCCATGGCGATGAGATTCTTCTTCTTATTATCTTTCTTCTTGTTCTTTGAGTTTAGATCTCGATGTAACTTCCATCAGTTCTCCTCTGTATGGCCATCAATGTTTAAGTGGTTATAGTGGTTGCTAGGATCTTTGCACTGGTGAGATGTGGCTGCCATATTTTTATCTCCCCTTCTTTGCTTCTTCTTCCCCTACTTAAAAGCTTAATGTTGCTCCTTCTACTTCAATCCACTTGATTCCACTCTTGTCAAGACTATATTCTCCAAGTACTGTGCTTGAAAACAAGCCTCGTCCACCAGTTTGGGCTTGAACAACATCACTTTCTCACAAATATGGTGGTGTAGAACCCCCAAATTAATACTTGATGAGTACATCGTTCTTTGGAGAGATATCCATATTTATAGCCATCTTTCTGAATTCTATGGTGTACTCCTACACGCTTTGGCATGACTTTTTCTTGAAGTAATGCCACTAGATCCATTGGTCCTCCATGTACCCAATGGGCTAAAATTGTGACTTAATGATGGTTTTGAAATCCTCCCACTTAGTCACTAGAGGCTCTCCCTACAACCTTAGGGTTTACGTGTGGCTCTCCCACCAAGTCAGTGCATGGCCCTCAAATTTTATCTACGCAAATGAGATCTTTTTCCCTTCCTTGATATGATGGATGCTGAAATAAACTTCTAGTTGCTGCAACTAGTGGTTTATCTTTAGAGCATCGATAGCACCATGGTACGACTTGACATCGAATTTTTATTCCATTTTAAATAGGGATTGATTCACGACACTCAAACTAGGTTGATCTTTTCTAGGTTCTTTCTTCAGTTGGTTCTCTATGTCTTCCCGATCTCTCGATCCCGCTTCTAATTTTTCCTTAGCATTTGAAGCCCCATCTTCTCTAAATATCCACATATTATTGCTTAGGGCCAACATGAGGAGGTTTACATTGCAATTTATATCCACGACTTGTTGTTCGAGCCACGAGAACCTCACCTCTACAGCATCACAAGGTTCGTTTACAGATTCTTCGCCCATGATTAGGGTTTTACAATTTTCGGCTCCACCGATCTAGATCATTGTAATCTCCACAAAATACCCAAAGAAACCTAATATGATACCAAATGATCTGTAAACTGCTATGGATATTCCACTGGACAATTCGTCACAACATATATGATAATATTACATTAAAAAGCCAAGATTATACACTATTATAGTTTTATTTAGTTTCTAGATCTGTAGATTTTACTATAATTAGTGCATGCATACAAATGAAAATAATGTAGAAAAAATGGAGAATGCTAAAATCATCTCACACACACACATAATACAGAAGATATGGTCTTTGGGGAAACCTTTCGGGAGAAAAACTTGTTGGGTGAGGCCGTTTCACTCTCTTTCTCTGTTTGGAAATATGGCTGCAGGTACAAAGAAGTAATGTTTGTGGCCTATGGGCTACTACAATGCACAAATCCTCTTTGTTTTCTCTAGCTCTAGGGGGAATTTTAAGGATGGAAATTTATCTTAAAGTTTAGAAATTTTGGCAAATATCACTAGTCCATAATATGCAATATGTAAAATATTTGGTAATAATTTTGTAGAAATATTCAAATTTCTAATAATTTGAATAGTCTCTATATAGAATAATGGTGAATCTTAAGGAAAAATAATTTTATACCATAAATTTTTGGCGAATCATTTTTATAAAAAAATAGATATTAATGAACTTTTTTTTGGAAAAAGCATAGAAATTTAGCCCACCTACAAATATTAGCCCCTAAAATTTTCCTTGTCTAGCTCCTATCTCTCCTCACTATATTTTCTCAGCTATGGAAGAAAATTCTCTTGAAAGAATGGAATGCCTCTTCCTCCTAGTGGCCTGGTTATAACACAACTTGATAGCCTACTAGTGGTTAACTTTAACTATATCAACTCTCAAGTAGTGTTAAAAAATAGAATCTTCTAGATTATTTTACATCATAAACACATGGGTAGCACCTTTTCTATGAATAATGGGGGATGGTGCGGCATCCTCCTAGGCTACATGTGTGAAAGGGGGAAGGTCAACTTTTGAGGGGCATAAGTTTTGCATATAAACTCTCACTGACATGCTTCTAGTGTCGTTGGAAAGGTCTATGTGTTTAGAATCACATGAAGATATTCTATGATTAAAAAACAAAGTTTAACCGCCCAAAAATGTCATTTGATGTCTCAAAATTCTCTCGAAAGGCTTTATACCCTCTTTTGCCAAACTGGGCCCCTCCAGTAAAAACGGTCCTATGAGCTGATTCCTCCACTTTTTCCACTCCAAATGCATCGATATGGATGAAAAGCAATACACTGATTCAATTTAGATCGTTGACAACCTTCATTTTCATGCCAATTTCTTTCTCAATAAGTACTTTCAACTCAACAAATTTGGAGAATGTTTGATCTTTCTTCTGCATCAGGTAAATCCAACTCTTTCGTGAGAAATCATCGATAAATATAATATAATACCTGTGCTTGGAAGTGGAGGTTGTTGAGAAAGGTCCACAAACATTAGAGTGGATCCGTTCAAGGATTTCATGCACCCTACTCTCTCGATCATTGTAGGTGGATTTAGTGTACTTCCCCAATTTGTATGTATCCCACTGCTCTAGTTCTCCTTTGGGGATGCCTATAGAAATCTATTGCATGATCTTCAAAGCACCATGATGAAAATGGGAAAGTATTCTATCCCATAATTCACCGACATCTCAACTCTGCACTTTCTCTTCTTTTGTGCTCAATGTTGCAGAATCTTCCACATCTAATTTGTAGAGGTTCTTCACTTGAACCTCGATCTACTTCACTTGTCTCATGGCGATATGTATCATGAAAGCCTTCCATTTTCTAAATACCACATCGTAGCCACAATCCTCTAACACTACTACAAAAACTAGATTCTTCTTTAGACCCGCTACAAACATCACATCGCTGAGCCTAAGAGAGGAGCAAGACAACCTTTGAAAATTATCTGTACCAATACCGGTCACACTACAACTTCCATCATCTCCCATCTCGATGTGCATCTGACGATCCTTCTCCTCCAAGTCACTAAAAAATTATTTATTTCTCATCATGTATAATGAGGCACCACTATCGAGATACCACAGAGAACCCATCAATGTGCTTGACATGCATGCAATGAGGGTAAAATCAAGTTCAAAATATGAAGCCAAGGCTTCACCCACTGTTCTTCCTGTGGTATTCTTTCCTTCTTTCTTTTGAGGACACTTCATTGCATAGTGCCTGAGTTCATGATAGTGAAAGAACTTGATTCTAGACAAGTCTTTCTTCTTAACCCCTTGACTCTGTTAGAGTCGGTCTGGTCAGCCCTCTGTCAGAGATCAAAACTCTTTGTGCATTTCAATTTTAGGTGTCCCGCTCCATTCACTCAGCTACACTTCACAAGGGACATGCCATGATCTGACGAAGAAAGTCATGCTAGTCATCTTCCCTCAAGTCTGGCCCCTGCTGGCTTAGGTCTTGGTCCATAATCACCAAAGCTCATGACAGTCCATGTCTGGTCCTTTACAGGACAAAATCATTTTTTATGATTGGGTCTAGGAATTCATCAATTTGGTCTTTGAAAACATGTCCAGAACAAAGCCATGCAGGCAAGAGGGAGGCCTTACATAGCTATGGTTCAGAAAGCTTCATCATCACCTGAAAAGACTTCGACTCTTCTTCAAAACTCTGTTATGAAGAAAAGTCAAACAAGGTCAATTATGACAAAATTTTCCAAAAAATCACTAGTTGACTTTTTAGATGCAGTTATGATTTACATGGTCAAATGCTCTGTCATACAAAACTTGCAAAGAGGTGCCGAAATTTTCATCATTTGAGCCAAAATGTCTAAGGGAAAGTGAAAATCAGTGTGTTTGAAGGTCAATGAAAAAGTGAAAAGCTCAACACTAGAAAGTGGGTTTTCAAGGAAGAAAAAATCAAACTCATCTCTCTCATGCCTATATATACTTTTTGTGGCCTAAATCAAAGCCATTGTCCTATTGCAAGCGTGGGAGAGACATTGCAAAGGTAAGAGAGTGAACTTTAGAGAGTTTGAGTGAGTGAGAGCTGGTTCTCAAGGAGCACAGCGCATACACCAAGGAGCGCGGCGCACACAGAGGGCGCGGCGCACACGCAGCCAGCCCACAGTGGGAAATTTACAAGGGTGTGATGCACACCCAGCGCGCGGCGCACTGGGCTTGGCGCACGAAGGACATAGCCCGGGGCATAAAAAATTACCAAACCGCTTCAAGTCTTGATGAAGGCTAGCAAATCAAGAGGTAGGCCCTATTGACACCTCTTCTCTCTCAAATTTGTCAATGATTTTGTGTGCATAAGATGTTTAAATGGTTCCCCAAAAGCACAAGGTCGACCATGAAAAAATCATCAAGAAAAACGATAGATGAGGTTGCAAGATTGTGACGATGCCACCAAGGTTTCACTTCACTCCATTTTGCCCCTCACCCCTCATCTTTCTCATCTCCCCTTCAAAAATTTTCATAAGAAACCCACCCTAAATCCACCACTAAAACCCTCCCCCTAGTCTTCCTAGCAAGTCAGGGCAACTTTGGTAGCGCGCGACGCACACACGAGGAGGCACGGCGCACTGGGGCAGTGCGTGCGGCGCACAGAGATATGAAGCCCAAAAAACAATAAATTTTCCTAAAAACTTTGGATGCTCATCAAATTTGAAAAGATAGGCAACCTACATATACTCTTGCATTAAACTTGGAAAGAGTAGGATGGTTTAGGAGTATGAATCAAATGTAAAAGTTTTGATAAAGCCAACAAAAGAAGACATAAAGAAAACATGGTCCTAGGGTTTCGCTACAGTGACAATGTTGCCAAGGTATTCTCCTACCCTACCCCTATCACTATTTTCCATGTATTATTTTCCCTTATCATTACCCTAACACCACTAAAACCATATTCCTTTTTCCCCCTCCTCCTATGACTCAAAAAACCCAAACCCTACCAAAATAAATTCAAACCCTACCCCATCAATACTATGCCCAAAACACTCCCAAATCCGTGAAAAGTCTCTCCCTTTAGCCCCTATTCCCATTTCATCATTCCTCTCCTAATACTCCCTATTTTATTGTCCCCTTGGTGACATATTTTCAGAGCATCTATGTTGGGTCCCTATAATACTAGTGATTACCCCATTACTATTGTAGTTATACCCCTTATTTATATTGTTGTGCCCCTATTACCTCCATGTTGTTATTTTTGTGCCCCATAGAATCCCTCTATTGTTATTTTTGTGGCTTTATATTATTATTGTTAGGTCGGCTGGATTATATTGTGACTCCTTACACTCCTATATATAGAAAGGAGGTTTTGTCATTTGTATCATCCAAGAATTGTTCATTTCTGTAATGTAAAGGAGGTTGCCCCCTCGAAGAGACTCAATTCTAAGGCGTTGATCTATCTTTTCTATCTTTTCTTGAGCTGGTTTCATAACATTTGGTATCAGAGCTTTGGATTCTAGGGTTTCACTGCTCCAAACAGGTCATCGTGGCATTTTCGCTATAACTTTTTTTTCTGTGACGTTTTAGAAGTTGCAAAAAAAACCCACTTGAGAAGAAATCGCGCTGAACCTTGGGTCCGAATTTCAGAGCTTTTCGCGTGACATTGCAGAGATATGATCTGAGGAAGTTGGTCTTTTTGCAGAGTCCTGAATTACATTCAAAACAGGTGACCTGGGGAAAATCGTCATAACTTTATCTCTGGGGATCGGATTGAAATTTCTTAAGAAGGTACAGAAAGAGGACAGATCGTAGTTTCTTGTATGCGAGTTTTAGATCCAAAGGTTGAAACAGTGACTCGTGCCACGTCGTACAAGTTCACTCTACTGAACTAGTCTAAAAGCAAGTCACTGTGGGAGATTTCACATAACTCTTCCTTGGAGAATCCAATTTGGGTCAGACTTGTGGCATTTGAAAGAGGACGCAAAAGGCTACTACAGGTTGCAACTTCAGAATTGGATGATCTGAAATTACAGAGATACATCAAATTCAATATCAGGCTTCTATAAAGTGAAAAAAGGTGTGTAGTTTTTTTTTAATTTTTGTGTAAGCTTGGTTTAACGGAATTCAAAAGGAATAGTAAAGCATTATTATCGGTAACTGATGCCCCGAGGAAAGAAAATGCAAACACCTAGTAAGGAACCTAAAAGCTCTAGCATGACTCATGAAGAAGAGGAAGAAATGCTACATGATATATCAAAATTACAAGAACAAGTGCAACAAATGTCACGCTCACAAAAGCTAACAGAAGCTAAGATAAATGGCGTGGAATCTAAGATAAATGGCGTGTAGTCTAAGATAAAGGGCATGGAATCTAAGATGGATGATTTGAAGACAGATTTGAAGACAAACATGGCAGATTTGAAGACAGATTTGAAGACAGACATGGCAGATTTGAAGACAGATTTGACAAATTTTCTACAAGAAATACTTACTAATGGTGAAAAGGTTGTAAAGGAAACTCATGATGTGAAAAAAAGTAATGTTAATCATGATTCAATAGACTCTAATGTTGGATCAAAGACCCACCATATTCCAAAAATCGATATGAGGAAGTTTGATGGCAAGGATCCCGCCACATGGATATTACAGATGGAGCAGTTCTTCGATCTCAATAATGTGCAAAACACACAAAAGGTACGTATGGCAACTGTATATTTGGAACCAAATCAGTTTGTATGGTATCAATGGCTTTGCTCTCGTAAAAAATTTATCACTTGGGCAATTTTTACGGAAGAATTGATAGCACATTATGAAGATACAAAAAGCAACACTTTTTTTAGCCAATTGATAAGTCTCAAACAAAAGGGTTCAGTAATGGAGCACATTGAGGAGTTCCAAAAATTGAACATAAGGGTAAAAGATATTCCAGAGGAGCATAGGATTGATGTGTTCATAGGGTCTTTAAAGGATAATATCCAACATGATGTTCGCCTTTGGGAACCTGATTCATTAGAGAAGGCATTCAGGTTAGCAAGAAAAATGGAAAGCAAAATTATGGCAACTAGGAAGCATACCACTCACAACTATAAAGACGGAAGTGTTGTTGCCCCTAGTCTTCCACAACCTATAAGGTTGACACCACAACAATTGGAAGAAAAAAGAGCAAAAGGGCTTTGTTACAGTTGTGATAGCAAATACACTAAAGGTCATAAGTGTGCTGAGAAGAAATTATTCTACATAGATTGTGAAGAGGAAGAAGAAAAGGAGCAAGAAAGGTCAAAAGAAGAAGATATACTCCAGGAACAAAGCCTAGATGAAGAAAAAATAAATCCAACCATATCTTGTAATGCATTGGCGGGAATTACCACTCCTCAAACCATCAAGATAGAAGGACAAATCAAGAAGAAAAAGGTAATAGTGTTGATTGATTCAGGAAGCACCCACAATTTTATTCATTGTAGGGTAGCAAAAGAATTGAATTGCTTCCTATATCCAGCACCAGAGTGTCAAGTGATGATTGCAAATGGAGGAACAATAAATTGCTCTGGAAGGTGCCATAATATCAAGCTATCCATGGGAGAATATGTATTGACTAGCCCAATGCTTTCCATTCCAATGGGAGGTGCTGATGTTGTACTAGGAGTCCAATGGCTACAATCCTTGGGTACAATAGCTTTTAATTTTCAAGAACTTTTCATCAAATTTTCTACAGAAGGAAAGGAAGTTGAATTAAGGGGTATTGCAGGGAAACCAGGAAAGATAATCAGCTCTAATGGTATGACAAAGCTTCTAAAAAAGGAGCAAAGAGGTGTAATTGCACAATTATGTTCGCTAGATGTTTCCACATCGGAATCATCTATTTCTCCAGATCTCCAAAAAGTCCTGGACAATCATTCCAAGGTATTTGAGACTCCCAAAGGTCTCCCACCTATGCGTGATCATGATCATGCTATTCATCTGATTCCAGGAAGTGTTCCTCCAAACATCAGGCCGTACAGATATCCCTATGTCCAAAAAAGTGAAATTGAACGTATGGTTGCAGAAATGCTAGAGGCTGGTATAATTCAACCAAGTCAAAGTTCTTTCTCTGCTCCAGTAGTATTGGTGCACAAGAAGGATGGATCATGGCGCATGTGTCCAGATTATAGGGAGCTCAACAAGCTCACTATTAAAGATAAGTTCCCCATTCCTGTCATTGATGAATTACTGGATGAATTGCATGGATCAATTTACTTCACCAAGTTGGATCTTCGTTCGGGATATCATCAAATCAGAATGAAGATTGAAGACATTCCGAAAACGGCATTTAGAACTCATGAGGGTCATTATGAATTTTTGGTCATGCCTTTTGGCCTTACCAATGCACCTTCAACATTTCAAGGTTTGATGAATTCAATTTTCAAACCATTCCTTAGAAAATTTGTGTTAGTATTTTTTGATGATATACTAATCTACAGCAAGTCTTGGAAGGATCATGTTGAACATGTTGACAGGGTGCTACAACTATTGGAGGAGAAACAATTATATGCAAAAAGATCCAAATGTTTCTTTGGAGTCCAGGAGGTGGAATATTTGGGTCATATTGTATCTCATGAAGGAGTTAAGGTAGACCCTAGCAAAATTAAAGCCATTAAGGAATGGAAAATCCCCACATCCATAAAGCATCTGCGAGGATTTCTTGGGTTGACAGGGTATTATCGCAAGTTTGTTAAGAATTATGGGAGAATAGCAGCACCTCTAACAACATTATTGAAGAAAGATGCATTTTCATGGACTCTGCAAGCAACAAAGGCCTTTGAACATCTTAAAGAGGCAATGTGCCAAGCACCGGTCTTAGCTACACCGGACTTCACAAAAACCTTTATTGTGGAATGTGATGCTTCAGGAAATGGAATTGGTGCTGTTCTAATGCAAGATGAAAGACCCATTGCTTTTGAAAGTCGTCCAATCAAGGGAAAGTTTTTAAGCAAAGCTATTTATGAGAAGGAAATGTTGGCAATACTCCATGCACTTAAGAAATGGCGACCCTACCTAATGGGAAGACACTTCAAGGTAAAAATGGATCATGATAGCCTTAAATACTTTTTAGAACAAAGATTATCCTCTGAAGAGCAACAAAAGTGGGTCACAAAGATGTTGGGTTATGACTTTGAAATCATCTACAAAAAAGGGAAGCAAAATGTGGTGGCAGATGCACTCTCAAGAAAGGATGAGGATGTGGAAGCATTGTTGTGCGCCATTTCTATTATCCAACCAGATTGGATAAACGAAGCAAGGGAGGAATGGAAGAATGATGAAGAAGTGTGGGCACTTATTCAAAAGCTACAACAAGATTCCAGTACGTCTGATACATTTAGCTGGCAAAATGATTCATTATGGTACAAAGATCGCTTATACCTCTGTAAGAATTCCCAGCTAAAACAAAAGATTCTTATGGAATTGCACACTTCTCCCTTAGGAGGGCACTCAGGATTTTTAAAAACTTACCACAGGGTTAAGAAGGAATTTTTTTGGGATGGCCTTAAATCAGATATTCAAAAGTTTGTGGCGGAATGTTTGGTTTGCCAACAAAATAAAGTTGAAACAATTAAGACACTGGGTCTATTACAACCTTTATCCATTCCAAGCCAACGTTGGGAGGAGGTTTCAATGGATTTTATCACAGGTTTACCCAAGTCTGAGGGAAAGAGTGTCATCATGGTGGTAGTTGACAGACTTACCAAGTATGCACACTTTTGTGCATTATCACATCCATTTAAAGCCAGTACAGTTTCTACTGCATTTATGGAAACAATTCAAAAGCTACATGGAAACCCAAAGATTATTGTAAGTGACAGAGATCCCATTTTCACTGGAAATTTTTGGAAAGAATTATTTTCTTGTCTTGGTACTCAGTTAGCTCATAGCTCATCTTATCATCCTCAATCTGATGGGCAAACTGAGATAGTAAACAAATGTTTGGAAGGATATCTTCGTTGCTTTGTATCTGATAAACAGACACAATGGGTCAAATGGTTGCCTCTGGCTGAATGGTGGTATAACACTTCCTTCCATACAACAACAAAAATGACCCCATTTATGGCACTTTATGGGTATCAACCACCATCCATCACATCATATTTAAGAGAAAATTCTAAGGTTCAGGCAGTGGAACATCACATCGAACATCAACAACAAGTCCTCCAACTCTTAAAGGATAACCTCGTGTTGGCACAAAATAGAATGAAACAACAGGCAGATCAACATCGCAGTGAAAGAAGTTTTGATGTAGGTGATTGGGTATTCCTACGGCTACAACCATATAAGCAAATGTCCCTAAAGCAAGCTAAGAAGGATAATAAATTATCACCAAAGTATTATGGTCCGTACAAGGTGTTGCAAAAGATTGGTACTATGGCATACAAATTGGAGCTTCCTGCAGCTTCTCGATTGCACCCAGTTTTCCATGTTTCATGTTTAAAGAAGGTTATAGGTGACAAGCTCCCAGTTCAAACAATATTGCCAAAACTTGACGAGGAAGGAAAAATTATATTGGAACCGGAAGCAGTCACAGAAACAAGAACTTGACAGCTACGAAATCGATCAATTTCAAAGTATCTTATCAAGTGGAAGAACTTATCCGCTGAAGATTCCACATGGGAGGATGAGAATTTTATGCAGAAGTATCCAGAACTACTCAAGTGTTGAGGACAACACTTTTTTGAAGGAGAGGGGCATGTTGGGTCCCTATAATACTAGTGATTACCCCATTACTATTGTAGTTATACCCCTTATTTATATTGTTGTGCCCCTATTACCCCCATGTTGTTATTTCTGTGCCCCATAGAATCCCTCTATTGTTATTTTTGTGGCTTTATATTATT
The DNA here is from genome assembly GCA_031772625.1 of Pinus tabuliformis. NCBI lineage: Eukaryota > Viridiplantae > Streptophyta > Pinopsida > Pinales > Pinaceae > Pinus > Pinus tabuliformis. The sequence continues at coordinate 409,640,475 of CM062813.1, forward strand.
ATTTTTAGGTCGGCTGGATTATATTGTGACTCCTTACACTCCTATATATAGAAAGGAGGTTTTGTCATTTGTATCATCCAAGAATTGTTCATTTATGTAATGTAAAGGAGGTTGCCCCCTCGAAGAGGCTGAATTCTAAGGCGTTGATTTATCTTTTCTATCTTTTCTTGAGCTGGTTTCATAACAATCTACCAGTTCCATTGGATTCAGATGGTAGCACAAAACTCAGGGTACAAACAACAGTAATGGCATCAGAAGTTTCATCAGATTATGAGGAGGGGACCCACAGTGACACATCTTCAGGAGAGAGGGCCCATAGGAGACATCATCAGAGTGGCAGACATCTTAGAGATGAGCCAAGCACCCTCACTGAGCTGCAGGCATGCCCTCTTTCCATGTCTTGTTTCCAGCACTTAGCATGTTATGAATTTTGTCCAAGGGTGGCAAACGTCAGAGTCCATCATGAGTTGGCCCATCTTTTTGCACTTCATCTACAGGGAGGTCAATTTTTCTTGGTTGGGGTCACTTTCACATTGACATCGAAAACCATATCAGTGGCAACAGGAACACCAAACATTGGGGAATAGTGGCATAGGAAAAAGAAGGTGGAGAGGCATCATTATGAGCCTTACATCAAGGACATCTGTTTGAGCCAGCTCACCAGAGTTTTTCCATATAGATTCTTTAGGGATGAGTATGCCCCACTCATGAGATTGATCATGAAGTATTTCAGTTGCGAGGGGAGGTTTTCTCGCCTTTATGCCTATCACATCAGGTTTCTCATGCACTTCAACAAGGTGTGGATGATGAGTCTCCCATTTTTCATCTGCGGGAACATAGAGAGGATGAAGAATTTCATGCAGCACAAGACCCCTCAACAGCAGCTCAAGAACGTTTATCACTTTGCCCTTATCTGGATTCTGGTAGACCATCAGTTGGGATTGCAGGGTATTGCTTTGGAGGACTTCATCTCCCATGACTTCTTCAGTGCTCCACAGGTGGTTTTAGAGGCAGAGCATGAGGTGGGGGGCCCATCTCATCAGTATGAGCGACATGAGACTGCCATTGTGCTAGTATATATTACCTATCAGAAAGGCAGTAGACCCTTATTTGTAGTAGCAAAGCGAGTGTTATCTCCACCCGGGGTGGAAGGGGCCTCGCTTCCGACATCAGCATCACAGGAGAAGGACAGAGGTAAGGATCCAGTGCATGATGAGGGGCCTTCAGCTGAGCCATCAGGTGAACGAGAGACCAAATTTTTTCTCCTCCAGGATGATGAGACAGATGTAGAACCTACAAATGCTAAGCTTGGAGAGATCATTTAGGGGAAGCAATCAGTGATTGAGAACTTATCCCTAGACTTGGAGAGGTCCAAGTGGAACGTGAAGTATCTAGAGCAGAGGAACAAGCAACTTGAGGATTGGGTAGCTGAGATAGAGTTGCAAATGATCAAGGAAAACTGGCAACACATCATGGCAGCACAAGGCAGACCTATGGAACAAAGAGATGAGGTCCAGGAGTATGTGTTGGAGAAAGTGAGCGTTAACTTGTAGCAGCGGTTGGATAAGGCTAATAGGGAGAAATACATGCTGAGGTGCATGACTCACCACTACATGGCCCGAAAGATGAGCTCCAAAGCAAGAATCAAGAGCCTAAATGGAAAATTGAGCAAAGCAACAAAAAAGGCAAAGGAGGCAAAGGAGCAAGATCGGCTTCAAATCTTGGCTGAGGCTTCCTTGGCATAGCATAGCACTTCATAGGGAACATCCAGCCCAAATTTCAAAAAATTTGAGCAAATTTTGGTCACTTGGAAAATTTTTGGATAAAAAACAGGAAATTCCTCCATGTGCACCGCACCACTGGCGCGACGCTAAAATTCTAGGGCTCTAATGGAGAAACCGCTTGCATATTTGGATTCAGCATCGAAAATTACGACTACTTGTGTCCGGGCAAGAGATTTGGGCAAGGTCTGGGTCTCCTAAAGGTCAAAAAACACCCAAAAATGGCCTCTCTTCCACTTTTTTGACACACAGAAAGAAGTCTTAGGAGAATGAAGATTTGGAGGGGAAAATGAGCACCACATTTGAAAATTCTAGTGGGGTTAGAAAGTAGACATGATAGGATTTCCAACAAGCCCACTTGGGCACATTTTGGACAAGTGAAAGTGCCCCGAAACAGGCCCCAAAGTAGCGTGATGCACATAGAAAATGGCGCGGCGCATAGAGGAAAAATTGCCAATTTTCTTCTGTTTCACGAAATTTCGGTTCGCAACTTCTCCAAGTGGGCCCGATCTTCTACACTTCAGTTTTTTGGCACCAAAGATGGCATTTAAAGAGTTTTTTCTCCAGATTGGCTTCTATCCAAGTGGCGAAGGAAGGCAAACGGTCACCCCAATGCCAAATGTCATGTTTGCAGTGCTGCACCTATTGCTGATGGTTGGCTCTCCATCTCCATTTCGCAATGATTCAAGTAACTCCCCAACCCTTGGGCGTTCTATCTCTTCCTCACACATTCTATATATTGTATGCAAGTTATTTGCAAAGGGTTGGCTGGCTTGTAACTTCTGGGAGACTGTGGGAAAGAAACTATGTTTCTTCACTCTCTATTTTGACAGAGAATTAATGAAAGGCAGCGGCTCTGTTTCATGAGATTCTTGTGGTTGTGAGTGTAGAAAATGTATTTCATATGTGTTCATATGTAATTAGTTATGTTTCATAATCCATTTCATGCTCATTTCCAGTGAAATTTTCTGAGTGAGATTAGGTAGAATCCAATTTTTTTTGCTCTGCCTGTGGGAAAATTTCATGTTTCAGTGTTATTTCTTCTGTTGAAAAGGATTCATGTCACTATGCCCTTTTCACTTTCTTCAGCAATCTATTCATGCCATGATACCTCAAATTAAATTGCTACATTTTCCGCCTACCATTCCTCATGGAATAATCTGTGCCTTCATATTCAATTCTCTGTTCTTTGCTGAGCGTCGGTCCCATAACATCCCAGAAGCTCGGTCATTTCATAAAATTGTTTCCAGAATCCCTATTCACTTACTAGCCTAAGGTAAACATTGTATTGTAAGTCATCTCAGACCGTTTCGATCATCTATTCACTAAGCGTGACTCGAAGAGAGCCCTCTCTTGCTCTGGTAGGGCTAGCTACGAGATTGAGCGTGGTTTGTGGTTACCCTAATTTTTTCCTTCCTTCAGCCTAAGGCAGATTTAGGTGCTAACATAGTGGCGACTCTACTGGGGAATCTCTAAGTTGAAATCAAATCCCCTTGTTTCATAATAATTCTAAGCTTCCGGATCATGAGCTTAGGATTGGAAAGGCTGAGTAAGTTGGTCGTGTCTTGTGATTTTTCCCAGTAGCACGCTGGCTTCGAGGCAATATACCAGAGAAAATCCAGACCTGGACGCTCCTCATTTTTATGAAAACCCCAATTTGATCCCAAGACTCCTTCATCAAGAAAGCACCATAACTCCCGTGTTCAAATCCCATTCATGTCCCGACATTTTTGAGTATCTTGAAGAGCTTGAGTTTGACGAACGATTTGAAATAACTCTGTTTGAGTCTAAATCCCAAAGGGTTGTTGATTATACCATTCCCAATCCTCAATTTCTTGTAGACCTTGAAACAAAAAGAGCCAATAGATTAATTAATAATTACATTGCAACATAGCCCCAAACTCCAATTGCAAGCCCCTTGCAAACTGTGCACACTCCTCCAACACCTCCAAGGCCAAATCCACCGAGAATGATGGTTGCCAGTTTCACACCCCTTGTTCTGCCCCAAGTCCTAGATGACATGCCAAATGATCATCAAAGTTAAATCTTGTTTTTTGATGGCACTCCTAACAGCATTACTGCTCAGTAACATGTAGACAAAATGGCAGACTTCTATGAACTTCATGAGATTGATGCAGAGAACATGGCAATGAGGCTATTTGTACAAGCATTTGCAGGAGATGTGAGGAAATGGTTCAGAGGCTTGACGGCTGCAAGTATCACTACCTTGGCTGAACTACAAAGACAATTTTTGAACCGGTGGGAAGTGAAAAAGAATCCCCTTCAAATTCTGGCTGAATATGAACAAATCAAACGGAATGATGGTGAGTCAGTCCAAGATTATTGTGTTAGATTTAATGCAGTCTACAACAAAATTCCAGACAATCTAAAGCCACCTTTGGGACTAGCGATGATGAGGTTTCCAGATGGTTTTGATGTTGACATGGTGTACCAATTAAGAGAGAGAGAACCGGCTACAATGGAAGACATGCAGAAAATCGCGGTCAACGTTGAGGCAAATTTGTTGTCCAAAAGAGCTAGAGCGAAAGCAGAGAAGAAAACCACCGTGAAAGAAGAATCTTCTTCAATGGATCAACTTCTCAAAAAGGTAGAGTAGATGCTCGAAAGGGTAAAACTTGACAAGCCAGAGCCACAAGCTAGGAATCCTAACTTTCGTGGCCAACAATAGCCACAATATAGGAAAAGACAAAGAGATCAGCGAGCTCAAGAAAAAACAGCACAACACCTGGTTAAAACTCCTTTGCAGCAGAATTTTGTACATGGACCGGAGTCAGATGAGGATAGGAATGTAATAGGTGAAGAAAACCATCTCTTTACTCCAGATGAGCTGCCTACTTACATTACCAAAGAGGAAGAATGTGCAGTAAATTCAGCTGCACACTAAGACACTGATTTTATTCTAGATAGCGACACCGTGTTGGAAGAAGAATCAGAAGAATATAAAAGGGGGTATATGAATGCTCTGTGTACTCAACAACAGCGATATTCTCTTAGAAACAGAGATGTGTCGGCCAAACCAATTTAGAAAAAGATGGATGGTGAAACAACAAAGAATGATCCATCAGCTACACAAAGAAAGGGAAAGGAGGTGGTTGTTCCAGAGAGCAGCAAATCAAAATCAACAGAACAATCACAGCAACCAGCCACATCAAAAGAAAAGGAAAGGAAAGAGATCCCAGTCCAAGAGGTAGAAAAGACTCCCGCTTTTAGCCTAGAGAATGAGATTTCTAAGTTAAAGGTATCCATCCCCTTGACTGAAATAATGAAGAACAACAGTTATAGAGGATAGATTTCTAAAATGTTGAATTTGGACCCAATATCCGATATGGTAAATGTAGAAGATGATCAACCTGAAATGATTTTTGGACCAGCAATGAATGGTGAGTCTCCTGATAGCGATGTGCCGCCCTTCTATATCAATTTACGATTGCATGATTTTGTGTTACACAATGCCATGTTTGATTCTGGAGCTTCTCACAATCTCATGCCCAAGGCTATCATGGATAAGCTTGGTCTGGACATCACTCGGCAATATCATGACCTCTATTCATTCGATTCCAGCAGAGTAAGGTGTATAGGGCTCATCAAAGACTTAGTTGTGAGTTTGGATCAGCTTCCTATGAAAAATGTTTTGATGGATGTGGTGGTAGCAGATATTCCTCCAAGGTTTGGCATGCTTCTTTCCAGGTCTTGGGTGGCGAAATTGAAAGGGACACTACAGCTGGATTTATCCTATGCAACAATCTCGGTGTTTGGACAAATGAAGAAGTTATATCGGGAACAAAAAATGAAATATATGATCACAAGCAAGGAGAAACCAATAAATCATCCTATTAACTATGTACATACAGATTTAGAGTCTTTTGTTTTGTTTTCAGATATTTTAAATGAGATAGATAGTCAGATAGTAGAAGCAGACGAAATACCGGAAACAGCAGAAAATTTTAGAGAAATTTTGGAAAAAGAAAGACAAGGAAAGCAGGAAAGTGTTGGGAAATCAGCTGAAAGTACTGGATAGCAAGTAGACAAGGCACGACAAACATATTTCTAGCACTTACAAGAGGAGGAAGAAGGCTTGTGGACCATGGATTTCGATGGAGCAGTAGGGAATGATGGTGCTGGTATTGGAATTTGGGTACGCAGTCCTTTCTCCGCCCCAAACAAAGTGCCTAGCAGCGTGAGAGTTTTCTCTTACAAGCTGGCCTTTGAGTGTTCAAATAATGAAGCTGAGTATGAAGCTCTGATTGCTGGCCTGAAGATTCTTATAAATTTGAATGCAAAGAGGATTTCGGTATATGTCGACTCTGAGTTGGTAATAAAACAAGTCAGAGGTGAGTATCAAGCAAAACATCCTAGGATGCGGGCCTATCGTAACGCAGTTTTTGACATCTTGAAATTATTTTTAGAATAGACCTTGACATGTGTGCCTCGTATACAAAATAGTATTGTTGATGCTCTTGCCAAGGCAACGAGCAGCTTGAAGATTCCCATGAACTCCAGCAATAAATTTGAAATCCATGTCAAACACCGTCCAACCATTCCAGACAATCAACGATATTGGCAAGTGTTTCATGATGATGAGGAGATTAAGGATTTTCTGCTCAACAAAGGCAAGTTCAAAGAAACCTCAATTGATATAGAGAACGATGAAGGCAAAGGGAATGGTACAGATGAAGTGCAGATCAATCAAATGGATGTATTGCAGCTGAAGAATAACATCATTCCTAAAGGCTTGATACCTCTAGAGGAACTTTTTGATTAGGATGATGTAGCCCACAAGCCAACATTGCAGCCGATAGAGAAGGGTGTAGAAGAAGTCAACATCGGTACAGCTGCCAATCCAAAGTTGGTAAAATTGTCCAAAGCATTACCACCAAAGATCAAGGACAAATACATCAGTTTAATGGCTTCATTTGCAGATGTATTTGCTTGGGATTATTTTGATTTAAAGACCTATGATACAAATATTATTCAGCACACAATACCTATCAGGCCCAATCAAAAGCCATTTAGACAAAAGCTGAGAAGGATAAATCCAAAGTTGTTGCCATCTATCGAAAAGGAGGTAAATAGGTTGTACAAGTCAGGTATCATTGTGCCCATCAGATTTTCAGATTGGATATCTAACTTAGTACATGTATGCAAGAAGACCGGTGAGATCCGCCTATGCATCGATTTTAGAAATCTAAATAAGGTCTCATTGAAGGACAACTATCTGCTGCCCAAGATGGACCATATACTTCAGCAAGTAGTGGGGGAATATCGTATGTCACTTCTTGATGGTTATTCTGGATATAACCAAATTTCTATCCATGAAGATGATAGAGACAAGATAGCATTCACCACTCCATGGGGAACCTTTGACTATGCCAAGATGCCCTTCGGTTTAAAGAATGCAGGTGCCACATTTCAGCGGGAAATGGACTTGGCTTTTGCAAATGAGAAAGATGTGTTTTTGGTGGTGTACTTGGATGATTTGATGGTATTTTCCAATTCTGATGAAGAGCACATGCATCACCTAAAAATTGTCTTTCAAAAGTGCAAGAAATATGGTCTATCGCTGAATCCTAAGAATAGCTTGTTTTCCATGGAGGAAGGAAAATTACTTGGGAACATCATTTCAAAGGATGGCATTCGTATAGACCCAGAACGTGTGCAAGCAATTCAGAAAATCGATTTGCCTACGAACAAGAAGGAGATACCGTCATTCAATGGTGAGATGAATTTTCTGCGTCGCTTTGTGCCTAATCTTGCAGAACACTTAAGAGAAATGACCAACATGCTTAAGAAGGACAGCCAGGTGAAATGGACAAATGATGCTGTAAAATCATTCAACTTGGTCAAATTGGCCCTTTCTTCAGCTCCAGTTCTAGTCAGCCCGGACTACACTCAAGATTTCATATTGTTTTCATTTGCTTCTGAGCACACTATGGCATCAGTATTATTACAAAAGAGAGATGATCATGAAAGACCCATTGCATTCTTCAGTAGGGCTATAAGGGATGCAGCTTTGAAGTACAACATCATTGAGAAGCAAGCCATGGCATTGGTGAAGGCATTGAAGGATTTTCGGGTGTATATCCTACATTCTCACATTCTGGCCTATGTTCCTAATACTGCTGTAAAAGATATTTTAGTGTAGACCTATCTGGAAGGGAGAAGAGGCAAATGGATTGCAGCCTTGCTAGAATATGATGTGGAGATAAAGCCTACAAAGCTGGTCAAAGGACAAGGGTTGGCGAAGCTAATGGCCGAATCAAACTTGCATGCATTGGACATAAATTTGATCGCTGCCATGTCCGATGAGAATGAGGAAGGAACATCAATTTAGGTATCCGAAATGTTTTCTTTGTCCCCATGGCATTCAGATATAATATATGTGCTAAAAAATCTATCGCCATCGCCCGGCAGGACTAGAAACAAAGCAAGAACACTCAAATTGAAGGCTGCCAAGTTTTGTATTTTGAATTCTACACTGTATTGGAAAGGTCCCGGTGGCATTTTTTTAAATTCTTTGGTGGAAGAGGAGGCAAAGAAAGTCATGGAGGATTTCCATGGAGGAGAGTGTGGAGGTCATCTTTTTTGGAAGTCAACAGCGAACAAAATTTTGAGAGCAGGGTATTACTGGCCTACTTTGTTTGCTGATGTGCATAAGATGGTCAAGCGCTGTCATAAATGTCAGATTTTTGAAGGGAAACATAAATTACAGCCTTTGCCACTTAAGCCCATTGAGGTGAGCACTCCCTTCCAACAGTGCGGGTTGAGTTTCATTGGGGAAATTCATCCTGCCTCTTCCAGACAGCATAGATGGATCCTTACAGCGACGAACTATTTCACAAAATGGATTGAGGCAGCCCCTACCAGACAAGCCATGGACACGGTAATCATTTCATTTCTCGAAAATAACATCTTGTGTCGCTTTGGTTGTCCAAACAAATTAATCACTGATAATGCAGCAACTTTCAAATCGAAAAGGATGGTAGAATTTTGTCATAAATATCACATAATTATGGGTCATTCAACTGCCTATCATCCGCAAGGCAATGGATTGGAGGAATCTTCGAGTAAATATTTGGTCAACATCATCAAGAAGCTACTGGAAATAAATAAGAAGAGCTGGAACAAGAGGTTGGTCCATGCGCTTTGGGCAGATCGGATCAGTCAAAAAAAGTATATTGGTATGTCATCGTTTGAGCTTGTTTATGGAGTTGACACAGTATTCCCCACCTCTCTTGCTACCCCGGTGGTCAGACTTCTTCAGGAGGCCGGCAGCGAAGAAGATCCCATGTAGAGAAGGCTGAATCAAATTATCCAATTGCAGGAAACAAGAGAAGAAGTTTTCAAAAACACGTCCAAGTTGTAGGAGAAGATAAAGAAAATCTATGACAGGAAAGCAAAAGTAGATAAATTTCAGTTGGACGATGTGGTGCTGAAGTGGGATGCAAGGAATGAAGAGAAAGGCAAGCACAAAAAGTTCGAAAATCTGTGGAAAGGTCCTTTCAAAATTGCAGAATATAGGGGTCAGAATGGTTTCCTTTTGAAGGAAATGAACGGGGAATATTGTCCTGGAGGGCCGATCAATGGTCGGCTGCTCAAGTGGTATCACTATTGATCTATTAACGCTGCTTACACTATTATTGTAAATACCATTTTTATTTCAGTTTGGTTTCAGTCTGTAAAGTTAGTTTTTAAGTTATTTCAATGTCAAGTAGAGCCAACTACTTGGTCTTTTCAGTTTCATAAATAAGTCAGAGTCCTGTGCTGTTTATCAAAATGATGACTCCATAGCCCCATGGACAAAAGGCACTGTCTAGCTCCTCCAAAGATCTGCTATTCTTGGCACCTCCAAGGAGCTACCATCCCCCATTGGAGCCAATGTTAGAGTCTGTCTGGTCAGCCCTCCGTCAGAGATCAAAACTCTTTGTGCATTTCAATTTTAGGTGTCCCGCTCCATTCACTCAGCTGCATTTCACCAGGGACATGCTATGATGTGATGGAGAAAGTCATGCTAGTCATTTTCCCTCATGTCTGGCCCCTTTTGGCTCAGGTCTTGGTCCATAATCACCGAAGCTCATGACAGTCCAGGTCTGGTCCTTTACACGACAAAATAATTTTTTATGATTAGGTCTAGGAATTCATCAATTTGGTCTTTGAAAACATGTCCAGAACAAAGCCATGCAGGCCAGATGGAGGCCTTATATAGCTATGGTTCAGAAAGCTTCATCATCACCTGAAAATACTTTGACTCTTCTTCAAAACTCTATTTTGAAGAAAAGTCAAACAAGGTCAATTATGACAAAATTTTCCAAAAAATCACCAGTTGACTTTTCAGATGCAGTTATGATTTACATGGCCAAATGCTCCGTCATATAGTCCTTGCAAAGAGGTGCCGAAAATTTCATCATTTGAGCCAAAATGTCAAAGGGAAAGTGAAAATCAGCGTGTTTGAAGGTCAATGAAAAAGTGCAAAACTCAACATTAGAAACTGGGTTTTCAAGGAAGAAAAAATCAAACCCATCTCTCCCAAGCCTATATATACTTGTTGTGGCTGAAATCAAAGCCATTGTGCTATTGCAAGCATGGGAGAGACATTGCAAAGGTAAGAGAGCGAAATTTGGAGAGTTTGAGTGAGTGAGAGCTGGTTGTCAAGGAGCGCGACACATACACCAAGGAGCGTGGCACACACAGAGGGCGCAGCGCACACGCAGCTAGCCCGCAGTGGGAGATTTACAAGGGCATGACGCACACCCAGCGCACATCGCAGTGGGCTTGGCACGCGACGCACATAGCCTGGGGCATAAAGAATTGCCAAACTGCTTCAAGTCTTGGTGAAGGCTAGCAAATCAAGAGGTAGGCCCTGTTGACACCTCTTCTCTCTCAAATTTGTCAACGATTTGGTGTGCATAAGACGTTTAAATGGTTCCCCAAAAGCACAAGGTCGACCATGAAAAAATCATCAAGAAAAACAATAGATGAGGTTGCAAGATTGTGACGATGCCACCAAGGTTTCACTTCACTCCATTTGGTGCCTCACCCCTCATCTTTCTCATCTCCCCTTCAACATTTTTCCTAAGAAACCCACCCTAAATCCACCACTAAAACCCTCCCCCTAGTCTTCCTAGCAAGTCAAGGCAACTTTGGCACCGCACGGCGTACACACGAGGAGGTGCGGCGCACTGGGAGCCTAGCCACAGTGTAAAATTACCACTGGCGCGATGCACTCAGAGCGCGTGGTGCACTGGGCAGTGTGCATGGCGCACAGAGATATGAAGCCCAAAAAACAATAAATTTGCCTAAAAACTTTCGATGCTCATCAAATTTGAAAAGATAGGCAACCTACATATACTCTTGCATTAAACTTGGAAAGAGTAGGATGGTTTAGGAGTATGAATCAAATGAAAAAGTTTTGACAAAGCCAACAAAAGAAGACATAAAGAAGACATGGTCCTAGGGTTTCATTACAGTGACACTGCTGCCAAGATATTCTCCTACCCTACCCCTATCACTATTTTCCCTATATTATTTTCCCCTTATCATTACCCTAACACCACTAAAACCATATTCCTTTTTCCCCATCCTCCTATGACTCAAAAAACCCAAACCCTACCAAAATAAATTCAAACCCTACCCCATCAATACTATACCCAAAATACTCCCAAATCCATGATAAGTCTCTCCCTTTAGCCTCTATTCCCATTTCATGATTCCTCTCCTAATACTCCCTATTTTATTGTCTCCTTCGTGACAGATTTTCAGAGCATCTACCAATTCCATTGGATTCAGAGGGCAGCATAAAACTCAAGGTACAAACAGTAGTAATGGCATCAAAAGTTTCATCAGAGTATGAGGAGGGGACCCATAGTGACACATCTTCAGAGAGAGCGCCCATAGGAGACATCACCAGAGTGGCAGACATCTTAGAGATGAGCCAAACACCTTCACTGAGCTCCAGACATGCCCTCTTGCCATGTCTTGTTTCCACCACTTGGCATGTTATGAATTTTTTCAAAGGGTGGAAAATGTCAGAGTCCATCATGAGTTGGCCTATCTTTTTGCACTTCATCTACACGGAGGTCAATCTATCCTAGTTGGGGTCACTTTCACATTGACACCGGAAACCATATCAGAGGCAACAGGAATACCAAACATTGGGGAACAATGGCATAAGAAAAAGAAGGTGGAGAGGCATCATTATGAGCCTTACATCAAGGACAGCTGTTTGAGCCAGCTCACCAGAGTTTCTCCATTTAGATTTTTGAGGGATGAGTATGCCCCACTCATGAGATTGATCATGAAGTATTTCAGTTGCGAGGGGAGGTTTTCTCACCTTTATGCCTATCACATCATGTTGCTCATGCACTTCACCACGGTGCGGATGATGAGCCTCCCATTTTTCATCTGCGGGAACATGGAGAGTATGAAGAATTTCATACAGCATAAGACCCCTCGACAACAGCTCAACAGTGTTTATCACTTTTCCCTTATCCGGATTCTGGTAGACCATTAGTTGAGATTGCAGGGTATTGCTTGGGACGACTTCATCTCCCGTGACTTCTTCAGCGCTCTACAGGTGGTTTCAGAGGTAGAGCATGAGGTGGGGGGCCCATCTCATCAGTATGAGCAACATGAGACTACCACTATGCGAGTATATATTACCTATCAGAAAGGTAGTAGACCCTTATTTGCAGCAGCAAAGTGAGTGTTATCTCCACCCGGGGTGGAAGGGCCCTCGCTTCCGACATCGACATCACAGGAGCAAGGTAGAGGTAAGGAGCTAGTGCATGATGAGGGGCCTTTAGGTGAGCCATCAGGTGAACGAGAGATAGAATTCTTTCTCCTCCAAGATGATGAGACAAATGCAGAACCTACAAATGCTGAGCTTGGAGAGATCATTCAGGAGCACCAATCAGTGATTAAGAACTTATCCCTGGACTTGGAGAGGGCCAAGTGGAACGTGAAGTATCTGGAGCAAAGGAACAAGCAACTTGAGGATTGGCTAGCTGAGATAGAGTTGCAAATGATCAAGGAAAACTGGCAACACATCATGGCAGCACAAGGCAGACCTATGGAACAAAGAGATGAGGATCGGGAGTATGTGTTGGAGAAAGTTAACGTTCACTTGGAGCAGTGGTTGGATAAGGCTAACAGGGAGAAAGACATGCTGAGGCACATGACTCACCACTACATGGCCCAAAACATGAGCTCCAAAGCAAGAATCAGGAGCCTAAAGGGAAAATAGAGCAAAGCAACAAAAGAGGCAAAGGAGGCAAAGGAGCAAGATCGACTTCGAATCTTGGCTGAGGCTTCATTGGCATAGCATAGCACTTCATAGGGAACATCTAGCCCAAATTTCAAAAAAATTGGGCAAATTTTGGTCGCTTGGCAAATTTTTGGATAAAAAACAGGAAACTCCTCCCTATGGCGCGGCGCTAAAATTCTAGGGCTCTAATGGAGAAACCGCTTACATATTTGGATTCAGCATCGAAAATTATGACTACTTGTTGTTACAGGGAAAAGTGTCTATGCAGAACTGCTAATCCCACTAAGGTGTGGTAGCTACCTTAGAAACAAACAAAGTAAAACTACTTTCAATTTCCTTTATGAAAGATAGATGAGAGAAGAATAAAGGAGACCAACATCTGTCTTGCGCTTGGTCCCTAGTTCGATTCCTCTCTCTTCTGATAGTCCTTTGCTACTTGCTTCCTTGTACACCCAGCTTCACAGAGTACCTATAGAATCAAAGTAGCATAACACTATACAAGAACGTGGATCTATTATCATAAACAATCTAGGATCAGATGTAAATTGACCATACAAATGCATGAAACATAAATGACACAAGACTATGGAGGAAAACTTGAATAGCTTTATTGATAATCAAGAAAGAGCCAAGAGAGTTACAACCAGTTGTTCTGACCCAACATCATCCTCTCGGCAAGTAAGCCCTTCTTCACCTCATGCAAAGCTTAGATCACCCAACACTATGATGTTGCCTCAAGAAACCAACAACAATTCCTTACAAGATGCAAAATTCCAGCCTCTGGATCTCTGGGATGAGGGATCCATATATAGATATATATAAGGGAGATGAGTCAGCTTGTGATTTGATTAGTGTCTTCCCTCTGATAGTTCTTGCTTCCACTTGGAGATTGATGATCTCTTACTCATCCTTGGTCGAATTCAGAATGGCAAGTGTCACAGGAGAAGTTTCTGGAAGATTCCATGCTTCTCCACCTCGCGGATTGACACTTCCATTTGTCTCTTCTTGCCCATCGCACCCCATAGAAGGGATTTTTGAAATGCAACGCACCCACTGAGCGTACTTAGGTGAGATGCAACGTAGTTTGCCTATGGAGCAGGTGAAATGATCCTGTTTTGACCAGTTCTGAGTGTTTCTTCATGGAGAACTTCTGGGAGAAGCTGTAATCAGCTGACCTTGTTCCTTTAGGGGTTGGAACAACACTTTTAGGGACTTAGGAGCCCTTGGTTTATGAAATTTTATGCTTGGGGTTGCAGTGCCCAAAAATGTCTATAATAGTTGCCCCCTAAAGCATGAGGTCGTTAATCTTTTTTGATGTCGGGTGAAATGCTTTATCATGAGGGTCCGAAGTTCTTTCAAGCTGGGAGGAGACCTGTAATAAGATATAATACAATACATTATCTTCATAATATTTTTCATGATATAGCTGAGTCGGGAATTCCCATGCTCAGCTTTATAAATTCATTTTCATGTACATAGGACAGACAATCGTCTGAGTGTAGACTGATGATTCTGGTAGAGCCATCATCCCTTTGATTGGATGATTATCTGTGCAACAATGATGTACATTTGATGTCTTTATTTCCCTGAATATATATCGCAGCTCGGATGGATGAAACTAGATCCGGGGTCTTCAATCTCGTTCGATCTTCACTCAAAGTACAAGTCAATCCATGTGAGAGATGTTCTGGAGTCGAACATGGAAAGACATCTCCTGATTACTAGCCAATGATGTAAGCTGTTAACAGGCGCGGGAGGAATCACCGATAATGATAATGACCCTCAAGGTACTGCAGTACAATTCACGTGGTGTGAATAAAGGACTTGGCATCGAACACCATGCAAAATCTTTCAGTCGAAGGCCATTGATGTAAACCTGTCGCTAGAAGTGAGAAACTTGCTATTGAGGCATGCAAGCTTCAAAGTACTGAAAGGGGTGTTCCTAAATCAACTTCTTGGATAATGAGCCGATGTCGAAAATAAGCGATCCATCATAGGAGGGCCTTAATGAATCCCACATCAATGACACGGAATGGAGCAAATGATTTTAATGGAGGTGAAAACGATTTGGTGATATAAGGTTCAAGGTGGCGGTCATGAAAGAATGGAGCGTAAATGTATTGCAGCAGGTGAGACACAGGTGAATTCTCTAAGTGACTTCTCTTGAACATATCGGCGACACTGACATGATGGATTGGTAGCATTAACCCCAAATGTGGATGGTGTGATGGGACCATGGTGATGTGACCGGTGAATGAAACAACCCAACTCGACTTGGATGCGAAGTGAAAGTGTCATGTTCAAGAGCGACTTGCTACCAACAAAGTTTCTTCAAGTTTTCTTCCCAATTTTCCCTAGTCATTGCTGACCAGTACCTCTTTATTTTTGTCAAGCTTGAGGAGGATAACATATGCTTGTTCTATAATTTGCCCTTCGGGCAAAGCCATCGCTATGTTTTAATGGGCCTAGCGATAGTGAAACTCGTTCTCGTCTGCTATGGACAAGTTTGTTGCTATTAGGTTTTAACGAGTTTAACGACAAAGATAACTCGGTCCTTTTCAATTTTAGAGAGTCTGAAAAGGGACGTAAAGGAAACTCTAAAATCCTTTTTCGTCATCTAATCCCTTAAGTCTGAAAAAGTATAAAACAATACAGAAGGGATGAATTTTCGATACTTTTAACGAGCCGAACAAGAAAAGCGCTCGATCTTTTTGTGTAATAATCCCTCAAGTTCAAAAAGATTAAAATCTAAAGGAGGGATAACACTTTTGGTCCCTTTAACGAGCTGGAGAGGCCAATGGCTCGGCAATCTTTTCATATTTTACGAGTCAATTGAAAAGAGCTTAAAGGAGACTTGTCTTTGAGGAACGAGTGATAAAATTGGGTAGCCGCTGATTCCAGGTAAGGTTTGGAATTTTCCAATCACGAAAGTGTTACAAGGATGGCTAGCGGGATCACTCTTCGCAGCTGTTCCTCAAAAGGGGTAAACAATCAAATGGAGGTGAATGATTGGCTGATGCAGAGTGGAGGTGATGATGGGAACACGACCAAGGCTTTAAAGGCTGAAGTACTACATTCACGATGGTTATTTACCGGGAATTGGTTCATTTTTTGTTGAGCTTAAACGCTGGGGAAAACATTTGCTCATTGCTTATGTTTATTTTTTAACGAGCATGAAGTCCGCATTAAAACTGCTCGATTAATCCAGTCGTATAATAAGAATGTCTCATATATGAAAATGGCAATTTTTAGAGTTTTGCCCCACATCCTTTCTTTATGCAAGTTAGGAAATGACCAATCCTACGAGTTTAAAGGGTTATAGGACCTACAAATTTAAAAAATAAATGGTCGCTCTTTGCTTGCACGCCAAAAGGTTTGCATGCCCCTAGGTATAAATAAAGCTTCGAGGTCACCTTTTATTCTACCGACAAAACATTTGTTTTATCAGGAAAGGTCTACCTCTTTCACGTTACCAAAGATTGTTCTATTCACACCGCAAACAAAACACTTCTTCGGCGATGTCTACCGAAATAGACAAAGGCGAGCGGTGCAGACGCCTCCACTCACATAACTTTGACGAGGGAATCTTATTCCAGTCTAACCCCCTTTTACAATCACGGACGGGAGTACAGAATAATCATATATCTCTCGCGGAAACCTACCCTATACCCGAAGTTTTCCTACCGAAGCAGACCAGGGTGCATGCCCTCTGGGTTTCAGTCATGTCCCTCGAACCACTTGCGCTCATCAGGTCGATGGACTGGGGATCGATGAGACATTCCTTGTGTGAAAAGACCATTCAGGGATGTTATATGACTATTTGCTATGTGTGATCTGGGAAATGGAAGCTGGTCTACGAGCTTGACCACTCTTCCTTCGTGCGGAAAACACATTACTCTAAAGAGTGATGAGACAATGGCTCCCATGCAATAAATATAGTCTCTTCCAAGGAGTAGATTATAATCCAGGGGTCCTTGGACTACCATTACGTTCATATGAACGGTTTTCCCTCTCAATGTTATGGGCACATTGGGAAGGATCCCTAACGGTCGACTGGTTCCTTTGTCAAAGCCTGTTAGATTTCTCATCTCAGGCAAAAGTGATGGCGAACCAAGCGCTTTCCAAGCAGTCGAGGAAAGGATACTCACAGAAGCCCCTTCATCTATGATGGTATCGGCCATAACCATTCTATATATTTGAGCAATGATTCGGAATGGTACACTAGCCGGTAAATGGGGTTTGCCTAGTTGATTCCAGTCAAAGGAAACAACTAGGTTGCTTGGAGGTGGGACCGAATAGACGGTCGGGTATGAATCTGACGAACTTCCTTCCTGCAGTAAAGGAATGGATAAATTGCCCCCATGTTCATCGGAGTCTGTGCTTACGAAAAGAATTTGGACGGTGTCATCCTTATTCTCTTCGGTGACTGTATCATCTAAGGATGGAATCTCTGAAGGCAAGACTGGGTCAACTGCTGTCTAGAACTTTTGACTTTCATCTGGTATGGGTTTAGATGGTTCATCTTCAATGATAGATGCTTCAGCCGACCACCTGGGTGGGTTAGCCGGATTTTCAACTAGTGACGGACTCGGCAAGAGTTTTTTATATCCAGGAGGAAGTTGTAACAGTGAAACCGGACGATCGTCCAAAACTCTTTTAGCCTCGTCTAAGAAGGGACAATGGTGGATGGCATGATCGCCTTCACACAGTTTACAAGGAAATCTATATTTTCCTTTTTGTCTTGGGGCTTCACTTTTACTAGTCGATGGTATGTTTTCAACATGATCATCAGAGGTTAACGACACTGGATTTTGCAAACAAGGAGAGCAGTCCCTTAAAATCCGAGAGATGCAAGGACAATCTCTATGATAATGGTCTCCTTTGCAAATGACGCATGGCGATTTAGGCCTGGTCGGTGCAGTGTGTGGATTTTCACTAGACGACGCTTGGTTTCCCGTTTTCGCCTTTGGCTCCTTCTTCTTCTTCTTCTTCTCTTTCTTCCTCTTTTCCTTCTTCCTCTCTGGTACTTGATTTTTGGCTTTACCAGCCTCATCAAGCGAAGAGGAAGGATGAGAGGAAGATTTGGAGGAAGTAGAGGGTTGGGGGGTAACTCTGGAATCGTCTAGTTGCTGACTCGATTGTTCAGGAATTGTGGTGTTCTGAACGACAGAGGTTGAGGAGAGCCATACGGGCAAGCCAATTATCAATCCTGGAAGCGAAAATGTGGCCATATGGGGTGCACCAACATCTCCCCAAGAGGAGAAGGGACTAGGATTTCCTCCAAGGGGAATTCCTTGGTTGGTGGACTCCATTCTCTCAACCTAAGACCAACGTAAGAAAGGTGATGATTATTCTGTTTAAAATAAATTTTAGATGTTTTGACACAACTTGTTTTTTCAATTTTAAAGAGTCGACAAAAAACAAAAGATGACTCTAGTCGCCTTTGATTTTTAATGAGCCTGAAGTGACAAGTGCTCAGATGGACCTTTTCTGTTAAGGAGTCTGAAAAGGAATGAAAGGGACTGCTCTGGAAATCTAGGCAGAGGGATTACCAAACCAATCGCAAAACTGCAGAATACTTTTTACGGTATGGTAGTCAATCTTCCTGAATGCTGTGTTCAGTGCATTTCGATCGATAGGGTGGCAGACATGGCTTCCTATGGATAAAGGATTAAGCCTATTGTGGTCTCCCAAAATATACTCGACGGTACGTGGGAGCACAAGTCCTTACTGGCACTTATCGTCTCAAAGTGGAGGAATCACCCAACCAACAGTGAGAACAAAAGTTACGAGGCTTTATGACGCTGGAATATGTCTCTAGCCTAGACTTCTAGATGTTGTGCGTTAGGTTCCATTGTTAGATTCATTAAATTTATTTTATAGTCGATCTTGCTTAAGAAATTTGCCTTTCAGGTTCACCACGTGATGTAGATGTACAATTCCTAAAATGCAATCTAAGATGATAAACAGTCTTTTATCTTCTTTGTGCAATGAAAATCGTAGCTACTAAGGAAAGGAAGACATAATTCTTTCAACAAAGAACAAAGAGCACACACTATATGCACTGTCCTAAATCAAACCAATCAAATAGTCTAAATGCAAATGCACATGCATGTATTTGTTTTCAGCTTTCTTAATATGTGAATGATAAAAAGAAAGCTAATGCGCAAATCTGAATTATTTTTCAAGCGACAATTACTAACAAGTTTCTTTTCAAAATAAAAAATGAAGACAATGACAACACTTTGCAATTTGGAAATGAAGACTTGCTTTCGACACTAGAAAAACTACAAATTTAGATCAAATACAACAGTAACAGAGTAATCGACTATCAAGAGCAATCAAACTCTCTTCTATGACTGAAAACGACACTTGCGACACTTTCAAATCAATAAACGACAGTACAATTACGTTACTTTTTTGCAAAGGAGAACTGAAAATGGCTCAACAAATACACAAAAAAATTTATAGTTCTTTTCACAATGGAGGCGGAATATCAGCAAAGAAAGGGGTTTCAAACAGAGGTGTATTGACCATAGGCATCAAAACTCATGAATAGAACTGAAAAGAATGAACACAGAAACCAAAATTCAGGAACAATGCCTAGTCTGATCAGCGCACATGTAACACAGTGAATTTGAAATGCAGCGCACCTACTACACTCAGGAAGTGCGCTGAATTATAGATTCACAGAAAAGAGAGTGCGCTGGGCCAGAGACGAGACTTTGCTTGGGTTTTGGGTCACAATTTGCAGTTCAGTTCAGGGATTTTGGCCAAGAAAGTGGTAATCAGTAAATCAACAATAGGGGTAGATCTAAGGAGGTTACTAGAGCCACCACAAGGGCAATTAGAGAGTTGGTAGAAAAGTTACTTAATTCATAAACAAAACCCGAAGATTGACTGAAGCGACATTTATCTACTTTGCATTTGCAGAGCAAATGCAGTTCGAAAGCTACCTGGCTTAACTTCAGGCTCCGTCTGTGAGTTTATAAAATAAACAAATGTAGATAAACAAACAACCTAGTCGCTCCCCAGCGGAGTCGCCATTTTGTTACAGGGAGAAGTGTCTATGCAGAACTGGTAATCCCACTAAGGTGTGGTAGCTACCTTAGAAACAAACAAAGTAAAACTACTTTCATTTTCCTTTATGAAAGATAGATGAGAGAAGAATAAAGGAGACCAACCTCTGTCTTGCGCTTGGTCCCTAGTTTGATTCCTCTCTCTTCTGATAGTCCTTTGCTACTTGCTTCCTTGTACACCTAGCTTCATAGAGTACCTGTAGAATCAAAGTAGCATAACACTATACAAGAATGTGGATCTATTATCATAAACAATCTAGGATCAGATGTAAATTGACCATACAAACGCATGAAACATAAATGACGCAAGAGTATGGAGGAAAACTTGAATAGCTTTATTGATAATCAAGAAAGAGCCAAGAGAGTTACAACTAGTTGTTCTGACCCAGCATCATCCTCTCAGCAAGTAAGCCCTTCTTCACCTCATGCAAAGCTTAGATCACCCAACACTATGATGTTGCCTCATGAAACCAACAGCAATTCCTTACAAGATGCAAAATTCCAGCCTCTGGATCTCTGTGATGATGGATCCATATATAGATATCTGTAAGGGAGATGAGTCAGCTTGTGATTTGATTAGTGTCTTCCCTCTGATAGTTCTTGCTTCCACTTGGAGATTGATGATCTCTTACTCATCCTTGGTCGAATTCAGAATGGCAAGTGTCACAGGAGAAGTTTCTGGAAGATTCCATGCTTCTCCACCTCGCGGATTGACACTGCCATTTTTCTCTTCTCGCACATCCCACCCCATAGAAGGGCTTTTTGAAATGCAACGCACCCACTAAGTGTGCTTAGGTGAGATGCAACGCAATTTGCCTATGGAGCAGGTGAAATGATCCTGTTTTGACGAGTTCTGAGTGTTTTTTCATGGAGAACTTCTGGGAGAAGCTGTAATCAGTTGACCTTGTTCCTTTAGGGGTTGGAACAACACTTTTAGGGACTTAGGAGCCCTTGGTTTATGGACATTTTATGATTGGGGTTGCAGTGCGCAAAAATGTCTATAACACTTGTGTCCGGGCAAGAGATTTGGGCAAGGTCTGGGTCTCCTAAAGGTCAAAAAACACCCAAAAGTGGCCTCTCTGCCACTTTCTTGACACACAAAAAGCAGTCTTGGGAGAATAAAGATTTGGAGGGGCAAATGAGCACAAAATTTGAAAATTCCTGTGGAGTTAGAAAGTAGACAGGACAGGCTTTCCGACAAGCCCAATTGGGCACATTTTAGACACCTGCAAGTTCCGCAACACAGGCCCCAAAGTAGCGCGACACATAGAGAAAGTGGCATGGCGCACAGAGGAAAAATTGCCAATTTTCTTCTGTTTCGCAAAATTTCAGTTCGCGACTTCACCAAGTGGGCCTGGTCTTCTACACTTCGGTTTTTTGGCACCAAAGATGGCATTTAAAGATTTTTTTCTCTAGATTGGCTTCTATCCAAGTGGCGAAGGAAGGCAAACGATCCCCCCAATGCCAAATGTCATGTTTGCAGCGCTGCACCTGTCGCTGATGGTTGGCTCTCCATCTCCATTTTGCAATGATTCGTGTAACTACCCAACCCTTGGGTGTTCTATCTCTTCCTCACACATTCTATATATTGTATGCAAGTTATTTGCTAAGCGTTGGCTGGCTTGTAACTTCTGGGAGACGGTGGGAAAGAAACTCTGTTTCTTCACTGTGTATTTTTGACAGAGAATTAATGAAAGGCAGCTGCTCTGTTTCATGAGATTCTTGTGGTTGTGAGTGTAGCAAATGTATTTCTTATGTGTTCATATGTATTTAGTTATGTTTCATAATCCATTTCATGCTCATTTCTAGTGAAATTTTCTGAGTGAGATTAGGTAGAATCCAATTTTTATTGCTCTGCCTGTGGGAAAATTTATGTTTCAGTGTTATTTCTTCTATTGAAAAGGATTCATGTCACTATGCCCTTTTCACTTTCTTCAACAATATATTGATGCCGTGATACCTCAAACTAAATTGCTACATTTTCTGCCTACCTTGCCTCACGGAATAATCTGTGCCTTCATATTCAATTCTCTGTTCTTTGCTAAGCGATGGTCCCATAACATCCCAGAAGCTCAGTCATTTCATAAAATTGTTTCCACAATCCATATTAACTTACTAGCCTAAGGTAAACATTGTATTGTAAGTCATCTCAGACCATTTCGATCATCTATTCACCAAGCGTGACTCAGAGAGAGCCCTCTCCTGCTCTGGTAGGGCTAGCTACCAGACTGAGCGTGGTTTGTGGTTACCCTAATTTTTGCTTTCCTTCAGCCTAAGGCAGATTTAGGCGCTAACAGACTCAAATCTGCTTTGGATTGGGATTTCTTACCTTTCCTTTTCTTTTCCTTTCTATCCAAGGCCCAGGTCTTTTCATCCTCCCCCTTGGATGAGGTCCCATCTCTGGTGCTCTACCTTATCTCCTCTTGTACCAAATCAGGCCACAAGCATTCCCAATTTGGTAGCTTCTCCCTCCTGTTCAACGAATCTTGGTAGTTGTGCCATCTCTTGGGAAGCCTTAGAAGGGCTAGGCTGACCAAATCATCCTCTGCTATAGTAACGCCAAGTTGACAAAGTTCATCGCAACATTTTGTGAACCTGCTCACACGTACTGTGGAATGGTATTGTTCCTCTACATCTTGATATTTCGAAACTTGTTCTTGAGAGCCAATTTCCTGTGGTCACTACTATTTTGGAACAAATCTATGAGTACTTGCCACATTGCACACATAGTCCCTTTCCCATGGAGATTAGAGAAAATATGGTCTCATACTCCCTCCAATACGATCCTCCTGCCCTTGGCAACATAATTCTTCCAATCTACTAGATTCTAAACATCAACTCATGTTGGTTTCAAAATATCATTATTAATGAATTCTTTCAATCAATTATCCTCTAGTACTGCCTCCACGCGGTGCTTCCATGCAAGATAATTTGAGCTTCCCTCAAGGGAATACTCAAGCCTTAGTCTATTGAAAGCCATCTTCTCAGTATTGAAGAAAACCTGCAACCTAATCTACAACCTCGAACTTCATGCAATGTAAACTTCAAAATATTTGCTCTACAGTGATAATGGCTCTCATACAAGGTAGAAATTAATGTGTAGATTCAAAACTACTCATGAAATTTTCTAAATCACAAGATTTGAAGCTACTCTATGATCTGTGGAAGTTAATTCACCATCTAAAAAAAGAATCATTGACATGAAAAACGAAGCATTACACATACAAAAAGATTTATCTAGGGGAAAACAACTGCTCAAAACCCCTTAATATATGTATTCCATTAATCAAATAATAGAGAAGAAATATAATACTTGCTCAAGCCTGAGCACACCTTGCAAATGTATAGTCTATCCGTCTGCTTGATTGACTGAACCTCGCTCAAGACTTAGCCAGTTTCAAGCCTTCCCATGCTCCTATTTGCTTGCACCGTTTCATTGGGAAATTGCCCCTATTATTTAGGAATTTGACACCAAGGAATTGTGCATTTACCATAGGCCAATCCTCTGGCTGCATGCACCATATGTACATCTTGGATTAATGTACAACTAATAGTACACTACATTTGAACTCCAATCTCAATTCAGTAACTCGAATTCTCTGCATGCAACAATTATTTTGGGTCGATTAATCACTTAAGTGGTTGATTACTCAGAGTGGTTGAAGTTACACACCCACAACTTAACCTCCACTAGTTCTTTTGACAGTTAGAACTAGTTAAACTAACAATAACTCAAATTAGCTGAAATAGATTGCTACAAATTAGCAATCATTCATTTAGAATTGAACTCAAGTGTCTCCAACTCGAATTTACTGAGTTAATAGAGTGACAAGAGTCATGCCACCTCAGTTAACTACATCCAAGTATTTTGTTGAAATTGAAATTCGAATTTTAATCTAGTTTGACCAAGGCAAAGTCAAAACTAGATAGCTTGTTGGATTTTCAACATAAGTATATATACATAGTTTATCATTTGAGTGCTTCTATGAATCGAGACGATAGCATTTCATAAAAATAGGCTTTTCAAAAGATGTTATTTCAAACATAGCATCTATAGATCACAATTATAGAGTATTGAGTTGAAAAAATCTTCATAATTTAAATGATTTAAGTGAATAATTGAGTAAAAAAATAAGCCTAACCTTCATTATTTAAACGATTTAAGTGAATAACTATAAAATAAAATAAAATAAAAAATGCTATTTCAAACATCGCAACTATAGATTACAATTATAGAGTATTCAGTTGAAAAAATCTTCATAATTTACATGATTTAAGTGAATAACTAAGTGTAAAAAATAAACTTAGCATATAATTCATTTTAGCAATAAAATATAACTTGTTCATACTGATGTCAATATTCATACTCTGAAAAACTTTACTGATTCACTTAGTAAAAAAGAACTATAATCATCCATGCACGTTAAATTAAGTTTATTCCGAAGAATGAGAAAATGAAAACAAATTACAACAATAGCAAATAGAAAAACAAAAATGAGAATTTTGCAGGCATGGCAAGTGCCTTTCAAATTATTGTGGGTAGGGCACACTAAAAGACTTTTGGCGTTAAACCTATTTATCTTTTACTAAAAATAAACAGAAGATATTACTGAACAATCATTGATATAAAGAAAAATGGCATTAATTTTTGGGCCGCAAGTTGACATTTTTTTTTCAAGGCTTTCATTGTGAAACAAGTTGACTTACGACTAAATGAGTGACAGATGACAATGGAATCAGTAGTTGTAGCCGTTGAAATTTTTTTCTTGGGTTTTTTGTGCGGTATTGACAGTGAACCCGAGTGCATAGTGTTACAAAAGAAATGAGGCTTTTCAGACCCTTTTTGATGAATTAATTTTGGTCCATTTGATAGGGACTTGTCACAATGCAGCAGACGCTTTGCGATGGCTGCGCCCTTTACATAAAAATGATCTTTTGAAATTTGCCAGATAAATGGAAGCATATGGTGGTGGGTGGTTATTACAGAAATAATCATTACACCATTTCGTCACTTGGTTGTCATTGCCAACCCATTCCTATGAAGTTTGTTTGCTACACACAACATTTAATTAATAAATATGATTGATTGAAGACCCTTTGGTGTATTCGTAGAGTATAATATTTTTATCTTAGAGATGGCATCCCTTATGGTCCTCACTAAGATGGATGATTGAAAATATTTCCATCCTTTACTGCTTAGTAGAGTGAAAATAAACCGCATTTAACTTATATTTTATTGTTAAGATTTTTATTAAAGAAATTTTATAATTGTATCAAGATTTGATAGGGTTAGGTAAATATTTTTTTGGGTTGACTTAAATGCTTTCTTATTGTTTTTTATTTTTCCAAATTTTATAGTGATTCTTGTTTATTGTGAAATATATGACCTAATTATTAGTTGTCTTAACTTCAGATATTGTAAAATTGTAATAAATAATTATTAGTAGTGTTAATTTCAGGCATTGTAAAAATGTAATAAATATAGAAACTTGAACACTCAAATATGTAACAATATTGTCATTTTCATCCTTAATTAATATATTTTTATCATTAGTTTAACTAGTCAGCCATGAGATAATCTTCCCACAAGACATGGGAAATGGTCTAGCTACTACTTTATGGCAATAAGATGTCTTATGTTATGAAATGACCTCAAGTTAAGGTCTTGCTCTCGTAGCTGTAGAGAGGAGTAGAGAGAAGTTTGGATAAACTTCTACACATCTTATAGATCTATCTATCAATGCCTACTCTTCTTGCATGATATCTTTAGAGTTTTAGTTCTTCATGGATTGCATTTTAAGTGGCATGATTGTAACTTGTATTTGATCCATTGTCACAACATCAACAAACTCTAATATTGCTAGCATATGTGTTTGTGGAAATGGGGGAAGAACCATAACAATTCTTAATAAAAGAAAGCTTTTGAAAGAAATTATATCTCAAACTTGAGCAACTATGCACTAAAATTTAGTATGTAGTATCTCACCCTAAGAACCTTCATTATGTGAGTGATTTGAATGAGTAACTAGGTATAAAAATGTAAACTTATTTTATAAGCTTTCACATAATTGATTTTGGAAGTAAAATAAAACTGATTCATGATGATGCCAATATTGAAGGATGAGAATTTCGCTGGTCCATTTGGTTTGAAACTAAAACTATGATAACTAATGCATATGAGGTTTATTTACTAATTCAAAAAATTTAAAACAACCCATAGGCATCTAAATTATGACTATAAAACTACCGTACACAACTAAATTATGACCATAAAAAATTAATTTTGGACATAGGTTAAGACCAAAATTTATGCAAGTAAAAATGGAAAATCCCTTAAAACTTAGTGTGGCACACTAATAGACTTTGATGTTAAACCTTTCTAACTTAATTTCCTTAAAATAAAAAATATTACTAAAAATATCATTTGATCAAAGATAAATGGCATTACACTCTCATTAACATGCTCACTTTTTTTGGTTGCTAATATTAGGGTGTGCTAGATGGATGACAGTGCACATATTGGTTGGACAATTTGTCTAGGAGATTTTAAGCATCACGCGGATGGCGATAGGTTACAATGGAATGGTCAGAAAGTAATTACAAGCCTTTGAAAATAATTCTTTGGTCTTTTGGGTATTTTGTGCAGTATTGCAGGTGGACCTTAGTGCATAGGACTGTAGGTGGACCTTAGCGCATAGGCCTATAATTTTTCGCCATTTGATAGTGACTTGTCGGAGTGAATCAAAGGAGGTTTTCAAACACTTTCCGATGGTTGCGGACTTTACAATAAACCAAAGTTGTTTTGAAATTTCCAAGATGAGTGAGAGCATTTGGTAGTTGTTACATGTGTCTGAAGAATTGAAGAATCTCATCGCAAGAAAGATGAAGTTTGAATCTCATAATGTTGGCAGTGAGTAAGTTTTTGAATCTTGCACTAAGTATTAAAAAAAAAAAAAAAGAGCATAAATAATATTTAAAAAAAAGCATAAATAATATTTATTGTATTTTTTAAAGTTTGGGTGGGATTATACCACTATTTTTTCTAATATATCAGTTTGATCATGATTGAAAATTGAATTAGTGATTTCACGTCAAAAATATTTTAACAAAACACTCAAACCATCATCTATCCAAAACTAAATAAACTATTCACAACATTTTTTTACGCGGATAAATTTTGGGAATTTTTGCTAAATGTTGGGAGGCTGGATAAGAATACTGCGACGGCTTATTGAGACACTTAGTCAGTGTTCGAATATTTTTAAATATGCTTTCCAGAATCATCATAACAGGAAGAAATTTGACGTATCACGCAGTCTTCACAATATCTTTGTGCCATGTTTAGATCGGTCGCATTGTTCAGTAGGATAATATTTTTGGAAAACGTGCGCAACCTTCATGATCATCACAGCGCAAAAATTATCTTTGCCAACTTGAAATGGATAAAATATTTGAGGAACCTGCACAGTGTTCACAACATCTCGAAATTTTGATGCTTTAAAAGGGATGCAAATGCTTTTCAAATCGCTTGGCACAGATCCTTAATAAATCGGGATCCAACAAAAGACATATCCCCGGGAAAATATCGCGATATTTTCAAAATATCGGCAAATATCGGAAAATATCAGCAAAATATCGCGATATTTTGAAAATATAGGCAAAATATCGGCTATATTTAAAAATTTGAAAAAATTATTTTTTATGCTTGCCATATTTGCCGATATTTTGCCGATATTGCCGATAAGATATTTTCTGGACCCTCGCCGATATTTTGCGGATACCGATATTTTCAACACTGTGAAAATCCAAGAATGTGGAGATTACTTTTTATCACAAATAAAATTTGAAATAAATTTATTATAAAGGTATGACAAAACTTTAAGTACTCAAAGGTAGGATAAGTCCTTAGCTTTATGAATATGGAAATATTGTTGTGAAGTGAGGCAAATTAAAATCACTAATATAAATTGATTATTCAAATAAAAAGATCTTTTAGAACTGAAATGATTAATTAGTCTTTTTGAAAAATCATCTCTATCTCAATTAGTGTCTCTCAATAAGAAATTTCTCACTAAAAACTTTTTATTTTTTTTTGATTGGTTTTATCACTACATTCAACCTAGTTTGAATATACCCAAATTAATTTTAAGTCAACTCTAGAAAATATAATTCCCTAAATACAATGATTTTTTTATTTTTGATTTATGCATTTAGCTAGATTTTATTTCACAACTCACCAATATATGAATGGGAAGCCATGGATTTCCTTATTTATAATTCTAATATCCATTTATAAATAAGTTTGGATCCAAAATTGAAGGTCTACCGTAGTTTCATTTAGTAGTCCTATTTAATTTATTTTTAGATGCATACCTTCTTTAGGCACATTCATCTATGAATTTTTTGTGAATATTTAAAAAATAATATCTAGTTTTATTCCTAAATGAATAACTACTCTGAAAGTATATACACATCATTGTTTTTCTTGAAATTTTTTATAACTCTATACTAGAAATAATGAAATTACAATGCATAGATGTTATACAAAATTTAACAAAAACCTAAAATTCCAACCCCATTACTATACTATGATGTATGATAATTGCTATCATTTGTTATGCATAGCATTGTCTATAGTTCCATTGGTTCATAAGACACCCCAAAACAATACTTGTTATCACCCTAAAACATGCAAGAACTCATAAAAGTTTCTTGTATGTCTACCAAAAATGAGAGCTCTAAGTCATTTTTCAAAATGTCAAATACATTCATTGATTCTATTAGTCCACAACATTGGAAAATATTGAACTTTCAAAAATAACTAAATTATTCTCATTGAAAAAAATATCATGAACATCAAATCCAACCTAATAGAGGTTATTTTTCTCAACATCACAACATTGTATTTCAAGAGAGGTTATTTGAAATGTATTTGGGAAAGATAATATGGGGTACCTAGAAATGGTACCCAATGGGGGAATGATAGATAGGTTGTTATATATGGAGGGAATTCCTAGTAAATGCGAAAGAAATAATTTTAAGATGGATTACTAGAAGGTTATCACAAGGTTAGATAGAACTATATAAAAAAGTAAAAAACAATGCAATGAGGTTTCCAGTCAAGCATAATTGCAATTGAAGCAAGCATATCTTTTTGCATTCCATCACTCTATAAGGAATGATGAATATTTTTACCCTACTTGGGTTCACTCTACACTATTATATTTGGTCTACATAATTTGATATTTCTAAAGTAAAGGATTTGATTCTCAAGCTTGAGGGCTAATATTTTATATATTAGGGTAGAAAAATATATTTTAGCTATCAATATTTACAACAAGTGAAATCACATCTCTTTCATAGAAAGCAATTGCCATCAATCCCTAATCTTGAGAAATAAACCCTTTCCTTCTAAAATATCAAATCATATAACCACACGAATGTAGAGAAAATCTATATAGAATCTAGAAAACTCAATAATGATTGAGAAGGCATTTCATTACATTACTTCTAATTCCTTATACAATTGTATCTAACCAAGTTGGAAATTTATAGTGAATGAACAATCGAGTAGGTGTAATGTTATAGTAAATCTTATTAGAACTATTGTTTTCACACTACTGCATGGGCCTTATTTAATATAAACGGATTCCATATGTAGCAAGATATTTATCATTATCCTTCATGAGTACCTCAATGGGTATTTCATATTACCTTCCCTAGTTAAATTACTTCTTCTCATTTAAAGATTTTTAACAAGGTATCATGCACCTAGAACTAAGTTCATATAACAAATTTTGGGCCTTGACAATGTAATGGTTGACATATTCCCCACTTATCCAAATTATCAATATTTTCACTCACCATATTTTGAATATGAAGAGTTAGTATTGTGAAGGAATCCACTAGATAATTTTATAAGCATCATAGGAATTTCAATAGAGTTTCAAAATCTAACCTAATTTGAACCCCAATTGTAGTTAAGAGAAAACTATCAAGACGGGGTGGGGGGTTTCCTTTTAACTAGCTACAGATTATTCCATAGTATGGGTAGTAGTGTGGAGAAGGTGATAACAAAGAATTGATATAAAAGAGTAATATAGAGGATTCTAGAAGTCCATCATGTCTCATAACATCATATTAAGCTTGAAATTATGTATTATCTATATTGTAATCTCCAAAATAAAATAAGATGCAAGGCATAGTCCTTCATTGAATGTTTATTTTCTCACATTGGTTTCTATGGTAAATATTTGTGTTCCATTAGATGTGTATTTCCATTGTAGTCCATTTCATATGTCACAATAGATATAAAAAAGTTGAATTGTATGAATTTATTTTCTAAAGTGTTCAAAAAAATAGAAATATCTAGATCCATAGCTAAGCATAGGTTGAATATAATAATTTCAAGTTAGTCTCTATTTTGGACATCTATCCATTGAAATAACCAAAGTGGTTTACAAATAATATTCGTATCAAACTAGGTTTATTTGGTAAATTTATGGTTTGATTTATAGTCTAGAAATCCAAATTTACGAGACATTCATACCTTGTTGATACTAAGATCATCACAGGAAAGTTAAGAAGTAGATAAAATCCATCATAATGTATGAAAAGCACTAGAAAATATCCATTTATGAAAACAAGAAGAGATTTGTGAGGGTTGGATCTCAATTAAATGATATCTCCAATAGCGTGGTCATAATAATTCCTCATCTTGAGAACAAGATTGGCCCCTTTTCAAACAAGTCTAAATCTCTTCACAAAGTAGAAAATAATGAGGATCTAAAGGAAGGGAAGGAAGTGTGAAATATCAAAAGTCGTGTTTATATTAGGCAAACTTCTTAGTATCTATTTAAAATGGAATTAAAGGTCGAGGTCAAGGCCTATGAAGGTTAGGTCCATCCATTTAATTGAATCATTAGTTGCAACAATTAGAAATATATTTAAGTGTTCATAATGTATGTGAGGAGAAGAAATTATATTTTACTAGACTAGATATTGAAGTCCATGCCCAAACCTAGTGGGAGAGACATATCAAGACCATTGGATTGGTGCCAGACCCATGGGTAAATAAGTGGGATGATTTTGAAGACCTTGTATAGTCCCAAACTTACCTTGTTAGTTATGAAGAGGATGAAAGGATTCATTTGTACAATTACTAATAGAACCAAATATATAATTTATAAGAGTACACTACATAGTTCTCAAAGTAATCTCTTCAATTAGGAATAAATCCGCACTTCCTAATTATTGTCACCAAGTACTTGGGTGGTATACACAGTCACATAAAAAGGTGAGTTACACTATTTAAGTCCAATATCATATATAAGGCATATGTATAGACCAATTACATTGAATTTCGCAACAATGTGACAAAATGTGGTTTGTGCTAGACAAACCATCATGGAGCTTTCAATACTAGTGTGAAGAAGGGTGAGTTATAAAATAAGGATACCATTACCACTACACATGGGAATAAGAATGCTAATAATCGTTATGACCATTACAACAATTATGGTCACATAAAAGAAAAATGTGGGAAACTCCTTCATGAGTTGAAACATACGAATTGCAAGCTAGAGAATTCAAGGAAGAGGAATTTTCTACTAAAATTGAGAATGTAGATATAAAGTAACTTAGATGTTGATGAAAACACTCTCTAAAGATAGTGCAAGAGTGGGTGAAATTAAGAAGAATAGAAGATGACAAGTGTGTTTCATATTCAGATATAGATAGGTGTTTTGGTAAGCAAAATCGTTTTAGATATGCATGATCATATTTATGGGTACACTTCGAGTTAGGTGAGTAAGTATGTGGAGGTGGAATTTACCAAGTAGTGTAATGTTATATCTCTATTGGCTCAAAATTTATTAATGAAATCGAAGTTAGTGTAGTGCTTCCAAGTGTCTTTAGTGTAGTATTTGGAACCCTTTATATCTATATGAGGGATGTTATCTTCCTGATAAGGGATAAATAATATCACGTAATGAAGGATGATAAATTTCTTATCAT
Organism: Pinus tabuliformis; assembly: GCA_031772625.1. Taxonomy (NCBI): domain Eukaryota; kingdom Viridiplantae; phylum Streptophyta; class Pinopsida; order Pinales; family Pinaceae; genus Pinus; species Pinus tabuliformis. Next base: position 409,672,631 of record CM062813.1, read on the forward strand.
TAATGCACAAAAGGTGGATTCTAATATGTCCTTGGTGAGTGCACACCAAGTTAAAATATTGATCAACTCAACTAGGAACTTTGTACTTCCCTTCTTGAAACAAAACTAGAAGGACACCAATTTTGTGTTGAAAGATGTAACTAGTTTCAATCTTCATAATTGTACCATTATGTATTTTATGTAAAAAACAAAAGAAGAAAAAGAAAAAGAAATGTTATTTTTCAAAGCATGGATTTCATGCTCAAAATTATTATTATTATTTTATTAGATAAGCACGTTTTTCATGCTTCTAGATTTTGTTGAGTCATAAAGTCAAAATCGTATTTGGACCTCTTGAAAAGAAAGGGAAAAACAAATTTTATTTTGTAATATTGGGTCAAATACTTCTCTAAATGTCGAGTTGGCCCTGTCCCCTTGGACATATATGTTTGCACCCCTATGGATAATATAAATAGATGATGATACGAACTCATTTGGACACACACTTGGATGTGTTTTGGATCTAAAATTTCACAGAAGAAGAGATAAAAGGTGGAGGGATGAAGTATGAAATGGAATAAGAGTTTCTTCTTAAGATGGAATATGTAAAGGTTTTTCATTGGTAATTTTCTTCCTACTGAAATATTGATGATGAATTTGTTGAGCATAATGGAATGTTTGATTTGGCATATAGAGGTGGAATTTCTTCTGTAGTCATGGGTCTTGGATGTCTCACTTTGATTTGATTTATAAGAAGATATTTTGACTGGGTTTTCCCATAGGAGAGCGGTTTTTCCGTGGCGGAAATCGTATATTATGTGTTCTTTTGTTTCTGTGATCTCATGTTTTGCATTAGATAATTATTTCATGAAGAAGAAGATAATTACTTTAAAAGATGCCAACATAATTCAAAAATAATTATCAAAGAAAAAGAAATCTAATAATTATTGGAAGCATCTTTATTTCTCAACATTTTGTAGGTATGAAGACATTGTTGAAAGGATGTACTATACAATAGGAGCAACCATTGAAAGACCTTTTTTAGGAATATAAGAAAGTGTCGCAAGATCCAAAGGTAATGCCACTCAAGAGGGGAGTGAAGTGTGAGATATAGGTATTAGTTGAATCTTCTTTACCAAATATAAAAGTATACATAGTATACGTTAGAGTCATATTAGGTGAAGAAATAGTTAAAAAAATTGTTGAAGGAAAAAAAATAACAAGTACTTCAAGATGTGATTCCATGGTCATCTTTCTTCTTGAGAAGGATATGACTTAGAGGATATGAATTGACTACAAAAGATTAGTCTCACGGATTGATACACTTTGCCTCAAATCTATTATAGGAGTTGCAACATATAAAGTAATTCACGAAGATAGGTCTAAAATATGGATATCATGAAGCCCAAATCAACTACTAAGACACTTGAAAGGTGGCCTTCAAGATAAAGAAAGGTCATTGCATGTGGTTAATAATTCTATTTGGTTTAAGTGATGTACTAGCTAGTTTTGTGTGTTTAACTGATTGCACTCATTCAGTTACATTCCTCATAGTTTATTTGGATGAAATTGGAGTCATATTAGGTGAAGAAATAGTTAAAAAAAATTGTTGAAGGACAAAAAATAACAAGTACTTCAAGATGTGATTCCATGGCCATCTTTCTTCTTGAGAAGGATATTACTTAGAGGATGTGAATTGACAACAAAAGATTAGTCTCACGGATTGATACACTTTGCCTCAAATCTATTATAGGAGTTGCAACATATAAAGTAATTCACGAAGATAGGTCTAAAATATGGATATCATGAAGCCCAAATCAACTATGAAGACACTTGAAAGGTGGCCTTCAAGATAAAGAAAGGTCATTGCATGTGGTTAATAATTCTATTTGGTTTAAGTGATGTACTAGCTAGTTTCGTGTGTTTAATTGATTGCACTCATTCAGTTACATTCCTCATAGTTTATTTGGATGAAATTTCAGTTAAACAAGTGTTAGATGCACCAAGGAAACATTACTTGCTCACAAACATAAAAAATAGAGATATTTGTATATAGTCCTTGGTGAGTGTGAGGCTTGTGAATGGTGGAAATGACTCGAAGAATGTTTTTGCAAATATTGAAGCCATACTAATGGAATAATTATTTTGTTTCTCCTAGTTAAGGGTTTACTCTATATTCTTATATATGGTATGTATATTTTGATATCTATAAAGATAAGGATTTGATTCTCAAGCTTGAGGGATGATATTATATATATTAGGGTATAGAAATATATTTATCTATCAATATTTATGGCAAGTGGTATCAGAGCTATTTCATAGGAAACAAGTGGTATCAATCATTAAGATTGAGAATTAAACCCATGTTGTCTTAAATATAAAATCATACACACTATAAGCATAAGAATGGTTTTCACTTCCATTTAAAAGAGATGTTGAAAATTTACCCTGAAGAAAACATCACTCTCGCATACACACTTTTCATTTTTTGGTTTTTTTTGTTTATGTTTTTTTGGGGTTTTTGGCCTAGAGTACTTGTTCTGAGGTAATAATTCCCGTTTGATTAATAACTATGTTAAGAAGTGTGGAGTGATTTGTTATAAGAATGTTGTATATATACTACATTTTCATCCTAGGGATTTGGATGCTTCTGGTTGTATGCCCTCGGAAGCTGCACCAAAGTCCTGTTGACTACTTCTGTTCCCCCATTTTTCTGTGGATGGAATGTTGTAGATATCTTCAACTTTGTGTCCATATTTTCCCACAATGTAGTCCATAATGCACTGAGAAATCTTGTGTCCTTGTCTGAAATGCTGCTCCTTGGTATCCCAAAGTGCAACCAAACCTATCCAAAGAACAAGTTTGTCACTTCTTGTTCACTGATGGTATTTCTACAGGGAATTAGAACACACATCTTGTTGAACTTGTCAACTACCACAAATAGGTAGTCATGTCCCTTGCTAGTTGTCAGTAAACCACTGATAAATTCAATGGAATTGATTTCCCAAGGACGAGTATGGAGAGGTAAGGGATTATACAAAGCCTATTTCTTGTCACTAGGCTTGCTGGTATAACAAATCATGCATCTTCTTATGAACCTAACTACTCCCACTCGCATCTTAGGCTGGTCCACATGCCTTTGCAAGTTATCCACAGTCTCCCCTACACCAAAGTGCCCTACAACCTTAGAGGTGTGAGCCTCTCTAATCAGCTGCAAACAGTAACCTTTAGGAACGCATAGCTTATCTAAGCTATATAGTAACCCATCTTGGAGATGGTAGTCAACGATGTTGTTTCCATCGTGCAAATGAATTTGAATTTGCAACTGTTGATACGCCACCTTGAAGTCCTCATCTTCTAGATATGCCTCTCTGTATGCATCATGGGTGGATGGCTCCATGTGCATAAGAGTCCCCAAAGCTATAATCTTTGAAGTGGGTGGCCTTGAAAGCATATCATCCAACTTGTTTGTGCTACCCTTCATATACTCAATCACCAAATGGAACTACTGTAAAAGCCCTGTGGACTTGCAATTGATGGTCTACTGTAGCTTACTCCAGGCCTTGAAGTACTAGAATATTTGGTGATCTATGTGGATTATTGTCTCCTTTCCCATCAGATAGTGCTTCCACTTCTTCACAACTTGCACTATGGCATAGAGCTCCTTATCGTAGGTAGGGTAGTTAAGAACTTCCCCATGAAATACTTCAGAATGGTAGCAAATGGGCCTTCCTCTTTGCATCAAGACAACTTCGAGAGCATATCCACTTGCATCTATCTCCACTTCAAAGGGCTGCTGCAAGTTTGGTAATGCCAAAACTGGTGCTTGATTGATATTCTTCTTGAACTCCTCGAAAGCCTTCTGTTGACCTTTTCCCCACTAGAAACTCTTGCCACTTGTTGTTATGGTGTGGAGGGGTGTGGCTACCACTGCAAATGAGGCTATGAATTTAATCAGGTACTGTGCTTTCCCAATGAAACTCTTGACCCCAGAAAAAATAGTAGGCACCAACCATTTCATGATGGCCCCCATCTTCAAAAGATCTATCTTCAGTTCTCCTCCATCGATCACATACCCCATTACACCAAATACTGCTAGACAAACTCGCACTTCTTGAGATTTGCTAGCAGTTGGTGCTTCTTCAATATTTCCAACACCTTCATCAAATGTGAAATATGCTCCTCCCAGGGAGTGCTATATACTAGTATATCAACCATATAGACAATAACAAATGAATCTATAAAGGGCACAATACATCATTCAATAATATCACAATTGTAGTTGGTGTATTACATAGGCCAAATGGAATAAATAACCACTCATACAAACATTGCCTCATTTTGAAGGAGGTTTTCCATTTACCTTCTTCTTTGACTTGAACCTGGTGGTATCCAAACTTCAAGTCCAGCTTGGTGAAATACTTGCCTTCTGCAACTGGTCTAGCAAATTGCCTATCCTAGGTGGGGTTATCTTTTCTTGAGCATGATTTTATTCAACGCCGTGTAATTTATACACATTCCCCATGTCCCATCCTTCTTTGGCATAATGATGATGGGTGACCCACATGGTGATGTACTCGGTTGAATGACATCCTGTTCCGGTAGCTTCTGCAACTGTTTATTCATCTCACTTGCTTCTATAACAGACTCCCTATACAACCAAATATTTGGAAATGGGGAGTCTCGAAATAGTTGGATCTCGTGCTCCACTTCTCTCTTAGGTGGTAACCCTGTAGGTTCTTAGAACACATCCTTGTATGCCTGTGACAACACCTCCACTTGTTGTTTCTATTTCTTAGTACACCCCTCCAAGGATTCCTTTCCTCTTATTGACTCCTCTTAAGACTGAATTTCTCTTAAAAACAATAAAACATACTTCTTGTTGGAACTGATCAATTTCTTGGCTTCGTTGGCACTTGCGAGTGAATTTTTTTACTATCCCTTGTGCGTGTTGATGATGAATGATTTTCCATCCTTGATGAGACAATATTGGTTGGCTCTCCTCATGAATATTGCATCATGCATGTACATGTATGGACTCCCAAACATGACTGCACATGCATCAAGGGGAGCCACATCTATATCAAATTCATTAATAAAATTAGCATTGAAAGCAAAGCTATTTTTACATTGTTTTGTTACCTTTAGCTCGACATCCTTATTTATCCATCCCAATTGATATGGGCATGGATGATCACGAACTTCCAACACCAACTTCTTGACCAACTCTGTTGCAATGAGATTCGCTTGCAGTCCTGAGTCAAATAGAGCATCAACATTTCTCTTCTTCACTTGTATCTTTATATGGAAGAGTTTGGTCATTTCTTTCTCTTCTTGTTGCTGAAGGCTACTCAGATTCACCTCCTTCTACATTGATTAATAGACGATCTTCTCATCCACATCCGAGCTTCTTTCAAATTGGTTGCTCAAATCTCTAGTCATGAGGTTCTTCTTCTTATTATATTTCTTCTCGTTCTTCAGGTTTAGGTATTGATGTAACCTCCATCACTTCTCCTGTGTATGGCCATCAATGTTACAGTGGTTGCTACAATATTTACACTCATGAGTTGTGGTTGCCATATTTTTATCTTTTCCCTCTTTTTTCTTCTTCTTCCCCTCCTTAGAAGCTTCTTGTTGCTCCTTCTGCTTCGATCCACTTGATTTCGCTCTTTTCAGGCCTATGTTCTCTAGGTACTGTGCCTGTAACCAAGCCTCATCCACCGATTTGGGCTTGAACACCATAAATTACTGACGAATATGGCGGTACAGAGCCCCCAAATAGTTGAGGAGTACATTTGGGTTCTTTAGAGAGATATCCAACATTATAGCCACCTTCCTAAATTCTGTGGTGTACTCCTGTATGCTCTAGCCTAATTTTTGCCTGAAGTAATGCCACCGGATCCACTGGTCCTCCATGAACCCAATGCGATAAAACTATGATGTAATGAGGGTTTTGAAATCCTCCCACTTAGTCACTAGAGGTTCTCCCTCTAGCCTGAGGGTTTTTGTATGCCTCTGCCACCAAGTCAGTGCACGACACTCTAATTTCAGCTACATGACTGAGAGATTTCTCCCTTCCTTGATTTGATGGATGATGAAATAAAATTCTAGTTGCTGCAACCACTAGTTTAGCTTCAGAGCGTCCATATAACCATGGTACGACTTGATGTCAACTTTTTCTTCCATTTTGAATAGGGATTGATTCATGCCACTCAAACTAGGTTGATATTTTTCGTGTTCTTTCTTCTGCTCGTTCTTTGTGTCTTCACAATCTCCCGATGCCCCTTATTATTTGCACTTAGCATTTGAACCCACATCTTCTCTAAATATGTACATATTCTTTCTTAGGGTCACCATGAGGATGTTTACATTGTGGTTTATATTTGTGACTTGTTGTTCGAACTACGAGAACCTCACCTTTGCATGATCACAAGGTTCATTTACAGATTCGTTACCCATGATTAGGGTCTTACGATTTTTGGCCCCATCGATCTAGATCCCTGCAATCTCCACAAAATACCCAAAGAAACTTGTTCTGAGACCAAACGATCCGTAAACTTCTATGGATATTCTATTGGATAGTTCGTCACAACAGATTTGATAATATCATATTAAAAAGATGAGATTCTATAGTATTACAATTTTATTTAATTTCTAGCTCTATAGATTTTACTGTAATTAGTGCATGCATGCAAATGGAAATTATGCAAAAAATGAACGAACAATAAAATGAGCTCAGACACACATATAATACACAAGATATGCTTTCTAGGAAACCCTTTCAGGAGAAAACCTAGCTGGAAGGTGAGGTTGCTTCACTCTCTTTCTCTTTCTAGAAATATAGTTGCAAGTACAAAGAAGTAATGTATGTGGCCGATATGATGCTACAATGCACAAATACTCTCTATGTCTTCTACCTCCTATCTCTCCTAGTTATATTTTCTCAGGTATAGAACAAAATGCTCTTGAAAGAGTGGAATGCCTCTTCGTCCTAGTGGCCTAGTTATAACATAGCCCATTAGCGTACCCGCAGTTAAGTTTGACTACATCAACTCTCAACTAGAGTTAAAAAAAATAGACTCTTCTAGAGTCCTTTACATCACAAACATGTGGCTAGCCCCTTATCCATAAATAATGGTGGCTAACGCAACATCCTCCTGAACTACAGGTGTGAAAAGAGGAAGGCCAACTTCTGAGTGACATAACTTTTGTATACGAACTCCAACTGACCCGGTTCTTGCACCGTTGGAAAGGTCTATGTGTGTAGAATAACATGAAAAGCTTTCATTCTAAATAAATAAATTTTTAACCCTCGAAAGAGTCATTTGATGACTTAAAATTTTCCCAGAAGGTTTCAGACCCTATTTTACTAAACTAGGTCCCATTGGTAAAAATGATACTGTGAGCTGATTCCTCCACTTTTTCCATCCAAATGCATCAAGATGGAGGAAAAACAATATAATGATCCAATTTGGATCACTTAGAGACTCCACTTTCATACCAATTTCTTTCTCAACAAGTGCTTTAAACTACACAAATTTGGAGAATATCTGATCTTTCTTCTGCATGAATTAAATCTAGCTCTTCCGTGAGAAATCATCTACAAATATGTCATAATACATGTGCTTGGAAATGGATTTTGTCGAGAAAGGTATGAAAACATCAAAGTGGATCATTTCATGGAATACGTGCACCTTGTTGCCTTGATCATTGAAGGTGGATTTAGTCACACTTCCCCAATGTACACCCTTTACATGTATCCCATTTCTGTAGTGCTCCTTTGGGGAGGCTTGTAGAAATCTATTGCATGATCTTAAATGCACCATGATGAAAATGGTGAGGTATTCTATGCCATAATTCATCGACATCTAGGCTCTATGCCTTCTATTCTTTTGTGCTCAATGTTTCACAATCTTTCACATCCAATTTGTAGAAGTTCTTCACTTGAACCCCCATTTGCTTCACTTATCCCGTCGAAATATGTATCAAGAAATCCTTCCTTTGTTGAATATCATGTTGCAGCCACAATCCTCCAACATTGCTGTGGAAACTAGATTCTTCTTCAGACCTACTACAAACATCACATCATTGAGCCTGAGATGGGAGCCATACTTCCTCTAAAAATTAATTGTACTAATACCGGTCACAGTATATCTTACATCATCTTCCATCTCCATGTGCATCTTAGGATCATTCTCCTTAAAGTCATTGAAATATTCTTTGTTTCTCATTATGTAAAATGAGGCACCACAACCAAGATACCACACACTACCCATCAATGTGCTTGCCATGCATGCAATGAGGGAAAAAACAAGTTCAAACATTGAATCCAAGGCTTCACCCGTGCTCCTCATGCAGTCTTCTTGCTTTCTTTATTGTGTGGAAACTTTGTTGTATAGTGCCTAAATTCATTACAGTTTAAGAACTTGATTCTGGACAAGTCTTTCTTCTTGCCCCCTTAACTCAAATCTGCTTTGGATTTGGATTTATTCCCTTCCCTTTATTTTTGTTTCCATCCAAGGCCTAGTTATCCTCATTGTCACCCTTGGATGAGGTCCCGTCTCTCGTGCTTCACCTTATCTCCTCCTATACCAAATCAGACCACCAACGTTCCCAATTTGGTAGTTTCTCCCCCCCGTTCATGAAATCATGGTAGTTGTGTGAGCTCATGGGAAGGCCTAGAAGGGTTAGGCTTATAAAATCATACTATGCTACATTAACACCAAGTTAACGACGCTCATCACGACATTTTGTGAACCTTCTCAGGTACTATGGAATGTTATTGTCCCTCTACATCTTGACATTTTGAAGCTTGTGCTTGAGAGCCAATTTCCTGTGTTCACTACTATTCTGGAATAAATCTATCACTACTTGCCACATTGCACACAAAGTCTTCTTTCAGTGGATATTAGAGACAATATCATCTCATACTCCCTCCAATATGATCCTCCTCGCCTTGACAACGCACTTCTTCCAACATGCTAGATTATAAACATCAACTACTGTTGGTTTCAGAATATCATTATCAATGAATTCCTTCAACCCATTATCCTCGAGTATTGCCTCTATGTGGTCCTTCCATGCAACATAATTCTCTTCACTCAGCGTCATACTCGAGCCTTAGTCCATTTATATCCATCTTCTCAATCGTGAAGAAAACTTGCAATCTGATGTGCAACCTCGAACCTCCTGCACTCATAACTTCAAAATCGCTTCTCTACAGGGCTTATAGCGCTGATACTATGTAGAAATTAGTGTGTATATTCACAAATCCTCATGGAATTTATTAAATCACAAGACTTGAAGCTAGTATATTGATATGCGAAAGTTAATTCACCATATAAAAAAAGAATCATTGAAATGCAAAAGGAAACATCACACATACACAAAGATTTATCTAGGGGAAAACAACTGCTCAAAGCCCCTTACTATCTGTATTGCATTAATGAGAGAATAGAGAATAAATACAAAGTTTTCTCAAGCCTGAGCACTCATTGCAAGTGTATAGTCTATCCCTCTCCCTGACTCACTGAACTTGGCTCAACACTTAGCCAATTTCAAGTCTTCCCAAGCTCCCTTGGGAAATTGTTCCTCCTATTTAGGAATTTCACACCAAGGAATTGCATAATTATCATAGGCCAATCCTTTGACTACATGCACCACATGTACAACTTGGATTAATTTACAACTAATAGTACACTGCCCTTGAATTCCAATCTCAAATCAGTGACTTGAAATATCTGCATGCAACAATTATTTTGGGCTGATTGATCAGTTAACTAGTCGATCACTGAGTATGGTTGAAGATACACACCCACAACATAACCTCCACTAGTACTTCTCACAGTTAGAACTAGTTAAACTCACAATAACTCAAATTAATAGAAATAGATTGCTACAAATTAGCAATCAATAATGTAGAATTGAACTCAAGTGTCTCCAAATGAGTGGAAAAAATCATGTTAGGTTAGTTAACTACCTCCAAGTATTCTCCTAAAATTGATATTAACCAAGTATTAACAAAGTTATCTACAAAAGAAATGAGGCTTTTCAGACCCTTTTTTATGACTATATACGAATTAATTTTGGTCCATTTGATAGGGACTTGTCACAATGCAGCAGACACTTTGCGATGGTTGCGCAATTTACATAAAAATTATCTTTTCAAATTTGCAAGATAATGGAAGATAATGGAAGCATACGGTGGTTGGTGGTTATTACAGAAATAATCATTAGAGCATTTCGTCACTTGATTTTCATTGCCAACCCATTGTTGTGAAGTTTGTTCGCCACACACAACATTTAATTAATAAATATGATTGTTTGAAGAATCTTTGGTGTATTCGTAGAGTATAATATTTTTATCTTAGGGATGGCATCCTTTATGATCATCAATAAGATGGATGGTTTGAAAATATTTCATCATTGAAATTCAAGAGTATTTAATTTGTATTTTATTGTAGGTTTTTTTATTAAGGAAATTGCATAATTGTATTAAGATTGGAGATATGTGGTTAGGTAAGTACTTTTTTGGCTTGACTTAGATGTCTTTTCATTGTCTTTCATCTTTCCAAATTTTTGTGGTGATTCTGGTTTATTGTGAAATGTATGGTTAAATTATTAGTTTTGTTTACTTTATACATTGTAGAAATGTAATAAATATGGAAACTTGAACATTAGAAAGATGAAAAAACATTGTCATTCTCTTTGTTAATCAATATATTTTTATCATTAATTTAACTACTCAGCCACGAGATAATATTTGCACAAGACACAAAGATGGTCTAGCTACTACATTATGGCAATAAGATGCCTTGATGTTATGAAATTCTCTCAAGTCAAGGTCTTGTTCTTCTAGCTACAGAGAAGAGTAGAGAGAAGTTTGAGTAAGTTTCTTCACATCATATAGATCTATTTATCAATGTCTCTTCTTCTTGGATAATATTTTAGAGTTTTGGTTCTTCCTAGATTTCATTTTAGGGGGCATGATTCTAACTTGCAATAGATGCATTTCCACAACATCAAACACTAACATTGCTAGCATATGTGTTTGTGGAAGTAGGTTGAAGAACCATAACAATTTTTAATAAAATGAAATTTTTGAAAGAAATCATATTTCAAACATGAGCAATTATGCATTAAAATATAATATGTCTTATTACATATTGAGAGTCTTCATTATGTGTGGATTTACCCTGACATTATAATGTCAACAACATAAGAAAATAACCTTGAGATGCATGGGATGATCTGAAAAATGTTTCGAGTGGGCAGGTAAGTCATCCAAATAGGGTTGTCCAATGTGCTTAATGTTGTGAAAGGCATAATTCATAGCCATCTGAAAAGTTTCCCAACATTTTTCAAACTGAAAGGGAGATTTTGATAGGAAAACATGCCCCATGGACAAATAAATGTGGTTTTATGTTGGTCTCATGGGAGGATTTTGATTTGGTTGTAGCTACAAAAACCATCCATAAATGAAAAAACTTCGTTTCCATCACAATCATAAATTATATGGTTGATGAATAGGGTGGAGTAGTTGTCCTTGGGACAACCATAGCTGATATACCAATAATCGACATAGACACGAATCGGGCCTTATCTTTTCATTATAGGAAATTTTTTTAAAACCAAATCAGTGAGAGAAATTGGGTAAATGAAACCATCACGCAGATTTTTTTCAACCTCTCCCTTAATAGAAACATCTTTCTTAGGATGGACCAAACATAAGTGATACCGAACTTTCTTAGAATCCATATACATTTTGATATCATGTACAATAATATTTGGATCAATACCTAACATTGCTTCATATGACCGAACAAAAACATCTCAAATTTCTTGGAAAAGGGATTTGTAGATCTTTACCTCGTTGGGAGAGCAAGATGCACCAATATGCACATTCTTGACAATTCTGGGTTTAATAAAAATATCAAGAGGAATAGTCTCCTCAATATTCAACAAATTATTCTGAGAATCGATGTCATGAATATATAGCGAATTCATAGATATCTCAATGATATTCGGTGAATAAATATCACCAAGATTATCCTCAGAGGTATTAGGTAAGGAGGAATGATGATGATTAAGTTCCCATGGTGCATCATCTGACATCATGATTTCCACAATACTTTCATCAGTAGAGAATGTACTAGAGAAAGGATCAAATGATGAACCATAATCTCCAAAATGATCAACCAAATCTATCGTGGAGGAGAAATTAGAATGTGCCGAACAGGATGAATAGATGACTTCATATTCAAGCTCAACAAGACAGAGGAACATGCGGTCACCTAATATATCAATATTAGAAGTGTCTAGTATTATCCAAGGATCATATGGAATAGTACAAGACAAGATCATGTTAATAAAGGAAATTGGGTAAGGGTTATCAGGAGGAGGAAGGGAAAAAGTTCCCATCAAAGTGGAATCCTTAAGCTATCTAAGTCCAACATGTTGATAATAATGTGGGGATTTTCCCACAAGAGGGATGCTTCCAGTAACTTGAGAGTTATTGGGAAAAAAGGTGAACTGATCAATGGCCATGATGCCCCCTTGGTGAGCGAAAGTGATAATTCTAAAATAGGCTAAAAAAATAAGGGGCCATGGCGTAAATACATGTACGACCTAGTAAAGGGTTATAATTCAGTGGTCCATTTACAAATTAATCTTCTACTAAAACTAGTTTTCCAACTAATTCTATGCGTAATGAACTCAAAATTCTGTAAGGGTTGAAGACTTTTCCATCAAAGGCTTTGAAAGTATTAGGTGATTGATTGAGTTGAGGAGAACCAATAGCCTTCCAACAAGAAATTGACATGATACAAGTCAAAGCTCCTTAATCCACAATATTTTGATGGATGGTATTACTTCAAACAACAACCTGAATCATAGTGGCTAGTTGTGGTGGAAGATTGTGTGTATGATTATCATGATTAAAGACTACAAGACTAGAATCTAAACGATCGATGCCCCTAGTTATGATAAGTAAACCCTTATTTCGGCAAGGACAATTCTAAAAAACCTAGAGAGTTGACATAACTGAAGGAGCTTAAAATAGATCCTCAACTATGTTATACTTCTATGCAACTCTCACACAAGGATTGGATGATGATTTGTGAATAATGCCCTCGGGAGGTTTAATATCTAATTTAGTTGGAACCGTATTTGGAGAAGAATCCGTAGTGGATGAAGTAGAGCTGGTAGGTTGATCAGTATCCTTACAAGTGGAGGGATTCAAATTACATTAATACTTATTTCTTGTAGCCACCATAACTTCATTTTTTAGTTTGGTGGAGGAAAGCATCATAATCGACGAAGAGGAAGCTGGATCCCATGCAACCATGTTTCTTTCCTCGTTAGGAAAGGGATTTGTTAATATAGAACGTGTGGGAGATGACTTAAGGAATTGATTTACTTCTGCCTGATGTGGACAATCCCGAGTAAAATGTTCCTCATTATAAATTAAGCAAGGATAACTAGGTTTCCATTTTTAATCAAGAGACTGATTATTTTGTTTGTCCTGTGAAGGATTATATTTCTTCCTCTTTCCTTTTCCTTTATTCCTACTTCATGGTTACTGATATTGGCCTTTCTTGGATTGGATGAAATTAATTTTAGATGTACTCACATGAGTAGTGGAGGATGAGTTTTGGGCAGCCAAAATAGGAGATGAACCATATAGCTTACTTATTGGTTATTTGGCTAGTAGAACCAATCACACCATCAACGACATGCGATTATTTATTAGGAGGTGGGGGAACAGTTTGCTGAGGTCTCAGAGAATTAGGGATTTTATTGTAAAGTGTGCAAGATTCTACATAAATGACAAGATATTGTGCATAAGAAATTACTAGCTCTTCAGTAACGACTCCACCTTTAGAAAAATCTTCAGTTATGGGTACTAACAAATATTTGGTAAACCATTTAGCCAATAAATGATCGGGAACAAAATTTTTAACCAATCTACACTGACGTTGGCACTCATGAATATGATCTGATATATGGGTGGAGTCAGATTGTTTAAAATAGGTCAAAAGTTTGGTTCCACTTTCGTAACGAACAAGAAATTCAAAGTGAGTTAGAAATGTATTTTCTAAGATGCTGAAGTTGTTAAAAGAAGTTTGTGGCAACTCAATATACCACTTTTCTTTCGTACCAGTCAGGGTCCACTGGAAAATACATTAATGGATAGAATCATCATCTAAAGAGTTCGATGAACACCATAAATGATATTTCATAACATGCCTAGATGGGTCTTCTCCAGGATTCCATTGAATTTTGGGATATCACTTGACAATTTTGTAGGAATGAATGAACACCAAGGAGAGTGACAAATGGGATCATTTGTAAGCCAGGTTATATCTGGCAATTCAAGGGTTGCTACAAATGGAAACTACTTATTAAATTCTAGTGGAGGGTATCTTGGGTCACATGGAATAACTTGAGAAACATGTATCTGCGCTCTTGGATAAGGAGGATTTTGGTAGCCTAGATAAATGTAACCCTGTTGCCTAGTTCCAAGATATCCTGGAAGGGGTTGAAATGTCTAGGTTTGAATTTGTTGACCTTAGTAAGGAATTTGAGGAATACCTTGATATTGTTTCCTAGAGGGATTTTACATCATCCCTACATAAGGTTGGCTAGTTTGTGCCTATGCCCTTCCATGTACAAGTTGATTCACTTGCATTTGAGGAAACATTTGATCAATCAATGGAGGTTGTATGGCACCTTGAAGAGGTTGGGTAAGTGGGACTTGAGAGGTTGAAGGTACTGGTCGAATAGGTTGAGTTAGAGGTGCATCCTATATAGGTTGACTTACTTGAGGTAAAGCTTGAGAAGGGTGATAAATAGGTTGGCAAGTAGGAACCTGGGATGTAGGTCGAACATTTTGAGAAGTTTGAATTTGATTCACAAGTGAGCTAGGTTGTACGAGCAACATAAGATACGAAGGATAGGCATGCACCCCTGGAAATGGGGGACTTGAATAGGGTAGCACACCAACTTGTAGCATATGGTCAAGATATTGGAACACTCCAGCAACAGGTTTCCCCCTGCTGAAAGATAAAGCAAATATGAAGACAACTGCCCTCCTAGAAGAGGGTACCTAGTGTAAGGTGGAGTGGGATGTTGTTGATGTCCATATCCACTAACATAGGGACCATATTGCTACTCCAATAAACGTTTGGATGGAGAAGAAGGATAAAATTATGTGGCACTCATAAACAAAGTACCAGAGGGACTTCTAGAAGAGGATGACATGGGAGAAGTCCATGGATTGGTGGATCGACTCGAAAAGGTATCAGATAATGATTGATAAATAGGTGGAATGGACATACCACCATAAAAATGTGTTTTTGTGTGATTTTGCAAACATGGATGTAACTACCACATTGGTTGTCTTGCTCATATTGTAATATATGGGCTAAGAAACCGTAGCAGACTCAGTCATGGTTAAATTCCCCAAAGAGGATTACTCAGGGAAACTCAAGAATGAGTTGAAAAGAGGAGAATGAGATAAAGGAGCTTGTATTGGATTATGTGGAGGAGGGACTGAATAGAGATGCAGCCCTCTTAAATGAACAAGAGAAGAAGGATGAGAATCTTCTTGAGGAATTTCCTTAATACATAGAAGACTAGGTGGACGTTTTTCATCATCGTGTCCAACATATATAGGTTGTGGTTGATTCAAAGACAAAGGAAGAGAAGAGGAAGAGTGTAAATTAATAGGTGTAGTTAACTAAGGTTCCTCTGGTTAAAATGTGTCTGAATCAAGAAAATTAGGTTCAATAAGCTCAGGTAATAGAGTTTCAGGTACTTCTGTTTCAGCTGTCTCAGGCTCACCAGCTAGTAGAGAAGTTATCTTGGGTTTAGTATTTAGGGGAAGTGACGATTCTGGTTAGTTAATTTCATATGTAGGTCCAGAAGGGGTAGTTTTTGAAGCACCAGATTCAATAGTTTGCATTTATTTGTTCTTTCAATGACAAAGAGTTGCCTCTAGAGGAAGAGGAGGAAATATTTTCATCCTACACAAACTACAGGGTTTTTGGGTTGTTCCTCCATTATGGTTTAATATATTTTAAGAATTAACAAAAAAAATCAAAAAGAGGTAACTAGGAAAAACGGTTTACCAAGTCACTGTGAACTGCAATATACCACCTTGGTGAACCAATGATTTACGTAAGGGTAGGAAATCTCCTCGGATGTTTGTTTTAGTGTATCACATTATGCAAGGTAGTAGACTCGGTTACCTATGGTAGGATAACAATCTAGTGAAGACTTCCAAAATATTCTCGGAGGTACATGGAAGTGTAGTCTGTAGTAGTGTTGTTTAATGCATAATTGTTTGATGAGTGTTCCCATATACTTATCATGCATGGAAGACCATCCTATATACGCGAAGGTACATGGAGAATGATCCTATACACTTATGTACATGGAACAAGATATCAACCCTGGAATGTAACACTGACAAAAAATGACAACTCCTACTTTTAAAGACACCAGAACACATCTCTAGCCTAGACATCTATATGTTTATGTTAATGTTGCAAATGATCCTTAAGATTGATTCAGTAAATTTTAGAATTTCTCATGAATTAAATTTCAGTTCTCAAGGCTCACCATGAGTTCAACTAAATTCCCTATAATGCAATATAGAATGATAATAAGAAATCTTTTATGTTCAATGAAAAACTATCTATGAGAACGAAGAGATTCAAATAATAATGCAACAAGAAACACCTCCTAATCAATTTTATTCAAATGAAACTGCGCCAATTTCCAAATTTCACTTAAAATCGTAAATACAAATAATGAAAAAAATATTTCTTTCCTCTAAATCGTCACATGCAATGAAAACTAATATTTACCTAGATCACTAATAAGAGAAATGACACATAATATCACTGTAGCATGAATTTCATTAGACCAATCAATGATCAAGCAACAAGTTTTCAAAATACCTAATTGACAAGAACAAAAAAAAATCCAAAGAAAATCCCATCAAAGGCTAATAAAACCAAAATAAAACATAATGAAGGATTTTTAGAGATAAGGATAGACTCAGAGACACAATGAAAACTTTCTAGACCAAAGAAAATCAAAGAGAAAGGCAAAGGAATTCAATTTTTGCGTATGTCACTCGCTCGATAATCCAAAAAAAAACCCTGCCAACCTTGATTTTGTGAATAAAACCAATGAAATGTCATTTTCAATGTTTTATACGGGAAACTGTGTTACCATGCAAATCAACGTCCCAGTCAACCGCTGAAGCTTTTCAACCGCCACCTGGTCAGAAAATTTGTAGCGACATCGTCCATAACCTGTTATCCATCCTACCATTGCACTGTTCACTTCCCCAATACATGTATTTACCCATTTCCACTGAAACCCTATAATTTTTGGTTTTATACTGAATATTCCATAGAGAAGACCAATTTCACTATAAATTCAGTCTTTGTTTCACTATACAGGTTGTCAAACCTGCTATTTTCACTATTTTTCACAGAAAACCCAAATTCCATTCCTGAATCCATAAGAAACAGAGATGGAAACTCCTATAGCTCTGAATGTCGTACCCATGAATGCCCCTCACAAAGATTGAGATTATCTGCCTCTGGCCGATAAAGATTTTTAGATAAAAGACTTATTCGGTAATGAAAACCACCTTAAGATCTTTTGCCAAGCCAGAGACAACTATCTTAATGGCTCTAACATCTTAGGACTGTGGGAATCCAACCTTCCCGTGTACTTCCTCCCTTTAGTGCATGCTTTCCTAGATATCATTCATCATTGTTGTGCTCATTATGACCCTAATCAAAGAGCAGTCATGTCCCCGATTCAAACAATCCCTTTTCCCATAACTGCTTAGTCCATCAATGAAATGCTGTAATTCCAGTCCAGTCATGTTATCACTCCCCTTTCTATGGGATACTTACTTGAAAGAGCTCCCCAATTGTCTCAATCAGAACTGACCCACATCTGTCAGATGGACCCTAAACATCAGCCTAAAGCCCCACCTCCTTATCTGCAGGTTTTCTTTACAGATACAGGAAAAATTATTATTGATATGATAGCCTCAATCATGGGATTCAACTCCGGAGAGTATGTTGATGAGATAACCTTAGTATTATTGTCAATTTTTACTCCTAGATAGCCCCCTGCTGTTAAATATGATTATGCCTCTTATATTTCCAACAAAATTCATGATCAATTCCTAAGACTGGACAATGAAGGAGTCTTCAAATACACTACTTTCATCTATCATCTTCTGTTGTATTATCAGTCAGACAACTTCCCTTTCCCTGTCAAGAAACTTGACACTAGAGGCAATCCAAGGTCTGTCATTTTTTGGAGTCCCATTTTCCATAATTCCATTGAGACCCCTTACACCTACAATGAGTTCATTGACCTATTTATCCATCCAACAACCACTTTATTGATAGGAGTTTCCCCTCCTAGGATAAATGGTGATATGAAGAAAATCCTCCAGCTCTCCAAGCAGTACAGGATAGGTGACTGGTACCTATATAAGAATCACACAGAAATCAAGATTTATGGGTGTGAACTTTGCCCTTTTAAGCTACCAAAGTATGTTCCAATGAGAGTCTTTGCATTGGAATATTTCAGGCAAATTATAGATGCAGACCTAGTCCATTTTTGTAATGCCAATAAGAAAGCTTAGCTTAGAATCAAGAACTAGCTAGGCCCTTTTGTCTGCAACACTAGGGAACCGTGGAAAGAAGCAGGAAAATTTTTAGAAGAGCCACTTAAGTTACAAAAGAGTTTTGGGTGGAAGCCATATGATACTAATAGTTTCATATGTGATAGGAGAATGAAGAACAGGTTGTCCCCATATATTCACCATAGAATTCCAGAAATTAAAAAATATGCAAATATGGGTGAATGGAGGGAAGGTACCCTAGTAGAGCATGATAGTGAACATGTCAATTTTGAGAAAGTTATGAGAGATCTTGAGAAAACACTTGACTTAGATTCTCTTGGGCAGGTACCATTTAAGTTATCTCAAAGGTCAGGAGTTGGTGCCTCCAATGCTGGAACCTCTCAGCAACCTTCACAGGAAACAAGTATACCAGCTACAAGGTCATCTAAGGGCAAGGAATTACATACCAGCTTTCAACACATTGAACAACCTACAATGTCCAAGTATCCTGAAACTTCCAGAGAACAGGCTCAAATACAAACTCCTCCCACTCAAATCAATATAGGAGAGCCTCCAGTTCTGCAAACTCCTCTAAATGAGGAAAGAAACAAAAAGAGAGACAAGGAAAAACCTACCCCTACCAGTGAACCATCAGGATAGCCTGGAACAAAGAGATAGAGATTAAATCCCCTTTCAGAGGAGGAATTTGCAGAAGAAAATATAGATAGTTAGAGGGAAGAAAGAGTGGAAAGCCAACAAACTTTCCCAACAGGAGGAACATCCACTAGCTCTCAGAGGCAGGAGCTAGAAAGGCAGAAAAGCATAGAGATATCTTCTTCCAAGCTACCAGGGACTGATGCCTCAGACATCAAGAAAACATTCACAGAAATAAAAGCCAGGAATGATCCATTGAGGCTGCAAGTTTATAACCAATATTTGAAGATGGCTCCTACAAATCAACAGAGATTGATGTCAGCCTATGACATCAAAGGAGGCAAGATGATAATGAGCTATTTCAAGCCCAAGGTGCAATGGCCTAGATCAACAACAGATTATCTTAGAACAAATTTTGAAGTCATGGCAAAAGATATTCATCCTTTGGATCAAATTGAGTTTCATAAGCAAATGGGAGAAATGATTTACTCGACCTTGACTGACAAGGCAATGATGGCCCACAGGTTACATAATTCTTTGGGCAACACTACTGCTCAACTACACTTGGAAAAGGCCTCCTCTCAGGCCAAAGATAATAGAATGGAAACCTTAGAAGAAATAATTATTTGATTGGGCCATGATCCCAAAGATGCAAAGGGTACAGAAGCCTTGATCAAAATGAAAGATGAAGATATTGATTCCCTAAGGAATAAACTAAAACTACCACCCTCAAGACATCAACAAACTAATGAGGTTATAAAGCAAAAATCTGAAGAAGAGCTGATGGATTTACTCTTAAAGCTCAATAAATGACTGAATGATACTGAACAAGCACTTGAAAAGGCATTGATGGACAAGCAGGGAGAGTCGACCTCCCAGCCTCCCAATGTAATACCAGCAGTATCAACAATAGTCCCATCAACTCTTGGAGTAGCATTAGCACCAAGTATTCCACCAGTCACAATAGAGGCAGTTACAGGAACAAAAACAATAGGAACAGCAGGAGTAGTACAGGGCAGTACTACTAATTTGAGCACAGAAGGGCTAATAAAATCAATGGAGGACCTGAAACTACAAGTTTCAGAACTAAATAAGGTAAAGGAGCAATATGCCAAAATGGAACAAAAGTATGATCTCTCAAAGATAAATATTGCAGAAAAGACAAGAGAGATTAAAATGTTAGAAAACAAAGTACAATCATTGGAGAAAGATATTACAATTGACAAGCCTCTAACAGAAATCAAGAGAATTCTTTGGGCCAACATCACTCTATCCATAAATGATGTTTGGCCATCCATCCAAGTGATTTTTGAGCAGATTGATCTTGTGAAGGCAACCCAAGAAGAAGTCCAAAGGACAAGAGCAGAATTAGGACAAATGCCTAAGGAAGTCAACAGGGTCATACATTTTTTGAATACTAGAAATAAAGAACAGTTGGTAGGGTTAGGCATTAATGATAGGACATAAACCAATTTGGAAATCAAAAGGGTATTAACCAAGAAAACTTTGATGCAAAATTTAGAAAGAAGATGTCATGACATGCGGGCAGAGATTAATGGTTTTATGGATAAGTTTGATATTTTGAAAAATAAAGGGCTACCCTGTCCTTTAGTGATTAATGGCAGGTTAATGAGGCATAAAGATTATGTGGAGAAACTGAATAAGTATGCTGGCAACCAAGCAGGTTCATCTACAAGTGCATCAGGGATAAAAGCATTGCCTACATGCAGAGTTCTCTATGACAGCCTAGAGAACTTATTCTATGTTGAACATGAACTAAAGCAGTTGTTCCCAATTCAGCCTACATTTTCCAGGTATACAGAAACAGATGAAACCCTCATAAAGCTTCAGAAAACCAGAATACCACAGCGAAAATGGTGGGAAGAAATGCTTGAAATTTTGTAATTTATTCTAAGTAAAAGGTAAATTTTGATTTTTACTATAGTCAATAAAGGTAAAGAGGATGAAAAGAGATCAACAAGTAAAGAGTATCAGATGCAGGTAAAGTGTATCAGTAGGGAGGTCAAAACAGAGAAACCAGCACATAATTACACCAAGGACAACAAGAGGCCAAATCATAGGGCCTAACTCCAGCACATTCTCAAAAATAGGGACAACAAACCATTCGGTTGCCTTATCTGTCATCTACGAGGTCTTCTAGCCCTATCTTCTTGAAGGATATGATTAGTCACCCCAGTTTATATCTCACTTTGTTATGAGATATTTCATTGTAAATTTTTTTGTATAAATACCCCCTCAATTGGAGTATTGAGGGTGGATTCTTAGACATTGTTGTAATATTGATTATTTTGGAATAAAGTGTTGTTGGACCAACTTTTGTATGGCTTGCTGGATAAATAATTGACGCAAAGGACTTTCCACAGATTTCTTGAATCAAACACCAGATCAATAAGTCCTCTATACCTTACGTTTTAAATTTTTCCTCGTTTATTATATCATCTATGTTTCATATCTGAATGATAAGCGAAAAAGAGTAATTCGGAATATGCTTGATTGCACTGTATTTTCAATCATTATTATTCTCTATGTTTTCTTCTTAATTAGGATAAACAGTGAAATCTTAATTGCTCTTGTTTTCTAGTTCATTCAT
The DNA here is from genome assembly GCA_031772625.1 of Pinus tabuliformis. NCBI lineage: Eukaryota > Viridiplantae > Streptophyta > Pinopsida > Pinales > Pinaceae > Pinus > Pinus tabuliformis. The sequence goes on from CM062813.1 coordinate 409,694,539, forward strand.
TTTGATTATTTATTAAAGAATACTTAACTACTCTTTATTAGTAATCATTCAAGTTGACTCTTTAAATAGGCTGAAAGATTCTTAACTGCCCTTCACCCATTTTGAGCCCATTCCATCTATTCCAAGTCTTTATTTGTTACCTGTTTGACCATCTTGTCCTATGAAACCATCTTTTGTTAAGAAACCAAATCCAGTTAAGCCATCTTCTTTGACTCCATTAGCCTAGTGGCCTAATCTACTCAGTTTTACCCCTCTGCTATTGAATCTCACCACCCAAATTCAAACAAAACTCCTAAACTTCACAACTAGCATTATATCTTTCAAAACTAAGCTAAATCATAAAGAGAGAGCCCTCTCTGAGTATAGATTGGCTAGATTCTGTACTTAAAAGTTGGTTTGTGGTTACCTCGGACCCCTTTCCTCTTTCCAACAACTTCAAGGAAAATCTGAGTGATAACAGGCTCTATGCCTTCTATTCTTTTGTGCTCAATGTTTCACAATCTTTCACATCTAATTTGTAGAAGTTCTTCACTTGAACCCCCATCTGCTTCACTTATCCCATGGCGATATGTATCAAGAAATCCTTCTTTTGTTGAATATCATGTCGTAGCCACAATCCTCCAACACTACTACAGAAACTAGATTCTTCTTCAGACCTACTACAAACATCACATCCTTAAGTCTCAGAGGGGAGCCAAACTTCCTCTAAAAATTAACTGTACAAATACCAGTCACAATATATCTTACATCATCTTCCATCTCGATGTGCATCTTGAGATCATTCTCCTCAAAGTCACTGAAAAAATCTTTGTTTCTCGTCATGTAAAATGAGGCACCACAACCAAGATACCACACACTACCCATCAATGTGCTTACCATGCATGCAATGAGGGAAAAATCAAGTTCAAAAAGTGAATCCAAGGCTTCACCCCTTGCTCCTCATGCAGTCTTCTTGCTTGATTTATTGTGTGGACACTTTGTTGTATAGTGCCTAAATTCATGATACTTAAAGAGCTTGATTGTGGACAAGTATTTCTTCTTGCACCCTTGACTCAAATCTACTTTAGATTTGGATTTCTTCCCTTCCCTTTCTTTTCATTTCCAACCAAGGCCCAGTTCTCCTCATTCTCACCCTTGGATGAGGTCCCGTCTCTCGTGCTTCACCTTATCTCCTCCTATACCAAATCAGACCACCAACGTTCCCAATTTGGTAGCTTCTCCCCCCCATTCATGAAATCTTGGTAGTTTTGTGAGCTCTTGGGAAGGCCTAGAAGGGTTAGGCTTACCAAATCATACTGTGCTACAGTGACACCAAGTTAACCAAGCTTATCATGACATTGTGTGAACCTTCTCAAGTACTATGGGATGCTATTGTTTCTCTACATCTTGATATTTTGAAGCTTGTTCTTAAAAGCCAATTTCCTGTGTTCACTACTATTCTGGAACAAATCTAGACTCGGTTACCTATGGTAGGATAACAATCTAGTGGGGACTTCCAAAACATTCTTGGAGGTACATGGAAGTGTAGTATGTAGTAGTGTTGTCTAATGCATAATTGTTTGATGAGTGTTCCCATATACTTATCATGCATGGAACACCATCCTATATACACGAAGATACATGGAGAACGATCCTATACACTTATGTACGTGGAACAAGATATCAACCCCGGAATGTAACGCTGACAAAAAATGACAACTCCTACTTTTAAAGACACCAGAACACATCTCTAGCCTAGACATCTATATGTTTATGTTAATGTTCCAAATGGTCCTTAAGATTGATTCAGTAAATTTTAGAATTTATCATGAATTAAATTTCAGTTTTCAAGGCTTACCATGAGTTCAACTAAATTCCCTATAATGCAATCTAGCATGATAATAAGAAATCTTTTATGTTAAATGAAAAACTATCTATGAGATGGAATAGATTCAAATAATAATTCAACAAGAAACACTTCCTAATCAATTTTTTTCAAATGCACTTGCTTCAATTTCCAAATTTCAGTTAAAATCATCAATGCAAATAATGAAAAAAATATTTCTTTCCTCTACATCATCACATGCAATGAAAACTAATATTTACCTAGATCACTAGTCAAATAAATGACACATAATATCACTATAATATGAATTTCTTCAGACCAATCAATGATTAAACAACAAGTTTTAAAAATACCTAATTGACAAGAACCAAAAAAATCCAAAGAAAATCCCATCAAGGGCTAATAAAACCAAAAGAAAACATAATGAAGGATTTTCAGAGATAGGGATAGACTGAGAGACACAATGAAAACTTGCTAGACCAAAGAAAATCAAAGAGAAAGGCAAAGGAATTCAAATTTTTTCATCTTATAGGAGTCATTGTAGGTGCAAAATGGACACCAATGCATTATAGTGTGATCACAAAGGAAGAAGATGTGTCTTGAAGCACTATGTCTCAAAACAAGAAAAGTGCTTGAGATATTTTGGCCAAAGAACAACACAAAAAACCAAAGTAGGCTCAAAATGGTGTTTTCCTAAGCTCAATCAATGTCTAAGTGAGTGAACCAAGATCACTTTAAGAGGTGAAAAATATGCTAAGGTTAAGGAAACCACTAAGGAAAGAATCATTCCCCAGTGGAGTCACCAATTTGATATGCAATTTTTCATGATTGCAGACGAAGGAAAATTCCCTATATCTAGTGGTCTAATCTAGAATAACAAAACATAAAAAAGTTTTATTTTTCCTTAGAGAAATTAGAAAATGGGAAAGTAGCCTACCTAGATCTTGGAGTAAGATTTCATTTCCAACTTGCTTGTAAGCTCCAATTCTAGCTCCAAGTCCTATAATTAGAACCTACACACATGACTAAAACAAGAAAAGGATCCACAACATCCATGTAGCATAATCTTAAATATCTATTCAATGAATCAACATAGCATTGAAATGCATGAGTGTAAACATAAGACAACAAATATAGAAAAATAAGATACTCTTTGTATTAAGAAATATAGGAGAGAGTTTACAACCATAAATAGTAGATGACTTTGTAGATGTGTCCCCAGGTTTACTTGTCCTTCCTTATCATAGAGAACACCTCAACATCAACCCTACTACATTAATATGATGACTCCTCTAGGATGAAAGCAATAGCATGAGGGAACTATCAATCTCCAAAAGCTAACCTTGATGCTATGGAAGGTAGTAAATATATAGGGTAAGACTGGTAGTTTAGGATTTACCATTCTAGGCTTGAGATCCACATATGATGGGAGGATGAGCTCAAGGGATAAGAGATAAGGTCTCCAAGATAGGATCAGATAGGAATTCGAGCTCTCTATCTGTGGTAAATAGTTAAAACTACCTTAGAAGCTTCTGGAAGAGGAAGCTTCAGAGATATTTTTTATTTTCTCGAATTTCTAGAATCAATGCACTTGTAGAAGGGAGAAACATGTGCTGACCCACAATGGTGCTTAGGTAATGCAACATGCAATGAACACATGTGTCCAGAAGTGAAATGTGTGTTGGGGCTAAAAACAATGTTTTTGAGCAATTTGTCCCAGAAGCTCAAACATTTTTTAGAAGTTATGCTTAGGTCTTTGTGAAGGGATTATGATGAAATGTTCAAGGATGTTGATGGATCCCATTTTCAGGCCTTTTGGGATGATGTGACAAAATGGCCTGTAACAAACCCTATAGGGAAGCCTTTACTCTCACTAAATTTTCTAGAGAATTATTTTCCATTCATAATAATAAAAATACTTTTTACTTAAGACAATCAATTTCTTAGCTTGGTGACAGTTACTAATAAAATTTTTGACTTGCCCTTGTGCATGTTGATGATGAATGATTCTCCAACCTTGATGATGCAATACTAGTTAGATATCTACATGAAGATTACATTCTTCATATACATGTAGGGACTCTCAAACAAAACTCCACATGCATCAAGTGCAACTGCATCCAATTATACTTCATCCATAAAATCAAAACTCATAGCAAATGTAATTTTACACTATTTGGTTACATTTATTTTTGCCTCCTTGTTGATCCATCCAAATGGATATTAGATAGGATGGTCATAAAACTCTGATCTAATTTTTTTGTTACAAGTGAACTTGAGTTGAATAGAGCATCAATATTTCCTTTTTAATGTATATCTTTATGACAAATAATTTGGTTAACTCCTTCTATTTTGGTTGATGAAAGCTACTTAGATTCAGTTCCTTATGCATTGACGTGGATAAAATATTATCACCCACATCAGAGATACTCTCTACCTAGTTTCTCAAATATATCGTCATGATACTTTTCTACTTCATATCCTCATTATAGTTCTTCCAGTTGAATTCGAGAGGCGACTTATAGTACTTCTCCTCTATATGATCATCAACATTGCAATGATTACTAAGATATTTCCACTAGTGTATTGTGGCTATTTTCTTCTTGTCCTTCCCCCCTTTACATTTATTATTCCCCTCCATGGAAGCTTCCTAGAGTTTGTTTTTCTTTGAATCACTTGACTATCCTTTATTTTGACCTATATTTTCTATGTATTGTTCCTGTACACAAGCCTTGTCTACCATTTTGGGTTTGAAAAACAACATTTTATTTCATATATGGTTGTGTAGACTCCCAAGATACTTAAGGAGTACATTTGGGTTGTTGTGAGGGATCATCAAAATTATTTCCATCTTTCATGACTCTATAGTGTACCCCTATACACTCTACCCCTATCTTTACCTGAAGTAATGCCATCAGATCAACTAGTTCTCTACATACCACATTGGGTAGAATTAGGAATTTTTTATGGCTTTCAAATCCTCCCACTTATTTACGTGAGGAAACCCTCCATCATAGGGGATTTTTTGTGGATTTCCCACTAGGTTAGCGCATGACCCTCTAATTTCAAACAAGTACATGAAAATTTATGTTCCTCAACTATGTAGTGAACACTAAAGTAAACCTCTAAGTGTTGCAGCTAGTGATTTAATTTGAAATAATCAATCTAACATTGATATAATTTGATGTCGAACTTTTCTTAAATCTTGAAGAAGGACCACAATTGGTTCACAATGCTTAAACCTGACTACTCTTTTTTGGGTTATTTCTTGGACTCCTTCTCTAGTTGTTCTTGATCCCTTGATTTTCCTTATGATATTCCCTCTTAGTTGGAACTTAAATCATTTCTAATTCCAGACTTTTTTGCTAGAAATTCCATAATGAGGTTCATATTGTGGCCAATATCTAGAACTTTCACTTGAGAATCTCATTATGAATTGCTAGGTTTTTATGAATTTCTGCTCAAACCATATCTTGAATCCTATGCAACTCCCCACAACTACCCAAGAAAACATTTTATCGTACTAATATGATCTATAAAATATTATGGGTATTCCACTCCACAATTCACCACTATAGATCTATTAAAATAAACTAAAATCTATACTATGAATGATCAATTAATTTAGGTTCCAGATATATTATTACTAATTTTGTTGTTTAGGCATGCTATATATAAAATGCGGAAAATAAAGAACACTTAAATAAAAACCCATGCCTATCACAATGAACACAAATATATGCTTTACGAGAATGAAACCCATTTTCCTCATAGTGGCGCAGTTATGATGCCACTCGATATCCAACTATGGGTTAAGTTTGTCTCCTTTAAGTATCAAATAGAGTTACAAATTTTACCCTTCTATGATATAATTTGTTCTCTCCAAATGGCTATACCCTATTTCATTAGTAAGGTGGCTCATATGGCATCCTCTCAAATCATGGAGGAAAAAACAAAAAGGTCAGCTTCTAGGTGGTATAATTTTTTCATCTGAATTCTTATTGACATCTCTCTTACACGATTGGAAAGGTATGTAAGTGTATAATAGATTTGTAGGGTATAGCACTTTGGCGGGAAATATTACCTGAATAAAATGTCATTTAAGGCCTTATATTCACTATGGAGGATTTGAGACCCTAATTATCCAAATTGGGCCCTGCCAATAAGATTACTCTGATAATCTCATTCCTTGAAATTTTCCACTCTAAAAGGAGTGAGATGGATGAAAATTTTTATAGTGACCGAATCCAGATCACTGGTTAAGACAATGTAACGCAATAATCTCCTAATTGGGAAAAATGTATTGGGTCTAGCTTATTACTATTTTATGAGCATGTTCTATGCAAAAATGTAAGAGTGGAATGCAACCTCTTGTAATGATTTTCATTACAAGAATATCTATAATTTATGGGAAATTTATTCCTATGGGTTTGATGTTTCTTCCCTTTTTTTCCCTATTACATTTCTTTCGTACTTGTCACACATAGTTTTCTCTTATTTTTCCTTGCACTTGGACTCTACAACTACTTTCGCTCATTAGGAAAACTCTCACCTTCAATAGCATTTTCCCAACTTCCTCTTGCCATTTTCTTTTATCCTCTCCTTCTTCTCATATTTTCTCATCCTTTTCATCCTTTTGGATTTTTGTTTCTTTGATTCTATCTGTCCTCTAACCTTAGAATCTTATGCTTATTTCTTTCTATGTTCTTTCTCTATAGCCTTGTCCCTAGATTTTCTTATGTACTTTGTTGTTTTTCTCCTCCCCTTTGTACCTTGCCTTTGAGGCCTATTCTTGCCCATATTTCTTTAGCCCTTTTGTAGGTTTCTTCTTCTTACTAGGTTTCATGTTTTTATAGCCATGTGATATAAGCATAACCCTACATCTAGCTACTATATTTATATGATCATGTCCCTTAAAAATTTCTTCAATGAAGTGATAAGATTCTAGAGATTCACCTTCTTCTTTGGTATATTTAAAGTTTCCTATCTCATATGATCCTATGCATGGAATAAAAGAAAATAATTGAGATTTCTTAGATTTATGTAGAAATGTTGTGAATCCATGTAGTTATGTTTGGTAAGCTATCTTTTAAACTTGTAGTTTTCCTTGAATAAAATTATGTAATAAAATTTAATATTTGATAACCTGAAATAAGCTGATATTTGTTTCATGTATTGAAAACGTAACAAGGTTGGGTCTTCATAATAGTATCAAAATGTAAAAGAAAAAGAAAAATAGATTATAATTTTTATTATTATCCAAGCAGGCATTTCATGCTTCTAGGATTTGTCAAGTCAAAAGAAAAATTACCATGAGTCAAAGTCCCATTTGGAGTATTTGTAAAAGAAAAAGAAATATTTTATTTTGCAAAAGGAGTCAAATTGTCCCCAAGAGCAAGTTGACCCTCTAGATAATCAAGTTAGTTTTCCCAAAGGATGTGAATTTTCAGACACACAAACTACTATATATTGGCCAACGTTCTCTTCCATTTGGACAAGTTCTTCTTGGATGTTTTGTTGCCAGATATACAAATTTTAGAGCTAAGGATGCAACCTTCTTCCATGATATGACTATGAAAGAATGTGGACATCTTGCGAAAAAGATGCAAGTTTCTCAATAACCATTAAGTGAAGAAGTTATTTAATGAAAAATTTTCCAAGTTTCTAAAGATTCATTGATGAACAATAACATGGAATCTAGTGAATAGAATGGAGGGATGACTTGGTTCTTGTAAGGATATTGTTCCTAGTCTTGGGTGTTGGATATCTCACTTTGATATGATTCTCTAAGGAGGGAATTTCATTTCTGGGTTTTCCCATTTGAAAGGGGTTTTGAGCTAGCTTCGAGCCTATATGTTCTATTCAATATTCTTCTGTGATCTCCATGATATATGGATTTGATAATTGTTTGATGAAGAAAGATAATATACAATAAAAACAATCTAATAACATTCACAAACAATTATCATGAAAGAGAAATCACCTTAATTCTAAGCCTTAAATTTCTCAACATGGTATAAGATCTAATATATAACAACGCAAAGTTGAAATGGGAACTATAAACTCAAAACAATAACCCTAGCCAAAATACCCCCAAAAAACATGAAAAACAACCTAGAAACAAAATGTGTGTATTCCAGAATGATGTTTAATTTTTAATAGGGTTAATTTTCAACATTTAAAAAAAGTGGAAGTAAAACCAATTTTTTTGTGCAAAATAAATGAAAGAAACACACTAATGTTGTTGGGAGAATAAAATTTTTCTTTTTTGGGTACAATTTCAACATTTTTTAGTAATGGAGTTAAAGATAAAATAATGGGATCGGAAACACATTAAAATCCAACAATTTTCATCCATGTTGTTAAAGATATAATAACATGACACTAAACATTGCTAAAATTCTAATTGTTTTCAACCATAATATTAAAGATATATATATATATATATATATATATATAGATATATATATATATATATATATATATATATATATAGATATATATATATATATATATATATATATATATATATATATATTACAAATTTTCAACCATAGAATTAAAAAACTTTAAGTTTTCAATGTATTTCAACCATGACATTATGAACAAATTATATGACTAAATTAATCAAAATATCAAGACTTGTAGATTGAATGAAGCACAAATTATTTCTCTAATTTATTATTGCATTTTGGATATTATAAACAAATAAATTCATTATAATTAAAACTTATAATCCAACAAACATAGAAATGACTCATAACTTCATATAACATCATTTATATAAATTATCTTAGACAATTATTCAAAATCACTCACATGTTCTTGCGCACCATCAAAATTCACATCTTCAGATGAATGAATGGATGCATATGAAGCTGTTCGATATTCTTCTCTTTCATGAACTAGTGCCCCACCTGAGTCAACATGCATGCCCACCATTTTAGGTTTCAAACGTCTTCTAGATCTATGACTGGGTTCAACATACTCTCATCTCAACATTGTTTCTTTAGGTAGCAACCTCTTTAGAATCTCTATAGTCTTGAAGCAAAGAGTTTCTCTCTTTGTCAAATTGAAGTCATAAACAAGTATGTAAACATCCTCCATTCGTAAGAAGTCTTTGTGGAGACGATTTGTATTTGTACCCTTTATTTTTCTCTTTCTGCCAATTTTTTTATCAACGACCATCTCTGGATTGTACACACCATTGAATGGGTGTGTATTTGTGTCATACCAATGTACTTGAACACTTGAAACATCTTCATTTTTTGTACTTACCTTTATTACGTTGTCAACCCAGAATGGATATCCATGTGCATCTCCATCTGCTAACACTGCGGTCATGCAACCCTCCTTAATATCCTGTACTAAGCACGTATGAAGGTCTTCCATGGCTTCATGTCGTGCACGAGATATTCTGGAACCAATATACATTCATCTTTCCTCTACTTGTGAAGAATTAATAATACCTTGATATTATTGTTGTTCAACAATGTTTCTTTCCTCATGTTCACTTGACACATTTAGTGGCCAAATAAATGGATTCTTCAAAATTATATCTTCATTTGCTGATATTGAAATGATATCACTCTGATTATTGCAAAAATTCTTCCACCAAATCGAATCGACAACATCAAAGTACTGATATGTATATCTAATAGATTTTTGAATTGCTTTCAGGAAATCAAAATAATTTATATCTCTCTTCTTCCTTTGTGCATTATGAACTTCAACAACTGATTGTAATAACAATATATTTGATGCAAATATTTGATAATCTTGAATTAACTTAAAAAATGCCAAATCTGATGATGATGCCCATTCTGCAGTAGTTGAATACTTCTTGCCCCATATTAGTGTCTTCCAATCAATTTTTTGATACGAAATTGGTGATGGAAGCTAATGTCATTAATTTGTTCAATGCATTTATCCTCACCATGTGATCCCAACATAAACCTTCGAATGTCAACAGTTTCTTCCAATACATGAAAAGTAGGCTTTGACATGTATGATTTCTTAATACATTCAATCAATGATGCAAGCTCCCAATATCCTTCCTCCTCAACGTAACTCAAAAACGACTGAACATCTGATCAATGTGGTCATGAGTGTGCCCAACAATAAGGAAACCAACCTTTACCTTCTGAAAGATTCTCAGTTCAACAAGCATGTATAAATATCCAAAAACAATCTGATTTTTGTTTTCACGACAAGTGTTGTCTAATTGTAGATACAAAACTTCAGGAAGATTACTAGACCAATGAGAAAGCACAACATGAATTATGGTTATTGTCAGATTTGCATCATTATTAATATTTGGAGCTGCGAAGTAAACCCTTGGCAACATTTTCCCATTGAATACCATACAACCAGCCAAGTGAAACCAAATAATTTTTTCCTCTAAATTTTTGGGTGTAGGAACAAAAAGTGGTAGAAGTGTTTTGTTCTGGTCCATACCATCAATTATCAAACCCAAATATTTATTTGGATTATCATAACACTTCTTTTGATTCTTGTACAACTTTTTACTTTCACTTGTTTATTGTTCACGATCCTATTTAAGTGCTTCAATAATGGAATATACACATAACAGAAAAGAAAGCTATTAATAAATATATTTTCCTAGTTTTTGACTATACAATTTAAAAAAATAATGTTATGAATGCTTACATCTTTCTGCCCCTTGACATTTATCCCTTTTTAATTTAAGAGAAGCACATGTACTGCAAACCCCATCCTTGTATTCTTAGGAATACATACATATTTGAATTATTTCTTCCATATCTTCACAAAATATTGATATGTAATAAAACGACCAATTCCTTTAACACCTTCTGCATATTCTTTGTATAAGTTGTAGATTTCTCATCTTGAGAAATTATCAGGAATATGTATTGTGTCTCTATTTTGCATACACTATCTATGCTTTGAAAATATGTCTTGCATCCATGACATCGTAGTATTTGCTAATGGCCCAAGCTCTCGTTTATGACATACTTCTAAATAAAATGTGAGATATTTTTCCAAATTTTCTTGGATTCTTGAGAGACAAAAATTACCAATTGAATGAAACATTCTGAAAGCCTTTTTATAGAGAAATAAAGACCCAACATGATAATCATAACTTGACAATGTAGATTGCATGCTCCCCACTAAATATGAATTTTGAATGCTTTTATTCAATATCTTTTCCTTTTCTCCAATGCAAACTTGCATTCCATATGTTTCAAGCAATCCTTTTGACAACATTCACTGGATATTACATCACTAATATAACTTCTTCTCGTGAGATATTTTGCTCTACCTCTTGTATAACTAGAACATCTTGGATTGATACGAAAATGTCTACTCCTACTCCTAGATACAATATTTGCTGGCAATGTCTCCATCATTTCATCATCATTTGTATAAACATTTTCATCATCATTAGGAGGAATATTATCCTCACTATGATCATTTTGAACATAGTTAGGAAATTCATCACCATCATTGTTTGAAAAATATTCATTACCATCCTCAGTTGCAAGAATTTTTCACTACCATCATCTATGCTTTTGAAACACTGACTTGGAGGATATTCTTCATCATCTTCATCCTACCCTTCATCAATGCTACCCTCATAGTCTTTAGAATTAGGACTAAGTGGAAAATTTGACTCTCTATTTACTGTATATTCTTTATCATGTGCTTTGTGAGTGCTGGTCTCATATTCCTTAGGATTAGGACTACGTGGAAAATGTAACTCTTTATTTACTGGAAATTCTTTAGCCTTCACTGCTACTCTCGTAGTCCTTAGGATTACGACTAAGTGGAAAATGTGATTCTCTATTTATTGAAAATTATTCATCCTGCCCTTCGTCATTGTCATTCTCATAGTCATTAAGATTAGTACTAAGTGGAATATGAGACTCTCTAATTACTGGAAATTCTTCATACTTCCCTTCATCATTGCTGCTCTCATAGTCCTCAGGATTAGGACTAAGTGGAAAATGTGACTCTCGATTTATTGGAAATTCTTCATCCTAGCCTTCATCACTATTTCTCTCATAGTTCACAGGATTAGGACTAAGTGAAAAATTTGAATCTCTATTTATTTGAAATTCTTCATCCTACCCTTTGTCAATGCTTCTCTCATAGTCCTTAGAATTAATACTAAGTGGAAGATTTGACTCTCTATTCATAGTGAGAATTTTTGTTATATTCATCAATATGAATATAGTTGTTACACATTGAAGATGTCGATGCTTCACAAAGATAAACTTGAATATCAAAAGAAGCCATAAATTTAAAATAGAAGAGGTTGAATGACAAAAATTCACTCCCTTGTAATGATAATATATAGATTAAAGAATGAAAATTTCCCTCCAAAGTTCCCCCAAAAAAATTTCGCCCAAAAGTTTCTCTCCAAAAAAATGTTTGAAGTATTTCCCTCTAAAATTTTCTTCTACAATTTATTTGAAAAATTTCTATGAAAACCCTCTCTTAAAAATTTTGACCCTAATTTCCATTCAAATTTTCCACACAATTTTTGTTTAATACATTCCTTCAAAATTAAACTAATTTTTTTACTTAAATTAATCTTGTACTTATTATGTAACATTTACTAGAAAATTGATTATTTTTTTTAATTTATATTATATCTTTTATCCCACATGTAACATAAATTAGTGTGTCATCATAATATTAATTACGTATTAAGTTTATATAATTTTATTTTTAATACCACATTCAGGAAGCGATACAAAAATTCCATAATTTCCACTATATAATAAATTTTGTTATCACTATTTCTCACATCACATCAAGGCTTCTTGAGGTTTCTATAAAGAACTTGGAGCGATTTTGTGGAGCAACTACTTTGCCATCAACAACACATTGAATGGGAGATTGTCACATTTCAAAGGTTAGTTTCCATTCTAATTCAACCATTCAACAAGGAATTTCGGCAAAATAGTTTTTTATATTCTTACGATTCATTTTTTTTTAAATTTATTTTCTTTGTCTTGGGGGGGAAGCTCAATTTATTACTTCGAAAAGTAGGAAGATTTTGAAACTGGGTAGATTTATGTTCAAATCCCATTAATTGCAGGTCTTAAAACCCCCATAGGTTTAATAGTAGTTACGTATCAGTTGGGTTGTTATGTTCATGTAGGATACCAGACAAAAAAATCATTCCATTGTTATTATTTTTTTTAACATTTAGTTAATGAAATATATATTCTTTTTCAAAAAAAAAATCACATGGGCAAGGTTTGCCTGACGCCCCCCTCGCAGGTAGGGGGCCATTATGCTACTTGTGGGCTCGACCATGGGTGTGCCTTCTCACTATGCCATAGGTGTTCCATCACACCCACTATGGCACGGGAGGGCATGCCCATGGTTGGGTGCACCCACCCAAGACACAAGCCTATGCCTTCGGCGTGCTGACCCACGGCATAATGGGTATGTCCTATGCCTTGGGAAGGTGTGCTCGGTCATGGACGTGCCTCGTGTGGGGCACAACAACCCCCTAATAGGTAGGGGGCCGATTCTGTGCTTGCCAAGGGACCACTTTGGCACAGGCAAGCATGTCCACTGACGGCATAGCGCCCCCCTTGCAGGCAGGGGGATGATTCTGTGACACCTTCATCCCACATCTACCTAAGTAACCCTCCAAGCAAGGTAAATATGTAATGAAAGGCCTGCTAGGTAACCTTAAGGAAGTGGAATCGATGAAAACACACGAGAAGACCTTCCACATCAGTAGCAAAACTCCTTGGAGCCATCCCAAGCACTCAGGTAACCAACCCATGAGGCTAACTAAAGTTTTAGGCCATTAAACCCTTGAACGCTCCCTTGATATAGACACACATGCATCCAAGAGGCTCTAGACACTCCCACAATATTGGTATGCATGGATCAACAGAATTTTCTTATCATACCTATGCATGTGACTTAGGGATTTATGCCATGTTTTCATGCCCAGAGCCGAGGTCACTGCCAAATACTTAATGACAATTTATTATTTTTTTTTTGCTGAAGCAAGAGACGATCCTTCTATTTTGGTAAAATAAAAATAATGTTACAAACTATACAAAAACCGTCTGATTTCATGGACTCAGGAGAAACAAGGGGAAACCTGCCATAGACCTAACCCCCCCTAAAACTGTCATTATCAAACTCTCAAATTATACAAAAAGTTGGACTAAAAGTTTCTCCAACCACATGGAAAACTCCTGTGCCTTCCACCCCCCAGCCCAGACAAACAACAACAGTTGCCACTGACCTTACTTTGCGCACCAACCAGCTACAGAGCAAAAAGGCGCCCCAATAATACTTGTGGAGAAAAAGATTTGGCACCACCAAAATAGCACGGTTGAATCTGATCGTAGATCTCGACGGCTATATCCAACAGCCAGGAGCGAAATCACACTACTTAAATGACTGGACGTTAGTGTGCGATGGGGAGCGGTATTCCTTACCACTCCCTTGCCACGTGTAGGAAGCCTAATGGGATCAATTCCAAAAATCCAATACCACTTACCATTCGAGAGCCTTGCAATCACTTGGAAACTGCTTTTTACACAGTTTTCCATTCCGAAAGTGGATTAAAGGGAGATTGCCATTGCTGGAAAACCCGCTAATCTAGACCGAAAAATAGTACGATCAATCTCGGCCTTTGAATCACTTCGCATGATCCGATGACTGAGGATCAAATCACACTCACTAATAACACTGAGAATTATCACTTCCCGCCAATTGGACCGGTAACCTGCACATTCAATCCCTGCTGTTGAAACGCATCGCATGATCCGATGGTTGAGGATCACTTCGCACAGACTAATTTTACTGAACATTAGTGTGCGATGAGGGCAGTATTTTAGCTGACCCCACCGCCACGTTAGGCCTCTGTACGGAATCGATCCAAATTCGTCAAAACCATTTTCCGCTTGTGAAGGTTGCAATCACCTGAAACCTCTCCCAGCTCAGTAAACTGATCCCAAATGGAAAACCCATGCTTTTGCGGTTGCCTAAAGTTCCTGGGATCCTTCTTATCTTTTCTTTCTCTCTGCTTGAAACCAGTAAGGATGAAACTCCCGCCAAACAGTATTTTTTAGACGAACCAGGGCCGCCCAACTAAGTGTCCACTGGAATCTCAAAAACACAGCTGACTCATTTTACTATGGTTGAAAAGGAACTGCAACCCCCTGAAGACCTGAAAGTAGAAAAAATAAGAAACATAGAACACCTGAATCAACTAGATTCCATCTCCATGGCCCTACGCCGAAACACAATCCTATCTTCATCTACCTGGTCATAACATTTCGCTTTTAACCTACTCTGAGGCATTTCTTGCTAGCTGAATGTAACTCTGTTCTCTGTGCTGATCACCCCTTGATTGGCAAGAAGATTAGCTAATTTGTTTGCCGATCTTCTTACATGTTTAAAACTGATAGTCTAAAGGCTCTGGAGGTGCTGCTGAGTCAATTGAAATCCTTGGATCAGATGCTAGTTCCTTGAGACTTTTTCCGGCTTTGTGCCCCAACTGATCCTCTTGACTAATTCGATGATTAACTATGAATCAGCTTCAACGATCACGTTTTGCTGGTTATCCTATTTCAGGAAATCTAAGCACGGCTCCATAGCCATCAATTCCACCATGTTATTAGTGGCTCTTCCTAAATGACAGTAGAATAAGAAAAGTACTCCACCATTCTCGTCCCTTAACACACCTCCGTAACCCGTAGAGCTCGGATTGCCCTTTGAAGCCCCATTAATGTTGAATTTCAAAAATACCTTTGGGGTGGGGGTGCCACAAATCTTGCTTAGAATCTAGGGAGATAATTCTTCTATCCCACCCCTAAGGTATAAGGCCCTACAGACCCAGATCACCGAGAGTTTTCAAATCCTTAGCCGAAGGAGGGTTCTTCGAGAGATTATGCACAATAGTGCCAACCATTTCCTTGATTTGTTTTAAGATCTATTCAAAAAGGCTTTGGGATGGCCTCTTTTCATTCTCGAAGATTTTGTTGTTCCTTTCTTTCTAGACATTCCAAATAATGAAACCTGGCATGATGGCCCATGATGAGCTAAGAATATCGTTTTCTGAAAAGGTTCTTCTCCATCTATTTAGGGTATTGATGATACTTCCTTTGTCCTTGTCAGTCTGTTGGAAAATGTTGGCAAAAGAATCCCATAAACTAGATGTGAAGATGCAATTGTTGAGGAGGTGCTCCATGGTTTCCTCTTGGGCTTCACAGAGCTGACATCTGGAAGGCCCTGGGGCACTCCTCTTCCTAATATTATCCTAGGTCAGGATTTTCTTGTGCAGAACCAACCACATGAAGAGTTTAATCTTCATCCATCCTTGATGTCTCCATAGGTTTTGCCAAGTCTTATCTGGAGCATGTGAGTTAAGGTCAAGGAGAATGAGTTTTGCTTCTTTGAGATTAAAGGTACCCTCATTTTTGTTGCCCCATCTTAGCTGATCTTGATCCCCTGATTTCAAAATATTCCTTTGTTCTAACATATTTTTTAGAGTCTCTGCTTTAGCCTTCAGGGAGCTTTCATCCCTAAACTCAAAGTTCCTCCAGGTTCTCCATTTTTCAATACTATTGATTTGGACCCAAAAATATTTTACTCTAGATAACCCCTTAGAATTTGTATCTTCCTTGAGATCCCTCAAGTCTTCCTTTAACAAAATAGGTTCTTGTTTCCATCTGTCTTCCTAGAATAGGGCAAGGTTTCCTTCTCTGATTTCCCAGAAGCTATTTCCTTGGACTATTTCCCTATTGTCCCAAGCATTATTCCAGATATGAGAGCCATTATTATATCTTGACATTCTTATTAGATCATTGTTTTTCCACATGTGTGCATATTTTTCTTCCATGTCTTTGCCCATTGTGCCTCAAGATCTTTAACCCATCCCCACCATAATTTAGCTCCTAAAGCCTTACTTAGAATCTCATGATCATCTAGACCAAGTCCTCCATAGTTTTTGGGTTTGCAGATTTTTTCCCATGTTACCAAGTCCCATTTGTTTTTTTCTTCCCCCTTGCCCCAAAGAAAGTCTCTTTGCACTTTTCCAAACTGATGCAGAACACCTTTAGGAGCTGGGAGAGCTGATAGCACGAAGATTGGGATTGATTTAAGGATAGCCTTGGTTAGCACCAACCTACCAGCCAAATTTAAAGATCTGAAAGTCCATTTCCTAATCTTATCTTGCAGTTTGCTAATCATTGGCTCCCAGATACTCTTGTGAAAAGGCTTGGCTGTTAGAGGGACTCCCAAATATTTTGAAGGGAGGATCTCCCTCTGAAAGCCCAAAATTCTTGAAATATTTCTTTGAATAGCAATGTGAGTATTAAAGAAAAAAATCTTAGATTTGGAGAGATTAACTTCCATACCTGAAGCCATGGCGAAGTCTCTCAGGATTTTCTTATAAGCTAGAGCTTCTTTGACCGTGGGGATGCCCTGTAGCATGGTATCATCCACAAATTGTTGATGTGTTAAGGCTTGAATATCTTCAGTAAGTTGGAGACCTTTGACATTACCAACTTCTTTAGCATGCCTGGTAGATCTGCCCAACCCTTCCATCATGAGAATGAAGAGAAAGGGAGAGAATGGATCTCCCTGCCTGAGGCCTCTTGAAGGAATAAAAGTCTCTGAAGGAGAACCATTAACAAGAATTGAAAAACTAGGAGAAGTTCCTAGGGCCATTACCATCTAATCCAATAGAGATCAAACCCAAAATCCATGAGAACTTTTCTGATATAGTTCCAATTTAGCTTATCATAAGATTTGGCTATATCCAACTTCATGATCATTCCAGCTTTCCTCTTGCTTGTTAGTGAGTGCACCACCTCATGAGTTTGAATAATGTTGTTGAGGATTTGCCTACCTTCCACATATCCAGATTGTTCCCCTGATACTAGGGTGGGGAGAAGAGGTTTGAGTCTATTGCCACAACCTTGAATATTATCTTGTAGACCACATTACACAAGGCAATGGGTCTAAACCTATCAGGAGTTAAAGCTTAATCTTGTTTAGGGATCGGGGCAATAAAGGTGGTATTAAGCGCCTTCAGAATGGTTTTGTCCCTCCTAGAGTCTTCCACTACATTCAGAACATCCTGTTTTACAATATTCCAACAAGCTTTGAAGAAATCAACATTGAAACCATCCAAACTTGATGCCTTACCATTTTGCATTTCTTTTAGGACCACACTGATCTCCTCTTCCGAAACTGATCTATTAAGATTGAAATTGTCCTCATTGGAAACCAGCTTAGGTATGTGTCTTGATATAACCCTAATAGATTGTTCCCTATCTGAGCAGGATTCCTGAGAAATACCACGAAAGTGTTGAATTAGCATTGCTGTTATTTCTTCATGAGAATGAAGAATATTACCTCCTTCTTCCTTGATAGAAGAAATCTTGTTGTGAGCTCTGTTTTCCACAGTGGATCTGTGGAAAAATCTGGTATTGCATTCTCCTTCTTTTAGCCATTGCACTCTGGATTTTTGCCTCCAAAAATTCTCCTCTTGTTTGCAGAAGTTCTCCCATTCTTGTTGATACTTGGTTGCCTGCTTATTTCTATCCTTATCAAAACCCTCCCTGATGAGGGTTTGGTTGAGTTCCTGCATTTTTCTCTCAACATATTTTTTCCCTTCAAAAATATTACCAAACTCCTTGTTCCATTCCTTGAGACTAAGTTTGATATGTTTTAGTCTTTTTTGAAGTAGGAACATGCTTGTGCCCTGAATGTTTAATTCTTCAACCCACCAGATGGCTATGTTGTTGGCGAAATCTAGGTGGGAAAGCCAGATGTTTTCAAATCTGAAAGGTCTATTCCTGGGTGTACCAATACCCTGCATTTCCAATTGCCCGAGCTAGTGATCAGAGCCTCCAAAGGGAAGTACTCTTTCAACTATGTCCTTGTCCTTGAGCAAAAGATCCTCTGAGATAATGAATCTATCTAATTTGGAAGCCACCTGAGACTCTCCTCCTCTTTTGTTGTTCCAAGTAAAAGTTCCATTACTCATAACAATATCCACTAACTTCATATTGTCTATGAAAGATTGGAAAGCACAAGAAACTTTATTTAGAGTTTTGGTGCCCCCTTTTTTCTCCAACAAAGATTTGATCATATTAAAATCACCCCCCAATATCCAAGGGATACTTGCATGTCTTTCCCTAAGATCATGCAGGGAGTCTAAAAGCTTGAATTTGCTATCCATTCTTTGGGGACCATACACATTCGTAACTAGGTAGACTTCCTTATCTCCCATTGACTGTATGACCACTGATAGATAATCCCTGGCTGCCTTTCCATCTACAATGTCAATTTTTTGGGGGTTCCAAAGTGTGAGAATGTCACCTGCTGTATTCTCTGCTTTGACTTCTAGAAACTTAAATTTATTGAGCCATTTACTGTGAATCTCTTTTATTTTTTGAATGGAACATTTAGTCTCTTGGATTAAGATTACATCTGGTGCTGCTTGTTTCATTCTATTACTAAGTAACCTTTGTTTTCTTTTACTACCTAGGCCTCTAATATTCCAAGAAGTGAACTTCATTATTAAAGATTTGTAAAGGAGTATCTGGATAGGTCTTTCATCTTACCTGAGCCTATCATTAGCTTTCCACATTCCATCAAAATCTCGTTCAACTTTTTCCAACCTATTTTCTTTCTTGGGTATCTGGGTGCTAAGCCCGGTGTAGTTTTCATAGCATTCACACCTTCGCTACTCTACCTCTCATGATTCCCTTGCTTTTTCAGCCCTGTGGTCTGAGTTTTCCATAAGAACAACTATTGAACTCTATTGAACTCCTCTAGAGGTAACGAATCCACTCCCTCCCTGGTTCCTTGTTTCAGGAATCCTTCTAGATCTAGATTCTCTTTGTCAAGAATCTCATGTAGTTCATGGTCTTCCATTTCCATCTCACTTTGGGTCATTTCTAGATCCATCTCCAATTCTGTATCACTTGTCATTTCTTCTTTCTATTTGTTATTGTTTTGTGTTTGCTCCTCCTCTTATTCGTTCTCCTCGTTCACTAGAGTGTCTCGCTTGGCCTGATGTGCTTTCGTTATCCCCTCTTCCTCTTCTAGTGCTTGAAATATGTTTTGACTAGCTTGTTGCCTTTCATTTTGATGTGTCTTTGATACCCTCTTGCTCCCTTTCCCTTTCTGGACCACTTTGTGAAAGCCTTCATTGTCTTTCATGGTATTGGTTTTACTAGTATTTTCAATTTTACTGAGAGGGAAATCTCTGAATAGATGCCCATGCTCATGACATTTACGACATCTAAATGGGATGTGCTCATAATCCACTGTTTGTACCCATTCTTCATCAAACACTTCCAATATTACCTCATCCAGCAGAGCTCTAGAAAGATCCATCTCCACACATATTCTTGCAAAGGATGTGTATTTTCCCCTTCTGGTGGCTTCAGAAGCTTTGACAAAACGTCCTATCATATTTCCTATGGCAGATAGGGATTCCAGTTGCTAGTAATCCAGAGGTAGAGAGTAGAGTCTTACCCAAACCAAGACCAAGGTAAAAGTTTCACATTTTGGGGTAAAATTCATGATCCAAGGTCTCATGTACAGGCCTGCTGCTGCATAAAAGTAGGGCCCTCCTTCGAACACTCTATCCTTATCTTCATTGTTTACAAAGACTACAGTAAAGAATCCATTTGACCCAAGATGTAGTTCTATGCTTCCTTTTGGTTTCCAGTGGTATTTAAGCCATTTCTGTAATGCTTTTTAAGTGGGCTATAAACCCATGAACTTACAAATGATTGCATAAGTCCGCATGTGGTCCCTATGCGCCTGCAAAGCAGGGTCATTCAAAACAACTCTTGGAGTGATAGTAGTCTTGGGTTTGCATGGTCCCCTTCGTGTTTTGTTTTTTGTGCCCTGTTCCTTGTCCTCTTCCTTGCTTTCTTTAGTGTTGCTATTCTCCTTAGATTTAAAGCCCTCCTACTCCATTTCTCTGTTTCTTTTCCTTTCAGCTGAAGGATCTCTATCCTCTTCTAATGGTTTTTTTCCTCTGTTGGCCACTGCCTGCTTGTAGGAGGGAGTGGAGCTCCCTCCTTTACGGCCTTCCATGGAGAACAAACTCTGCTAAACTATAACCCTAGCTCCAAAATCACCCTCCTCCATTGTCCCGCTCTCACTTCAACTCGTAATGTGACTTATACTCAATGGAAATTTCACAACTGAAAGATAAGAATAGAATGATGATACAAATGCAATTACTTGAATAAGGACTTAACTGTACCCCTAGTAGCCATGACAAACATTTCATCAAACATCTCACACATATGTAATCTATAGGTTTAAACAACATATTTGAGCATAGTGGTCTCATACTTATCTGAGAATCGCTAAGAAGCATTGTTCCCTTATATCATTAGCTACATTATCAACTATTAGGTCATAGATACATTGTTCATTCATTTACAAATCAAAACATGAGGTGATCCATACATCATCATTATCATAATACATGCTTATAACCAACATAATAACAACCAAAATATAAAGGATACATCAACCATAGAATCCACATATAAAATAGTACATTTACACATAAGATACCAATGAAAGAACCTCTTATTAATGAATTCAAAAGCCAACCCAGGATGGGACTACCACGTTCCACCCAACCATAGATTGGTTGAGCCAAATCTCTCTTCGTCCAATCACCCCTGTCCCATATTTCAAGCATGAATGTGGGAATCAAACCAAAAGAACTAACCAGGGCGTCCCGGGGCTAAATGACCTCACTCTCATCAATAGAAACTAGGATTTACTGTAATTCACACTGGATGACTAGGGAAAAACAATAAACATGTAACAACATGCTTTAGCATGATCTCCACCAGATCACTAGGCCAAAACAAGCATGGATGCCACAATATTTATCCACCTACACCATGAGGAATTTTCTTGTCTTTCAGTCTCTCACGCTTTACCACAATCCAGAGTCCTGTTCAGGGATTACTAGGCCATGTGTTCTTTCCTTCAGAGATCCACCTCACTTAGCTTTGAATCCATCCGACAATCCAACTCAACCGAAACATGAGAAACCCATCACACCATGGCTATCCAGAAATGGAAAGGCTAGGCTAAAAACACTGTCACACCTAGAAAAACCCATGCCATAAAAATAAAGAACCACATGAAACACCATGCATGCCAAATATATCAAGGAAAACACACATGGAAACTGAAACTTGCAAAGAATCCTGCTGTACCTAATTAATCCTACTCTTCCTTGCTTTCTCCTTCCTTCCTCTTTCCTCCTTTGCCTTTTTTGATCCAATGCCAAAGTGCTCCAAGTAAACTCTAAATGTCCAAAAGTGAGAGAGAGAGAGAGAGGGAGAATAATGAGATAGCTCCAAAACTAAGCTAATAGAAGGTACCAACTAATCCTCATAAGTTTTTTTATTAATGAGGTCTCTATTTTCTTCATTTTCCTCCTCACATGCAACCTATGACCTTTCACCTTCATTTTCTCCTAATTTCCATTATTTCCAAAAGTAAATGTGCCAAAAATGCCATTTTTCCTTTCCAAAGCCTTAACCATTTCCTTTGCCAAACTCCTTAGCCATAATAAACCAAATGAAGACCCACACTAGGATGTTTTTCCCAACATTCAACTTAAAATAAGTGTCCCATAAACCATGGTTATTATTTTTACTTTATTAACTTTTATTACATGGAATTTTCATGAGGGCTATTACAGATTTCCAAAATCAGCCCCCTTCCTAATAGGGCGTCACTCCATCACTGGTGGGAGTGGGGGGATGCTGTGTCTTGGGTGGGTATTCCCATCGGTGGCACAGTGCCCCATTGGTAGGCAGGGGGTTGATTCTCAGAATCGGCCCCCTTCCTACGAGGGCATTGATGTGCTACTAATGGGCACACCGGCCTGCGGCACAATGACCCCTTGCCAAGCAGGGGGTTTTTGTGCACCTGGTGGGCACAACTAGTTGTGGGTGTGCCTTCCTACAACAAAAGAATGCCTATGCCTTGGGTGGGCATGGCCGACTATGGGTGTTCCCTCCAGTGACATAATGGACATGCCAGAAACACTCGTTGCGCCTTGGGCAAGCGCGCCTGGTCATGGATGTACTTGCCTGTGGCACAGTGGGTGTGTAGGCAAACTGGATGTGTCATGTGTGGGTACACCTATAGCTGGGCACGCCCGCCTGGGGCATAACAACCCCCTGCAAGGCTGTGAATCAGCCCCCTAGCATAACAACCCCCTGGAAGGCTACAAATCGGCCCCCTGCTTGCCACGGGGCCACCGTTTTCTTAGAGAGCATGCCCACCAATGACACAACAAAGCCCTAGCAGGTAGGGGACTGATTCTAAGAATTGGCCCCTTGCTTACTAGCGAGAATTGGCCCCTTGTTTGCCAGGGAGAATCGACCCATTGGAAGGCATGGGGTGGGGGGAAAATATAATTCGTTTTTTTTTTGTTTTTAAGTTAATGGCTTTTTTTTTGGTACCCTGGATGAACTTAATAAGCCACTTGACATGGGGGTTGTTGTGCATATTTCTGGATTTTTTTCATTTTTAATTTTTTTGTTTACTTAAGATTTTTTAGCTTTGTTATATCTATATATATATATATATATATATATATGTATATGTATATGTATATGTATATGTATATATATATATATTTGCAGGAAAATGGCATCAAGGAAGGTTTCTGTGAATGTTTATGGAGCAAAGATGATAGTTACATCATTTAGAGAAGAAGGTGGACCGTAGAAAAATACTACTGAATGTAACCGACCTGAGCTAATGACTAAAAATATAGAAAGTTGCTCCTCAAAGGAAAATAAGTTGATTTCTTACTTGAAGAAATCACAAGAAGTGAAGCTTACAAAATTTTCATGGTTAGTGAAAGATAAATAAGGAGAAGAAGATATGCATGTATATCTATATGCTGGTATGATTTATGATGGTGGAAGTTATGAGGTGTTGGGAAAATTACTAGACATATATTTGACACTGGATACTGAAGTTTTTTATGTACTTACAAAACCACCCAAGTGACATGAGAAGATTAGATATCATTTTTCATTGTTGATGTATGACACGACGAATGATTCTACAACGACATGTAAACAAATCATAAATGACATTGCACAAAATATCGTAAGTATTGTTATTTATATTTATGTGTTTTGTGTTATTGTAACCGCATCATTATAATTTTGATAACTTAGTTATTATTAACATATTATATTTTGTTTGATATAATTTTACTGAGGGTCTTTCAATTATGTTGGGGGGAATTTATTTTATAGAGCGGGATATTGTGAATGTTGTCGGCAATTTCTACTTAGGGTCAGAAGAAGATATGGCAAGAAAGTAAAGAAAAGTACTTCATGATGCTATAAGACTACATACAAGGGATCATAAAATGATGCCTATAGTGGATCAATCTAGTAAATATAGTCATGTTACTTATGAAGATGAGGAATATGAAGTTGAAGAATATGTTGCCATTATTGAGGATGTGATTAGAACTAATGCTAGAAATGATAAGAGCTATAAAATACCAAAAGAAAAAATTCCGAAGAATGTCTCTCCTTCTATTTGATGATGAGGATATTTCTTATGTAGAAGAAAATATGATAAATGATAGGAGGAAGAAATTAAAATTTGATCAGTCTGAAAAAATCATGGCTAGTAGTGAAGATCCTAGTCAAAACTATAAAGGAAGCAGGGAAATCATTACACCAGGAGCTGATTTAGAGGATGACATTATTAAACAAAACAAAATGCCATTCGACATCAGTTAACGAAGAAAATTTGAATTGAAGGTGGTCGTACATTTCAACATAATGTAATCCAAATCTATATCCAAACGAAGGACAATTTAAATATCAAATTAGAAAACCACACCACCTTCATGTTCAAAACTTGAAAACATTGATGAGCTAAAATCCACATGCTCATGTGGTTGATTATGTGCTTATTTTTGATCCAATTCAAGTTCCCAACAAAGAAGAATTTGATAGGTCAAAATGTTTTAAATACAAATATTATGTTCTTGGGGGAAACCATTCTTTAGAAAATCAAAGGAAATTGCTGGAGGAATATCCCAATAACCTGGGTTTTGAAACAATGAAATGTATCATTTGTGTTGGTTTAATAAATACAGAAGCAAAGTTATTGGCATGGGATCATAATACAAATAATGAGTATACTATGTCTATGAATTTCATCCAAAGGGTTAGATTTATGGATAATGAATTTGAAGAAAAATGTGGTAGGGATAAGAGAAAGGTTAGTATAGCCTTACAAAAGGAATGTTGTATGGAAATAGGTTATCAAATTAAGGAAAAATATAATTCAAAAGGTGGAAAAGTAAATTCTGAAATATTGAGAGGTATGGATAACATTTTTCAGTTGAAATTTAGAACTTGAGAGATATGGGAATTGATTAATGAGATTTTCGACATGTGGGAGAACATTGGCATAAAAAACTAGAATGTCAAAAAGTCTAAACCATTCATATGTAGCAGTAGTAAATCAAGTCCTGAAATGAAGCTCCTTCCAGAAGACATGACTATCACACCTTGGAGAGAATTGCAAGGAGTGAAGGATGAAAATCTTGTCGAAATAATATTATCTCATGTGAATTCAGGTGAATTATCATTGGACAAATTGTGTGAAGAATTTCAAAAGTAAGTTTGTTGAATTATTTTTACTTATTTCTAGATTATAAGTTTCTTTTAAATATAACCTATTGTTGTTGTTAGTATTTTTTATACATATCATTATATTAACATTTTTTTACTTTATTTATTCAATCACAAGGTTTATATGATAATACAAGAACAAATGGTTAAATTATTGAATGATGATTGTTGGGATGATGTTGTACGCAACTACCCAGATTCAAGTTCTACATCGACACTAAAATATTTTTATCTTGCATTTAAAAATGTATGTTGATTTGTAGATTCATTTTTATTCGTGTGTATATTATTTTTATTTTATAAATTATAGATACATTTGTTTATTTCATTAAAGATGAAGAAGGATGCAAACGGCACACCAGATAGTCTCATAATCTGTATTGAAAAAAAATAATATGGAAAGGTCGAGAAAGAAACATCTTAGTAAGGTTGAACTTGATCCTAGTCTTACTCATTTTATTTGGAATGGGCTCGAGACTATCTAATATAAAATAGTACAAGATGATTGTGAAGACACTATAAAACTCATACCTAAAAGGGATTATTCCCTAGTTATTACATATATTCCACATGGTTTAAATATCCCAAAAATTGAATATGTTAGTGACCCTTATACTTATCAATCTTTTAGTATCATGGATGCAGGATTTGTAGAAGTCACAACATCACCATTTTGAATATTTGCGACATTTCATTTAGACACACAATTTTCAATGTTATTGATAAGCTTCAAGGGAAAAGAAAACTCAAGGATGAAACTTACATGGTAAGACGTTGAAATTGTATGTTTGATTAATGTTAAAAAAATCATTTATGTACAAGTTAATTGAAATTTTATTATTTCATGTTATAGGAAAAAGTAAAATCTTATTAACCACGAATATCAACCAATTATAAGTGATTGTGAGTTCATCCATGTTGAATGTTGGAAAAAAGATGTTAACTATAAGCCTATGCTTCTGAATCGGGTAGATCGAAAGATTCATAGCCAAGTACTAGGTCATGATGCTGTTGTAAAAAACCTATCATATGAAGATAAAGAAGTAAAATGAGAGATAGTTAACATTTATCAAAAAGCATAGTAATTGATTAAATATCTTATAGATTTATTTTCAAATGAAAGGGATTGGGTTTTGGATTTATTCTCAAGCCCAGGTAAGATTTATTATATAAAATTGAATTTCAATATTTTCTTGTTTCATTTTTATGTGTTTATACTAATTTACTTTGTTATTTCCTGTGTACTTGATGATTAGGTACACCACTAGCATGTTGCCTACTAAAAGGAAGAAATTGCATTGCCATTGTAAAAGAACTAGTACAGTGAAAATTTATTCAACAAAGAATTAATGTTGTTCAATTTCTTCCAGATGCAATGCAAGAAGTTGGTTTGGGGAAAGGGGATTTTAATGAATCATGTGTGGAAAAAAAGGCAAAGGAACCTCAACCACCATTAGATGGAATGATTAGAAAGACATACATCAAGAGATTCACAAACATCAAAGATCCATCAACAGAGGAAACCGACCAAACTAAAGCAGAAAATATTATGGAAGAAGAGAATGATGAAAATCTAGAAGATGAAGAGTATGGATTACGTGAAATTATTGATTAAATTTAAGTTATTCTTGGAAATGAAGCTCATTTTTTGTAACTACTAATTAGTTATAGTTGTAATGTTTTGATTTTGAGATTTTATGAGAAGAATAAGTTTTCAGTTATTGTGGTTATAAGTTTAATATTTGTATTATGTGATTTTCACTTTAACTTTTATGTGAATAATTATTTTTTGAAAAAAGTTGTGATTATTATTATTTTTTTACATTAAATTCATAAAAAATGTTATTTTCTAACCCTTTTTCGTTTAGTTTTTCCTATAAACATTGTTTATTTGACATGCGATTTTTAGCAAAAAGGTCTCAAAATGTGTATTTTTATGTCAACCCTTAAAAAATATTGTTTTTTAGTGACAATTATTTGGTGTGCATTGAAATACTAATTAACAATATATAAATATGTAGAAGATCGAAACTTTAAAATATCGACCTTTTTTTTTTAATATGGAAAAAAATAAAGATCTCACTACAAACAAAAAATTAAAAAAAACAAAACAAAAAACAGAAAAATATGAAGAAGACAACTACTTCAAAAATTGTTAAATTTAAAAAATAATTATCCACACTTAATATATTAGAAGATTTATAGTCAAAAGATAAGTCTTTTAAAAAAAGGGGTTGATGCTGCATCAACACTTTTCAAAATCAACATGAAAATCACTAGCATTTAAAAATAAAGAACATAAGAAAATTTTAAGTGACAAAAAATATGGTGAAAAAATATATATATGTATTATGAATCACACTTTTCAAAATCGATTATTTTTTTGCTACCTCAAAAAAATGGGTAATTGGTATAGTTCCCGTTTCAAAGCTTACATTCTCGTATGAAGAAGGAGACTAGGGATCACATCTTAGTGGCTTATTTCAATAGCTCTTATTAAATTTTAGAAGCTTCTCTGGTGAATTTGGCAACTTCTCATATAATCTAGGGCTCCCTTTTGGACCCGACGCTCGTTTTCTCTCTATTCTATATAATTCACAATGATGGGGACTGAAATTCTATGGAATTCACACTATTAATCTCCATGATTTACACAATGACTACATTTGTATTCATAGTAATCTCCCTATTTCTCTATGATCTCCCTATTTCTCAGTGATCTAACCATTTCTCAGAGGTCCTGCTCTTCATCTCTATAATAATGCAATCTTGCAGTCTATTTTCACTATATCCCTGGTTGGATGGCTCACAACTATGGTCTCGCTACTACATGTATGGTCTCGCTATGATATATAGTAACTCAAATAGTCCTCACATTGGTTCACATATTTTGAGGACACATTTGATACCTATTGCAATTCGATGGTCTCACACTACTATAATGATCTTGTTTTGTTCTATGGATAGTCTTGTTATGTTATAGTGACTTTACACGCACACCTGCGACTAAGGTTCATTTCTCTAAGTCTCTTGGTTTTCATTCCTTTTGAATCAATATACTGAAGCATGTAAAGAGGCTTGTTCCTTGAAAATGTGGATCTAGCCACTATGATGGCTCACATGAATGTTATGTTTCTTTGGTTCATATCAATATATCTCTATGGTGGAATATATATGCATTATTTCTTAGAAGACATCACATTTCAGAGCTCACACACACACACATATTTGGTGACTTCCTCTATAGTACTTGCATTCCACAGTAGCTCATGACAGCGTACACTAATTCTGTGGCATCATGATTCTTGAGGAAGTGTAACTCTAAGACATAATAATTCTTGAATTTCTATAATTAGAGTCTATCTCATAGTATGATTTAGTGTCACATTGAATGGAATCAAAATAACTCAAAGCTTCATTTTATTTTCTATTTTTTAGGCTCATCATATAAATTACAGAGATCTGTATAAATCTCTCTCTGCTGTGAATGGTGGCATGGAAATTCATATTCTGTGTATGGCGCAGTAGTGACATCTCATACATAGGGATCTTACTCTATATTCAAATGGTATATGGCATTAGAAATAAATGTGGGTCTTATAAGTGAATTGGCATTCCATCATACAATGACTTGTACAATGACATCATTACATAACTCAACGTCACTTCTAGAGAATCGTTAGTTACTTTGACTCTATAACATGACATCAGTGGCATCATCTCTGTGGAAAATATATGACATTACAATATGAAATTTAGGTCCAATGATTGGAGGTTGCCATCTATCTCTAGAACACATATTTGTAGTTAGAAAATGATTAATATAACTAAATTATGGACAAAGTTATATGAAAATTCTGTCAAGAGACTTCTTGTCTATACATCTAAAGAAGCCAAAGTTCACCATGATGCCGACTTGGAACATTAAAATAATATGATATATGGCTTAACAATGATTGATGGATATAAGAATGAAGCATTAAAATATCTATGAATGGATTGGTTTATCCCTGCGCTAAGAATTTGCATTTTAAATGAAGTTGGTGATGTTAAAATACCAGGTCTCCGCAACTCAAGTGATTGCGGATGATATCACTAGTAAGTATGTTCCACCTCATGTCAATATATTTCATAGTCTAGGGGGGATCACACTTACCTGTCTTTTAGTACAAGTAGCTACATGTTTTGCTATGAATTTTCATTATCATCTGACTGTTACATAATCATTTTCCTCCATTCAATACCTAATGACCGAATTTAATTTTGGTTAGTTAATTCAATCAATTCATCCATGGTTGACAAGTATGATGGTTCTAATGATGATCCTGCACATATTCCGTGTTTATAAAGAGGAAATGTAAAGTCTAAGAGGTACATATAATTCCTGTGACTTATGTTTATTTCCTATAATGTTTTAAGTCATAATGATGATCATTTGAGAATGGTTTGAAAAGTCTCTAGGCTTTTGTAATTGATCCTTTTCATTATTTTAAAGATATTGAGAATATAGGGTTTATAGGACTTGCAAATATATGAAGACTTGAAGAATCTTGTTTCTAAACTCTAGCTTAGATTTAATTAACCCTAGAAGCAAAGGATTAAGCTAGAAAACCATTACCCTCACTAATTGTTCCTTGTAAGGAATCCCTAGCTCTTGGGAAATGGTATCAAGGGTTTGCATGTTGAGCATTCTTTGATATTAATAATATATTAAAACCCTAGCATAAAATATTTTTGAGATAAAGACTCTAGGGTATGTATTAAACCCTAGAAAAAGTTGGATCAAGATTAAACCAGGGCTTAAAGTAAAAACCATAGGTCTTGTTGTTTGAGCTGAGAGTAAAAACCCTAATAAGGGTTAGGTTAAGGAACATCTATTTTTTGTAACTAGAACCCTAGAGGTACACTTCTGAGTAATCATGGAAACACTATATTGACAAGATTGACATCATGTTGTTGTCTTTATATATTTCACTTGGTTGTACTTGATGCTTGATGATGACTCCCATATAATGATAAACATGATGGAAAGAGGGAGTTGTAAGGAACCTCATGGATATGCTATTGTAGCTTCTAGTTGATGAGTTCATTCTAGAAACACATTAATGATTAAAATCATGAAGCAAGACCTTACTGTAATATGAATATAGAACAAGTAAAGAAATGTTGACTTCAAAGGGAGAAAAAAGTAAAATTTGACATGATATTCTCACTATAGGATATTATAAGTGGGTAACACTTATATTGGTGATTTGCGTGGATATGTATTGGCTCCCTAATTGGACATATTGCAAAAACATGTGAAGAGACTAGAAGGAGAGCTTGCTTGATGATGTTGTGCCAAAAATTTCCTAATTTTATCTGAAAACACATGGATTGAGTGAGAAACACTCTTGATGACTTGGAAGATCTTGAAAGCAGAATTTAAATTTGGAAACTTTATGTGAAATTTTTATGAATATGAAGAAAAACTTTGTTATGTAATTGGAATGTGCTAGTAGCTATGAGAAATGTTTTAGGTTGTTGAAGATAATAAATGAACCAATTACTAACAATGTTGCATGAATATTGTCATGATTCATGAAACTCGTAGTTTGACATGATAAGAATGTTGTCACGCTGGCTTCACTTAATGAACCTCTAACGTAGCACATGCGTTCGTGGCATACTAAACAATACCCTTAATTTGACTACATATTGGAAAATACCTCTAAAAATCACATTATTTAACCCCATATCAATACAAACCCAATAGGCCTTCCCAATTTAAAAAACCCCTACTTTCACTAGATATTGTAGGTTTCTATTTTTACATTAACTTTTTTGATACCACTTTATATATTTTCATTAACTTTGAGCTCCATTTTTTATACCTGCCAATATTAAAGCCCTTTACCCCCTATGATATGCTCAATATATTGTGTCATTTTCCATCAATATATATCCCCCAATATGAACCCACACAGTATGATATTTCTCCCCCAGTGAAGCCCCCATAAATATTGTTAGAAGCCAAGAAACCCTGTCAAGAATAATGTTTACTATCTAGGAATGAAGAAGCTCATGTATGATATGATGATGAAAAAGGAAGGAGGAGCCTTGCAACTAATATTAAAGATCTCCATGGATGAAGAAGTAGCTAATTTATTGAAGAAGTGTGAGACAATCTAAGACTTGTGGATGTGTCTTCCTAGTTGAGAGGGGGCAAGGATCTATTCCACAATTGAGAGGAAATAAGGATTATATCCCTAGTTGAGAGGGAGATTCTCTTCTACCATGTGTCATGCACTAGACAAGGACTAACAGTCTTACATCTAATGAAGGCCATGGTAGGGATAATGGAAGATTGGATAAGAATCTAAGATTGATGCTTCTTAAGCATTAGGAATCTAAGATAGAATTAGTCTCATGGACCAAGACTCTTTGAGGTTTGGATAGGGGATCCAAGACAATAGTGGTTGAAAAGGGCCAATATTCTTTAAGGATTGAGAATCCAAGATAATAATAGTCCTAAAAGGACATACCTAGTGAAAACCTAGATGGAGTATATGCCTTCAGAGGAAGTATTGTGTATCACGTAAAGCCTCCCAACATTGTGCTCTAATTTTGTGGAGAGTTAGAGCTTGTTAGTAAAGGCATTGCTATGTTGACAATGTTGGTTATGAAATTGATGCTTGAAGATGGCTTACCAATCTAACTCCTCTAATGGAAATATTTAAATTTGAGGATATCCTTGTATTAGTTGTGGAATTATAAATACCTCCCTAGTTAAGAGGGAGTGTTGAAAATGTAACTAGGTTTGGTATTCATAATTGTATCAAAATGTAAAAGAAGAAGCAAAAGCAATTATTATTTTTATTATTAGCCAAGAATGCATTTCATGCTTGTATGATTTTTCAAGTAAAAAGGAAAATTATCATGTGTCAAAGTCCGATTTAGACTATTTGTAAAAGAAAAAGAAATATTTTATTTTGTGAAAAGAGTCAAATTGTCCCCAAGGCCAAGTCAACCCTCCAGATAATCAAGTCAGCCTACCCAAAGGACACAACTTTTTGGACACACAAGCCACTATATATTGGCTAGTGTGCTTCTCCATTTGGACAAGTTCTTCCTTGATGTTCTATGGCCAAATATGTGAAATTGTAGAGCTAAGGATGAAACCTTCTTATGTGATATGATTATGAAGGAATGAAAAGTTCTTGTGAAAAATATGTGAGTTTCTCAAGGGCTATTGAGAAAGTGAAGAAGATTTTTTATGGCAAATTTTCCTGAGTTTTTGAAGATTCATTGATGAACAAGAACCTCGCATCTCGTGAACAGAATGGAGGGTTGAAATGGTTCTTGTAAGGATATGTTTCTTGGTATTGAGTCTTGGATATCTCAATTTTATCAGATTCTATAGGAGGATAAATTTATTTATTTATTTTTATTTATTTTTAATCTTTTAATTTTTCAATTAATTAATAATTTTTTTCCCCCTTGGGAAGGGGTTTTGCATTGGATTGGAGCCTATATATTGTGTTCAATATTCTTTTGCGATCTTCATGATGTATATTGTTTGATGAAGAAATATAATAAAAAATAAAAAATAATCTAATAACATTCACGAGAAATTATGATTGAAATAGAAATCACCTTAATGCTAAGAATCCTGATTTCTCAACATTATCTCCCATTAGATACTAGTCCCTCAAAAGTATCTATTACATGCAATTTTATTTTTCCATATTTAGGGAGTTATTTCACAAAGGATGGGGTTATAGATGGGAGCTATAATGTGATCACAAACCTACATATAATCATTTTGATGTTTACATGAATTAGATTATCAGTAAATTTCCATTGCAATCTCACTCTTATAAATTTTCTTCATACACATTTTGCATACAATAAATACAATGATATGAATGCCTAGTGTATCATATTTTTATTTTAAGATGGCATGACTCATGATCCTTGATAAGATGGATGACTAGCTGAAAATATTTCTACCCTTTACCACATGGTATAATAGTGGAATCCAACACTCGTTAATTTGTACCACGTCTCTTTCACCATTAATATTCTTATTAAGGTAATTTCATATCTACATGGAGGCTTGAGATATGTGGTTGGGTATATATCACATTGGCTTGAATTAAATACGTTTTATATTGTCCAACATAGGTTTAAAATTTCATGGTAGTTCTTGGTTATTATAAACCATATTACTTGATTATTAGTCTTATTTCAGACTTTGGAAATATGTAATAAATGTTTAGACTTTAAGGATGAAAGGATGAAACAAAATTTTTGTTCTCATTATTAAACAGTCTATTTTCAACATTAGTCTATAACAATTAGCCATGATATAATCTCTATACAAAGCAACAAAGAAGGTTTTGCTAGCACTCTCACATTAGGGTCTTCTTCCTCCAGCGATAGACTAGATTGTTGGCATGTTTCTTCCTTGAACATATAATATATCTCTCCAAACTATGGTTTATGATCAAAGAACATATTACCTTCAGTATCCCCTTACAAATTATTAATTTTTTGTAATTTAGGTATTATTGACATTTCTCTTTCTTGGAT
This sequence comes from Pinus tabuliformis, assembly GCA_031772625.1. Classification (NCBI taxonomy): domain Eukaryota; kingdom Viridiplantae; phylum Streptophyta; class Pinopsida; order Pinales; family Pinaceae; genus Pinus; species Pinus tabuliformis. The sequence continues at coordinate 409,728,652 of CM062813.1, forward strand.
GACATCTTTAGTCTTCTCCTTCTTCCCTGATTGCATTTTTAGCGCCATGATTATATCCCGTAATTGATTCATAGACACAACATCAAACACTAGCTCTAATAAAATATATGCATGTATAGGTTGTAGAAATTAATGTGGAGATTCAAAACTTCTCATGGAATTTACTAAATCACAAGACTTGAGACAACTCTACTAATCTCGAGAAGTTAATTCACCATCTAAAAGAAGAATCATTAAAATGAAAAAGGAAATATCACACATAAGCGAATATTTATCTAGGGGAAAGGAATTGCTCAAAACCCCTTACTATATGTATTGCATTAATTAGACAATAGAGGAGAAATACAATGCTTATTCAAGCCTTAGCACATCGTGCACTAGTATAGTTTATCCCTCTACCTGACTGAATGAACTTCACTCAAAACTAAGCCAATTTCAAGCCTTCCCAAGATCCTATTTCATTTCATCGTTCCCTTGGGAAATTGCCCCTATTATTTAAGAATTTCACAACAAGGAATTGCACAATTACCATAGACCAATCCTCTTACTCCATGCACCACATGTAAAACCTAGATTAGTTTACAACTCATAGTACACTACCCTTGAACTCCACTCGCAACTAGGTAACTCAAATTATCTGCATGAAAAAATTATATAGGGATGATTGATCAGTTAATTGGTTGATAACTTAGTGTGGTTGAAGTTACATACCCACAACATGACCTCCACTAGTTCTTCTGACAGTTACAACTAGTTAAATTGACAATATCTCAAATTAACTAAAATAAATTTCTCCAAATTAGCAATCAATCAAGTCTCTCCAACTCAAATCTATTGAATTAAATACGTGAAAAGAGCCATGTCACCTCAGTTAACTACCTCCAATTATTCAACTAAAATTGAAATTCGAACTTTAATCTAGTTTGACTGAGGGAAAGTCAAAACTAGATTTTCTTGCTGCATTTTCAACACTCCCTCTCAGCAAGAAAGCGATTATCAGATACCCCAATCCTGCTTCTATGGAACTTGAATTTTCATCTTAAAAATTCCTTTCCCAGAATATTTTCATCTTGTTCCTTTGTCAGAATGCACTACAACAACATAATCTACATCTACACACAATCATGTAGATGGTGATATGAGATGTTGATATGCTTGGATCGATCATGAAATAATGTATTCTCATAGAGTTTGATACAACTTTGATTGTCATAGTAAATCATAGTAGGATCCATCTTCTGACCAAATAAATCAACAAGAATCTTTATAATCCAGATAGCCTCACATGTTGCTTGACTTGCAACCATGTACTTTGCTTCTACTGAGCTAAGTGCCAAAAATCTCTATTTCCTGCTGTACTAGGAAACTACTACTAACCTAACACTAAAAAATCCTCTTGAAGTGCTCTTCCTATCTGATGGAATCTTTGATCAACTTGTGTCTGTGAAGCCTTGCAGCTTCACTCCCTCTGTCTGTTTGTACCAAAGACCAAAGTGTGTAGTTTCTCTCACGTATCTCAACACATGCTTTGTTTCCTCCCAATACAGTTTGGTTATCTTAACCATTTCTTGACTAGGCTGGTTAACTGCATAACACATGTCTAGTCATGTGTTCACGAAATACATGAGTGAACCCACAAGCTTCATATAAATGGTAGCCTCCACTACTTTACCTGAAGTAGCATCCTCCTTCCTCCAGTTTCCTATTAGAGGAGTATCCACGGGTTTGCACCTATCCACGTGGAACCTTTGAAGTATCTCATTGGAATACTTTCCTTGCGAGACAAACAAATCCCTGTCTCCTTTCCATACCTCCAAACTAAGGAAGTAGTGCATGAGGCCCACGTCCTTCATATCAAACTCTCTTGCAAGGTCCTCCTTGAATGTTCTGATCGGCTACTCATCACTAGTAACGATCAAATCATCGAAATATAAAACAATAATCAATAATTTACCATATATCACAATGTGATAAAGGTTTGAATCTGCTTCACTTTTGGTGAATCCAAAACCGGTGAGATAACTATTGACCATGGTATACCAAGCACGTGGTGCTTGATTGAGTCCATACAATGCTTGCTTGAGTCTCCACACATGTGAGTCTCTATCAAAGGTCACCGACTCCTCTATCTTCTCAATATACATCTCCTCTGCAATAAATCCATTGAGCAATGTTGTCTTCATAAACATTTGGTGGATATTCCACCCCATCTACGCTAACAGTGCTAGAATTGACTTGATGGATGAGTACCTTGGTACTGGAGCAAAGGTATCCTCATAGTTAATTCCCTCCACCTAATAGAACCCCTTCGCTACAAATATGGCCTTGTGTTTATCTATGCTACCATCTATTGTATTCTTTACCTTGTAAATCCATCTCGAACAAACCACTGGTTTGTCTGCTGGTCTTCGGATCACTTCCCAAACACTACTTCCAACAATGGAATCATATTCCTCTACCATAGCAACAACACATACTAGTTTCTCTACAAATTCCTCAAATGAGGATGGCTCTATTGCTACCAACTCACTCATTAGAGCGATGTGGTAAGTGTACTGATCCGGTGACTTGCTCTACCTGCACTGTAATGTGGGTGCTCCCACACTCTCTGTATCATACTGCAATAATATGTCAGCTTCCCTAGTTTGCTTCCTTCCTTCCCTAGATGCCTCTGCTTGAGTGGATTTCTCCACTCTCTACTCCTCTTCTTTTGGTTTCTCCACAACCTTCTATTCTTCCTCTTAGCCACCCTATTCTACTGTGGATTATGGGTTCCTATCAATTCCTGTCGAATGCCTTCCTTTGAACATATATTTTTAAACTCGTTAGACATGTACTCACCACCATTATCAACAGTGATCCATAACTATTGTGGATATTCCACTAGATATTTCATTACACAGATTTGATAATATTATATTAGAATGTTGAGATTCTACACTATTACAGTTTTATTTAATTTCTATATCTGTAGATTTTATCGTAATTACTGCATGCATGCGAATGTAAATTATGTAGAAAAAAAGAGAATGCTCAAATGATCACACACATAAGACACAATATATTCTCCTTGGGACACACTTTTGCGAGAAAACCCGACTGGAAGGTGAGGCCGCTTCGCTCTCTTTCTCTATCTGGAAATATGGCTGCAGGTACAAAGAAGTAATGCTGGTGGCCCTGGGATGCTACAATGCATAAATATTCTCTATGTGCTCTTTCTCCTATCTCTCCTGGATATCTTTACTTAGCAATGGAACAAAATTCTTTTGAAAGAGTGGAATGCCTCTTCCTCCTAGTGGCCCGATTATAACACAACTCGATAGCCTAACAGTAGCTAAGTTTGAATACATAAAATCTCAACTAGAGTTACAAAATAGACTATTCTAGAGTATTTTGCATCAAACATGTGGCCAACCTCTTTTCCATGAATAATGGGGGCTAATTTGACATCCTCCCAAACTATAGGTGTGAAAACAGGAAGGTCAACGTTTGAGTGCCATAAATTTTGCATATGAACTCCGATTGACGTGCTTCTTGCACCATTCAAAAGGTATTTGCATTTGGAATAGCATGAAAAGGTGTTGTAATAAGACGACAAAGTTTTACCCCTAAAAAAAATCGATTGATTCCTCAAAACGCTCCTAGAAGGTTTTAGAATCTATTTTGCCAAACTAGGTCCCGCCTTTAAAAATGGTCTTGTGAGCTAATTCCTCCACTTTTTCCAATCCAAATGCATCAAGATGGATGAAAAACAATATAATGATGCAATTCAAATAACACATCCCCATTTTGGGAGGCTTTTGGTCCCCAAAATATTTTACTGAATGAGGTGAGGAAATTTTTCCTCCACCTTCTCTTTGGTGTACCATTTATATTTTCTTAGAATTTGTCCTTTCAACCAAATCTGCCAAAGGTCATGTTGCCCCTGTCTTATAGTTCTGGACCTCTTTTGCAAAATTGTATCTTTTGTGAACTCTTCCGCGACTTCTGCAGTGTTTCTTATACCTGTAGATGAATCTTCCCAATCTTCTCTATAATTTTTTCAACCCTTAAAGAATCTCCTATATGATCTTCCCTCACTCCTCCTTGCTTCCCATATGTAATATCCAATGGTGCAGGTGGAAAATATCCAAAGCAAGTCTCAAATAGGGACTTTCTTGTACAAGTGTGGACTACTCTGTTATAAAAATGTTGTATATATACTATATTTTTATCCTAGGTCTTCGGATGCTTCTGGTTGTATCCCCTCAAAAGCTACACTAAAGTCTTGTAAGATACTTCTATTCGCCCATCTTTTCGTGGATGGGATGTTGTAGATCTCTTCAACTTTGTGTCCATATTCTCCCACAATGTAGTCTAGAATGCACTAAAACATCTTGTGTCCCTGTATAAAATGATGCTTCTTGGTATCCCAAAGTGCACTCATACCTATCCAACGAAAAGGTTTGTTGCTTCTTATCTTATGATGGTCTTTTTACAAAGAAAAACACACATCTTGTTGATTCTATCAACTACCACGAACATGTACTCATGTACCTTCTTGGTTTTCGGTAAACCACCCACAAAGTCGATGGAAATTCTTTCCCAAGGATGAGTAGGTAGATGTAAGGGAAGATACATACCATGTTTCATGTTGCTAGGCTTGCTAGTACAACCAAGCATGCATCCTCTTACGAACCTAGCTACCTACTCTTGCATCTTGGGCTAGTACAAATACCTATGCTAGTTATCCATGATCTTCCCTAAACCAAAGTTCCTTGCAACCTTGGAGGTGTGAGCCTCTCTAATCAGCTGGAAATGCTCACATTTAGGAACACATAACTTATCCAGACTATAGAGTAACCCATCTTGGATATGGTAGTCAACTGTGTTCTCGCTATCATGCACATGAATCTGACTCTACAATTGTTGATACACCTCCTTGAAGTCTTGATATTATGAATATGCCTCTCTCTATGCATCATGGGTGAATGTATCCATGTGAATCAAAGTCCCCAAAGATATAATATTTGATGTGGGTGACCTTTAAAGGATATCGACCAACTTGTTTACACTTCCCTTCTTATACTTAATCACCAAATGGAACTGCTGTAACAACCACATCCACTTGTAACTCTTGGTCTAATATAGCTTACTCTTGGCCTGCAAGTACTTGAACATCTCATGATCTGTGTGGATTACTCTCTCCTTTCCCATAAAATAGTGCTTCCACTTATTCATAGCTTTCACCATGGCATAGAGCTCCTTATCATAGGTAGGTTAGTCAATAAATTCCCCATGGAATACTTCAGAATGGTAGAAATGGGCCTTCTTCTTTGCATCAATACAAGTCCCATAGTATACCCACTCGCATCTGTCTCCACCTCAAAGGGCCGCTGCAAGTTTGGTAATGCTAGAATTGGAACTTGATTTGTATTCTTCTTTAACTGCTCAAAAGAATTTTGCTGACATTTTCGACATTGGAAACTCTTTCCACTTGATGTTATGGTGTGGAGCGGTGTGCCTAGCGCTGAAAATGATGCTATGAATTTCCTCAGGTACTGTGATGCCCCAATGAAACTCCTGACCTCAGAAACATTAGTAGACACCAACCATTTAGTGATGGCCTCCATCTTGGAAGGATCTACCAATTCTCCTCCATTGATCACATACTTTAGATACACCAAAGACTGCTATGCAAACTCAAACTTCTTAAGATTTGCTAGCAGATAGTGCTTCTTCAATGTTTCCAACACCTACATCAAACGTAAAATATGCTCCTCCCAGGTAGCACTATATACTATTATATCATCTAGATAGACAATAAAAAATGAATCTATAAAAGGGGACAATATATCACTCATTAATCTCATAAATGTTGCTAGTTCATTACATAGGTCAAATGGCATAACTAACCACTCATACAAATCTTTGCTTGCTTTGAAGGTGATCTTCCATGTATCTTCTTCTTGGACTCGAACCTCGTGGTATCCAGACTTCATGTCCACCTTGCTGAAATACTTGCTTGCTGCAACTGATCTATCAGATTGTCTATCCCGGGTAGGGGGTATTTATTCCTGAGCATGATTTTATTCAACGCCCTATAATATATACACATCCAACAAGTCCCATCCTTCTTTGGCACAATGATGATGGGTGACCCACATGATGATGTACTCGGTCAAATAACACCTTGTTCAAGTAGCTGTTGGAACTGTTTCTTCACCTCACTTTCTTCTAGAATAGATTCCCTATACATCCAAATATTTTGAAATGGGGAGTCTGGAAATAGTTGGATCTTGTACTCCACTTATCTCCTAGGTGGTAACCATTTAGTTTCTCGGAACATATCGTTGTATGCCTGTACCAACTCCTTCAATTGTTGTTTCTATTTCTTAGTACACCACTCCAAGGATGCCGTGTGTCTTATTGTCTCCTCTTCAGACTCACCTTCTCTTAAAAATAATAAAACATACTTCTTGCATGAATTGAACAATTTCTTGGCTTGGCTGCAACTTACTAGTGAAATTTTTGACTTGCCTTTGTGCGCTTTGATGATGAACGATTTTCCATCCTTGATGAGGTGGTACTGGTTAGATCTCCTCACAAATATTGTATGACGCATGTACATGTATGGAATCCAAACACAAATACACCTAAATCAAGGGAAGCCACATCTAGATGAAAATCATCAATAAAATTAACATTGATAGTAAATCTAATTTCAAACTATTTTGTTACCTTTAGATCTGCATCCTTATTTACCCATCATAATGGATATGGGTTTGGATGATAATGAACTTCGAGCCCCAACTTCTTGACCAGCTCTGCTGCAATGAGATTTGTCTGCGATCTTGAGTCAAACAGAGCATCAATCTTTGTCTTCTTCACATGTATCTTTATATGGAAGAGTTTGGTCATTTCTTTCTCTTCCTGTTGCCGAAGGCTACTCAGAATCACCTCCTTCTGCAATGATGCACAAATGCTATTCTCATCCATCTCCAAGCTACTTTAAACTTGGTTGCTTGAATCCATGGTGATGAGGTTCTTCTTCTTATTATCTTTCTTCTTGTTCTTCAAGTTTAGCTCTCGATGTAACTTCCATCAGTTCTCCTCTATATGGCCATCAATGTTTAAGTGGTTATAGTGGTTGCTAGGATCTTTTCACTGGTGAGATGTGGCTGCCATATTTTTATCTTCCCCCCCCTTTCGCTTCTTCTTCCCCTACTTAAAAGCTTCATGTTGCTCCTTCTACTTCAATCCACTTGATTCCACTCTTGTCAAGACTATGTTCTCCAGGTACTGTGCTTGAACACAAGCCTTGTCCACCAGTTTGTGCTTGAACAACATCACTTGCTTACAAAGATGGTGGTGTAGAACCCCCAAATTAATACTTGAGGAGTACATCTAAGTTCTTTGGAGAGATATCCATCTTTATAGCCATCTTTCTTAATTCTGTGGTGTACTCCTACACACTTTGGCCTAACTTTTTCCTGAAGTAATGCCACTAGATCCGTTGGTCCTCCACGTACCCAATGGGCTAAAATTGTGACTTAATGAGGGATTTGAAATCCTTCCACTTCGTCACTATAGGCTCTCCCTCTAACTTTAGGGTTTACGTGTGTCTCTCTCACCAAGTCAGTGCATGGCCCTCAAATTTCAGCTGCGTGAATGAGATCTTTTTCCCTTTGTTGATATGATGGACGCTGAAATAAACTTCTAGTTGCTGCAACTAGTGGTTTAGCTTCAGAGCATCGATAGCACCATGGTACGACTTGACATCAAATTTTTATTCCATTTTAAATAGGGATTGATTCACGACACTCAAACTAGGTTGATCTTTTCTAGGTTCTTTCTTTAGTTGGTTCTCTATGTCTTCTCGATCTCTCGATCCCCCTTCTGAATTTTCCTTAGCATTTGAAGCCCCATCTTCTCTAAATATCCACAAATTATTGCTTAGGGCCACCATGAGGAGGTTTACATTGCGATTTCTATCCATGACTTGTTGTTAGAGCCACGAGAACCTCACCTCTACAAGATCGCAAGGTTCATTTACAGATTCTTCACCCATGATTAGGGTTTTACGATTTTTGGCCCCACCACTCTAGATCATTGTAATATCCACAAAATACCTAAAGGAAACTTATCTGATACCAAATAATCCATAAACTGCTGTGGATATTCCACTGGACAGTTCGTCACAACAGATCTGATAATATTACATTAAAAAGTCGAGATTATACACTATTATAGTTTTATTTAATTTCTAGATCTGTAGATTTTACTGTAATTAGTGCATGCAAGCAAATGGAAATAATGTAGAAAAAATAGAGAACGCTAAAATCATCTCACACACACATAATACACAAGACATGGTCTTTGGGAAAACCTTTCGGGAGAAAAACTGGTTGGGTGAGGCCGCTTCACTCTCTTTCTTTGTCTGGAAATATGGCGGCAGGTACAAAGAAGTAATGTTTGTGGCCCGTGGGCTACTACAATGCACAAATCCTCCCTATTTTTTCTAGCTCTAGGGGAAATTTTAAGGATGGAAATTTATCTTAAAGTTTAGGAATCTTGGTGAATATCACTAGTTCATAATATGCAGTATGTAAAATATTTGGTAATAATTTTGTAGAAATATTCAAATTTCTAATAATTTGAATAGTCTCTATATAGAATAATGGTGAATCTTAAGGAAAATAATTTTATACCATAAATTTTGGGCAAATCATTTTTAGAAAAAAATAGATATTAACGAACGTTTTTTTGGAAAAAACATAGAAATTTAGCCCACCTACAAATATTAGCCCCTAAAATTTTCACTGTCTAGCTCCTATCTCTCCTCGCTATATTTTCTCAGCTATGGAAGAAAATTCTCTTGAAAGAATGGAATGCCTCTTCCTCCTAGTGGCCTGGTTATAACACAACCCGATAGCCTACTAGTGGTTAACTTTAACTATAACAACTCTCAACTAGTGTTAAAAAATAGAATCTTCTAGATTATTTTACATCAAAAACACGTGGGTAGCCCCTTTTCTATGAATAATGTGGGATGGTCCGGCATCCTCCTAAGCTATAGGTGTGAAAAGGGGAAGGTCAAATTTTGAGTGGCATAGGTTTTGCATATAGACTCTGATTGACACACTTCTTGTGCCGTTGGAAAGGTCTATGTGTTTAGAATCGCATGAATATATGCTATGATAAAACAAGAAAGTTTAACCCCAGTAAATGTCATTTGATGTATCAAAAGTCTCCAAAAAGGTTTTATACAGTCTATTGCCAAAGTGGGCCCCTCTAGTAAAAACGGTCCTGTGAGCTGATTCCTCCACTTTTTCCACTCCAAATGCATGGAGATGGATGAAAAGCAATACAATGATTCAATTTAGATCATTGACAACCTTCACTTTCTTGCTAGTTTCTTTCTCAACAAGTGCTTTCAACTCTACAAATTTGGAGAATGTTTCATCTTTCTTCTGCATCAGGTAAATCCAACTCTTCCGTGAGAAATCATCGACAAATATAACATAATACCTATGCTTGGAAGTGGAGGTTGTCGAGAAAGGTCCACAAACATTAGAGTTGATCCGTTCAAGGATTTCATGCACCCTACTTTCTAGATCATTGTAGGTGGATTTAGTGTACTTCGTAGAATCTTCCACGTCTAATTTGTAGAGGTTCTTCACTCGAACCTCGTTCTACTTCACTTGTCCCGTGGTGATATGTATCTCGAAAGCCTTCCCTTTTCTAAATACCACATCGTAGCCACAATCCTCCAACACTACTACAGAAATTAGATTCTTCTTTAGACCCTGTACAAACATCACGTCGTTGAGCCTAAGAGGGGAGCAAGACTCCCTCTAAAAATTATCTGTACCAATACCGGTCACGCTACAACTTCCATCTTCTCCCATCTTGATGTGCATCTAAGGATCCTTCTCCTCCAAGTCACTAAAAAATTATTTGTTTCTCATCATGTATAATGGGGCACCGCTATCGAGATACCACACAGTACCCATCAACATTCTTGACATGCATGCAATGAGGGTGAAATCAAGTTCGAACTATGAAGCCAAGGCCTCACCCACTACTCCTCCTATGGTATTCTTGCCTTCTTTCTTTTGTGGACACTTCATTGCATAGTGCTTGAATTCATGACAGTGAAAGAACTTGATTCTGGAAAAGTCTTTCTTGCTAACCCCTTGACTGAAATCTACTTTGGATTGGGATTTCTTTCCTTTCCCTTTCTTTTCCTTTCTAGCCAAGGCCCAAGTTTTTTCATCCTCACCCTTGGATGAGGTCCTGTCTCTGGTGCTCTACCTTATCTCCTCTTGTACCAAATCAGGCCACAAGCATTCCCAATTTGGTAGCTTCTCCCTCCTATTCAATGAATCTTGGTAGTTGTGCCATCTCTTGGGAAGGCTTAGAAGGGCAAGGTTGACCAAATCATCCTCTGCTATAGTAACACCAAGTTGACCAAGTTCATCACGACACTGTGTGAACCTGTCCACGTACTGTGGAATGGTATTATGCCTCTACATCTTGATATTTCGAAACTTGTTCTTGAGAGCCAATTTCCTGTGGTCACTACTATTTTGGAAAAAATCTGTGAGTACTTGCCACATTGCATACATAGTCCATTTCCCATGGAGATTAGAGAAAATATGGTCTCATACTCCCTCCAATACAATCCTCTTGCCCTCGACAACACACTTCTTCCAATCTACTAGATTTCGAGCATCAACTCATGTTGGTTTCAAAATATCATTATTAACGAATTCCTTCAATCAATTATCCTCTAGTACTGCCTCCACGCGGTGCTTCCATGCAAGATAACTTGAGCTTCCCTCAAGGGCATACTCAAGCCTTAGTCCATTGAAAGCCATCTTCTCAGTCTTGAGGAAAACCTACAACTTGATCTACAACCTCGAACCTCCTGCAATGAAACTTCAAAATATCTGATCTACAGTGATTATGGCTCTCGTACAAGGTAGAAATTAATGTGTAGATCCAAAAATACTCATGAAATTTATGAAATCACAAGATTTGAAGCTACTCTACGATCTGTGGAAGTTAATTCACCATCTAAAAAAAGAATCATTGACATGCAAAATGAAGCATTACAGATACACAAAGATTTATCTAGGGGAAAACAACTCCTCAAAACCCCTTAATATCTGTATTGCATTAATTAGATAATAGATAAGAAATTTAATACTTGCTCAAGCCTCAGCACACCTTCCAAGTGTATAGTCCATCCCTCTACCTAATTGACTGAACCTGTGTTAAGTTATGGTATGTTCTATGCTTATAACAGTTTACTTCTTTTCTTATTATATTCCACCAATTAGCAATCACATGTACATAAAGTAAAGTGCAGATAGAACATTAAATGATCAACAGAAAACAAGCCAAGACAAGAGACACAAGATGTGGCGGCTAGCTAGGGACAAACCCCACAATGTGTGGGGAAACCCTTTGATCAAATCTTCTTTTATCTTCAATAATTCAGAAGAGGGAAATAGTACAATCAATTTGATTCATATCAGCAGTAGCAAACCCTAGATCAGCAGCATTAGCATTAGCGGCTTCATTATCAAACTAGGGCAGACCATATCTCACAAACCGACCGTCGGATTGACTTCATTCCACCACCAAAAGTTGCGGCTTTCAGAGGAGGTTCAGATGAACCTACAGCGTAGTTCAAATGAGGAGATATTCTAGGCCACGCAAGTCAATCTTTACTTCTGCAGTTGCAGCTTCAGTTTCAGCAGTTTCTAGCTTCAAACTAGGGCAGTCGATATCATGCAAACTGTTCATCAGATTGACTTCATTCCACCACCAAAAGTTGCGGCTTTCAGAGGAGGTTCAGATGAACCTACAGCACAGTTCCAAAGAGAAGATCTTCTAGGCCACGCAAGTCAATATTTACTTCTGCAGTTGCAGCTTCAAATTCAACAGCTTTCGGCTTCACATGTGTGAGAGAGAGACCCATTTCAGCGCAGTAGAGAAGAGACTCATTTCTACGCAGTAGAGAGAGAGAGATGTGATGAGATGAGTGAGTCCAAATGAGGAAAAGTCCTCTTATATTTATACAAAACGTTGGTGGGTGAATAGATGTGACTGTTGGGCTTCTGAGCCTACATGAGTTGTAGGTCGGCTTGATAATAATTCCATAATCAAAATAAATTCATATCTCCATGAATACTTATCGGAATTGGATGATCTTTATATCAATCCTACACCTCTTGACGAGAGGAATCTAATAAAAATATTATTAGCCATGAATAAGATGACCCACATGAAGTTTTGCCATGGTTTCCAATTTTAACACTCCCTCTCAACCATGGAGAACTTCATCTGCAATCTGTCTATCGGTCGTTACTATTCATCCATCAAATGCACTGCCTTGTACAGCCTGACCCTTGCCCTACTCTACTCTATTTTTCCTGTTCTGCTTTGTCTTGTTCTGCCCTGCACTGATCTGTACTGTTTTGTTCTATTCTTCTCTGCTCTTGCATTGTTCTGTTCTACTCTGTTTTTGTCTGAATTATGAAGAAGAAGAAATGATCGAGGATGTATCATACTGACTCAAAGTCAGTCTCAGAGTATGTACCACTGGTCCTAGACCAGTCTCAACCAACCCAAAGTCAGCATCATAGTGAGTACAACTCCAATGGTCCCAGACCAATATCATCCTCTACTAACTCAAAGTCAGTCTTAGAGTATGTACCACTGATCCCAGACCAGTCTCAAGCGACCCGAAGTCAGCGTCATAGCATGGTACAACTCCTACCACTGGTCCCAGACTAGTATCATTGATCCCAGATCAATGGAGGTCATCCTAGCGTAGGGAGTACGGTAGTTACAACGATGCGTCCATCGGTACTACTATGGTCCCTAACTTCATTTCCCTGCTCATTGATCAGATGAGAGGTACTTCCCATGAGTCCCAAACTGCATGGGTAGGATGCCTCGACAGGAGAACTAATCAATCCTGTCCTCACAGAAGAACACATCAATCCTGCTACAATTTCCATGGAGAACACATCAATCCAGGCCTCACAGGAGAACACATCAATCCTGCTACAATTGCCATGGAGAACACATCAATCCAGGCCTCACAGGAGAACTAATCATCCTGCTACACGGGAGAGCGAATCATCCTGTTCCACAAGAGAGCGAATCATCTTGTCCCACAAGAGAGGGAATCATCTTGTTCCAGTGTGCACCACCAGGGGAGGGTGAGTCACCCTGTGGTCATATGTTGCTCCAATAGGAACCGCAAGCCCTGAGAGCTCCCAGAGCTCAATGTATGCAACATGCAGGACCCTTGTACAAGGGTTTCTTGCCGATTACAAGTCGTTTGGGAAAATCACAGATTAGATCTTTTCTTGGGGCTTTGACAAGGTGTATCAACCTGTACATCATCTTAATGTGATGGAGCCTCCTTGCTCATCGACTTACCATATCCCAGATGATGTCTATCTTCTGGAGCAATTGACGAATACGGGATTCCTCAATAATCGAATCCCACCTCTGATTGTTACAGAGAATCACAGTGGTATCCAATGTAAATCCAAACAGCTCACTGAAGAGCTTTCGCAACCAGACTGCCTCACACGAGGTTATGCTAGCAACAATATATCTTGCTTCGGCGTTGCTCAAAGCCACCAACTTCTGCTTCCTGCTCATCCAGGATATCGAAGCAAATCCCAAGGTGAAACAGTACCCAGAAGTGCTCTCACTGTCCACCACACTGCCTGCCCAATCAACATTAGTATATCCAAGTAGTCTCACATCTCCGGCAGTGTATCTTAATCCATGAGAGATTGTGTCCTGAAGACATCTCAGAAGATTCCTGGCATCAATCCAGTGAGGCTCAACCAAATATGAGCTCACAATGCTAACTGCAAAACATATGTTCGGACGGAGGTTCACCAAGAACATCAATGCGAATGAGTTTTTGAAACTCAGAGGCATTTCCCAAGTCTGGTCTGACATCACTACCATATAACTTCTAAACGTTAAGATCCTCGAGGTAGTCACAGGCTTGCAGTCCATCATACCAAATATTTCCAATATATTTACCACATATTTTCCTTGAGATAGGAAAATTTCCCTTGGATTCTGCCACACTTCAAGTCCTTGGTCCTTCATTTCAAATTCAGAAGCCATCTCCCTCTTACATTTGTGAATGAGAGGGTCTACACCTGTTAGAAAGAGGTCATCCACATACAACACCAGTATGAGAGGCTTGTCATCTTCAACCTTAAAGTAAAGGTTAGGATCAGCTTCACTCCTAGTGAATCCCAGCTTCATCAAGTAGCTATCGATCCTTTCATACCATGCTCGGGGTGCTTGCTTCAGCCCATAGAGAGCCTTCTTCAACCTGCATACATGAGATTTTCAATCATAAATCTCAAATCCTTCAAGTAGCTCCACATAGAACTCTTTTTTTTTTTTTTTTTATAGAACCATACAAGAACGTGGTCTTAGCATCCATCTGATGTAGGTTCCATCCTTGTGAAGCCACAAGGGCTATGATCAAGCGGATGGTCATATATCTGGCAACAAGTGCAAATATCATAGTCTATACCTCCCTTCTGGGATAAACCACGAGCAAGAAAATGAACCTTATACTTTTCCATACTTCCATTTGCTGCATGCTTTATCTTGTAAAGTCATTTTGAAGTAACAATTGTCTTGTCCAGGGTCTGGGAACTACTTCCCAGACATCATTCTCCATAATAGACTCATATTCTACGGTCATAGCATCCTTCCATAGTTAATGCTTGATGACATCTGAGAATGATGAAGGTTCATTTTGTATGATCGTGCTCATGATGGTCAGGTATCCCTGATACCTGTTAAGTTTCTTACTTTGATGGAAGTTTCCTCAGGGAGCAGCATGTCCTTCAGCATCATTAAGTATCCCCCTAAGCCATGAAGGCCTCTTCCTAGAAGAGGAAGGCTCATGTGGATGAGGATCAATCAGATCCATGGGTTCTTCTACATCAGGCATTGATTCATCATCCTTTTCTTTCGATTCCCTGGTGTCGGCTTCTTGAGAGCTACTCAAAGTCAGCAGATTGTGCACCTTGCTGAGAGCCATATCTTTGTCAAAGGTGACATCATGACTAATCACAACTTCCCTTTGACCGGTGATGAACATTTCTTCAGGAGTTTAGGAACCCAATGCTTGATGAGGGCATCGATTTTGTACATATACGGCGGTGATTGTAGTTTCCGCCCATAGAAACTTTGGAAGTCTTTGATCATGTAGCATGGCCCGAACAGCTTCCATCATCACGTGGTTCTTCCCTCCCACCACACCATTCTGCTCAGGAGTATGTGGTGTAGTAGTCTCCCTCTTAATGCCAACCTCAGGTATGCCTGAGTAAACCAATTGTAATATATCGGAGGTCTTGCTTTGGCTTGAGGGGAATGGTCCCCTTTTGAGCTATCTTTTGGAACATCCCGGACATACACCTTCTTTCTCTACTTGGAATTCGGGCATCCCTGTTACCATCTGTCTTACATCGGGTAGAGCTTTGTAATGAAGGTGGGCAAACCTCCGATGTGAAAGTTCGGACTAAAGAGTTGTGTCACAAGACATGACACCTAGCGGACTTCCATCGACCTGATATAATGAATCAACACTAAACCCAAGAGTAACGGCATATTTAACACTATTTTTCCATATACGTACCTTGCCATTGCTGAAGGTTACCTTGTAGCCTTTGTCTTCCGTTGCCGAGATGGACACTAGGTTCTTTTTGAGGTCAAGTGCATTTAATACATCCTAGACTTTCTAGCCTTCTGGTATGGTTGTCCTCTTCCTTGATTCCTAGCTCTCCTCTTACCTTTGCTATTGAATTTGTCATTCCTTTGATTGCCATCAGAGGGATTTTGATCATCATCCCAGTGTGAGTATTTTCTATCAGGGCACTTCCTTGCATAGTGACCTACTTCATCGCAGATGAAACATCGTCCTTTTCTTCCACCCTTAGATCCATCCTTTCCTTTTGATTTAGACCCAGAATTATTTCTTTTCTTTGCATGAGAAGAAAAGGCAGCAGGAGGACCTTTAGGCATGGGCATTTCTTGCACTTCTTCCCTTGTTTCTTCTTGAATGCATCTAGCCATTAATTCCTCGAAACCAGGAATTACATTATAGTTCAAAAGAGTAGTCCTGAACACATACCATTCAAATGGAAATCCTCCAAGAGTTGTGAGTGCCATTTCTCTGTCAGTAATAGTTTCCCCAATAGATAGGAGATCGTTCTTGATCTCAGTGATTCTTAAGAAGTATGCTTGCATACTTTCATCTTTACCCTTCTTGATTTCCCTCAGCTTATTTCTAATAAACAAAACTTGATTTGCATCATTAACTTTAAATAAACTCACCAGTCTATCGTAGATTTCCTTGGAGGTGTCCAGTTCAGAGATGTAGGCCACCAAGTGCTTGTCGATAGAGTCTCGGATGATCTTCTATTGTTTTGACTTCTCCATTTTTTCATTTGTTCCAAGTAGCAGCGGATGCATTTGATGGAGGCTCAACAATATTTCCTCTCACATGATCCAACACTCCTTGATTCTCAACGGTTAGATCGATAGACATCTTCCATCCGTGATAGTCAGCTTTCTCACAGAGCTTGTCTTCAGCAGGAAAGAGTGTTGAGGACCCCATAGTTCCTTTAGGATAGCCTTGCCAATCTTCTCTTCGATGATTGCTCTTGCTCTTGCTCGGGCTTTGCCTTCACCTCACCTCTGATACCATGTTAAGTTATGGTATGTTCTATGCTTATAACAGTTTACTTCTTTTCTTATTATATTCCACCGATTAACAATCACATGTACATAAAATAAAGTGCAGATAGAACATTAAACGATCGACAGAAAACAAGCCAAGACAAGAGACACAAGATGTGGCGGCTAGCGAGGGACAAACCCCACAATGTGTGGGGAAACCCTTTGATCAAATCTTCTTTTATCTTCAATAATTCAGGAGAGGGAAATAGTACAATAAATCTGATTCATATCAGTAGTAGCAAACCCTAGATCAGCAGCATCAGCATTAGCGGCTTCATTATCAAACTAGGGCATACCATATCTCACAAACCGACTGTCGGATTGACTTCATTCCACCACCAAAAGTTGCGGCTTTCAGAGGAGGTTCAGATGAACCTACAGCGCAGTTCAGATGAGGAGATCTTCTAGGCCACGCAAGTCAATCTTTACTTCTGCAGTTGGAGCTTCAGTTTCAGCAGTTTCCACCTTCAAACTAGGGCAGTCGATATCTTGCAAACCGTTCATCGGATTGACTTCATTCCACCACCAAAAGTTGCGGCTTTCAGAGGAGGTTCAGATGAACCTACAGCGCAGTTCCAAAGAGGAGATCTTCTAGGCCACGCAAGTCAATCTTTACTTCTGCAGTTGCAGCTTCAAATTCAACAGCTTTCGGCTTCACATGTGTGAGAGAGAGACCCATTTCAGCGTAGTAGAGAAGAGACTCATTTCTGCGCAGTAGAGAGAGAGAGATGTGATGAGATGAGTGAGTCCAAATGAGGAAAAGTCCTCTTATATTTATACACAACGTTGGTGGGTGAATAGATGCGACTGTTGGGCTTCTGAGCCTACATGAGTTGTAGGTCGGCTTGATAATAATTCCATAATCAAAATAAATTCATATCTCCATGAATACTTATCGGAATTGGATAATCTTTATATCAATCCTACACCACTCGATGAGAGGAATCTAATAAAAATATTATTAGCCATGAATAAGATGACCCACATGAAGTTTTGCCCTGGTTGCCAATTTTAACAAACTCGCTCAACACTTAGCCAATTTCAAGCCTTTCCAAGCTCCTATTTCCTTGCACCGTTTCATTGGGAAATTGCCCCTATTATTTACGAATTTGACACCAAGGAATTGTGCATTTACCATAGGCCAATCCTCTGGGTGCATGCACCATATGTACATCTTGGATTAATGTACAACTAATAGTACACTACATTTGAACTCCAATCTCAACTCGGTAACTCACCCATATGTACATCTTGGATTAATGTACAACTAATAGTACACTACATTTGAACTCCAATCTCAACTCGGTAACTCGAATTCTCTGCATGCAACAATTATTTTGGGTCGATTAATCACTGTGTGGTTGAAGTTACACACCCACAACTTAACCTCCACTAGTTCTTTTGACAGTTACAACTAGTTAAACTAACAATAACTCAAATAAACTCAAATAGATTGTTACAAATTAGCAATCGTTAATGTAAAATTGAACTCAAGTGTCTCCAACTAGAATTTAATGAGTTAACTTAGTGACAAGAGTCATGCCACCTCAGTTAACTACCTCCAAGTATTCTGTTGAAATTGAAATTCGAATTTTAATCTAGTTTGACCAATGCAAAATCAAAACTAGATAGCTTGTTGCATTTTCAACATAGGTATATATACATCGTCTATCATTTGAGTGCTTCTATGAATGGAGATCATATCATTTCATAAAAATAGGCTTTTGAAAAAGATGTTATTTCAAACATAACAACTATAGATTACAATTATAGAGTATTAAGTTGAAAAAATCTTCATAATTTAAATGATTTAAGTGAATAAATATATTTAAGAAATAAACTTATCATATAATTCATTTTAGCCATAAAATATAACTTATTCATCCTGATGTCTATATTGAAACTCTGAATACTTTACTGATTCATTTAGTAAAAAAGAACTATAATGATCCATACACGTTAAATTAGGTTTATTCTGAAGAATGAGAAAATGAAAACAAATTACAACAATAGCAAATTTCTTTTTGATCATAGATCGAGAAACACAAAAATGAGAATTTTGCAGGCATGGCAAGTCCCTTTCGAATTACTGTGGGTAGGGCACACTAAAAGACTTTTGGCGTTAAACCTATTTATCTTTTACTAAAATTAACAGAAGACATTACTGAACAATCATTGATATAAAGAAAAATGGCATTAATTTTTGGGCAGCAAGTTGACATTTTTCTTTTCAAGGCTTTCATTGTGAAACAAGTTGACTTACGACTAAATGAGTGACAGATGACAATGGAATCGGTAGTTGTAGCCGTTGAAATTTTTTTCTTGGGTTTTTTGTGCGGTATTGACAGTGAACCCGAGTGCATAGTGTTACAAAAGAAATGAGGCTTTTCAGACCCTTTCTGATGAATTAATTTTGGTCCATTTGATAGGGACTTGTCACAATGCAGCAGACTCTTTGCGATGGTTGCGCAATTTACATAAAAATTATCTTTTGAAATTTGCAAGATAAATGGAAGCAGCATATGGTGGTTGGTGGTTATTACAGAAATAATCATTAGAGCATTTCGTCACTTGGTTCTCACTGCCAACCCATTGCTGTGAAGTTTGTTTGGGGACACACAACATTTAATTAATGAATATGATTGTTTGAAGACCCTGTGGTGTCTTGAAATGGATAAAATATTTGAGGAACCTGCACAGTGTTCACAACATTTCGAAGTTTTGATGCTTAAAAGGGATGCAAATGCTTTTCAAATCACTTGGCGCAGATCCTTAATAAATCGGGATCCAACAAAAGACTTACAAAAGGAACCATAAATACATACCTCTAGGTTTCATAGAGATCACTCTTTTGAATAGATGTAAAATGGTGTGGCTTTACCAAGCTGATCTTTTAGAAAGTATGCAACCTTCATTTTCATGTCCCCTGGAAAGATGTTTTCTTTTAGAGAGCTGCAATTACTTCTCAGTTTTTATTTTAAAAACCAGAGGTTCGAGAATTGCAAAAATATAAGAAAAAGACTTATTAATTTAAGGTCTTATTAGAGGGTTGGGTCTTCCTATATAGGTAGAATAACTATATAAAGGAAAACCAGAGGGTTGGGTATTCTTATATAGGTGGAATAATTATATAGTAGAATAATTTTATAAAGGAAAACCAGAGGTTAGATACTTGCAAAAATATAAGAAAAATACTTATTAATTTAAGGTTACTAGAGGGTTGGGTTTTTTTACATAGGTAGAATTTTATAAAGGAAAAACATTAAGTGGGATATGAAAATCTAAAAATGAGGAAATTACTTTTTATCACAAATAAAATTTGAAATAAAATTATTATAAAAACATGCTAAAATATTAAAATTTTATAAAGAAAAAACATTAACTGGGGTATGAAAATCCAAGAATGTGGAGATTACTTTTTATCACAAATAAAATTTGAAATAAATTTATTATAAAAGTATGACAAAATTTTAAGTATTCAAAGGTAGGATAAGTCCTTATCTTTATAAATATGGGAAGATTGTTGTGAAGTGAGGCAAATTAAAATCACTAATATAAATTGATTATTCAAATAAAAAGCACTTTTAGAACTGAAATGATTAATTAGTCCTTTTGAAAAATCATCTCTATCTCGATCACTTCTCTCAATAAGAAATTTCTCACTAATTTTTTTTAATTTTTTTGGATTGGTTTTATCACTACATTCAACCTAGTTTAATATACCCAAATTAATTTGAAGTCAACTCTAGAAAATATAATTACCTAAATACAATGGTTTTTTATTTTTTATTTATGCATTTAGCTAAATTTTATTTCACAACTCACCAATATATGAATTGGAAGCCATGGATTTCCTTATTTATAATTTTAATATCAATTTATAAAAAAGTTTGCATCCAAAATTCTAGGTCTACCTTAGTTTCATTTAGTAGTCCTATTTAATTTCTTTTTAGATGCATACCTTCTTTTGGTACATTCATCTATGATTTTTTTTTAATATTTAAAAAATAATATCTAGTTTTTTCTTAAATCAATATTTTCTCCATTATTTATTTATATAATAATAATAATAATAATAATAATTATTTGATTGGGCTTTACCTATTAAAAGAAACATAAGATTTAATATTTTGTATTGATAGTAATTTTTAAAATTGTTATTTGTCTAATCTTTTTTTATAATAAATATATAAGTTAAGAAATGTCATTTTGTAACTCAAGATAGTTTTTGGGTATTGATTATGGTGAACTTCATAGAAATGGCTACTGAGGGCTCAAAAGTTATAAATCTCTCAACTAATTATCTCTAGGGTATATATATGAATGAATATGAAGTTAACAATTATGTATAGTATGAGATAAGTCTTTGTTATTTTTATTCTTGGATTATTCAATAAGATTAAGAATTTTTAGTTGCAATTATTGACTTCATATCTTGGTGTAAATAATTTAAAAAATAATTTCATAATATAATTATTCAACTATAAAAGCCAAGCAAATTGTTTTATTATCTCTCATGTAAAATTTTAATTAAGTTATAACAAATCCTTATTAAAGTAGGTAATTGATTTTGAGTTATGTCACTTACATATTTATAGAAATGTAATTTTTTTATCCCATTATATTATAGCATATAAATACATTAGTATAAGTTTAAATCAATAACTACTCTGAAAGTATATACACATCATTGTTTTTCTTGGAAAATTTTATAACTCTATACTAGCAATAAGGAAATTACAATGCATAGATGTTATACAAAAATTAACAAAAACCTAAAATTCCAACCCTGTTACTATACTATGATGTATGATAATTGCTATCATTTGTTATGCATAGCATTGTCAATAGGTCCATTGGTTCATAAGACACCCCAAAACAATCATTGTTATAATCCTAAAACATGCAAGAACTCATAAAAGTTTCTTGTATGTCTACCAAAAATGAGAGCTCTAAATCATTTTTCAAAAATGTCAAATACATTCATTGATTCTATTAGTCCACAACATTGGAAAATATTGAACTTTCAAAAATACCTAAATTATTCTCATTGAAAAAAAATATCATGAACATCAAATCCAACCTAATAGAGTTTATTTTTCTCAACATCACAACATTGTATTTCAAGAGAGGTTATTTGAAATGTATTTGGGAAAGATAATATGGGGTACCTAGAAACGGTACCCAATGGGGAATGATAGATAGGTTGTTATATATGGAGGGCATTCCTAGTAAATTAAGTCAATGTAGTAATGTGAAAGAAATAATTTTAAGATGGATTACTAGAAGGTTACCACAAGGTTAGATAGAACTATATAAATAAAAAACAATGCAATGAGGTTTCGAGTCAAGCATAATTGCAATTGAAGCAAGCATATCTTTTTGCATTCATTCCTTCTATAAGGAATGGTGAATATTTTTACCCTACTTGGGTTCACTCTACACTATTATATTTGGTCTACATAATAGAAAAGGATTTGATTCTCAAGCTTGAGGGCTAATATTTTATATATTAGGGTAGAAAAAGATATTTTATCTATCAATATTTACAACAAGTGATATCACATCTCTTTCATAGAAAACAATTACCATCAACCCTTAATCTTGAGGAATAAACCCTTGCCTTCTAAAATATCAAATCATATAACCACACGAATGTAGAGAAAACCTATATAGAATGGAGAAAACTCAATAATGATTGAGAAGGCATTTCATTACATTACTTCTAATTCTTTATACAATTGTATCTAACCAAGTTGGAAATTTCTAGTGAATGAACAATCGAGTAGGTGTAATGTTATAGTAAATCTTATCAAAACTATTGTTTTCACACTACTGCATGGGCCTTATCTAATATAAATGGATTCCATATGTAGCAAAATATTTATCATTATCCTTCATGAGTACCTCAATGGGTATTTCATATTACCTTCCCTAGTTAAATTACTTGTTCTCATTTAAATATTTTTAACAAGGTATCATGCACCTAGAACTAAGTTCATATAATAAAGTTTGGGCCTTGACAATGTAATGGTCGACATATTCCCCACTTATCAAAATTATCAATATTTTCACTCACCATATTTTGAATATGAAGAGTTACTATTGTGAAGGAATCCACTAGATACTTTTATAAGCATCATAGGAGTTTCAATAGAGTTTCAAAATCTAACCTAATTTGAACCCCAATTGTAGTTATGAGAAAACTATCAAGAGGGTGGGGGGGAGGTGATGGGGGTTTCCTTTTAACTAGCTACGGATTATTCCATAGTATGGGTAGTATTGTGGAGAAGGTGATAACAAAGAAGAGATATAAAAGAGTAATATAGAGGATTCTAGAAGTACATCACGTCTCATAACTTCATATTAAGCTTGAAAATATGTATTATCTATATTGTAATCTCCAAAATAAAATAAGATGCAAGGCATAGTCCTTCATTGAATGTTTATTTTGTCACATTGGTTTCTATGGTAAATAGTTGTGTTCCATTAGATGTGTGTTTCTATTGTAGTCCATTTCATATGTCAGAGTTGATATAAAAAAATTGAATTGTATGAATTTATTTTCTAAAGTGTTCAAAAAAATAGAAATAGCTAGATCCATAGTTAAGCATAGGTTGAATATAATAATTTCAAGTTAATCTCTATTTTGGACAGCTAACCATTGAAATAACCAAAGTGGTTTACAAATAATATTGGTATCAAACTAGGTTTATTTAGGAAATTTATGGTTTGATTTATAGTCTAGAAATCCAAATTTACAAGACAGTCATACCTTGTTGATCCTAAGATCGTCATAGGAACGTTAAGAAGTAGATAAAATCCATCATAATGTATGAAAAGCACTAAAAAATATCCATTTATGAAAACAAGAGGAGATTTGTGAGGGTTGGAGCTCAATTAATTGACATCTCCAATAGCATGGTCATACTAATGCCTCATCTTGAGAACAAGATTGGCCCCTTTTCAAACAAGTCTAAATATCTTCACAAACTTGAAAATAATGAGGATCTAAAGGAAGGGAAGGAAGTGTGAGATATCAAAAGTGGTCTTTATATTAGCCAAACTTCTTAGTATCTATTTAAAATGGAATTAAAGGTCGAGGTCAAGGCCTATGAAGGTTAGGTCCATTCATTTAATTGAATCATTAGTTGCAACAATTAGAAATATATTTAAGTGTTCATAATGTATGTGAGGAGAAGAAAGTATATTTTACTAGACTAGATATTGAAGTCCATGCCCAAACCTAGTGGGAAAGACATATCAAGACCATTGGATTAGTGCCAGACCCATGGGTAAATAAGTGGGAAGATTTTGAAGACCTTATATAGTCCCAAATTTACCTTGTTAGTTATGAAGAGGATGAAGGGATTCATTTGTACAATTACTAATAGAACCAAATATATAATTTATAAGTGTACACTACATAGTTCTCAAAGTAATCTCTTCAATTAGGAATACATCCACACTTCCTAATTATTGTCACCAAGTACTTGGGTGGTATACATAGTCACATAAAAAGGTGAGTTACACTATTTAAGTCCAATATCATATATGAGGCATATGTATAGACCAATTACATTGAATTTCGAAACAATGTAAAAAAATGTGGTTTGTGCTAGACAAACCATCATAGAGCTTTCAATACTAGTGAGAAGAAGGGTAAGTTATAAAATAAGGATACCATTACCACTACACATGGGAATAAGAATGCTAATAATCATTATGACCATTACAACAATTATGGTCACATAAAAGAAAAATGTGGGAAACTGCTTCATGACTTGAAACCTAGGAATTGCAAGCTAGAGAATTCAAGGAAGAGGAATTTTCTACTAAAATTGAGAATGTAGATGTAAAGTAACTTAGATGTTGATGAAAGCACTATCTAAAGATAGTGCAAGAGTGGGTGAAAATAAGAAGAATCCAATCTATAGTGGAGGAGAAGATGACAAGTGTGTCTCATGTTCAGATATAGATAGGTGTTTTGGTAAGTAAAATTGTTTTAGATATGCATGATCATATTTACGGGTACACTTCGAGTTAGGTGAGTAAGTATGTGGAGGTGGAATTTACCAAGTAGTGTAATTTTATATCTCTATTGGTTTAAAAATTTATTAATGAAATCAAATTTAGTGTAGTGCTTCCTAGTGTCTTTAGTGTAGTATTTGGAAGCCTTTATATCTATATGAGGGATGTTATCTTCCTGATAAGGGATAACTAATATCACATAATGAAGGATGATAAATTTCTTATCATTAATGCACAAAAGGTGGATTCTAATATCTCCTTGGTGAGTGCACACCAAGTTAAAATATTGATCAACTCAACTAGGAGCTTTTTACTTCCCTTCTTGAAACAAAACTAGAAGGACACTAATTTTGTGTTGAATGACGTAACTAGTTTCAAGCTTCATGATTGTACCATTATGTATTTTATGTAAAAAAACAAAAGAAGAAAAAGAAAAAGAAATGTTATTTTTCAAAGCATGGGTTTCATGCTCAAAATTATTATTATTATTTTATTAGATAAGCATGTTTTTCATGCTTCTAGGTTTTGTTGAGTCAAAGAGTCAAAATCCTATTTGGACCACTTGAAAAAAAAAGGGAAAAAAAAATTATTTTGTAATATTGGGTCAAAAACTCCTCGAGATGTCGAGTTGGCCCTGTCCCTGTGGACATATATGTTTGCACCCCTATGGATAATATAAATATATGATGATATGAACTCATTTGGACACACACTTGGATGTGTTTTGGATCTAAAATTTCACAGAAGAAGAGATAAAAAGTGGAGGGATGAAGTATGAAATGGAATAAGAGTTTCTTCTTGAGATGGAATATGTAAAAGTTTTTCATTGGTAATTCTCTTCCTACTGAAGTATTGATGATGAATTTGTTGAGAATAATGGAATGTTTGATTTGGCATATAGAGGTGGAATTTCTTCTGTGGTCATGGGTCTTGGATGTCTCACTTTGATCTGATTTATAAGAAGATATTTTGACTGGGTTTTCCCATAGGGGAGGGGTTTTTCTGTGGCTGAAAGCGTATATTATGTGTTCTTTTGTTTATGTGATCTCATGTTTTTCATTTGATAATTATTTCATGAATACGAAGATAATTACTTTAAAATATGCCAACATAATTCACAAATAATTATCAAAGAAAAAGAAATCTAATAATTATTGGAAGCCTCTTTATTTCCGAACATTTTGTAGGTATGAAGACATTGTTGAAAGGATGTACTATACAATAGGAGAACCCATTGAAAGACCCTTTTTAGGAATATAGGAAAGTGTCGCAAGATCCAAAGGTAATGCCACTCAAGAGGGGAGTGAAGTGTGAGATATAGGTATTACTTGAATCTTCTTTACCAAATATAAAAGTATACATAGTATACGTTAGAGTCATATTATGTGAAGAAATAGGTAAAAAAAATGTCGAAGGATAGAAAATAACAGGTACTTCAAGATGTGATTCCATGGTCATCTTTCTTCTCGAGAAGGATATGACTTAGAGGATGTGAATTGACTACAAAAGATTAGTGTCACGGATTGATACACTTTGTCTCAAATCTATTATAGGAGTTGCAACATATAAAGTAATTCATGAAGATAGGTCTAAAATATGGATATCATGAAGCCCAAGTCAACTACAAATACACTTGAAAGGTGGCCTTGAAGATAAAGAAAGTTCATTGCATGTGGTTAATAATTCTATTTCATTTAAGTGATGTACTAGCTAGTTTCGTGTGTTTAATTGATTGCACTCATTTAGTTACATTCCTTATAGTTTATTTGGATGAAATGTTGGTCTCTTCATTTTAAACAAGTGTTAGATGCACCAAGGAAACATTACTTGCTCACAAACATAAAAAATAGAGATATTTGTATATAGTCCTTGGTGTGTGTGGGGCTTGTGAATGGTGGAAATGACTTGAAGAATGTTTTTGTAAATATTGAAGCCATACTAATGGAATAATTATTTTGTTTCTCCTACTTAAGAGTTTACTCTATATTCTTGTATATGGTATGTATATTTTGATATCTATAAAGATAAGGATTTGATTCTCAAGCTTGAGGGATGATATTATATATATTAGGGTACAAAAATATATTTATCTATCAATATTTATAGCAAGTGGTATCAATCATTAAGATTGAGAATTAAACCCATGTTTTCTTCAATATAAAATATTACACACTATAAGCACAAGAATGGTTTTTACTTCCATTAAAAAAGATGTTGAAAATTTACCCTAAAATAACCATCGTTCTTGCATACACACCTTTCATTTTTGGGTTGTTTTTTATGTTTTTTTGGGGTTTTTGGCCTAGAGTACCAGTTTTGAGGTAATAGTTCCCGTTTGATTAATAACTATGTTAAGAAGTGTGGAGTGATTCATTATAAGAATGTTGTATATATACTAGATTTTCATCCCAGGGCTTTGGATGCTTCTGGTTGTATGCCCTCGGAAGCTGCACCAAAGTCCTGTTGACTACTTCTATTCCCCCATTTGTCTGTGGATGGAATGTTGTAGATATCTTCAACTTTGTGTCCATATTTTCCCACAATGTAGTCCATAATGCACTGAGAAATCTTGTGTCCCTATCTGAAATGATGCTCCTTGGTATCCCAAAGTGCACCCAAACTTGTCCAAAGAACAAGTTTGTCACTTCTTGTTTGTTGATGGTATTTCTACAAGTCATTAGAACACACATCTTGTTGAATTTGTCAACTACCACAAATAAGTAGTCATGTCCCTTGCTAGTTGTCAGTAAACCACTGATAAATTCAATGGAATTAATTTACCAAGGACAAGTACAGAGAGGTAAGGGATTATACAGAGCCTATTGCTTGTCACTATGCTTGCTGGTATAACAAAGCATGCATCTTCTTATGAACCTAGCTACCCGCACTTGCGTCTTGGGCCGATCCACATACCTCTGCAAGTTATCCACAATCTTCCCTACACCAAAGTGCCCTACAACCGTAGAGGTGTGAGCCTCTCTAATTAGGTGCAAAAAATAACATTTATGAACACATAGCTTATCTAGGCTATACAATAACCCATCCTAGATATGGTAGTCAACGATGTTGTTTCCATCATGCAAATGAATTTGACTTTGCAACAGTTGATACGCCACCTTGAAGTCCTCATCTTCTAGATATGCCTCTCTGTATGCATCATGGGTGGATGGCTCCATGTGCATAAGAGTCCCCAAAGCTATAATATTTGATGTGGGTGGCCTTGAAAGCATATCATCCAACTTGTTTGTGCTACCCTTCATATACTTAATCACCAAATGGAAATACTATAAAGGCCTTGTTGACTTGTAATTTATGGTCTATTATAGTTGACTATAGACCTCGAAGTACTAGAACATTTAGTGATCTGTGTGGATTATTGTCTCCTTTCCCATCAAATAGTGCTTCCACTTCTTCACAACTTGCACTATGGCATAGAGGTCCTTATCGTAGGTAGGGTAGTTAAGAACTTCCCCATGAAATACTTCAAAATCATAGCAAATGGGCCTTCCTCCTTGCATCAAGACAACTTCAAGAGCATATCCACTCACATCTATCTCCACTTCAAAGGGCCGCTACAATTTTGGTAATGCCAAAATTGGCGCTTGACTGATATTCTTCTTGAACTCCTCGAAAGCCTTCTGTTGACCTTTTCCCCACTAGAAACTCTTGCCACTTGTTGTTATGGCATGGAGGGGTGTGGCTACCACTGCAAATGAGGCTATGAATTTAATCAGGTACTATGCTACCCCAATGAAACTCTTGACCCCAGAAAAATTAGTAAGCACCAACCATTTCATGATGGCCCCCATCTTCGAAGGATCTATCTTCAGTTCTCCTCCACCGATCATAGACCCCAGTACACTAAATACTGCTGCACAAACTCACACTTCTTGAGATTTTCTAGTAGTTGGTGCTTCTTCAGTATTTCCAACACCTTCATCAAATGTGAAATATGCTCCTCCCAGGTAGCACTATATACTAGTATATCAACCATATAGACAATAACAAATGAATCTATAAAAGGGCACAATACATCATTCAGTAATATCACAAATGTAGTTGGTGTATTACATAGGCCAAATGGAATAAATAAACACTCATACAAATGTTGCCTCATTTTGACGGAGGTTTTCCATGTATCTTCTTCTTTGACTTGAACTTGGTGGTATCCAGACTTCAAGTCCAGCTTGGTGAAATACTTGCCTTCTGCAACCGGTCTAGCGAATTGCCTATCCTAGGTGGGGCTATCTTTTCTTGAGCATGATTTTATTTAATGCCCTATAATCTATACACATTCCCCAAGTCCCACCCTTCTTTGGCATAATGATGATGGGTGACCCACATGGTGATGTACTCGGTTGAATGACACCCTATTCCAGTAGCTTCTGTAACTGTTTCTTCACCTCACTTACTTCTATAACAGAATCCCTGTACAACCAAATATTTGGAAATGGGGAGTCTCAAAATAGTTGGATCTCGTGCTCCACTTCTCTCTTAGGTGGTAACCCTGTAGGTTCTTAGAACACATCCTTGTATGCCTGTAACAGCACCTCCGCTTGTTGCTTCTCTTTCTTAGTAAACCCGTCCAAGGATTCCTTTCCTCTTATTGACTCCTCTTAAGACTAAAATTATCTTACAAACAATAAAACATACCTCTTATTAGAACTAATCAATTTCTTGGCTTGGTTGGCACTTAGAAGTAAAATTTTTTACTATCCCTTGTGTGTGTTGATGATGAATGATTTTCAATCCTTGATGAGACAGTATTGGTTGGCTCTCCTCATGAATATTGCATCATGCATGTACATGTATGGACTCCCAAGCACGACTGCACATGCATCAAGGGGAGCCACATCTAGATCAAATTCATCAATAAAATTAGCACTAATAGAAAAGCTATTTTTACATTGTTTTGTTACCTTCATCTGGACATTCTTATTTACCCATCCCAATTGATATGGTCTTGGATGATCACGAACTTCCAACACCAACATCTTGACAAACTCTGCTGCAATGAGATTTGCCCGCAGTCCTGAGTCAAATAGAGCATCAATATTTGTCTTCTTCACCTGTATATTTATATGGAAGAGTTTGGTCATTTCTTTCTCTTCATGTTGTTGAAGACTACTCAGATTCACCTCCTTCTACACTGATTAATAGACAATCTTCTCATCCACATTCGAGCTTCTTTCAAATTGGTTGCTCGAATCTCTAGCCATGAGATTCTTCATCTTATTATATTTCTTCTCGTTCTTCAGGTTTAGGTATTGATGTAACCTCCATCACTTCTCCTGTGTATGGCCATCAATGTTACAGTGGTTGATATAATCTTTACACTCATGAGTTGCAGTTGCCATATAATTTTTATCTTTTCCCTCTTTTTTCTTCTTCTTCCCCTCCTTAGAAGCTTCTTGTTGCTCCTTCTACTTCGATCCACTTGATTGCACTCTTTTCAGGCCTATGTTCTGTAGGTACTATGCCTATAACCAAGTCTCATCCACCAATTTGGGCTTGAACACCATCAATTACTCACGAATATTGTCGTGCAGAGCCACCAAATAGTTGAGCAGTACATTTGGATTCTTTAGAGAGATATCCAACATTATAGCCACCTTTGTAAATTCTGCGGTGTACTCATATGCTATAGCCTGATTTTTGTCTCAACTAATGCCACCGGATCCACTGGTCCTCCATGAACCCAATGCGATAAAACTATGATGTAATGAGGGTTTTGAAATCCTCCCACTTAGTCACTAGAGGTTCTCCCTCCAACCTGAGGGTTTTTGTATGGCTCTCCCACCAAGTCAGTGCACGACACTCTAATTTCAGCTACGCAAATGAGAGATTTCTCCCTTCCTCGATTTGATGGATGATGAAATAAAATTCTAGTTGCTGCAACCACTGGTTTAGCTTCAGAGCATCCATATAACCATGGCACGACTTGATGTCAAATTTTTCTTCCATTTTGAATAGGGATTGATTCACGCCACTCAAACTAGGTTGATCTTTTTTGTGTTCTTTCTTCTTCTCGTTCTTTGTGTCTTCACAATCTCTCGATCCCCCTTCTTATTTTCACTTAGCATTTGAACCCCCATCTTCTCTAAATATCTACATATTATTTCTTAGGGTCACCATGAGGAGGTTTACATTGTGGTTTATATCTGCGACCTGTTGTTCGAACTGCGAGAACCTCACCTTTGCATGATCACGAGGTTCATTTACAGATTCGTTACCCATGATTTGGGTCTTACAATTTTCGGCCTCATCAATCTAGATCCCTCTAATCTCCACAAAATACCCAAAGAAACTTGTTCTAACACCAAATGATCCGTAAAATTCCGTGGATATTTCACTGGATAGTTCGTCACAATAGATTTGATGATATTATAGTAAAAAGATGAGATTCTATAGTATTACAATTTTATTTAATTTCTAGATCTGTAGATTTTACTGTAATTAGTGCATGCATGCAAATGGAAATTATGCAGAAAAATAACGAACCATAAAATGAGCTCACACACACATATAATACACAAGATATGCTCTCTCGGAAACCCTTTCGAGAGAAAACCTCGATGGAAGGTGAGGTCACTTCACTCTCTTTCTCTTTCTAAAAATATAGTTGCAGGTACAAAGAAGTAATGCATGTGGCCCATTTGATGCTACAGTGCAAAAATACTCTCTATGTCTTCTACCTCCTATCTCTCCTAGCTATATTTTCTCAAGTATAGAACAAAATGCTCTTGAAAGAGTGGAATGCCTCTTCCTCCTAGTGGCCTCGTTATAACATAGCCCATTAGCGTACCAGCGGTTATGTTTGACTACATCAACTCTCAACTAGAGTTAAAAAATAGACTCTTCTCGAGTCTTTTACATCACAAACATGTGGCTAGCCCCTTATCCATAAATAATGGGGGCTAACGCAACATCCTCTTGAACCACAGTTGTGAAAAGAGGAAGGTCAACTTCTGAGTGACATAACTTTTGTATACGAACTCCAACTGACCAGCTTCTTGCACCGTTGGAAAGGTCTATGTGTGTAGAATAACATGAAAAGTTTTTTATTCTAAATAAATAAATTTTTACCCCTCAAAAGAGTCGTTTGATGCCTCAAAATTCTCCCGGAAGGTTTCAGACCCTATTTTGCCAAACTGGGTCCCGTTGGTAAAAACGATCATGTGAGCTGATTCCTTCACTTTTTCCATCCAAATGCATCGAGATGGATGAAAAGCAATATAATGATCCAATTTGGATTACTGAGAGCCTTCACTTTCCTACCAATTTCTTTCTCAACAAATGCTTTAAACTCAACAAATTTGGAGAATATCTGATCTTTCTTCTGCATGAATTAAATCCAACTATTCAGTGAGAAATCATCTAAAAATATGTCATAATACATGTGCTTGGAAATGGATTTTATCGAGAAAGGTCTGAAAACTTCAGAGTGGATCATTTCAAGGAATACATCCACCTTGTTGCCTTGATCTTGAAGGTGGATTTAGTCACACTTCCCCAATGTACACCCTTTACATGTATCCCATTTCTCTAGTGCTCCTTTGGGGAGGCCTATAGAAATCTGTTGCATGATCTTCAAAGCACCATGATGCAAATGGCGAGGTATTCTATGCCATAATTCGTTGACATCTAAGCTCTACGCCTTATGTTCTTTTGTGCTCAATGTTTCACAATCTTTCACATCCAATTTGTAGAAGTTCTTGACTTGAACCCCCATCTGCTTCACTTATCCTGTGGCAATATGTATCAAGAAATCCTTCTTTTGTTGAATATCATGTCATAGCCAAAATCCTCCAACACTGCTATGGAAACTAGATTCTTCTTCAGACCTACTACAAACATCACATCCTTGACCCTGAGAAGGGAGCCATACTTCCTCTAAAAATTAACTGTACTAATACCGGTCATAGTATATCTTACATCATATTCCATCTTGATGTGCATCTCGGGATCATTCTCCTCAAAGTCATTGAAAAATTCTTTGTTTATCATGATGTAAAATGAGGCACCACAACCAAGATACCACACACTACCCATCAATGTATTTGCCAAGTATGCAATGAGGGAAAAATCAAGTTCAAACAGTGAATCCAAGGCTTCACCTACTGCTCCTCGTGCAGTCTTCTTGCTTGCTTTATTGTGTGGACACTTTGTTGTATAGTGCCTAAATTCATGACAGTTAAAGAACTTGATTCTGGACAAGTCTTTCTTCTTGCCCCCTTGACTCAAATCTTCTTTGGATTTGGATTTATTCCCTTCCTTTTCTTTTCGTTTCCATCCAAGGCCCAGTTCTCCTCATTGTCACCCTTGGATGAGGTCCCGTCTCTCGTGCTTCACCTTATCTCCTCCTATACCAAATCAGACCACCAACATTCCCAATTTGGTAGCTTCTTCCCCCCATTCATGAAATCATGGTAGTTGTGTGAGCTCTTGGGAAGGCCTAGAAGGGTTAGGCTTACCAAATCATACTATTCTACAGTAACACCAAGTTAACCAAGCTCATCACGACATTGTGTGAACCTTCTCAGGTACTATGGAATGGTATTATTCCTCTACATCTTGATATTTTGAAGCTTGTGCTTGAGAGCCAATTCCCTATGTTCACTACTATTCTGGAACAAATCTATCACCACTTGCCAGATTGCACACAAAGTCCTTTTTCAGTGGATATTAGAGACAATATCATCTCATACTCCCTTCAACATGATCCTCCTCGCCTTGACAACACACTTCTTCCAACAGGCTAGATTATAAACATCAACTACTGTTGGTTTTAGAATATCATTATCAATGAATTCCTTCAACCCATTATCCTCGAGTACTGCCTCCATGCGGTCCTTCCATGCAACATAATTCTCTTCACTCAGGGTCATACTCGATCCTTAGTCCATTGATATCCATCTTCTCAATCATGAAGAAAACCTGCAACCTGATGTGCAACCTCGAACCTCCTCCACTCACAACTTTGAAATCACTTCTCTATAGGGATTATAGCTTTGCTACTATGTAGAAATTAATGTGGATATTCACAACTCCTCATGGAATTTACTAAATCACAAGACTTGATGCTAGTATATTGATATGCGGAAGTTAATTCACCATCTAAAAAAAGAATCATTGACACGCAAAAGGAAACATCACACATACACAAAGATTTATCTAGGGGAAAACAACTGCTCAAAACCCCTTACTATATGTATTGCATGAATGAGAGAATAGAGAATAAATACAAAGTTTTCTCAAGCCTGAGCACACATTGCAAGTGTATAGTCTATCCCTCTCCCTGACTCACTGAACTTGGCTCAACACTTAGCCAATTTCAAGCCTTCCCAAGCTCCCTTGGGAAATTGTTCCTCTTATTTATGAATATCACACCAAGGAATTGTGCAATTATCATAGGCCAAACCTTTGACTACATGCACCACATGTACAACTTGGATTAATTTACAACTAATAGTACACTGCCCTTGAATTCCAATCTCAAATCAGTGACTTGAAATATCTGCATGCAACAATTATTTTGGGACGATTGATCAGTTTGATCATTGAGTATGGTTGAAGATACACACCCACAACATAACCTACACTAGTACTTCTCACAATTAGAACTAGTTAAACTCAAAATAACTCAAATTAACAGAAATATATTGCTACAAATTAGCAATCAATAATGTAGAACTGAACTCAAGTGTCTCCAAATGAGTGGCAAAAACCATGTTAGGTTAGTTAACTACCTCCAAGTATTCTCCTAGAATTGATATTGAAATTTTAATCTAGTTTGAGAAAAACAAAGTCAAAACTAAATTTTATTGTTGCATTTTCAACATAAGTATATATACATTGTTTATTAGTTGAGTGATTCTATGAATGGAAACCATATCATTTCATAAAAAAAGAACTTTTGAAAAGGACGATTTTTCAAACAAAACACTATGGATTACAATTATAGAATTTCATAACTTGAATGATTTAAGTGAATAATGAAGTATCAAAGATAAACCTATCATATATTTTATCTTTGCAATAAAATATAACTTATTCATACTAAGTTCTTCACTCAAACTCCCATCTGCTTCACTTATCCCATGGTGATATGTATCAAGAAAGCCTTCTTTTGTTGAATATCATATCATAGCCACAATCCTCCAACACTGCTATGAAAACTAGATTCTTCTTCAGACCTACTACAAACATCACATCCTTGAGCCTGAGAGGGGAGCCATACTTCCTCTAAAAATTAACTATACCAATACCGTCGCACTATATCTTCCATCTCAATGTGCATCTTGGGATCATTCTCCTCAAAGTCTCTGAAAATTTCTTTGTTTCTCGTTATGTAAAGTGAGGCACCACTACCAAGATACCACACACTACACATCAATGTGCTTGCCATGCATGCAATGAGGGAAAAATCAAGTTCAAATAGTGAATCCAAGGCTTCACCCACTGCTCCTCCTGCGGTCTTCTTGCTTGCTTTATTCTGTGGACACTTCACTGTCTAGTGCCTTAATTCATGACAGTTAAAGAATTTGATTATGGACAAGTCTTTGTTCTTGCCCCTTGATTCAAATCTGCTTCGGATTTGGATTTCTTCCCTTCCCTTTCTTTTCCTTTCCACCCAAGGCCTAGTTCTCCTCATTCTCACCCTTGTATGAGGTCCCATCTCTCGTGCTGTGCCTTATCTCCTTCTATACCAAATCAAACCACCAATGTTCCCAATTTGATACATTCTCCTTCTTGTTCATGAAATCATGGTAGTTGTGTGAGCTCTTGGGAAGGTCTATAAGGGTTAGGCTTACCAAATCATACCATGGCACAGTAACAAGAAGTTAACCAAGCTCATCACGACATTGTGTGAACCTTCTCATGTACTATCGAATGGTATTGTTCCTCTACATATCGATATTTTGAAGCTTGTGCTTAAGAGCCAATTTCCTATGTTCACTACTATTCTAGAACAAATCTATGACCGCTTGCCACATTGCACACAGAGCTTTTCTTCAGTGGATATTAGAGACAATATCGTCTCATACTACCTCCAATATGATCCTCCTTGACTTGACAAAACACTTCTTCTGATATGCTAGATTATAACCATTAACTACTACTGGTTTCATAATATCATTATCAATGAATTCCTTCAACCCATTATCCTCCAGTACTACCTCCATGCAGTCCTTCCACACAACATAATTCTCTTCACTCAGAGTCATACTCGAGCCTTAGTCCATTGATATCCATCTTCTCAATCGTGAAGAAAACCTGCAACCTGATCTACAACCTCGAACCTCCTACACTCACAACTTAGAAATCGCTTCTCTATAGTGATTATAACTCTCATACCATGTAGAAATTAATGTGTAGATTCGCAACTCCTCATGAAGTTTACTAAATCACAAGACTTGAAGCTAGCATATTAATATGCGGAAGTTAATTCCCCATCTAAAAGAAGAATCATTGACATGCAAAAGGAAACATCACACATACACAGAGATTTATCTAGGGGAAAACCACTGCTCAAAACCCCTTACTATCTGTATTGCATTAATCCGAGAATAGGGAATAAATACCAAGTTTTCTCAAGCCTGAGCACACATTGCAAGTGTATAGTCTATCCCTCTCCCTCACTCACTGAACTTGGCTCAACACTTAGCCAATTTCAAGCCTTCCCAAACTCCCTTGGGAAATTGTTCCTATTATTTAGGAATTTCACACCAAGGAATTGCGCAATTATCATAGGCTAATCCTTTGACTACATGCACCACATGTACAGCTAGGATTAATTTACAACTAATAGTACACTGCCCTTGAATTCCAATCTCAACTGCGTAACTCGAAATATCTGCATGCAACAATTATTTTGGGCCAATTGATGAGTTAACTACTTGATCACTAAGTATGGTTGAAGATACAAACCCACAACGTAACCTCCACTAGTACTTCTCACAGTTAGAACTAGTTAAAATCACAATAACTCAAATTAACTGAAATAGATTGCTACAAATTAGCAATCAATAATGTAGAACTGGACTCAAGTGTCTCCAAATCGGATTTGCTAAGTTAATTGAGTGGCAAGGGCCATGTCACCTTAGTTAACTACCTCCAAGTATTCTGCTAAAATTGAAATTGAAATTTTAATCTAGTTTGAGAAAAACAAAGTCAAAACTAGATTTTATTGTTACATTTTCAACATAAATATATATACATTGTTTATGATTTGAGTGCTTCTATAAATGGAAACCATATGAATTCATAAAATCAAGCTTTTGAAAAAAACAATATTTCAAACATAACACTATGGATTACAATTATGGAATTCATGACTTAGAATGATTTAAGTGAATAACCAAGTATAAAAGATGAACCTACCATATATTTTATTTTTGGAATAAAATATAACTTATTCATACTAATGTGAATATTGATACCAAGAAAACTTTATTGGTTCACTTAATTTAAAAACAAAACTATAATCATCCATGCATACCAAAATTAAGTTTATTCCAAAGTATGAGAAAATGAAAACTAATTACTAACAATTGGAAATTTCATTTTATCATAAATTGAGAAAAACAAATGAGAATTTTGCACAGTGGCAAGTCCCTTTCGAATTACTGTGGGTAGGGCACACTAAAAGAGTTTTGGCGTTCAACCCATTTATCGTTTACTAAAAATAAACAGCTTCATCAAGTAGCTATCGATCCCAGTGAATCCCAGCTTCATCAAGTAGCTATCGATCCTTTCATACCATGCTCGGGGTGCTTGCTTCAGCCCATAGAGAGCCTTCTTCAACCTGCATACATGAGATTTTCAATCATAAATCTCAAATCCTTCAGGTTGCTCCACATAGACCTCTTTTTTTTTTTTTATAAAACCATGCAAGAACGCGGTCTTAACATCCATCTGATGTAGGTTCCATCCTTGTGAAGCCACAAGGGCTATGATCAAGCGGATAGTCGTATATCTGGCAACAGGTGCAAATATCATAGTCTATACCTCCCTTCTGGGATAAACCACGAGCAACAAAATGAACCTTATACTTTTCCATACTTCCATTTGCTGCATGCTTTATCTTGTAAAGTCATTTTGAAGTAACAATTGTCTTGTCCAGGGTCTGGGAACTACTTCCCAGACATCATTCTCCATAATAGACTCATATTCTATGGTCATAGCATCCTTCCATAGTTAATTCTTGATGACATCTGAGAATGATGAAGGTTCATTTTGTATGATCGTGCTCATGATGGTCAGGTATCCCTGATACCTGTTATGTTTCTTACTTTTATGGAAGGTTCCTCAGGGTGCAGCATGTCCTTCAGCATCATCAAGTATCCCCCTAAGCCATGAAGGCCTCTTCCTAGAAGAGGAAGGCTCAGGTGGATGAGGATCAATCAGATCCATGGGTTCTTCTACATCAGGCATTGATTCATCATGCTTTTCTTTCGGTTCCCTGGTGTCGGCTTCTTGAGAGCTACTCAAAGTCAGCAGATTGTCCACCTTGCTGAGAGCCATATCTTTGTCAAAGGTGACATCATGACTAATCACGACTTCCCTTTGACCAGTGATGAACATTTCTTCAGGAGTTTAGGAACCCAATGCTTGATGAGGGCATCGATTTTGTACATATACGGCGGTGATTGTAGTTTCAGCCCATAGAAACTTTGGAAGTCTTTGATCATGTAGCATGGCCCGGACAGCTTCCATCATCGCGTGGTTCTTCCTTCCCACCACACCATTCTGCTCAGGAGTATGTGGTGTAGTAGTCTCCCTCTTAATGCCAACCTCAGGTATGCCTGAGTAAACCAATTGTAATATATCGGAGGTCTTGCTTTGGCTTGAGGGGAATGGTCCCCTTTTGAGCTTTCTTTTGGCACATCCCGGACATACACCTTCTTTCTCTACTTGGAATTCGGGCATCCCTGTTACCATCTGTCTTACATCGGGTAGAGCTTTGTAATGAAGGTGGGCAAACCTCCGATGCCAAAGTTCGGACTAAAGAGTTGTGTCACAAGACATGACACCTAGCGGACTTCCATCGACCTGATATAATGAATCAACACTAAACCCAAGAGTAAAGGCATATTTAACATTATTTTTCCATATACGTACCTTGCCATTGCTGAAGGTTACCTTGTAGCCTCTGTCTTCCATTGCTGAGATGGACACTAGGTTCTTTTTGAGGTCAGGTGCATTTAATACATCCTAGACTTTCTAGCCTTCTTGAATGGTTGTCCTCTTCCTTGATTCCTAGCTCTCCTCTTACCTTTGCTATTGAATTTTTCATTCCTTTGATTGCCATCAGAGGGATTTTGATCATCATCCCAGTGTGAGTACTTTCTGTGAGGGCACTTCCTTGCATAGTGACCTGCTTCATCGCAGATGAAACATCGTCCTTTTCTTCCACCCTTAGATCCATCCTTTCCTTTTGATTTAGACCCAGAATTATTTCTTTTCTTTGCATGAGAAGAAAAGGCAGCAGGAGGACCTTTAGGCATGGGAATTTCTTGCACTTCTTCCCTTGTTTCTTCTTGAATGCATCTAGCCATTAATTCCTCGGAACCAGGAATTACATTATAGTTCAAAAGAGTAGCCATGAACACATACCATTCAAATGGCAATCCTCCAAGAGTTGTGAGTGCCATTTCTCTGTCAGTAATAGTTTCCCCAATAGATAGGAGATCATTCTTGATCTCGGTGATTCTTAAGAAGTATGCTTGCATACTTTCATCTTTACCCTTCTTGATTTCCCTCAGCTTATTTCTAATAAACAAAACTTGATTTGCATCATTAACTTTAAATAAACTCACCAGTCTATCGTAGATTTCCTTGGAGGTGTCCAGTTCAGAGATGTAGGCCACCAAGTGCTTGTCGATAGAGTCTCGAATGATCTTCTATTGTTTTGACTTCTCCATTTTTTCATTTGTTCCAAGTAGCAGCAGATGCATTTGATGGAGGCTCAACAATATTGCCTCTCACATGATCCAACACTCCTTGATTCTCAAGGGTTAGATCGATAGACATCTTCCATCCGTGATAGTCAGCTTTCTCACAGAGCTTGTCTTCAGCAGGAAAGAGTGTTGTGGACCCCATAGTTCTTTTAGGATAGCCTTGCCAATCTTCTCTTCGATGATTGCTCTTGCTCTTGCTCGGGCTTTGTCTTCACCTCAGCTCTGATACCATGTTAAGTTATGGTATGTTCTATGCTTATAACAGTTTACTTCTTTTCTTATTATATTCCACCGATTAGCAATCACATGTACATAAAGTAAAGTGCAGATAGAACATTAAACAATTGACAGAAAACAAGCCAAGATAAGAGACACAAGATGTGGCGGCTAGCTAGGGACAAACCCCACAATGTGTGGGGAAACCCTTTGATCAAATCTTCTTTTATCTTCAATAATTCAGCAGAGGGAAATAGTACAATAATTCTGATTCATATCAACAGTAGCAAACCCTAGATCAGCAGCATCAGCATTAGTGGCTTCATTATCAAACTAGTGCAGACCATATCTCACAAACCGACCATCGGATTGACTTCATTCCACCACCAAAAGTTGCGGCTTTCAGAGGAGGTTCAGATGAACCTACAACGCAGTTCAGATGAGGAGATCTTATAGGCCACGCAAGTCAATCTTTACTTCTGCAGTTGCAGCTTCAGTTTCAGCACTTTCCAGCTTCAAACTAGGGCAGTCGATATCTTGTAAACCGTTCATCGGATTGACTTCATTCCACCACCAAAAGTTGTGGCTTTCAGAGGAGGTTCAGATGAACCTACAACGCAGTTCCAAAGAGGAGATCTTCTAGGCCACGCAAGTCAATCTTTACTTCTGCAGTTGCAGCTTCAAATTCAACAGCTTTCGGCTTGACATGTGTGAGAGAGAGACCCATTTCAGCGTAGTAGAAAAGAGACTCATTTATGCGCAGTAGAGAGAGAGAGATGTGATGAGATGAGTGAGTCCAAATGAGGAAAAGTCCTCTTATATTTATACACAACATTGGTGGGTGAATAGATGCGACTGTTGGGCTTCTGAGCCTACATGAGTTGTAGGTCGGCTTGATAATAATTCCATAATCAAAATAAATTCATATCTCCATGAATACTTATCGGAATTGGATGATCTTTATATCAATCCTACACCTCTCGATGAGAGGAATCTAATAAAAATATTATTAGCCATGAATAAGATGACCCACATGAAGTTTTGCCCTGGTTGCCAATTTTAACAACCTGGCTCAACACTTAGCCAATTTCAAGCCTTTCCAAGCTCCTATTTCCTTGCACCGTTTCATTGGGAAATTGCCCCTATTATTTAGGAATTTGACACCAAGGAATTGCGCATTTACCATAGGCCAATCCTCTGGGTGCATGCACCATATGTACATCTTGGATTAATGTACAACTAATAGTAAACTACATTTGAACTCCAATCTCAACTTGGTAACTCGATATCTCTGCATGCAAAAATTATTTTGGGTCGATTAATCACTCTGTGGTTGAAGCTACACACCCACAACTTAACCTCCACTAGTTCTTTTGACAGTTAGAACTAGTTAAACTAACAATAACTCAAATAAACTCAAATAGATTGTTACAAATTAGCAATCATTAATGTAAAACTGAACTCAAGTGTCTCCAACTAGAATTTAATGAGTTAACTTAGTGACAAGAGTCATGCCACCTCAGTTAACTACCTCCAAGTATTCTGTTGAAATTGAAATTCGAATTTTAATCTAGTTTGACCAATGCAAAATCAAAACTAGATAGCTTGTTGCATTTTCAACATAGGTATATATACATAGTCTATCATTTGAGTGCTTCTATGAATGGAGATCATATCATTTCATAAAAATAGGCTTTTAAAAGATGTTATTTCAAACATAGCAACTATAGATTACAATTATAGAGTATTAAGTTGAAAAAATCTTCATAATTTAAATGATTTAAGTGAATAAATATATTTAAGAAATAAACTTATGCTATAATTCATTTTAGCCATAAAATATAACTTCTACATACTGATGTCTATATTGAAACTCTGAATACTTTACTGATTCAT
Source organism: Pinus tabuliformis (assembly GCA_031772625.1). NCBI lineage: Eukaryota > Viridiplantae > Streptophyta > Pinopsida > Pinales > Pinaceae > Pinus > Pinus tabuliformis. Next base: position 409,770,549 of record CM062813.1, read on the forward strand.
TTAGTAAAAAAGAACTATAATGATCCATACACGTTAAATTAGGTTTATTCTGAAGAATGAGAAAATGAAAACAAATTACAACAATAGCAAATTTCTTTTTGATCATAGATCGAGAAACACAAAAATGAGAATTTTGCAGGCATGGCAAGTCCCTTTCGAATTACTGTGGGTAGGGCACACTAAAAGACTTTTGGCGTTAAACCTATTTATCTTTTACTAAAATTAACAGAAGACATTACTGAACAATCATTGATATAAAGAAAAATGGCTTTAATTTTTGGGCAGCAAGTTGACATTTTCTTCAAGCAGGAAAAAACGCTTTCATTGTGAACACGTTGACTTACCACTAAATGACTGACAGATGACAATGGAATCGGTCGTTGTAGCCGTTGGAATTTTTTTCTTGGGTCTTTTGTGCGGTATTGACAGTGAACCCGAGTGCATAGCGTTACAAAAGAAATGAGGCTTTTCAGACCCTTTTTGATGAATTAATTTTGGTCCATTTGATAGGGACTTGTCACAATGCGGCAGATGCTTTGCGATGGTTTCGCAATTTACATAAAAATTATCTTTTGAAATTTGCAAGATAAATGGAAGCAGCATATGGTGGTGGGTGGTTATTACAGAAATAATCATTAGAGCATTTCGTCACTTGGTTCTCACTGCCAACCCATTGCTGTGAAGTTTGTTTGGGGACACACAACATTTAATTAATGAATATGATTGTTTGAAGACCCTGTGGTGTATTCGTAGAGTATAATATTTTCATCTTGGAGATGGCATCCTTTATGATCCTCAATAATATGGATGGTTTGAAAATATTTCCATCATTGAAATTCAAGAGTATTTAATTTATATTTTATTGTAAAACTTTTTTTAAGGAAATTGCATAATTGTATTAAGATCAGAGATATGTGGTTAGGTAAGTACTTTTTTTGGTTTGATTTAGATTTCTTTTCATTGTTTTTCAACTTTCCAAATTTTTATGGTGATTCCGGTTTATTGTGAAATATATGGTTAAATTATTAGTTTTGTTAGCTTTATACATTGTAGAAATGTAATAAATATGGAAACTTGAACATTGAAAGATGAAACAACATTGTCATTCTCTTTCTTAATCAATTTATTTTTATCATTAATTTAACTAGTCAGCCATGAGATAATCTTTGCACAAGACACATAGATGGTCTAGCTACTACATTATGGCAATAAGATGCCTTGATGTTATGAAATGCTCTCAAGTCAAGGTCTTGTTCTTCTAGCTACAGAGAAGAGTAGAGAGAAGTTTGAATAAGTTTCTTCACATCTTATAGATCTATTTACCAATGTCTCTTCTTCTTGGATGATATTTTAGAGTTTTGGTTCTTTCTAGATTGCATTTTAGGGGGCATGATTCTAACTTGTAATAGATGCATTTCCACAACATCAAACACTAACATTGCTAGCATATGTGTTTGTGGAAGTAGGTTGAAGAACCATAACAAATTTTAATAAAATGAAATTTTCTAAAGAAATCATATTTCAAACATGAGCAATTATGCATTAAAATTTAATATGTCTTATTACATACTGAGAGTCTTCATTACGTGTGTAATTTGAGTGAGTAAATAAGTATAAAATTGTAAACTTATTATATAGGCTTCCACATAATTGATTTTGTTAGTAAAATATAATTGTTCATGGTGATGCCAATGTTGGAGGTATGAGAACTTTGCTAGTCCATTTGGTTTGAAACTAAAACTATGATAAGTAATGGGTATGAGATTGTTCATGGTGATGTCAATGTTGGAGCTATGAGAACTTTGCTAGTCAATTTGGTTTGAAACTAAAATTATGATAAGTAATGCATATGAGGTTTATTTACTGATTAAGAACATTAAAACAACCCATAATCAAATAAATTATGACTATAAAAAATACCATAGACAACTAAATTATGACCATAAAATTTTAATTTTGAACAAAGTTTTAGATTAAAATTTATGCATTTGGTAGAAACAACAAATCCCCTCAAAATTACTGTGGCACACTAACAAACTTTATTGTTAAACTTTTCTTGCTTAATTTCCTTAAAATAAAAAATATTGCTGAAAAATCATTTCATCAGAGAAAAATGGCATTAAATTCTGAGTAACATGCTCACTTCTTTTTGTTCCCAGTATTAGGGTGTGCTAGTTGGATGACAGTGCACATGTCGGTTGCAAAAGAGGAGATTTTAAGCATCATGCGGATGGTGATAGGTGACAATGGAATGGTCAGAAGGTAGTTGAAGACTGAGAAAAAATTTCTTTCGTCTTTTGGGTATTTTGTGCAGTATTGCAGGTGGACCTTAGCGCATAGGACTGCAGGTGGACCTTAGCGCATAGGATTACAAAAGAAATGAGGCTATGAAAGTCCTTTTATAAATATAGACAAAACAATTTTCTCCATTTGATAGTGACTTGTCACAGTGCATCAAAAGGAGGTTTTTAAACACTTTCAGATGGTGGCCCACTTTACATTAAATAAAAATTGTTTCGAAATTTGCATGATGAGTGAGAGAATTTGGTGGTTGTTACAATTGTCTGAAGAATTGAAGAATTGTGATGCCTATTGCAATTGCAAGAAAGATGAAGTTTGAATCTCATAAGGTTCACAGAGAGTATTTTTTTTAATTTTCTAGTTTTTTCAAAAAATACAAACAATATTTATTGTATTTTTTAAGTTTGGTGGGATTATATCATCGTGATGTTCAATATATTAGCTGTGGCTGAGAATTGAATCAATAACTTCGTATTAAAAAGACTTTAACAAAATACCTAATCACCATTTATCCAAAATTCAGTAAACTACCAACAACAATTTTTTACCACAATCAATTTTGAAAATTTTATAAATGTTTGCGAGATGTATAAGAATGATGTTTGAACCTACTGCGAGGACTTATTGAGACACCTTGTCAGCGTTCGAATATTTTTAAATATGCGTTTTATGAACTTCTGAATCATCATGACATCAAGAAATATTTTTAATATGCGTTCGATAGTGACTTGTCCAGAATCATCATAACATCAAGAAATTCGAAGTTCTGAAATCACGCAGAGTCTTCACAATATAGATAAGGAGTAATTTCTTGAATCTTTGTGCATTGTTCATAAGGGTAATCTTTTTGGAAAACCTCCGCAACCTTCGTGATCATCACAGTGCAAAAATTATCTTTGCCAACTGGAAATGGATAAAATACTTGAGGAACCTGCATATTGTTCACAACATCTAGAAATTTTGATGCTTTAAAAGGGATACACATACTTTTCAAATCACTTGGTGCAGAAAGGAACCATCGATACATACCTCTAGGTTTTCATAGAGATTACTCTTTTCTATAGATACAAAATGGTGTGGCTTTCCCAACCTGATCTTTTATGTCCCCTGCAAACTTCATTTTTGTGTCCCCTGGAAAGATAGATGTTATCTTTTAGATAGCTACAAATTTTTCAATTTTATTTTAAAAAACTAAAAGCGAAAGACTTGCAAAAATATAAGAAAAAGACTTATTAATTTAAGGTCTTACCTAGGTAAAAATTATAAAGAAAAACATTAACCGTGCGGAAAATCCTAAGAATGAGAAAAGTACTTCTTATCATAAAATTTGAAATAAAATTATTATAAAAATTATGCCAAAACTTTAAATAGATTAAGGAAGGATAAGTCTCTAGTTTTATGAATATGGGAAGATTGTTGTGAGGTCCCACACATTCAAATTACGAATATGTATAAATTGATTATTCAAATAAAATAAACTTTTAGAAGCTCAGTGATTAATTAGTCTTTTTGAAGAATCATCTCTATCTTAATAGATTTGTTAATTGGATTTGTCATTACATTCAATAAAGTTCAGATTTGAATATACCCAAATTCATTTTAAACAAACCTTAAAAAAATAATTCCCTACCTATATTGATGATGCAGGAGCATTTAGTTTACTAGTCAAGACGAAAAGAAAGGTTGTTTGGTTTGTGAAGAGGAACTAAGAGGAATTTGCTGATTGAACAATGTATTTGTTTTTTTTCTTTTTGTTTATGTTGTTTAATTCAATAAAGAACAGTACATAGGAAGGTAGAGGATTAATTAGGTAAATTGTTGCAAGTAATTAGTTTCATTTTCATGTTAATAACACAAGACAATAACAATTTCTGGAACTAAAAATGTGTAACCAACAGAATGTCACCAACAGCAGTTGGAAGAAAACATTTCCATACAGTCATTTAAAAAAGGAACACAACACAATTGTAAGGTTCTACTTTTTGGAGAGTAAGTGAAAAAGCTAATAAAATATATCTCTGAGCACACACACATTTCTTTCCAGCATCTTGTGACTGTTTAACTATCTACATGTCATTCTGTTGATTTCCAGTAACAGTAAAAGTCTAGTCATTGTTTTATTCTACAAGCATATACACATACATGTGTTTCGAATTGCATTGATTCAAGGAGGCCTACGAAACCAAATGAATTGCAAACATAACTCAAGAACGCGTTGCAGAAACAGGGACATACAAACCCCGAAGATAACAAGTATACAAACGCAGAGGAGTCTAGGACTAGTTGTGTAATTCGAGCATTAACATACAGATAAGTCACAAGCATTACCGAATAACAAACCAAGCAAAATATTTATGTATGCCTCAAGAGTAAACCCATTGTTTCATTTATAAAATAAGTGCCAGAAATCTCTGTTCAGTCATACACACTTTCAAAACCTCGTTCAAATAATTATACAGTCCATACAATAACATCTTACAAGTTCGAGGGTAACATAGTGTGTAGGCCTAGAGACCCTAAGGCGAGTCCTATAGCAATTAACCAACAGAACAACTGTGCAAACCAATGGCTTGTGACTTCATACAGTCGACGGCTGAAGAAATCTTTGAAACAAGAATTACATAATCTTAGCCTACAACAGTGAATACAAGTGACAAGAAAAATAGGGAATGACCCTACCGGGTCAAGCCAGAGTCTCGAAGAGCCGAAGTCGGAAACCCTCTAGGTCATTATACCTACAACGACAAACATTAATCAAAGCTCATGAGTATTGAGTGGCAGAGTAAGTTAAGAATATAAGGAAGAACAAAACCTGGGTTCGAAATTACGTGACAGAAACAAGCTGTGGTCATGGCAGTCCATTAGGGCTACCCTGCTCGCAGAGGAGAAAAAACATCAGTCAACTAAGGGAAAAGAGGAGATAACTAATAGCATAGAATTGGAGAACTTACCTTTGCATCACTGAAGAAGTCGAATCCGAGAATTGCAACCGCATCCTGTACAAAACCGATGGAAGACGACCAGGGACTCAGCAATTGTTGCCTAGAAATATTCAAGAATGGAAAGAGTCGCATTATCCAGTAAACAACCGACATTAGCATCACACACAGAGAAAACTCAGAGTTTAACTAGCAAACTACAGTGTCACAACTCCCCACAAGAATAAGTGTTGATAAAGCAACGTGATCGAAATTAACAGGTTCAACAAAGGTTGATACTAGATGGAAGATGACATTTTTAGGTCAAGGGCCGAACCAGAGCACAGTAAGAGCTGAAAAATCACACAGAAACAACGACAACATATCAAAATGCAGAGCTCTCAAACTCAACAAACACGCATGAAAATGACCAGCGTTAGGGTTTGATCTCCCATACAAAGGTGGGGTTGACAATCCCAAGAGGTGGACACTTGCCCATCAACTGTAGTGCAAAGTACCAACCATAAGTACAAAACCAAAAACTAATTTAAAATCATTACAATCAACCATTGGATGAATCAACATTGCATGTAATCCAATTGCTATCATTTAATTCCATTTATTTAAGCATTATTAACTTTGGGTACTATGATAAGGTGGGTTGGACCGATCAATTGGTATCAGAGCAGGAAGTTGAAAGAGTCAGGATATGGAAGTTGGAAGATGAGGACGTGGAAGAGGTGTGCGTAGAGTAGCAGCTGAAGGATTGAGGGAAGAATTAAGGATCCTTACTGCTCGTTTGGAGGCAGGAAGGAAAAGGGATCCAAAAATAGGAGATAACAGTGAGGAAGAAGCCACAATTACAATAGACGGATCGGATGAGGAAGGGTCAGAGATGAGGCTATTGAGGTTTGTTTTGTTGGCTAGTAGTAAACCCAAACCAGAGATTCCTAACTACGATGGCAGTTTGTCCAGAGAAGTTCTATTGGACTGGATAAGCGAGTTGGACAAGTATTTTGAAAGTGAATAGATAAGCGAGGACCGAAGAGTCAGGTTCGCTACAACTAAATTGAAGGGGCACGCAGCCCTATGGTGGGATAGTGTCCAAGCAGAGAGAAGGAGAATGAACAAGCTACCGATAAAGAAGTGGTCAAGGATGGTGGCCAAGCTGAAAGGCAGATTTCTGCCTAAGGATTACCAAGTTCCATGTTATTGACAAGTGAAAAACTTAAGATGAAAAGGGATGACAGTAAGGGAGTATACAAAAGAATTCTACCAGGTGAACTTGAGATTTGGTTATACCGATGACACTATGAAGAAGACAGCAAGATATGTAAACGGTTTGAGACTGGAAATACTGGATGAAATTAGTATTCTTTCCCTGAGAAACATAGAAGAAGTTTATCAGAGTGCTATAAAGGTTGAAGAAAAGATTACTAGAAAATAAAATGCTAGGAGAGGACAGGGAACTAGCAAAGAATGAGGACAGTCCTATGGCAGAGGACAAGGACAGTCCTATGGCAGAGTTCAAACTGCTAGTAATAACGAAGAGGGCAGTAGCTCCAAGGCTTTAGGAACAACAAAAAAAGGAGATAGCACTAAAGGTGGCAGGCCATATCAACGAGGAAGGTGGAATGGCCAAGGTAGAGGAGCTAATTACCAGTGCTACAGGTGCCACAAATGGGGGTGCAGATCTTTTGAATGCCCTGAAGCAGAGCAAGCTAGTCAGAGGGGAACATTTGTTGCACAGCTTGAGGAAGCTGAGGCACCACGCCAAGAAGCAGAAAATGTGGCTGAAACAAAGGAGGCCTTGGTTCTAAATAAAGTATTGCTGAAGTGAGCCAAGGAAACAATTGAATAGACCCAATGGAAAACACTATTCCGGACAATTTGCAAATCACATGGAAAGTGCTACAAATTGACTATTGAGAATGGGAGTACAGATAATTTGGTTGCCACCAAGATGGTGGAGAAGTTTGGATTGAAGCGGCTTAAGCACCCTACCCCTTACAAGGTTTCGTGGTTGCAGAAAGGCCACCAGCTATTGATTGATGAATAGTGTGAGGTTGAATTTAACATTGGTAGGTACAAAGACAAATTTATTTGTGATATTGTGCCAATGAACGTGTGTCACATACTGTAGGGAAGACCATGGCAGTATGATCGGAAGGTGGTACATGATGGGAAAACGAACTGCTACAAGTTTGTTAAGGTTGGAATCAAGCATATGCTTGTACCCATCAAGGAAGAGGAGACAACAGAAGCATGTAGGACGAAAGCATTGTTCGTAAGTGGAAAACACATTGTGAAACAGATCGAGGAAAACGAAGTGAATTATGTTATTTTTAGGAGGGCAAAGACAGTGTTGTTGCACACAGAAATGCCTGAATTGCCTGCAAAAAATCAAGAGATTCTGCAGGAATTCAGAGACATTATAGTTAATGATTTGCCAAACAAGTTGCCTCCCAAAAGAAGAATTAGTCATCATATCGACTTCATACCCGGAGCAAGCTTACCAAATAAGGCAGCATATCAAATGAGCCCCAAAGATAATGAAGAGATCAGGAAATAGGTGTAGCAGTTGCTAGATAGAGGGCTGATAAGGGAAAGCTTGAGCCCTTATGCAGTACCAATAGTTCTCGCTCACATGAAAGGAGGAGAATGGCGAATGTGCATGGATTCATGGGCCATCAACAAATCACCATTAGGTACAGGTTTACCCTACCAAGGATGGATGATATGATGGACTGCCTAAGTGGGGCAACATACTTCACGAATATTGATCTGAAGAGTGGCTATCATCAGATCCGGATCAGAGAAGGAGATGAGTGGAAGATAGCCTTCAAGACTAATGAAGGGTTGTACGAGTGGTTGGTCATGCCGTTCGATTTGAGTAATGCCCCTAGTACTTTTATGAGGTTGATGAACGAAATGCTGAAAGAGTTCATCGGCAAGTTTGTGATAGTGTACCTTGATGACATATTGATTTCCAGTAGGACTAAAGAAGAGCACGTTCAACATGTTCGAAGAGTGCTGGAGAAATTATAGCAAAATAAACTGTTGATAAATTTGAAGAAATGTACTTTCCTACAAAGGGAACTGGTTTATTTGGGCTTTGTAATTCCAGAAAATGAATTGAAGATGGATCCAGAAAATATTGTAGCAATTATTAATTGGCCATCTCCGAGAATCTTATTCGAGGTACGTAGTTTTCATGGGCTGGCGAGTTTTTATCACAAATTTATAAGAAACTTTAGTGAAATCTGTGCACCTATGCTGGACACCATCAAAAAGGTCATTCAACCCTTTTGTTGGACCAAGGCAGCAGAGGACAACTTTTAGCCGATTCTAAGGTTACCAAATTTTAATAAGCTTTTCTAGGTTTGATGTGATGCAAGTGGTATAACTATTGGTGCTGTACTCAACCAAGAATACAAACCTATTGCATTTTTCAGCGAGAAACTGAAAGAAAGTAGGCAAAAATATTCCTCATATGACAAGGAATTTTATGTTGTAGTCCAAACTTTAAAGCATTGGAGACACCACCTATTGGGGAATGGATTTGTGTTATTTTCTGATAATTCAGTGCTGCAATATGTAATGCAACAACACAAATTGAACCACAAGCATGCCAAATGGGTGGAGTATTTGTAGAGTTTCACCTTTGTGTTGAAACACATCAGCAGGCGGGCCAATGAGGTGGTAGATGCATTGAGCAGAAGAGCCTTTCTCTTATAGGAAAGTACAATACAGGTGTTGGGTTTTGAGCATTTGAAAGATTTGTACCAGACTGAAACATATTTCAAAGAGGCCTATGAAGCCTGTCAAAATCCCGTGCTGAGGAACAAAGTTCCATGGTTGGACTACAACTTGTAGGAGGAACTACTGTTTAGAGGGGGACAGTTATGTATTCTTGATTGTTCGATGAGAGAAAATATTATACGGGAGAAACATAGTGGGGGTCTAGCCAGACATTTCGGCATAGAAAAAACTTTGGAGTAGCTCGGACACTTCTATTACTGGCCAGGAATGTGAAGGGATGTGCATCGGTATGTGAATAGGTGTAAAGTCTGCCAACTAGTGAAGGGACATAGCCAAAACACTGGAATTTACACACCACTGCCTGTTCCAAGTAGACCATGGGACTCAGTTAGCATTGACTTTGTCTTAGGACTGCCTAGAACACAGTGAGGTTATGAATCAGTAATGGTGGTGGTAGACAGGTTTTCGAAAATGGCGCATTTCATCCCTTGTCGAAAAACTAGTGATGCCACTCACATAGCTCACCTATTTTTCACAGAGATTGTTAGATTACATGGAATACCCAGATCTATTGTTTCTGACAAGGAAGTAAAATTCACGGGACACTTTTGGCGCACACTGTGGAAGAAGTTGGACACACAATTGAACTTCAGTTCTACATATCATCTATAGACTGACGGGCAGACAAAAGTGGTGAACAAGAGTTTGGGGAACTCGTTATGGAGCTTGGCTGGGGAAATTCACGGTTATGGGATCGTGCGCTCGCTCAAGTAGGATTCACTTATAACAATTCACCGAACCGCAGCACCGGACACATTCCATTTCAGATCCTTTACGGTATGTATCCTCGTGGAGTACATGAACTGTGGGATCTGGGAAAGTTGGAGAAGAGAAGTGCTGATGGGGAAGATTTTGTTGAAAGCTATGAGTGAACTACATGAACAAGTGAAATCAAAGTTGCAGGACAACATTTAGAAATACAAACAATAGGCAGATCTAAAGTGGCGAGAAGTCCAATTCAATGTAGGTGATGAATTCCTTGCACACTTACGCAAAGAACGGTTTCCTAAGGGCACGTATAACAAGCTAAAATTCAAGAAGATTGGTCCTTGCAAGATTTTGCATAAATTCTCAACCAATGCTTATGAGATATAGTTTCCACTAGATATAGGCATATCACCTATTTTCAATGTGGCAGACTTGTTCCCATATACTGCCAACCAAGAGGAAGACAGTGTGGTACGGCCAGAACAGGATACCCAAGTTGGAGACAGTTCTTGGATGAGGCACATGCCTTCAGCTCAACCCCATGAGATCGAGAAGATTCTTGACACACAGGTAGCCAAGAGGATTCGCAGGAAGGAGTATCTATGATACCTTATCAAGTGGAGGAACTGTCCAATCGAGGATAGTTCATGGATCGATGCAGCACAGATACAGATTCTGTGGAGGAGCTCATGGAATGAGGCATGAATTTTTCTTACCCCAGGAGCCTGATGCAGGAGCATCTAGCTGACGAGTCAGGACGAAAGGAAAGGCTGATTGGTCTCTAAAGAGGACAAAAGAGAAATTTTCCGATTGAACAATGTATTTGTTTGTTTTCTTTTTGTTTATGTTTTTTAATTTAATAAAGAACAGTACATAGGAAGGTAGAGGATTAATTAGGTAAATTATTGCAAGTAATTAGTTTCATTTTCATGTTAATAACATAGGACAATAACAATTCCTAGAACTAAAAATGTGTAACCAACAGAATGTAACGAAGAGTAGTTGGAAGAAAACGGTTCCATACAGTCATTTAAAAAAGGAATAGAACAAAATTATAAGGTTTTACTTATTGGAGAGTAAGTGAAAAAGCCAATGAAATATATCTCTGAGCACACAGAAATTTCTTTCCAGCGTCTTGTGACTGTTTAACTATCTACATGTCATTATGTTGATTTCTAGTAATAGTAAAAGTCTAGTGATTGTTTTATTCTACAAGCATATACACATACATGTGTTTGGAATTGCATTGATTCAAGCAAGCCTATGAAACCAAATGAATTGCAAACATAACTCAAGAACACGTTGTAGAAACAGGGACACATAAACCCTAAACCTAACAGGTATACAAACGTAGAGGAGTCTACGACGAGTTGTGTAATTCGAGCATTAACATATAGATAAGGCACAAGCATTACCGAACAGCAAACCAAGCAAGATATCCAGGTATGCCTGAAGAGTAAACCCATTGTTTCATTTATAAAATAAGCACGAGAAATCTCTGTTCAATCATACACAGTTTCAAAACCTCGTTCAAATAATTATACAGTCCATACAATAACATCTTACAAGTTCGAGGGTAACATAGAGTGTGGGCCTAGAGACCCTAAGGCCAGTCCTACAACAATTAACTAATATAACAACCTTGCAAACTAATGGGCTATGACTTCACACAGTCGACGACTCAAGAAATATTTGAAACAAGAATTACATAACCCTAGCCTACGACAGCGAATACAAGTGACAGGAAAAATAGGAAACAACCCTACCAGGTCTATCCAGAGTCTCGAAGAGCGAAATTCCAAAACCCTCCAAGTCATTATACCTACAACGACAAACATTAATCAAAGCTCGTGAGTATTAAGTGGTAGAGTAAGTCAAGAATAGAAGGAAGGAAAAAACCTAGGTTTGAAATTACCTAACAGAGACATGCTGTAGCCATGGAAGTCCATTAGGGTTACCATGCTCGCAGAGGAGAAAAAACATCAGTCAACTGAGGGAAAAGAGGAGATGACTGAAAGCATAGAACCAGAGAACATACCTTTTCATCGCTGAAGAAGTCAAAGTTGAGAACTGCAACCGCATCCTGAACAAAACTGAGGGAAGATGACCAGGGACTCAACAAGTGTTGCCTAGAAATATTCAAGACCGGAAAGAGTCGCATTATCCAGAAAAAAACTGACATTAGCACCACACACAGAGAAAACTTAGAGTTTAACCAGCAAACTACAATTTCACAACTGCCCACAAGAATAGGTGTAGATAAAGCAACGTGAACGAAATTAACAGGTTCAACAGAGGTTCATACCAGATGGAAGATGACATTTTCAGGTCAAGAGCCGAAGCAGAGCATAGTAACAGCAGAAAAAACACACAAAAACAGCTGCAGTATATCAAAACATAGAGCTCTCAAACTCAACAAATGCACATGCAAATGACCAGCATTAGGGTTTGATCTCCCATACCAAGGCGGGGTTGACAATCCCAAGAGGTGGACACTTGTCCATCGACTATAGTGAAAAGTACCAATCATAAGTGTGGACCCCAAAACTAATTTAAAATCATTAGAGTTAATCGTCAGATGAATCAACATTGCATGTAATCCAATTGCTATCATTTAATTCCATTTATTTGAGCATTATTAACTTTGGGTACTCTGACAAGGTGGGCTCGACCCATCAATTGATTTTTTATTCATGTATTAAGCTAAATTATTTCTCACAACTCACCAATATATGAATTGGAAGCCATAAATTTCCTTATTTATAATTTTAATATCAATTTATAAATAATTTTGTATCCAAAATTTTAAGTCTACCTAGTTTCATTTAGTAGTCCTATTTAATTTCTTTTCAAATGCATACCTTCTTCTTTTTGTGCATTCATCTATGATTTTTCTCATGAATAATTTTTAAAAAATGTCTAGTTTTATTTTTAGATGAATATTTTCTCGAGTCAATATATTTATTTACATTATTTCTTTTTAATTTTATAATTTTATAGGGTTTTAACTATTATATGAAACGTGATATTTAATATTTTGTATTGATGGTAATTTTTTAAATTGTTATTTGTCTAAAAAAAATTATAATAAATATATAAGTTAAGAAATGCAATTTTCTAATTCAAGATAGTTTTTAGGTATTGATTATGGTAAACTTCATATAAATAACTACCCAAAGGTCAAATTTTATTAATCTCTCAATTAATTATCTCTAGGGTATATATATGAATTGTTATAAAACCAACTCACAAAAAGACAGAAAAGATAGATAAACGCCTTCAAAATAAGCCTCTTCGAGGGGGCAACCTCCTTTACATTATACAAATGGACAATACTTTGATGATAAAAATTACAAAACCTCTTTTCTATATATAGGAGTCTAAGGGATTGCAATATAATCAAATCTGACCTAAAAATAATAATATAAGGACAGAAAAATAACAATAGTGGTCTTCTATGGGGCACAATAATAACAATATGAGGACAATAGGGGCACAACAATAACAATAAGGGATACAATGACAACAGTAATGTGTGAATCACTAGTATTATAGGGACCTAACATGTCCCTCTCCTTCAAAAAAATGTTGTCTACAACACTTGAGTAGTTATGGATGCTTGTTTATAAAATTCTCACCCTCCCATGTGGAATCTTCAACGGGTAAGTTCTTCCACCTGATGAGATACGTTGAAATTGATCAATTTCGTAGCTGTCAAGTTCTTGTTTCTTTGACTGATTCAAGTTCAAATATGATTTTCCCTTCCTCATCAAGTTGTGGCAATATTGTTTGAACTAGAAGCTTGTCACCTATAACCTTCTTTGAGCATGACACATGGAAAACTAGGTGCACTCAGGAAGCTGCAGGAAGCTCCAATTTGTATGCCATAGTATCTATCTTTTACAACACCTTGTATGGACAATAATACTTTGGTGATAATCTATTATCCTTCTTAGCTTGCTTGAGGGAAATTTGTTTATATGGTTGTAGCCGTAGGAATACCCAATCACCTACCTCAAAACTTCTTTCATTGTGATGTTGATTTTCCTGCTGTTTCATTCTATTCTGTGCCAAGGTGAGGTTATCCTTTAAGAGTTGGAGAACTTGTTGTTGATGCTCGATGTGATCTTCCACTGCTTGAACCTTAGAGTTTTCTCTTAAATATGATGTGATGGATGGTGGATGATATCCATAAAGTGCCATAAATGGAGTCATTTTTTTGCAGTATGGAAGGAAGTGTTATACCACCATTCAGCCAAAGGCAACCATTTGACCCATTGTGTCAATTTATCAGATACAAAGCAAAAAAGATATCCTTCCAAACATTTGTTTACTATCTCAGTTTGACCATCACATTGAGGATGATAAGATGAGCTATGAGCTAACTGAGTACCAAGACAATAAAATAATTATTTCCAAAAAATTCCAGTGAAAATGGGATCTCTATCACTTACAATAATCTTTGGGTTTCCATGTAGCTTTTGAATTGTTTCCATAAATGCAGTAGAAACTATACTCGCTTTAAATGGATGAGATAATGCACAAAAGTGTGCATACTTGGTAAGTTTGTCAACTACCACCATGGTAACACTCTTTCCTTTAGACTTGGGTACTCCTGTGATAAAATCCATTGAAACCACCTCCCAATGTTGGCTTGGAATGGATAAAGGTTGTAAGAGAGGTGGGGTATTAATTATTTCAACTTTAATTTTTTTGGAAACCAAACATTCCGCCACAAACTTTTGAATATCTGATTTAAGTCCATCCCAAAATAATTCCTTCTTAATCCTATGGTAAGTTTTTAGAAATCTAGAATGCCCTCCTAAGGGAGAGTTGTGCAATTCCCTAAGAATCTTTTGTTTGAGTTGGGAATTCTTACATAGGTATAACTAATCTTTGTACCATAACAAATCATTTTTCCAGCGAAATGTATGAGATGTACTAGAATCTTCTTGTATCTTTTGAATGAGTTCCCACACTTCTTCATCACTCTTCGATTCATTTTCTTCATTTATCCAATCTAGTTGGATAATAGAAATGGTGCAAAGAAATGCTTCCACATCCTCATCCTTTCTCGAGAGTGCATCTACCACAAAGTTTTGCTTCCCTTTTTTGTAGATGATTTCAAAATCATAACCCAACATCTTTGTGACCCATTTTTGCTGCTCTTCTAAAGATAATCTTTGTTCTAAAAAGTATTTAAGACTATCATGATCTATTTTTACCTTGAAGTGTCTTCCCATTAGGTAGGGTCGCCATTTCTTAAGTGCATGTAGTATTGCCAAAATTTCCTTCCCATAAATAGCTTTGTGTAAATTCTTTCCTTTGATTAGATGACTTTTGAAAGAAATGGGTCTTTCTTCTTGCATTAAAGCAACACCAATTCCATTTCCTGAGGCATCACATTCCACAATAAAGGTTTTTGTGAAGCCTGGTGTAGCTATGACTGATGCTTGGCACATTGCCTCTTTAAGATGTTCAAAGGCCTCCGTTGTTTCTAGAGTCCATGAAAATGAATCTTTCTTCAATAATCTTGTTACAGGTGTTGCTATTCTCCTATAATTCTTAACAAACTTGCGATAATACCTTGTCAACCAAAGAAACCCTCGTAGATGCTTTATGGATGTGGGGATTTTCCATTCCTTAATGGTTTTAATTTTGCTAGGGTCTACCTTAACACCCTCATGAGATACAATATGACCTAGATATTCCACCTCTTGTACTCCAAAGAAACATTTGGAGCTTTTTGCATATAATTGTTTCTCCTCCAATAGTTTGAGCACCCTCTCAACATGTTCAACATGATCCTTCCAAGACTTGCTATAGATTAGTATATCATCAGAAAATACTAACACAATTTTTCTAAGGAAAGGTTTGAAAATGGAATTCATCAAACCTTGAAATGTAGAAGGTGCATTGGTAAGGCAGGCATGACCAAAAATTCATAATGACCCTCATGAGTTCTAAATGTTGTTTTTGGAATGCCCTTGGTCTTCATTTTGATTTGATGATATCCTGAACGAAGATCCAACATGGTGAAGTAAATTGATCCATTCAATTCATCCAATTATTCATCAATGACACGAATGGGAAATTTATCTTTAATAGTGAGCTTGTTGAGCTCCCTATAATATGGACACATGTGCCATGATCCATCCTTCTTTTGAACCAATACTACTAGAGTAGAGAAAGAACTTTGACTAGGTTGAATTATACCAGCCTTTAGCATTTCTGCAACCATATGTTCAATTTCACTCTTTTGGGCATAGGGATATTTGTAAGGCGTGATGTTTGGAGGAACACTTCCTCAAATCAAATGAATAGCATGATCATGATCACAAATAGGTGGGAGGCCTTTGGAGTCTCAAATACCTTGGAATGATTGTTCAAGGCTTTTTGGATATCTGGAGAAATAGATGATTTCGATGTGGGAAACTTTAGTGAACATAACTGTGCAATTATGCCTCATTTCTCTTTCTTTAGAAGCTTTGCATTCCATCAGAGTTGATTATCCTTCCCAGTTTCCTTGCGATACCCCTTAATTCAACTTCCTTTCCTTCTGAAGAAGATTTCACGAAAAGTTCTTGAAAATTGAAAGCTATTGTACCCAAGGATTGTAGCCATTGGACTCCTAGTACAACATGAGCACCACCCATTGGAATGGAAAGCATTGGGCTATTCAATACATATTCTCCCATCGATAGCTTGATATTATGGCACTCTTCGAAGCAAGTTATGGTTCCTCCAATTGCAAACATCGCTTGACACTCTAGTGCTAGATATAGGAAGCAATTCAATTCCTTGGCTATATCTTACAATGAATAAAATTATGGGTACTACCCGTATCAATCAACACTATTACCTTTTTCTTCTTGATATGCCATTCTATCATGATAGTTTGAGGAGTGGTAATTCCAACCAATCCATTACAAGATATGGTTGGATTCATTTCTTCTTTCTCTAGGGTTTTTTCATGGTGTATATCCTCTTCTTTTGATGCTTCATATTATTTTTATTCCTCCTCTTCACAATCTATGTTAAATAATTTCTTCTCAGCACACTTATGACCTTTAGTGTATTTGCTATCACAACTGTAACAAAGCCTTTTTTCTATTTTTTCTTCCAATTTTTTTGGTGTCAACCTTGTAGGTTGTGGATGGCTAGGGGCAACAACACTTCATCTTTATCATTGTGAGTGGTAGGCTTCCTCATTGCCATAATTTTGCTTTCCATTTTTCTTGCCAACATCAATGCCTTCTCCAATGAATCAGGTTTCCAAAGGTGAATCTCATGTTAGATGTTATCCTTTAAAGTACCTATGAAGACATCAATCCTATGCTCCTATGGAATATCTTTTACCCTTATATTAAATTTTTGGAAGTCCTTAATGTGCTCCATCATTGAACCCTTTTTTTGAGATTTATCAATTGGCTAAAAAAATTGTTTCTTTTTGTATCCTCATAATGTGCTACCATTTCATTCGTAAAAATATCCCAAGTGACAATTCATTTACGAGAGAAAAGCCATTGATAACATACAAACTGATTTGGTTCCAAATATAAAGTTTCAATGCATACCTTTTGTGTGTTTTGGACATTATGGAGATCAAAAAATTTCTCCATCTATAGTATCCATGTTGCGGGATCCTTGCCATCAAAATTTCTCATATCGATCTTTGGAACATGTTGGTTCTTCGATCCAATGTTAGAGTCTAAGAAATCATGATTACCATTTATTCTATTCTCATCATGAGTTTCCTTTACTACTCTTTCACTGTTAGTAATCATTTCTTGTATAATTTTTGTCAAATATTCCATCTCAGCTTCCATGCCATCCATCTTAGCTTCCACAACATTCATCTTAGCTTCTACGTATTTCTTTAAGCCATCCATTTTAGCTTCCACACCATACATCTTAGCTTCTACATATTTCTTTAAACCATCCATTTTAGCTTCTGTCACTTTTTGTGCGAGTGAAATTTGTATCACTTGTTCTCATAATTTTGATATATCATGTTGCATTTCTTCCTGTTCTTCATGAGTCATGCTAGATATTTTAGGTTGCTTACTAGGTATTTCCATTTCCTTTCATCGGGGCATCAATTACTAATAATAATGTTTCACTATGCCCTTTGAATTCCTTCAAACTAATTTTTCAAACCAAACTTATGCAAAATTAAAAAAAAAAAAACTACACACCTTTTTTTCACTTTGTAGGAGCTTGATATTGAACAATTGTAACTCTGTAATTTCGGATCTTGAAGGCCTGAAATTCCAACCTGAAGTATCCCTTTGTGCCCTCTTCCTAATGCCACCAATCTAATTGAAATTGGATTCTCCAAGAAAGAGTTATGCCCCACCTCCCAAGATGACCTGCTTATATACTTGTTTAGTAGAGCGAAATTGTACGAAGTGCCACGTGTTACTGTTTCGATCTTCGGACCTAAAAAAAACACAAATAATGGTACAGTCCATCCTCTTCCTGTATCTTCTTACGAAATTTCAATCTAATGCTTAGAGAGAAAGTTATGACAATTTTCCCAAGGTCACCTGTTTAGAATGAAATTTGGGAGTTTGCAAAAACTCTAACTTCCTTAGATTATATCTCTGAAAATATACTGAGAAAAGATTTGAAATTTGGACCCACGCTTCACCAATAGTTCAGCTCAAATGGGTTTTAATTTTTGAGTCTGAACCGATGTAGAAACAATATTATAGCGAAAATTCCATGATGACCTGCTTGAGATGAAATTCTGGAGCTTACAAAAACCATAACTTCCTCAGATCATAGCTCTGAAAATATATCAAGACAAGATATGAAATTTGGACCCTAGGTTCAGACCGATTTCTTTTCAAATGGGTTTTTTTGTTTAGCTTCTAAAACTCCATAGCGAAAACGTGATAGCGAAAATTCCACGATGACCTGTTTGCAGCAGCGAAACCCTAGAATCCAAAGCTCCAATACCAAATGTTATGAAACCAACTCACAAGAAAATAGAAAATATAGATAAACGCCTTCAAAATAAGCCTCTTTGAGGGGGAAACCTCCTTTACATTACATGAATGAAGAATTCTTGGATGATACAAATGATAGAACCTCCTTTCTATATATAGGAGTCTAAGGGGTCACAATATAACCAAAGCCGACCTAACAATAATAATATAAGGGCACAAAAATAACAATAGTGAGCTTCTATTGGGCACAATAATAACAATATGGGGACAATAGGGGCACAACAATAACAATAAGGGATACAATGACAATAGTAATGGGGGAATCACTAGTATTATAGGGACCTAACATGAATGAACATAAAGTTAACAATTATGTATAGTATGAGATAAGTCTTTGTTATTTTTATCCTTGGATCATTCAATAGGATTAAGAATTTTTAGTTGAAATTATTGACACTATATCTTGGTGTAAATAATTTAAAAAATATTTTCATAATATAATTATTCAACTATAAAAACCAAGGAAATTGTTTTATTATCTCTCCTGTAAAATTTTAATTATGCTATAACAAATCCTTATTAAAGTATGTTATTGATTTTGAGTTGTGTCACTTACATATTTATAGAAATGCAATCTTTTTATTCGATTAGATTATAGCATATAAATACATTAGTATAAGTTTAAATCAATAACTACTCTAAAAGGATACACACATCATTGTTTTTCTTGGAAAAATTTATCTCTATACTAGCAATAAGGAAATTACAATGCATAGATGTTATACAAAATTTAATAAAAAACCAACATTCCCCATTACCATACTATGATGTGTGATAGCTGCTATCAATTGATATGCATAGCATTGTCTATAGGTCCATAGGCTCATAGGACACCCCAAAACAATCCTTGTTAAAACCCCAAGACATTCAAGCACTCATAGAAGTTTCTTGTGGGTCTACCAGAAATCATAGCTAAATCAATTTTCAAAAATGTCAAATACACTCATTGATTCTATTAGTCCACAACATTAGCAAATATTGAACTTTCAAAAATAGTGAAATTATTCTGATTGAAAAAAATATCATTCACATCAAACCCAACCTAATAGAGTTTATTTTCCTCAACATCACAACATTGTATCTCAAGAGTGGTTATTTGAAATGTACTTGGGAAAGATAATATGGGGTACCTAGAAACGGTACCCAACGAGGAATGATAGATAGGTTTTTATATATGGAGGCCATTTCTAGTAAATAAGGTCAATGTAGTAATGTGAAAGAAATATTTTTAAGACAGATTATTAGAAGGTACCCACAAGGTTAGATAGAAATATATAAAGAACCAAAAAACAACGCAATGATCTTTCCAGTCAAGAATAATTGTAATTTCAGCAGGCATATCTTTTCGCATTCATTCCTTCTATAAGGAATGATCAATATTTTTACCATACTTAATTGGGTTCACTCTACATTATTATATTTGGTCTACATATTTTGATATTTCTAAAGAAAAGGATTTGACTCTCAAGCTTGAGGGATAATATTTTATATATTAGGGTAGAAAAGGATATTTTATCTATCAAGATTTACAACTAGTGGTATCAGATCTGTGACTTAGAAAATAATTGCTATCAACCCTTAAGCTTGAGACTTAAATCCTTGCCTTCTGAAATATCAAATCATATAAGCACACAAATGTAAAGAAATCCTATATATAATGGAGCAAACTCAATTATGATTCGCAAAACATTTCATTACATTACTTCTAATTCTTTATACAATTCTATCTAACTCAGTAGGAAATCTCTAGTGAATGAACAATCCAATAGGTGTAAATTTATAGTAAATCTTATCACAACTATTGTTTTCACACTACTGCATGGACCTCATTTAATATAAATGGCTTCCTGTAACATCCAACCCTTGTGTCCTAAATTATTGTAAACCTAAGCTGAGTTAAAGCTAGGTGTGATATTCTCCCTTGTTTGTTAAATGAATGTAAACCTAAGCTGAGGAAGGCTAGGTGTGATACCCTCCCTTATGGGTTAAACTATTCTAAACCTAAGATTAGAAAAGTCTAGGTGATATTTAATATTAAAATCAAATGTATTATTAAATAAATTAATAAAATAAATCACTTGGAGGGTGGAGCACCAAGAGAGAGGAGATTCCTACCAAATCCCATTGAGGAATGGGATAGAGATGAATCTTACATGATAAAGGTTCTAGATGTGATTCTAGACAAGCTTGGATGGATTGGAGATCCATCAGATGAATAGGAGATAAAGATTTATCGGACATAAAATATTTGCGGGAGATAAAGGAAATATTTTATGAGGAAAATTCTCATGGGAGATAAAGATGATCTTTTCTAAAAAAGACCTAGTCAAATGGAAAATCCATAAAAGCGAGATGGCGCTAATGGAAAATAAATCATGAAAGAGGCTATTAAATACCCATTGCATCAATGAATTAAGGAGAGTTGATCCTTGGCAAGAAGTTCGGTTCGGGGGGAAATCAGAGATGATTCATGGTTGGGTGGTGGTCTTCCTCCCTCTAAGTGATGGTTTTAGCTGGATTCACATGGGTGGAATGTTGTATGTTGGTCTCTTACCCTTTATGTGATTATTTTATTTGATTCAGTATTGGATATGTTACTCCGCCTTGGTTTATGTGTTAGTGTGATGCTATCTTTATTCATGTGTTGGATTCCATTTTTATGCCTGTGAATGAGTAGGATATCAAATGAATCTAATGGTGATCTTCATTACATTAGTGAAGGAACCTTTAATGTTATATGAAGCCTCTAGTTAACATGGCAAATAGTGGTAGATGCCTGCAGACTATTATGGTATAATGTAAGTAACATAATAGTCTATGATGGTTGGATTATCTATTGCGCATATACTCAATGAGGCTAGATTGCATTTTATTTGTTGCTTAGAAGTTATCTTATTATGGAATTGATGGAATATTACTATGCATGTGGTTGACTGATTTAATAGATTTTATATGGTTTATGCATGCATATTGTAATTAGGCGTGAGATACAAATGCATGGAAAACCATTAGGAGGTAAGTTCTATATAATCCAATGGACAAGGATTTCATTACCATGCATGTCACCAAAGGTTTCATGGCTGCATGTTATAGCTCCTTCTTCCCTTCCAACTGTAGTTGTGTTATGGAAATCATTTGATGAAGATGAGGTAATGTGTCTACGGTATAAAACTCCTTCCTGAAAGTGATATAGTAGTTCGACTAAGGGAAAGGAGAATGGAACCTTTACTATGTCTAGGGAAATTTTAAATTTTTTAGGGGATTTGGGCTTATTTTCTGGATAGGCCATGGAGGTTCGTTACAAATGGTATTAGAGCATAGGCTGAAACACTAAGGCCTATGGACCAATCCAACTTCACAACATTCTCATTAAAAAAATTTCATTTATGAAGATTCTATAATCCATAAAGGCGAAGTTTAAACTTAGAATATGGTCCTTGGCATTAAAGGAAAATTAGGATCCTTGAGCATGAATTTTCACGTGGTTATTGAGGGGTCAAATTTCATTTATATATATAATGTTATGACCTTTACAAAAAATAACTTAATTGTTACCTTGTGACATAATTATGAGGTTTGTTTAAGGATGGATTGAAATACTTTGGGGAAGCGCAGACATTCATATGCACACCATATAAAATAATATGATCATATAAAGCTGCTTGAAATGTTCCTCCTACGAAGCTAATAATAAGAAAAAAAAATAGGGTTATACGCCATCCTAAGGATATGTGGTTGTAATATTAAATCTATATATATATATATATATATATAGAGAGAGAGAGAGAGAGAGAGAGAGATATAGATATATAGATAATATATATATATATATATATATATATATATATATATATATATATATATATATATATATATATATATATATATATATATATATATATATATATATATATATATATATATATATATATATATATATATGGAAGATTATGTGACATCGAGAAACTTGACCAATTTTATATTAAAAGATATCAAGGCAAATATACACGGAATTTTTAAATTAAAGTGAAATTCATAGGCTGAGCACTGTAAAGTGTAGTAACAACACATGACTGCAATTCATTAATGCTTATTCAATGATGAAGAGGGAAGGCAGTTGTGACAAGCTAACCAGCCTGCTCCCACGACACTGTAGTTCTTTCCCTCCCTTCATATATGTTTTTCTCTGCAGCTACAGAAGGGTGAAAATATTTTTGCAATCGAAACTGCTTTGTTATAACGTCACTTTTACTAATCAGTAATGAATCTATTCGTTTGACGGTTCGAGAAAGATTCCATCCATTTCTATGTATTGTGTGTTATCCTTACTCTTGGGAATTCCCCGAGCCGAAGCCAGAATCATCAATTGATTATAACTTGAACTACACAAGAGGGTTTTGTGAGAGATTCAAATTGGCCAGAGGCAAGTAGAGCCTAGAGGCTTCCACTTAGGACTGCAAACTTCATGAGTTGACGAGATCAAGAAAAGTTGCCAGGACTTAGTTCCATGTTCTTCTGTGAATGATGATATTCTCTGCTATATTCTAGGTTTGATAAGATCGGGCCATCTTGGGTCTATGTTAGTTCTGTAATCTATCTTGGAGTATAGGGTGTTCTCATGATGAGGTGAGTGAGGGACTATTTATTCTAGTGTTGCCTTTTGGACTATTGATTGTTGACCGAATCAACGATCAACAAAATAAATGGATAAGGGTTATGCACTAGTCCCATGAACAAAATTAGAAGGTGAAAATGATGATGGAAGAAGGTGGGATATATTGAACCTTATCCTTGGCTTAGAATCATACAGGGATTCAGAAGCCTTGATCCAATAAAAAAAAGCCTCCCATCTAACTTCAAACATAAAAACATCATCCCGAGCATGCTACATTAAGAAAAGAATACTTAATGAATTAGTCTTAGTTTATAAACATTACCAAAAATGCTCTAGATCGATGTTTCCATTTTAAAATACTACCTTCCATGTATGAATTATCAAAAGGTGAATGTATACGAGTTGGTCGACAGTAAGGTTCTCAAAGCAGTAGTGATGTTTCCTTGAAAGGATTGAGGGAAAAAATAGAGCTTGTTGTTGCCTTTGGCAATATGAACTTTACTCATGTTGTTTCCTTGGTAAGACTGTTGTTTCATTATATTTATTTTGGGCCTATTTTAGCATCGTTTTAGAGGGATAAAGGAGGGATGGAATTTGGCCACAAATCCAACATTATTGTTCTAGAAAATATTGCCGAAACAACAATAGTGGTTTCTCCATTGGGTGATTGAAAGTACCAAACTAATGGATTGAACATGATTAGGTTAATATAATGATAATTATCATCATTGTCCATACATCGACCCTTGTGATGTGAAAGCATAATGCTTATCCTCATAGTCCAGGGAGGATTTTACATTCCTATGTGCATAAATAAGCCATATCGGTCTTGGATGAGCTATCTCGATCTCAAGCTGTGAGAGTCAACCCTAGGTATGAGGCTATATGAATAAGAAGGCTTACCTGCTAGTGTGAATGTGAGATAAGGAAGATCGTGCCATCACTTCCAATATGTGGAGATCGAATTGGTAGAAGGTGTTGAGCATTGCATATCCTTGTAGAGGCTTAATGCAGTTGGATGTCCCAAACTACAATAAGGTGGAGTATTAGAAAAACTACAACAATGACCAGAGGAGCTTAGTATATGAAAGGTAACTTATAAATCCATCATGGAGAAGGTTATATATGCAAATCAATATTTAATTTTGATCACTTACATAATCATGTATATGTAATAAAGATAAATAATAAGTGAGATCCTCATGAATGTTATTCTTTAATATTAGAAAAGTGGTTGTTGTGTTTTCTTCCTATGTACAAATTTGATGTATAGTCTAGATCTGTCGATTCCTCTGTGGCTCTTATTGTTACATTATCATACATGAATGTAGATCTACCAATTCCTCTATGGCTCTTACCCGAATGTAGATCTATCGATTCTTCTGCAGCTCTTACTATTAGATTTGTTGATTCCTCTGTGGCTCTCACTATTAGATCTATGGCTCTTACTGTGGCTCTTTACTGCAGAGATCTGTGGAGATCTAGAATACGATGCTAGGCAAAGATCTAAACTATGGCTTCTTTACTGCAGTTTATAGATCTGCGGCTCTTAACTTCTCTTCGGAAATCTTCTGTGGCTTCTCTTCGGCAATATTCTATACTCAGCAGGAGAGAAATCTCCAGATGGCTCCTAGCTTCGCGAATATAACTGTTGGCTCAGTTTTGTCCGCATGTGGGGGGTAAGCTCTTGCCCATATTGTCAGTGAAGCCCCAACTCCCACTGTCCAGGTGGTCTAGGCCTCACTCAATGAGGCTTTGAAGTTCTTTGAAAGTGCCCTAATCTACCAATTCAATGGTTCTTGGCCGCGGCTGACAGCTCTCCATAGTTGGATCTCGGAGGAATGGAAGCCTCTAATTCCTTATGCAATTAATATCTACCCATGTGCTAGGGTTTCTTTACAGTAGATTTTGAAAACCTTGAAAGGAGACAATGAATTCTAGATTCTGACCCTTGGTTTGGGGAAAAATCAAGCCTATTCATCAGGCCATGGAACCCATCATTTGATCCCTCAACAACAGTCATAACCTCAGCACTAGTTTGGGTGAGATTGCCAAACCTACCCTTGCATCTTTGGAATTTCTCTTCACTAAAAGCCATTGGAAATGCAATTGGGAAATTTTATTGTAGGTGCCCAGAAACAGAGGAATTTTCCAGAACCACCTATGCATGCATCTGTGTGGAAATGGACTTCAACGTTGGATTCCCAGCTAAAATACACCTAACAAGTAAAGACTATGTGTGGAACTAGAAACTCGATTATGAAAGTGTCCTCTTCAGATGTCGATCTTGCTTTGAGATAGGCCACCTAGCGAAAAATTGCCCAAAAGCCCCCCATAAAAAATATGCTAGAAAAAATCACCATAGATCTACATGGTGGGAAGGAGCACAAAAGGAACACTACACTATCATCAAAGAAGAATACTCTCGAGAAAACTATGAATCACAAGGAATCGGGAAAGAAAGAAACAACTCTCAAGACAAGCAAGGGGAAAGCCTTGCCCAATAAAAAAAGAGTGAACTCGACAATCTCTCAAGCATCAATAGTTATGAGGGTTCAAATACCACACAAAATAAATCTTCATTTAACAGCAAAGAAAATCTCCTAGACCAAACTTCTTCTCTAACTATCTTGAAAAGGACGAACACAATAGATCATGAAGCCAAGATACCAATGTCCCAAGAATCAGAAGAGATGAAGGAGATGCAAGATAAAGAAAGTTGGAAGACCGTAGAGAAAAAAAAGAAAGCTACAACACCAATCTCACTAAGAAGGATGAGGATCCAGACAATTAGAAACTAAGAAAGAAAATTATAGGTCTGATAGACCAATTTGGTCTCAGTGGACATCAACCATCATCATCATCATCATCATCATATATATGCATAAATAAAACGTATGAAAAATATATGGAATACTCTTTGAATAATTGTGAAAGCATATTGGAATAGTTATTGTGTTTCATGAAAAGAGGGCTAGTAGGCCATAAAAATCATATTGATTTGAGTTGTTTGAAAGCAATCACACTCCATGAGGGGCCTCAATGAGATTGTCGATGGTTGCTGGATGAACTGTATGGGAGTTGTTTGGCATCCACAGTGTTTTCTTTGACATACTTGTGGAAAGATGATACAAAAATAATTTCTCTGGAAGTTGTTGTTCCACAACAAGTCATTAATTCCATTTAATTACACAATTTATCTGCTAGAATATTCAACAACAACATGAAATCAAATAACTTTCACCATGAAAAAATTTGGGTTGTACCTTTTTTATTAAATAAAAAATATATATATGGTAGTCACTTATCTCGATTCCATTGTAATTATGTTGGTGTGAAATGCAATAGCTCATAAAAAATGATTTCTTAGTCTTGAAATCCCCCTTCGAAAATTTTGTAATGCATTTAAAATTGTCGCTTTTTATCTGAGAGAGACTAGATAGTCACCTAATGCTATAATAAAATTGATTGTTCAACGCATTCATAGATTGGTTCTAAATTTACACAAATCATATAAGATACTTAGGTTTAGTAATTTTTTGAATCAGTAAAATATGATAGTGTAATTCAATTACAAAACTTGTTTTCATGAAATAATATGTAGATTTAAAACTTCCTTTGGTTAACTATTTCTCATACCCATGTTAAGGTATGTGTCTTTGACCCAAGATAACCTATAGATAATTTCTCATTCAAACTAATATAATAATACCTCACATGCATTCAAATTCATTTCGTGCAATGACCATTTGTGTGTAGAGTATAGTAGTAACTGCATTGGAAACAACAAAATGTCAACCATTTGTAGTGCACTAGTTGCCTCCGAAAATGATTAGAATATAATATTATATCATCCATTGAATATTGGATGATATGGAAATTAAAGTTGACTTATAAAGCAAAGCGAACACTGGGCACTATTCAATTCCTATTTAGGGTTCAAGTTTCACTAAGGAAATACTCTTGCTTATACTTGTTCAATTTTCATTAAGGATATGGTTGTTCTTGTGCTCATGATATAATAGGAATAGATGTAAGGGAGGATCATGTTGATTGAAATTTTTTAATCTTATTGAAGTCACCTAGGATATTCTTGTCCTTGCGGAAAATTAAAGTCAGGAATGAAATAAATTATTCTAAGAGGTAAATAGCAATTTATGAAGTTAAGGCTATAGTCATCACATTACTTCAATTATAAATAAAGAAAATTGACACTAGTACAAGTACGATGTAGGGACTTGGCTAAATGAAGAGATGATGGTATAAAAGGGAAATGTTAAACCCTAGTAGGGTGTTATGCAATGAAAAAGGTTCTCATGAACAATGTTAAGAAATAAAGGGGAGGTAATGGCACAAATTCTTTTAATTTAGTCCTCTATACAATGCATTTTGGAGTTGGAATTGTTCAAAAAAGTGATTAAATAATGACAGGTTAACATATATACCAAGACCTATGCATTGGAAGGGCATACTAGTACCCATTAGCATCATTGACACAATAATATGTAAACCATGATAATTATTAAGAAGTAAGTTCTAATACTTCTTGATTGATTAGAAAAAAAGGACTGTGTTAAGCTTGTAAGTCACTCTTAAATAATATGAAATTATCTGTGGAAATACAGATAAGGTGTTGGGCTCAATACTTAACAAGTAGGAACCCTTCCAATTTAGGAATTGAGACACCTTCTAGATTCACCACTGAACTTATCATGCGGATAAGATTCTAATTGACAAGGAACAATGATTATGATTTACTATTATTCAAAAGTTAGTACTTGGTGGGTATTTATGTATACCTTCAACTGTGAAAGAAATTATCTTTTCAATGGAATGTGATGCAAGTATGTAGGAATTCACTTTTACATGTATAGGACTTTCAGTTGCTTGAATTATATCTAAGGTAATATTTAGCATAAATTATCATGTGCAAATGATAAGAAATCCAAGTGTACCACTCAAGAATATGATATGATTACACCAAGAGAGCTTGTGAGTATTGTGATGTTTCTTATTAGCATTGGGGTAATTGGCAAGTGTGGCCTACATTTAAGACATGGATACTGCTTGGTTTATTTTATAATAAACCTACCATCGTAGTTAAGCAGTGAAATTTTTTTAGCATACATGAATTATTAAGTGGTTATGATAAGGAACAACTAGATGCAAACTATGAGAAATTCACATATTTTAAACAATGGATTAATCACACATTGAAAGAGTTATAGTCACATTGGAGGATTAATTAAGTAGGTATTAATTCCTACTGCTATATGAAAATCCTTATAACTAAATCATTAAGGCCTACATAACTATCTTCCCTAAACAAGTGGCAAAAAAGGAAGATGATAGATTAGGAAGATCAATGCCATAGGATATTATACTTGTGGTGGGAGAGGTGTGATGATGGTATGGTAATCATCCACTCTAGAATGTTTTATAGCATAAGAAACTGTGGATACAATGCAATTAACAAGGTATAACGGTTAATAATTACTATCATGTCAAAGGTTATGCACAAATTGTAGTTCGCTACTATGTTTTTATCATAACGTCTAATGTAAAGATGTTTATGGAAGATTGCTTACCCTGTTAGGTACTAACCATGAACCTCTATAATAAATATGGCCTATTGGTAGGATATGCTTAGTAGATGGTTTTTAAATGTGTTATGTATTAAGAGATGGTTATCTGAAGAATGTTGACTAAGGAAACATGTGAACATTTTTGTAACTGACATATATCATCATGGTATTGACATTATAGTTGGCTTCAATAGAGGAAGTCCATGTTTGCATCATTGTTTTATTGTTGTATGATGCATATACTCATGCATTGTCGTGGATTGTTTGGTATATTGTTATGATAAGCCTCGTTAAGGGGTCATCAAGATAAACCTGTTGTGGAAAGAATCATGCTAAAATATACACATAATAATGAGGCATATGAATTTTCCATGCAAACACATGGGTGTACAATATTATAGCCTTAAAATAATATTGTATTTATCATTTGGTTGATGAAATTTGTCAAGCATCAATGACATGAAAGAGTCTTGAGTTTAATCGATGGTTGGAATTATCATCCAACTCATGATGAATTCTGGTATTGGTATTGGTTCATTAGGCAATTTATATAGAAATCATTGTACCACAACCTTAAAAGGTGTGGCTACCCCAATGCCTATAAAAGGCGAGTAATCTACAGAAGAAAAGAACATGATTGAGATAATGATCATATTGGTAAAGTATAGTGCCGAGTGGTTAAGTTGTCGAAACATAAAAAGGGAAATAATCAATCACTCGAGATAAATGATTTAAGAAGGAGGTATTGATCTAATGATTATTAAACTATGAGATAATAGTCTACTTAAGATGAAAATATGCATGAATACATACTATATTACTGATATTGTGTTACAACCACATGAAATCTAAAAATGATTTACACTTGACAAAAATTTCTCTGATTACAGAAACGAACATGCTCATACAAATTCCTTGTGAATTGAGCACCATTGTTTTAATTGATAGAAAAAGATAAAGGAATGTTTGGCATGATACTAACATGGTAGAAAAATATGTGGATAAAGTTTTTTTCATGTGAGTGATACCGTGGGAATGGTATGATGGGTTGTAGCACAGATGGTACTATGTATAGCAGTACATACAGTACCTGTATGACTACATATGTTACATGTTTGAAATATGATATGTATATCGGTGTGTATGATACACATTGTGTGTAGGTAGGCATAAAGACATTGGGTATATGTCTAGTAGGACAACCAACTGGTGGTTGCACAGAAGAAGGAAAGTAAGAAGTGGTTCAAGGATAAGTAACCATGGTTAAGTTTTGCATACATACGATTATGAAGAATATATATATTGGTATGTGAACTAATATGTTATGATATTGCAGGCATATTGATGTGGAAAATATGCTAACAGATGTGTTGTATATAGAGAAACTACAAGAAGAAGGTGTTTAACAAATAACACAAAGGCTTGGAAGAATGCCAAAAGCGAACATGAATTCTTCAGATAAAATGAAAAATGAGCAATAGTTGCTTTAGTAATATTAAGTAACATATTATGATATGTATCATAGTTAAAATTCTACATCTATAAATTCTCACAAATGGTTTAAAAACAATGTTACAAGTAGCTATGGAAAAAGAACACTCCATGAGACCAATGTAGCTATGGAAGAGGAGCACTCTTTGTGACCAATGTAGCTATGGAAGAGTAGCACTATTGGTGACCAATGTAGATATGCAAGAGAAGCACTCCTTGTGATTGATGTACATCAGAAAAATTGCATCAGATGGTAGAGACATGATAGATGTTGATTCAGAAACTAGCTACCTATGAATGAGGACATGATGTAGAGAAATGCCAAGAAATATGTAAAAATTAAGGGAGGGAGCATGTAAAACCCCTCCAGGTTGTGTGATAAAATATTTTAAACTTAGGTTGAGTTAAATCTAGGTGTGATATTATCCCTTATGTGTTAAATTAATGTAAACCTAAGCTGAGGAAATATAAGTGTGATACCCTCCTTTGTGGGTTAAACTATTTGAAACCTAAGCTGAGGAAATCTAAGTGTGATACCCTCCTTTGTGGGTTAAACTATTCAAACCTAAGCTGAGAAAAAGGTAGGTGATATGTAATATGAAAACTGAATGTGTTTCTAAATAAATTAATAAAATAAATCACTTGGAGAGTGGAGCACCAAGAGAGAGGAGATTCTTGCCAAGTCCCATTGAGGAATGGAATAGAGATGAATCTTACATGATAAAGCTTCTAGATGTGATTCTAGATAAGCTTGGATGGATTGGAGATCCATGAGATGAATGGGAGATAAAGAGTTATCGGAGATAAAATATTTTCAGGAGATAAAGGAAATATTTTGTGAGGAAAAGTCTCATGGGAGATAAAGACAATCTTTTCTAAAAAAGACCTAGTCAAATGGAAAATCCATAAAAGCAGGATGCTCCTAATTGAAAATAAATCATGAAAGAGGGTAATAAATACCCAGTGCATCGATCAATTAAGGAGAGTTGATCCTTGGCAAGAAGTTTGGCTCGGGGGGAATCAAAGGTGACTCATGGTTGGGTGGTGGTGCTCCTCCCTCCAAGTGATGGTTTTAGCTAGATTCACATGTGTGGAATGTTGTATGATGGTCTCTTCCTTCATGTGATTATTTTATCTGATTCAGTATTGGATATGTTACTTCATGTGAATGAGTAGGATAACAAATGAATCTAATGACAATCTTCATTACATTAGTGAAGGAACCTTTAATGTTATATAAAGCCTCTAGTTAACATGGAAAATAGTGGTAGATGCTTGCAGACCATTATGGTATAATGTAAGTAACATAATAGTCTATGATGGTTGGATTATCTATTCAACAGATACTCAATGAGGCTAGATTTCATTCTATATGTTGCTTAGAAGTTATCTTATTATGGAACTGATGGAATATTACTATCATTGCGGTTAACTAATTTAATAGTTTTTTAATAGTTTATGCATGCATATTGTAATTAGGCATGAGATATATATGCATGCAAAACCATTAGGAGGTAATTTTCTATATAATCCAATAGACGAGGATTTCGTTACCATGCATGTCACCTGAGGTCTAATGGATGCACGGTATAGCTCATTATTACACAAAAATATTGTCATCATGATTATTTGCAGTCAGTATGGGTCTATCATCACTTGTACTGTCCTCCTAAGCAAGTCTTAGACCTCAGCTCTTCAAATCAAGCTTTGGAAATGAGAGATAGACATTAAAAATCAATGTAACTCTGGTTCCGCACTTTCTCTCATGGTCACCTGCGGTCCCGCACCTTCTGTGTACAAAAACTGCAGACCTGCCCGCTCTGTCCCTAACGTGTAGGTGCGGACCCCTATAAAAGTCAAAAGGTGCAAGTTTTATCTTAAAAAACTCACTTTGGGTTAATTCTAGAGGTTTCTAGAAGGAATTTTGACGTGGATTGTTCGCTTTGAGGTGGTTCATGCATCCCAAAAGAGAAGGAGCTAATCCCTTGATGAGACGAGCTATCCCTTTGAAGGAGGGCTTTATCCCTTTGAAGGAGGACCTAGTAACCTCCCTCCATTGCACTATAAATATAGGCATTGGGCTGGTTGCTAGGGAGGTTAGAAGTTGAACATTTTTTAGCGTAAATGCTGGTGAAATCAAGACTTCATTGTTAAGCCTAAAGAGGAGAGATCAGATACCCTTTTGGTTTCATTGGGGAGTGAGTGAAACTTGTCAAAGTAGATGAGACTTCTTGCTGGACCCTAGGAGGAGCTTCTACAGCGTCAAGGCAAAGGTTGTAAAGTTCTTCTTCTTTTGAATTAATACAATCAAACTCATTTTTCTCAACAAGCATCTTATGTTATTTGTTTCATGGACTCCTTGACTTTCATGTTAAATATGTTTTAATGCAGTTGGATTTTCAAGTGATGTTTAATTTGTTTGCCTTGTTTGTGTTTGCAGATTCGTGAAAAGGAGCTCATTTGGATCGAAGGAGCGAGGGCATCCACAAGCTAGCGTTGGACCTAAGGTAGGCCCTAAAAACACTTGTTTGTTATTGTTCATAAAAGCATATTTAGAGAAAGATAGTGTCTGGTTGGTTTGCTTGTCATTAGGTCTTCTTTAGATTCTAGGAAGGTCTATCTTGTCCACAAGATCGACTTATTCCGTGTGACAAAATGGTGACTCCGCTAGGGACTCGATTGTTTTCCTTGTTTTTACTTTGACCTGAGAAACTGTATTTTTTGTTTCTGTTTTTGACTTGATGATTGTGGGATTGGGTGTTTTTAGTAATTTTGAGTTAGTTTTTATTTTTCATAGTTTTGGGAGAAGTACGCACCCTCTGAGTTAAGCACAGTGCGTACCTGTACGCGCTTTTTCTTTGTGCACAGAGCGTGAACGCACCTGTGTAAACAGGCTGCCTGCGTACCCTGTCAAAATTTTGAGAAATTCTAATTTTTTCTCTTTTTTATCAGTTTAGAATTTGTTTATAGGTTTTAGCCATTGCCCAGACCTGCGTGTACCCTGTCAAAAAACTTTCCTTGGATTGATTTCGTTAGTGTTAGGGTTTTAGGTGAAATTCCTAGGAGTTTTGCTTGTTGGGTTTGTTTTTTGTTTTGGTTGTGTAGTGGCTATGAGCTTAGAGGCTGTAGGGACTTCAGATCACCTTAGTGTCTACCAGCTTTCTTATGAGTCTGACCATTAATGAAATCTCCCCTTGTTTGAGGAATCCGCTTTGAGTTTTCTCTTTACAAAACTTCGAAAAGCTTGTGTTTGAGAGTTTGGATTTTAATTTTCAAAAAAGAAAACTAAATTGGTTGTTCTTGACTGATTTGTGATTCTGCATAAATTAGTCCTTAGCTTGCATCTAGCTGAGTAAAACATTCTTAAAAAAGACTTTTAGTAGGCTTTGACTTCAAATAGGTTTTTATAATTTGTAGCTCTCAAAGTTAGTCATTTGCATAGTTTTGAGTGTTTTATTTACAAAATATAAAAAAAAATCTCTTTTGAAAAAGTTTGTTTTTGTAGTGATTGAATGCTTTGAAACGAAAAAGGGAAAATTTTGTGGAATAATTAGATGTCTCGTTTTGAGTGCTTTGGAAAGGAAAAGCTCTTCTTTTAATTTGTTTAATTGAGAAAGATTTGTGTTTACAAAGTATTTGCATTCTCAAACTCTTTCTTAGTTTAGAAGTTCATCGAAGAGAAAAAGATTGTTTAGATCATCTTAGGTGCATTTTTAGTGATTTTGAGTCGAGTCTTCATACCACGAGTTTCATCTCCGCACCTTTGGACTTAAACGAAAAGCACTAAAATTAACGCTTAAAGTAAAATTCACCTAGTAACATTTTTATTTCTAGGGCTCTGATACACCAACTTAGCTTAGGCTAGTGTCTTGGAGTAGGAGAGTAATTAACTCTCCAAGACAGTAAAAACAAACAAGTAGTTGTATCTTGTGGTAGGGAAGAAATCCAATTGTTGCATTTATGCTCTGGGAAAGCTCCTCTTAAAGGAGAAGCACGAGATCATGTCTGAACCAGTGTGGGAATCAATCCTTCCTCATTGGGAACGACGCCAGATATTCACGTATTAAAAACAGTAAACCTCAGATTAACCGTTGTCGAGGAGCCTGGGGTCACTTGTTGGTAAACCTTGGATTATGTCAAGGAGCCTTCAAGGGGATTGAGCTTGATACTCTGCCCTTACGTGCGTATCGGATCGTAGACTGTTCCCCCAGGTGTATTTGTCTCAGTTGGTAACCTTAGTGGCCATATTCTTTAGGACTCTTCCTGAGGTGACAATGGTGG
This sequence comes from Pinus tabuliformis, assembly GCA_031772625.1. Taxonomy (NCBI): domain Eukaryota; kingdom Viridiplantae; phylum Streptophyta; class Pinopsida; order Pinales; family Pinaceae; genus Pinus; species Pinus tabuliformis. Next base: position 409,805,284 of record CM062813.1, read on the forward strand.
GAAGATCCCACTGTACCTGGAGCAGACGTCGGCTAGACTCACTTGGATTTTCTGCGGGGTTCACTTCACTCGAGACGGTTAAGTGGAGGAACTTGTGCCAGTCTATTCATTAAGCAGGTTGCTGGGGTAACTGTTCCAACCGCCATTTCTGTACTAAACTCTGCGACGTTGGATTTCATCACCAACTAGTGTTTTCGGTCCGGAAAGTTACTGTTTGTGTGTGTTTGATCTCCTAGATTCTTTAGGCGTGTGATTCAAATTTGTTTGGCTCTTTAGAGACTTTAGGTGCTTTTCATTGAGATTTTACTTTGTTTGCGTGTGAAGTAGTTAAAAGTCTTTAACTGTGGCTGAATTACCAAGACAGTCCCGTAGACTTCGGGGCCAGTCTCCTGAGATTATAAACGTGGCTGAGTTACTGAGGAAGTCCCGTAGACTTCGGGGCCAACCTCCTGAGGAAGTACTGAGCCAACTTGAAGGCTTAAAAATCCTCGTAACTCCTAGAGACAGTAGAGTTGGGTCACCGGAAGAAGGAGAATCTTCTTTGATAGTACATCCTGATTTTCAAACGCCAGTAGCAGAATATAATCCACAGTCAGTGTCTGTCTACGAAATCGCTGGTAGCTTTTCATCTACTAGTGATATAGGTGAAGAACCTGAAATATCCGAGCCTGAAAGTGAATTTGTTGCTACTCCGACATTGGGGTTTGTTTCTCCAACTTTTAGTGGTCCTGGTTCACCTAGGGTAGAAAGAGTAATTACTCAAGATCTTCCTTCTAGACTTATTTCTATTGAAGAACTTGCTCCAGAAGAAGAAGAAGTAGGCATCCCTATCCCTGAAAATCAACTTGTCATTGAACTAAGGGAGCGTGAATCAATTTTTTACAGTCCACCTAGGAGTAGTTCTTGGTATCTTTCTTTGACTAATTATTTAGAAAACTCAGGGTTAAGTTTTTCATCACCTCGTCCTCCTTATCACTCAACACCTAGAGGTTTTATACTCCCGTCAATATGTCAGGACAGTCGTCCATATTTACTCAATCGCCCGAATCCTTTTTGTACGGCAGTGCATCTGTTCCCTCTGGGTATCAGTCTCTTTCTGGTACTTTTTTGGCAGCATCTCCTCAACCCATTGAGCAAGGGTTATTAACTGGAAGCAATGGTAATAAACTGTTGAGCGTAGAAGACATTCTTATGATGTCAGGTTCTATTCCCAATCCTCAACCTCAAGGTGGCTAGTTACCGCCTGGGGGGCAACCTCAAGGTACACAATTTGCATCTGGAGGGAAACCTCAAGGACAGTACATACCTACGGGATAGTACATTCCTCAAGGTCAACCCCAGACTCAATATGTACCCCAAGGTCAACCCCAGTATCAATTTATACCTCAAGGTCAACCCCAGTATCAATATGTGCCTCAAGGGTATCAACCCCAAGGTCAATACTCGAACCAAGGTTTCCAACCACCCCAAGGTCAAACGTTTGTTCAAGGAACGGGAAATGTACCTTTCAATTATCAATCCTACCCTCAACCCGGTTATGGTCCTCAATATTCTCAACCAATTATGGGTCAGTACCCCAGAATGAATATAGTGTGGGATCCATCGCAAACCCAACAGGTGTTGCAGCCAAGTGTACAGTTGTCATCTCAAACTGGACAACCCATAGTTTTTGGTACACCCCAGCAACCAGTCCAGTCTAACATTCAAACTTCTGTACCTTTAGTAGTTTCTCAGCCTGGGCCTAGTACACCTCGTACTCCACCTCAAACGACTGCTACAACTGCCACTACATCTGTTCAATCTACCCCACCTACTTCTGGAGTATAGACAGCTCCGGTTTCTACTGTTCCTGTATCTACTCCTCAGACATCTTTACCATCGTCTGGATCTACGATTAAAACTTCGGTTCAGATGCCTGTAAGACAACCTGGTTTAAGTACGGTTGTCACAAGTCAACCACAATTCAACTATCAACCGTACCAGGGACAGTACCAATTCGGTCCTGCTGTCCAACAACCAGTTTATCAGTATAAACCGTATCCTGGGTACACTTATCAACAACCTCAACAACCCCAGTATGGTCTGGTTAATCCTGGTTTTCCAGGAGGATACAATATCCCAAATGCGATTTCTATTCCTAGTTATCCTGGATGTCCTCCTCCTGGGGCTGGTCTCATGACCCAGAGTTTTAGGGATCCTAATCGGCAGTTACCATTTATCGCAACTTTGGACTTACCTGACTTGTCGCACCTAACGGACGATCCCATTAACTATCTTCCGTTTTGGCTGCCAATGCCGAATAAGTTGCCCAGTGACATTCCCAAGTTCGAAGGTAAATCAGGAGAGGACCCGTCGAACCATGTGATGACTTACCACCTCTGATGTGTGTCTAACTCCATCACAGATGATTCAATCCGTCTTAGACTTTTCCAGCACACTCTAATTGGTCTTGTGGCCAAGTGGTAGATTGAGTTACCGCGAGGAACTTTTTATAATTTTAGTCAGTTAGCTACCTCATTTTTAACTCATTTTCAGTTGCTAGTCCAATATGACAATGGCACGGAATTGTTAACTTCGCTAAAACAATCGACATCCACGTACATTTCAGATCATATTCATGAGTGGAGACGTCGACGTCGTTTAGTGAAGGTATTTATTCCGGATCAGATCTTGGCTGAGTGGTTTGTAAAATCTTTGTTGCCAAAGATCACTGAAGATGTTGCTAAAGCCGGAGTTGTTACTAAGGAGCAAGTCATTGCTCAAGCACAGTACCTTGACTTGGTATATACTCAGTCGGGTACGTTAGACGAAAAAATCCCCGATCTTCCCAAGCAAAATCAAATCGCTGTAGCTCCTTCGAGATCTCATGCCGTTGATGGTATGATTGGTACGGTTAACACTAAAAGTAAGAAGAAGCCCTCCAAAACTTCTTCTCCTATTATAACCTTACCTGATTCCCCAACAGGAGATTCTTCTGCAGAGATTTCCGCCGATATTCACGTTGTAGAGTCATCTATAGCCAAATCAAAATCCGGTGGGAAGAAGAAAGGAAAGAAGAAGAATAAAACGGACAAAAGTTCAAAGGAGAAACCTGAAAAGGCGGAATCCAATGACGAAAAGCGCAAACCTCGTTATCCTTGTCTCATTTGTGACGATGAACATTTTACAAGAGACTGCCCTCATCGTGCAGAGGTTCCGAAGATTGTCAAGGGTTCCCAAACTCCTGTTGTTTTGAAGGATCCTATTCCGGCTCAAGACAGTAAGATGATAGGTTCATCCTCAAGTGCCAATGAAGAACCCATACTGATGATGTCCCATGTTAGGATTATGACTCGATCGCAAGATTATGGTAGTAAGAGTCATGTTGATGGTAAAGAAGTAGAATCTTCTCATTCTAATCCATCAACCTCAGCTCCCGGTTTCGATCCACTACAGATCGAGAAACCTAATCCAGACTTGGTAATCAAACCGCCCGCCAAGGGTATACTTCGAAAGTCAGCTTTCAATCCACATGCGAGAGCGGCTCAGAATTATAACATTGTTGAGGATTTAGCTGTTTCACCCTCAGTAATGTCGGCTTTGGAAGTGCTGCAATCATGCCCAACACAACGTAAATTACTTTTGTCTGCTATAGGAGCTGTTGATGTTCAGGACCCGAACCTAATAATTTTTTATCTATAAAATAGTACACCACGTTTGCCTCATCAAATGGCTTTCCAGATTCAAGTGATAGTAAAAAAACAGGCCTATTCATCAGACTGTAATTGATGAGGGAGCCTCAACATGTATTATGTCGATACAGTGTTGGAGATCGCTTGGTTCTCCTTCACTAAATCAATCCCTGACGATTCTAAAGGCCTTTGATGGTCGTGGGTTTCATCCTTTTGGCATTCTACAAGATTTGCCTATAGGGGTTGAAGGAAAAACCATTAGTCTAGATGTGGAGGTGGTTGATGCCCCTCTAGACTACAACCTTCTCTTGGGTCGAAGTTGGTCTTACGCTATGACAACGATCATTTCATCGGTCTTTCGAGTAATAATATTTCCACACAATGGAAAGATCGTAACAATAGACCAGCTGGCTTACTTTTCATCCGACCCAGCCTCTTCGGAGAGTATTCAGCATGTTGGTAAAACGACTATCCCATATAAGGATGTTGGAGTAGGATTAGTTAAAGATGCCGGTTTACTGGGAACTTTTCCTTTTCCTCCAATCAACGCATCATCTTCATTTGCAACCATTCATATGATTACATCAAACACCATTGTTTATGATGATCCTTGGATCATTCCTTCTGAACCTGAGATAGACTCATTTGGTGATTCCATGCCTTTGAGTCCATATGAAATTGCCTATGAAGCCATGCATTCTTTTTCCGACTCGTGTTCAACCAAAAATGACTTAATGAATGTGGTCCATGAGGAATCACTTTTCACATCAACCTCGGATTTAACTATGTTTTCTGAACTTGTTCACTCTGATGAGAAAATTCGCGAAATCCTATGTGTAGATGATTTACCATGGGAAGATCTCCATCACAGATCTTCGTTTTTAGCTGAGGATGATCGTTTTGAAAATGATTTCTCATCAATTTTTACAACTGAATATGTCAAGGAACCTCAGAATCCAATGAAACATCCCGATTCAGAGTTAAATTTGGGAAACATCTCTCGAACTATTTCTATTGACATTTCGGATAAGCCCGGAATTGTTGAGAACATTCATATAGGTGCCTTCTGTACAGATGACGAAATTCAATTATATAAGGCCCTATTTCAAGAATTCTGCGACGTGTTTGCCTGGTCCTATGAGGAAATGCCAGGAATTGATCCCGCGATTTTTGTTCATGAGATCAAGACTTACCCGGATGCTAAACCCGTCCGACAACGTTTGCGTCAGATTCACCCACGAAAAGCTGCTGCAATTAAAGCAGAAGTTGAAAAACTGTTGAAAGCAGGTTTCATTTATCCGATCACGTTAACGGATTGGGTATCGAATATTGTTCCGGTTAACAAAAAGCAGGGAACAATAAGAATATGCATCGACTATAGGGAGATTAATCGAGCCTGTCCAAAGGACAATTACCCAACCCCTATATCGATCAAATCATTGATGATTGTGCCGGCAGCGAAATATTCTCCTTTATGGACGGTTTTTCCGGATACAATCAAATCAACATTCTACCTGCCGATCAACCAAAAACAGCTTTCATTTGTCCATGGGGGACATTTGCTTATTACAAATTACCTTTTGGGCTTAAGAATTCCGGAGCAACCTTTCAAAGGGCGATGTCTTATGTGTTTCATGACATCAAGCACATTGTGCAACCCTATCTCAATGATCTGCCTGCTCATTCATTACATCGAGCTGATCACCTCGTCCATTTACGAGCAATCTTTATGAGGTGTAGGCATTATCGTATTTGGTTGAACCCACACAAATGTGTCTTCTGTATAGAAACGGGTCGATTGCTAGGGTTTGTAGTTTTGAAAGCCGGCATTCGCGTTGATCCCTCGAAGGTCGAAGCTATCATCAAATTTCCTCCTCCTTCGAGTCTTCGCAAACTCCAAAGTTTGCAAGGAAAAGAAAACTTTTTACGACGATTCATTCCTAACTACGCCGAGGTTACAAAGGGTTTTACCCAGTTGTTGAAGCAAAACACTCAATTTTATCAGGATGAGATAGCTCAGAAATCTTTTGATGCACTCAAACACGCGTTGACCCATGCACCGTTGTTTCATCCTCCCAACTACAACCAGGATTACTTCTTGTATCTCACCGCCTCTCATTCCACCATTGGAATGGTCTTAGTTCAGGAAGATGAATCAGGAACTGAACATGTGATATATTACCTTAGTCGAACGTTAAATCCAATTGAGCTAAAATACTCACATGTGGAGAAATTGGCATTGGCAGCCGTTCAAGCTGTCCAACGTTTTCGTCACTACATTTTACTACGTAAAACTACGGTAATTTCAGATTGCAACCCTATGATCTACATTTTGACCAAGCAATTGCTAGGGGGCAAGTACTCTATATGGATCATTATCCTGCAAGAGTTCGACTTGGAATTTGAGAAATCTAAGTCTAAAAAGTCTTTAGTTTTTGCGAAGTTAATGTGTGACTTCCTGCGTGCTGACACGGAAACTGTGGCGGAGGAGCCCATTGCGGATGAATCCTTGTTTCTAATCAGCACTTTAGATCCGTGGTATGGGGATATCATCGTTTATCTTCAGGCCCAATCCTTTCGGCCAAAAATTTCAAGGTCAGAATGTCGGAAAATTCATTTCCAGTCCCAACAATTCAGAATTATTGGAGATACTCTTTATCGCCGTAGGGCAGACTCTGTTTTTCGACGTTACTTAACTCACGAGGAAGCTGAAAGGGTTCTAAATCACTGTCACTCTGGAGCGTGTGGCGGTCATACGTCTGTGTTTGCCACAACCCAAAAGATATTGCGCGTCGGCTACTTCTGGCCGTCTTTATTTAAAGATTGTATTACAGCGGTCGAAAATGCCACAACTGCCATATTTTTTATCGTAAGATGCATGCTCCACCTGCTCCTCTCCACCCTATAACTGCGATTGGTCCTTTTGCCAAATGGGGTATCGATTTTATTACATGTAACCCTCACTCGGCCCGGGGGCATGCGTATATCATCCTTGTGGTAGATTATTTTACTAAGTGGGCCGAGGTGATGCCTACATTCGAGGCAGACGGCAAGACACCTACAATTTTTGTGTTCAATCATATAATTGCTAGGTTTGGTGTCCCGCAAGTGATAATCACTGATCATGGGCATCATTTTCAAAACGTTATGATGATCATGGGCGTCATTTTCGAAACGTTATGATGACTGAACTTACAGGCCAGCTTGGTTTACGTCATGATAGTTCAACCCCTTATTATTAACAAGAAAATGGTCTGGTTGAGTCCATCAACAAAGTTTTAGTTATCATGATCCGACGAATCATTGGGATTCATCGGTCGAATTGGCACAACATGCTATTTTTAGCGTTTTGGGCGTATCGAACTTCAGTAAAAACATCAACAAGGTTCACTCCTTTCCAACTAGTCTATGGTTTGGAAGCCGTGTTACCCATTGAATGTGAAATCGCGTCACTGCAAATGGCCATCGAGTTACTTCCAGCCACTTCCGAAGAGGAAAAACATATGTTATACTTAGCTCAATTAGATGAGAATCGACGTGATGCTGCATTGGCGATCGAGACTCACGCAAAACGAATGAAAGATCAGTATGATCGAAATGTGACCCCTCGAAATTTTTTGGAAGGAGATCTAGTCTTAGTTTATGATCAAGCTAATGATAAATTAGGCACTGGAAAATTCGTTCCTATGTGGCATGGTCCCTATGTTGTCAAGCGAAAGCTAGCCAAAGGGGCTTATGAATTGGTAGACTTTGATGGGGACTCTTTGGGTAAACCCATAAATGGCCTTTACTTGAAGAGGTATTATGCTTAAAAGAATGGGTATGGAGATTTTTTAGCTCGTGTGTTTTAGTTTAAACAATGTGCTTAGCTTAGAGAGTGTTTTTTCGTCATTATTCCTGCTTATCTTGGTTTTACTCTTGATATTGCAGATGTCGATGCCTCTCCAAACATACACTGGTTTCGCTGATGGTGCTTGTCGTAATACATGGAACATCTCTTCCACATCTTGGGTTATCTATTCGCCCTCTGACGAGTTAGTATCTATGCATGGGGTAAGCCTCGGTCAAACAACGAAAAACATTGCCGAGTATAGTGCAGTGATTGAGTTATTGTCTGAATCTATTTCATTTGGGATTCAGAGTTTGATAGTGAGGTTAGATTCTGAACTCGTTGTATTACAGCTTAATAGAGTGTATGCCATTAGAAATCCAGTGTTATTAAGATTATTTTTGAGAGTGCGTCTCTTGGAACGTGAATTTGATTACATCGAATATCTTCATATTCCGAGATCTTTAAATACATTAGCAGATGAAATTGCTTCTCGAATGTTAAATAGACATTTGCAATAATCATACATGTAAATTTAAAATCATTCCATAACATGATTATCAAGATAAGCCAGTAATAGTGATATATATATATATATATATATAGGAGTGTGTCAAAAAATACATCGTCTTCGACCATATGTTGAAAAACACCTTATGATCGGCAAAAATGATAAGTACAAAAAACAAAAATGTCACATGTGCCCACAATAGGTGATCATCCTATCACTGGTGATGATCTCTATAAGAAACCACTGCACGGGCTACCTTGCAAAGGAACCTCCTAAAAAGTCCCGAGACTCCAATCACATAGCGCTGTCAAGCGCTCGAGATGACCCTCCAACTCGGCCGAAACCTCTGTTGATTCGTCCTGTGGGGCTGTGCGGGTGCAACTGGTTGCCTCCTCTCAAAAGGCCGGAGAATGGCTGGTTGTTGTGGACCCACATCTGCATTTGAAATTTTTACTATCAGTTTTGAGACGATGGAAAAACAAAAAAAAAATTAAAATAGGAAAATGTTGAAAAGGATTTTACCTAACTCGTCCCAGTGCTCTCCTGGTGGAAGAACCATGTCTGGGTCACCACGAAAATCTATCCCAGTGTAAGGAAAGTCCTGAATGGAAAAGACCTGGTTTTCCAGCCATTGGAAATACTCAGGTTTGAACCGAGCAACCTCCGTCGGGTGACGGGCCATGACTGCGACCCATCGCATCAGTTTGGGCTCTCGAGGAAGCCCAGCTCCAATAGTAAGGTGCTGTGGGATCAGCATAGGAATCCTCTCCAGGCCAAAACTCACGACCAAATCCCCATAACCAAAGGTCTTTAGTCATTCGTTCTTGGCCCTGGTCATTTGGCCTTTCACATTGGCCAACACGGCATCGCACCAGTTGAAGATGGTGCCTCGAAAGCAATCAACTGCCATACGCATCTGGGATCCGGTGGCAATATGTAATGCGGCAGCTCCACAAAGTTTGGTGACAGTAAATGCAATCACCATGAGTTCAGGACGGGATATGGTCTTTATGTCTATCCCTTTGTCTCTAGCTTGGCTGTTGCAGTACTCTAGCCGGAGGCTATCGACAGACTGGCCACCTGGCCTAGTCCCATGCAGAGTCAAGTCTTCACCTCTCTTAGGCAAACCAGTCAAGAAATAAATGTCCGCCAGCTCGATTTCGAGCTGGTGGCCGCCAATGAAGAAGCACTGGTCCTGTATGCTCCATCTGTCAACCAGCCACTGTAAGAAATCCACCTGAGCCCTCATGCCAGGAATGGCCCAGAATTTGTATAATCCGCACGCCCTCAAAGCATCAAGTGAAGGCTGATGATTCCATGCGGCAGCATCCACGTCCTCATGCTCTCGTTCACGCCAATCTAGCATGATGTACTCTCTGCATCAAGTATAAAGATTAATTAAATTGCTAGAAAATATTTTGATTGGTCCATTTTTGAGAGTTTTTGGGTTCAAAACCCTTGCGGCGGGGTACGCACCCTCTGGGTTAGACACAGTGCGTGGGACTGCACTTTGTGTACACGGAAGGCGCAGAGCTCGAGCTTTTTCCCAATGGAGAAAAAGTCGGGGTCCGCGGGTCCGTAATGGTAAACCTGCGGGCCCCTACGCGTGGGTTTTGCGCCTAAAAACCCTCCCAAAAATGAAATGAAGGACTAAAACAAAAAACTAAACGGTTGAAAATGAAGAGTAGGATGATGTGGATTACCTGGAGAAGATGGCGCTCGATTCTGACAGTTGGATTTTCCGCAATCTTCACGGGAAGTTTTCCAAGCAAAAGCACTATTTTCTCACCCAAACTCAAACGGTAAAAATGAATTGACAAAGGCCCCTTTTATAAGTTTTTTGAGTAAATAAATCACAAATTTGTTTATGTTTCACTTTGAAAAGGTATTTTGTGACGTTTTTATCCATTTCAAACAGGTATGAGTAATGTTTGTGTTTTTGTGCAGAATAAAGGATTATTCAAGCAAAATCTATCATTTTCAATAGAAAATCATGTAGAGTCATCTTTAAGCTCTTTTCTGACTCCTAAAACATGAAAAGATTGCCGAATGTTTCTTTTAAACTCGTTAAAATAGAATTAAAAGACAGTCCACTTACAACTCTTTTCCGACCGTAAAAACATGAAAAGATTGCCGGATTTTTGTCGTTTCAAATTCAATATTGGTTATAAAACGACGTGTCATTGATCACTTTTTTACTTTTTCGGGTCAAAGGCACTAGTAACGAAAAGTACTCCTTGATCGTAAAAGATCAAGTGGTTCTCTCAAGTATTATTTTATACCTTTTCGGGCTTGGGAGACACAAACTTACGAAAAAGGTCAACGCTGGAGTCTTCTTAAGTTTTTTCAGACTCTCTAAAAATTGAAAACGCCGAGTTTCTCCTATACTGGACTCGTTAAAATTTCACAGTAAAGGACCTGTTCAATTACAAACAGGAACGAACCACTCCTTCTTAGGGTTCGAATTTAAACTAAGTTGGACTCATCCGAAGGATGAGTTTATAATCAAGCAAATGTTATCCTCCTCAAGCTTGTCAAAAATAAAGAGGTACTTGCCAGAAATGGTGGGGGAAAAGAGAGAAAAATGAGCCTGTTTGTCATACTTTGTAACCACTCTTTAACACGACACTTTTATTCACCTAGGTTGGGAAATCCTTTGCCTAACAGTTGATCAAACCACATTGAAAGTCTTCAGCCGGTTTCTGGGTATTAACTTTGGGTCAATTGTCACCAAACCATCTGTCGTGTCATTATGTGTTCAAGAGGTCACTGCCAATAAGCCATTCATCTGCAAAATATCTGTCATCCATCTTGACCATCCCTGAGTCAGTTCTTGCAACTAAATTTCTTCAACTTGTTCTATGATTTCGTGTTGTGGGCTTGCCTACGACAGATCGCTTTCTATTGACATCAGCTCATTATCTAGAAAGATGATCTAGGAATCGTCAGTACCTTGAGATCTGCATGCATCAATGGCAGGTTTCTCGCCTTTGACGACAGTTTACATCATTGACTTTCAATCAAAGGATTCTGTGACATGCTCGACATCAACACATTTATTCGCATCTCATGGATTGTACTGGGTACTTTTAGAGCCATTGACATCACTGGTGGTTTCTCTCACACTTGTTAACAGTTTACATCATTGACTGGTAATCAAGTGGTTTCTACCATGTTCGACATCAACACATTCATTCACATGGATAGAATCGTACTGTTTCGGGAAGTAGAAATGAAGACCCTGGATCTAGTTTCCACAATCCAGGTTGCGAGGAATTTTGTATTCATTATATAATGGACTATTCATAAACAGATGGCTGCGCCCATACTGTCTCCACATGAGTCTATACTTGTGATGTTTTACAAGATCATTCCTATATCAGAGCAGTAGTTAGTTTTTCTAGTAAGTTTTGATCTGAGCATGGGAATGCCTACCTCAGCGATGATATGATCTCATATATATATTTTGCATTGAATGTTTTTACAGGTTCCAACCGGGTTCTCCACAAGATGATCCTCGAAATGATAAAGTACTTCACTCTTCATAAATGATAAGAAATCCTCATCTACTACAGACTTCGCACTTTAGGGGGAAATCTGTTACACAAAAATATCGTCATCATGATTATTTACAGTCAGTATGGGTCTATCATCACTTGTACTGTCCTCCTAAGCAAGTCTCAGACCTCAGCTCTTCAAATCAAGCTTTGGAAATGAGAGAAAGACATTAAAAATCAATGTAACTCTGTTTCCACACTTTCTCTCATGGTCACCTGCGGTCCCTCACCTTCTGTGTACAAAAACTACGGACCTGCCCGCTCTGTCCCTAACGGTGTAGGTGCAGACCCCTGTGAAAGTCAAAAGGCACAAGTTTTATCTTAAAAAACTCACTTTGGGTTAATTCTAGAGGTTTCTAGAAGGAATTTTGACGTGGATTGTTCGCTCTGAGGTGGTTCATGCATCCCAAAAGAGAAGGAGCTAATCCCTTGATGAGAGGAGCTATCCCTTTGAAGGAGGGCTTTATCCCTTTGAAGGAGGACCTAGTAACCTCCCTCCATTGAACTATAAATACAGGCATTGGGATGGTTGCTAGGGAGGTTAGAAGCTAAACATTTTTGAGGGTAAATGCTGGTGAAATCAAGACTTCCTAGTTAAGCCTAAAGAGGAGAGATCACATACCTTTTTGGTTTTATTGGGGAGTGAGTGAAACTTATCAAAGTAGAGGAGACTTCTTGCTGGACCCTGGGAGGAGCTTATACAGTGTCAAGGCAAAGGTTGTAAAGTTCTTCTTCTTTTGAATTAATACAATCAAACTCATTTTTCTCAACAAGTATCTTATGTTATTTGTTTCATGGACTCCTTGACTTTCATGTTAAATATGTTTTAATGCAATTGGCTTTTCAGGTGCTATTTAATTTGTTTGCCTTGTTTGTGTTTGCAAATTCGCGAAAAAGAGCTCATTTGGATCGAAGGAGCGAGGGCATCCACAAGCTAGCGTTGGACCTAAGGTAGGCCCTAAAAACACTTGTTTGCTATTGTTCATAAAAGCATATTTAGAGAAAGATAGTGTCTAGTTGGTTTGCTTGTCATTAGGTCTTCTTTAGATTCTAGGAAGGTCTATCTTGTCTGCAAGATCGACTTATTCCGTGTGACACTCCTTCTTCCATTCCAACTATAGTTTTGTTATAGAAATTGTTCAATGAAGATGAGGTAATGTGTCTATGGTATAAAGATCCTTGCTGAAAGTCATATAGTAGTCTGACTAGGGGAAAGGAACATGAAACCTTAACTATATCTAAGGAAATTTTATTTTTTTTTAGGGGATTTGCGATTATTTTCCATAGTTAAGCATAGGTTGAATATACTAATTTCAATTTAATATGTATTTTGGTCACCTATACATTGGAATATCCAAAGCGGTTTACAAATAATATCAGTATCAAACTAGGTTTGTTTGGGAAATTTATGGTTTGATTTATGTCTAGAAATCCAAATTTATAAGACAGACATACCTTGTTGAACCTAATATCGGCACAAGAAGGTTAATAAGTAGATACAATCCATCATAATGTATGAAAAGCAATAGAATATATCAATTTAGGAGATTTGTTAGGGTTGTAGCTCAATTAATTAATATTTCCATTAGCATGGTCATACTGATGCCTCATCTTGAGAACAAGATTGGCCCCTTTTCAAACAAGTCTAAATATATTTAGAAATTAGAAAATAATGAGGAGCTAAAGGAAGGGAAGGAAGTGTGAGATATTAAAAGTGGTGTTTTCATTAGCCAAACTTCTTAGTATCTATTTAAAATGGAATTAAAGGCTGAGGTTGAGGCCTATAAGGGTTAGGTCCATTCATTTAATTGAATCATTAGTTGCAATAATTATAAGTATATTTAAGTGTTCATAATGTATGTGACGAGAAGAAAGTATATTTTACTAGACTGGATCTTGAAGGCCATGCATAAACCTAGTGGGAGAGACACATAAAGACCATTGGATTGGTACTAGACCCGTGGGTAAATAAGTAGGAAGATTTTGAAGACCTTTTATAGTCCCAAATTTACTATGTTAGTTATGAAGAGGATCAAAGGATTAATTTGTACTACTACTAATAGAATCAAGGATATAATTTATAAGACTACACTACACAGTTCTGAAAGTAACCTCTTTAATTAAAAATAAATACACACTGCCTAATTATTGTCACCAAATACTTGGGTGGCATTCACAGAAAGATAAGAAGGAGAGTTACACTATTTAAGTCCAATATCATATATGATGCATATGTATAGACCAACTACATTGAAATTCATGACAATGTGAAGAAATATGGTTTGCGCTAGACAAACCATCATGGAGCTTCCAATACTAGTGAGAATAAGGGTAAATTATAATATAAGGATACCATTACCACTACACATGGGAATAAGAATGCTAATAATCATTATGACCATTACAACAATTATGGTCACATAAAAGAAAAATGTGGGAAACTTCATCATGAGTTGAAACCTAGGAATTGCAAGCTAGAGAATTCAAGGAAGAAGAATTTTCTACTAAAATTGAGAATGTAGATAGAAAATAACTTAGATGTTGATGAAGCACTATCTAAAGATAGTGCAAGAGTGGGTGAAATTAAGAAGAATCCATTCTATAGTGGAGGAGAAGACGACAAGTGTGTTCCATATTCAGATATAGATACGTGTTTTGGTAAGCATACTTGTTTTAAATATGCATGATCATATTTATAGATACACTTCGAGTTAGGTGAGTAAGTATGTGGAGCTGAAATTTACCAAGTAGTGTAATGTTATATTTCTATTTGTTCAAAACTTATTAATGAAATAGAAGTTAATATAGTGCTTCCCAATGTATTTAGTGTAGTATTTAGAATCCTCTATATCTATACGAGGGATGTTATCTTCTTGATAAGGGGTAACTAATATCACTTAATGAAGGATGATAAATTTCTTAAATTAATGCACAAAAGGTGGATTCTAATATCCCCTTGGTGAGTTCACACCAAGTTAAAATATTGATCAACTCAACTAGGAATTTTGTAGTTCCCTTCTTGAAAAAAAACTATAGGGACACCGATTTTGTGTTGAAAGATGTAACTAGTTTTAGTCTTCATAATTGTACCATTATGTATTTTATGTAAAAAAGAAGAAGAAGGAAAATAAAAAGAAATGTTGTTTTTCAAAGCATTGGTTTCATGCTCAAAATAATTTTTATTATCATTATTTTATTATATAAGCATGTTTTTCATGTTTCTAGGTTTTGTTATGTCAAAGACTCAAAACCCTATTTGGACCTCTTGAAAAAAAGAGGGAAAAACAATTTTATTATGTAATCTTGGGTCAAAACCTCTCTAGATGTGGAGTTGGCCATGTCCCAATGGACATATTTGTTTGCATCCCTATCAATATTATATATAGATGATGATATGATCTCATTGGGAAACACACTTAGATATGTTTTGGATCTAAAATTTCACAGAAAAAGAGAGACAAAGTGGAGGTATGAAGTATGAAATGGAATAAGAGTTTCTTCTCGAGATTGAATATGTAAAAGTTTTTCATTGGTAATTCTCTTGCTACTGATATCTTGATGATGAATTTTTTGAGTAGAATGGAATGTTTGATTTGGCATATAGAGGTGGAAGTTCTTCTATGGTCATGGGTATTCGATGTCTCACTTTGATTTGATTGATAAGAAGATAATTTTGATTGTGTTTTCCACTAGGAGAGGGGTTTTTCCCTGGATGAAAGCCTATATTATGTGTTATTTTGTTTCTATGATCTCATGTTTTTCATTTGATAATTATTTGATGAAGAAGAACATAATTACTTTAAAATATGCCAACATAATTCACAAATAATTATCAAAGAAAGAGAAATCTAATGATTATTAGAAGCCTCTTGTTTTCTTAACATTTTGTAGGTGTGAAGACATTGTTAAAAGGATGTACTAAACAATAGGAGCAACAACTGAAAGACATTTTTTAGGAATATAAGAAAGTGTAGCAAGATCCAAATTTAATTCTACTCAAGAGGGAAGTGAAGTATGATATATATGTATTATTTGAATCTTCTTTACCAAATATAAAAGTATACATAGTCTATGTTAGAGTCATATTAGGTGAAGAAATATTTAAAAACAATGTTGAAGGATCAAAAACAACAAGTACTTCAACATGTGATTCCATGGTCATGTTGCTTCCCGATAAGGATAGGACTTAGAGGATCTGAATTGACTACAAAATATTAGTCTCAGGGATTGATACCTTCTGCCTGAAATATATTTCTTATTATAGGAGTTGCAACATATAAATTAACTCACCAAGATAGGTCTAAAAGGTGGATATCATGAAGAGAAAATCAACTACGAAAACACTTTGAAGGTGGCCTTGAAGATGAAGAAAGGTCATTGCATGTGGTTACTAATTCCATTTGGTTTAAGTGATGTACTAGAAAGTTTGGTGTGTTTCATTGATGCTTTTTTGCACTCATTCAATTCCATTCCTCTTAGTTTATTTGGATGAAATTTTGATCTCTTCATTTGAAACAAGTGTTAGATGCACCAAGGAAACATTACTTGCTCACAAAAAAACAAAAAATAGAGATATTTGTATCTAGTCCTTGGTGCGTGTGGGGCTTGTGAATGGTGGAAATGACTTGAAGAATGTTTTTGTAAAGATTGAAGCCATACTAAAGGAACAATTATTTTTCTTTTCTCCTACTTAAGGGTTTACTCTATATTCTTATATATGGTATGCATATTTTGATATCTATAAAGATAAGGATTTGATTCTCAAGCTTGAGGGATGATATATATATATATATATATATATATATATATATATATATATATATATATATATATATATATATATATATATATATATATATATATATCTGTTTGTATGTATGTATGTATGTATGTATGTATATACACATACATACATACATACACACACACACACACACACACACATATACATACATATATACATATACATACATACATATATATATATATATATATATATATATATATATATATATATATATATATATATATATATATATATATATATATATATATATATATTAGGTTACAAAAATATATTTATCTATCAATATTTATAACAAGTGGTATCATAGTTATTTCATAGGAAACAATTGGTATCAACACTTAAGATTGAGAATTCAACCCATGTCATCTTGAACATAAAATCACATGCAATATAAACACAATAATGTAGAGAAAACCATTAAAGGATGGAGCATAGTCAACTATGCTTCACAAGATATCTCATTATATTAATTCTAATTCTTTATAAAAATGTATCTAACCTCCAGTTGTAGTAGCTACGATGACCCTCCAAAAATTTTCCTATGCTTCGATTTTGGAGCTTTCCTTCATAATCACAACTACTCATCTCACACTGATCGAATTATTCGTTTTTTGAATGGGACTTATATTTTCAATTTGGCTTATGTTTCCTCACTTAGTTGAATTTCTAACTCATAAGCTGATCTACTAACATGGTACCACAGCAGTTCTAGGCTTGCCCCTAGAAACTACGTAATTCTTGAGGGAAACTAGCCCTGTTGTTGGGAATTTGGTAGTGCTAACTGCTAGTGAGCCTTGAGCTCAAAAAATTCATAGAAATGAGGAGGAAACCCAACACTGAGCCCAAAAATTGCGCAACCCTCATTGAGATCAGAAACTGCGTAGTGCACTAAGCCTGAAAGTTACCCAGTTCTCGGAATTGCATTGTCTTTCCCAACATTGTGCATGGAAAGTTTCCCCAGAAAAAGAAAAAGAAAAAATAATCCCTAAAAAGTAGGGATATATTTTTAGTATGCCAATGGAGGCACTTACACTATTGTTAGAAACTTTCGCCAAGTGTCTCTTTTTCCTTGAATTTAGGCATGCACGTCATAAACCCTAATTTGTCCAAATCTATTTAATCAACGCTACTAGAGATCATTTACACATTTGATCTTGGAGATCTAGCATTACCGATGAGATGAAGGTGCCTTCGGTGTGATTGTCATCACTTTTCTAGCTAAGTATTGCTTTTCTCATCTTTTTCCACCTTTTCTATCGCTTTTTGTTGTTTTGATTATGTGAGTGCAGTTTCAATTGTTTCTCTACATGGATTTTGGGGTTTTAGCTTGTTTTAACTTGTATAAGTGATCTTTCAAGTTATAGATTGCCTTTCCCAAGTGTCATGTGAGTTTTCCTATTTTTGCGATCAACGATTGTCGTTGGGACGAGTCTCCTCACATACCTCATTTTCCTTACTTTTAATCAATTTCTACACTTGATTTACATGCATGCATCTACATCTAGTCAGACCTTTGCTCAACTTCACAACATCTCTCAGATCTGCTAGTTTTCACACTTCCCTTGGGTAGATATGGGTTTCCCTTAACCAGATCTCACTTTGTACAACTGGAACTACATAATATGGAGGCTCAAGCCACAAGATTGACCTATGGATTCTGCAGAGAATAGCCTATGCTAGCTCCAACTGCACACTATGTATTTTCAGGAGGCATCCTCCCGGATTGGCCACTAAGATTGTGCAATATGTAGTCTCTCCCAAGTATTTTCCCAAGTTGAACTGTGCATTTCAGAGTTCTAGTCATCAAGATTCACCTTGGATGCTCGTATTGTGTAGTTCTTAGTTCTCACAGTCAACTAATTAGCCTTGTCAAGAAAAACTTTTCAATACCTCACATCTAGTGCCCAACTTTCTGCTTGAACTTGCCTTGAAGTTGTTTTACTTTAAACTGACATTTTCTTTCCATGAGTGTTCTCTTCAACCCATAGGTACAACAATTTTTGAGCATCTCTTTGGTAGTCACAGTTAACATGACATCTAAGACAGATACATCAAAGGGAACCACCAAGAACAGTACTAGGAAAGTAGTTGAGTAGACATCACTTGATTTACCAGTGTATGCAAACACTGAGTTGTTTATTGAGAAATGAAAAACGCTAACATGGAAATAGATCAAAGAAACTTTTGCAAAGGACCTTAAGGAAGATTTGCTGGACCGAAAGGTCCATCTCAGCATCCGGAAGTCAGGGTTATTCAAGGTTGAATCCAGGTACCCCGCCATCCCATGTGTTGAAATTATCAGTTATATTGTCTGACATACAGATGAATAGGCTATGACATTGAGTAGTGCCAGTAGCAATAAGCTTCCCACCTTTAGGGAAGAATACTTTCAGCAGATGTATCGCTTTCTTGAGCCAGTCAAGTGCATGGACCTACTCTTTTATGCCACCCATAGCTACGTAAATACAAGGGACATTGTCAAGCCCTTGTTGAAAGAGCCATCAATGTTTTGGAAGACACGCACCCATGCTTACAAGAAAAATTCCCTTAGGAAGGCTTACCCGTCCTTGATCATCTTCACTTGTAGAATATATGGTCAAGGTAGCACATAAACCATCCATAAAGGGTGGGCAATCTTACTAGACCAGTTGGTAAGTGATGGGAAGCCATTCAACTGGCCGGATATTTTTTCTCAACAATTGAAGTCCCATGTAGATAAGGCTTAGAATCCACCCAAGGATGAGTGAGAAATATTCTATATGTCAGCATACTTATTGGATGTAATTTGTCCACAACAGTAGTTCTGTGGCATGAACTAGACATGGACACCATAAGAGACTGTCGTGAGCATCTATCACAAGTTTCTTTAAGACTACATCTATCGAGGAGTGATGACATGCATAACTGACCACTTACTATCCCTCTATACAATCTTATATTTGAGCAAGATCCACGTTACATGTCCCGAGAATCAATCAATGCGATAGTAGACATTGTAGATTGGTATGCCTCTCCAGGTGGAACCTTCATCAGAGTGTTTAGCAGAAAGAATCCTATGTAAGTGCTACCAAGGTATGCCACTAACACAATGAGCATGCTTGAAGTATCATACCACCTTGCTATAGGGTTGTCAGCAGCACTGCATAGGAAGAAGAAAGCGCCATGGCCCACTCTTCCTTTGCAGATCATATTGTACAAGATTAAGAACCTAAAAGTTTCAGATGTCGAGGCTAAGGAAATAGTGAAAAAAATTGAGTTTGACACCAAGGAAATTAATTCATATGATCCCCACAGTATTTTGAAGGAGCACTATATGAGAGTTTACTTTCCACGAATCAGCGAGGCTTTTCATTGGCCAAATGAGGATCATTGGAGGTATTGCTACAATGCATCTAGAATCATTGAGAAAGTTAGTATAGAAGGGGCTTTGAAGGATGCTCCATAGACAATAATAGTTTCAGAAGAAAAAATAACAACAACAGAAGGCAATAGTCTCATGAAGGAAAAGGGAAAGAGGAAGATCGTTGACAATCAATAGGGATAACAAAGGTTCAAAATGAAGGTATATTCTATTATCGCGAAGGAATCTTTGGGATTGGAAGCAAAGAGGGAGCAACAGATGAAGAGAGAAGAGTGGAGGAAGAGAGAAAATATGAGGTTGTAGGAAGCGGAACTAAAGTTGCGGGAGATGGAGAAGAAGCTTAAGGAAGAACAAGAGTTGAGGATGAGAGAATGAGAAGACAAAAATAAGTAGGAAGAAGAAAAATGGCAAGGCATGATGATCAAGGAAACAACACTAATACATGTTGAAGTGTTGAAAAAACCAACAACTAAGGAGTAAGTTGAACAGATGCAGGATTGGGAGTTTGCTCAACACATTGAGCAATGGACTGAAGTGACAGACATGGATTTGGAACATGAGCCACAGCATGAATATGTACTTGATTCCATGAGCACCATAGGTCATCCCTTAGTCTCCACCACCTCTATTAGCAAAGCCAACCCTGAGTGAGAAAGGAGATGTTGTTCTCCTTGATGGTGATCCGGTCATGGATGTATATAATCTATCATTCGATGACTTCTACAAGAGGATTGTATAGGCACAGAGGAAGCAATTTATGGATGCTCATGCATCACCTACACTCATCAAAGAAAGTGTGATAGTGTCAAACACCAGGAAGAATCCATGTGCCATTGCCAAAGCCAGATTGGCCTATGTAGGAGAAAGAAGATTAAATTTTCAGTATCTGATGACTGAGAATGAGCAACTGGAAAATGGCTTGTAGGATATAAGGCAAGAGTTAGAAAAACTCTGAGCAACAATGCAAAATACAGTTTCTACATTGGGGACAATGATACTTGCTAAAGTATCGACAATTTGAGAAACCATGTGGAAGATCTATGACATATTTTTCATTGTGCATAAACCAATTGCCTATTTGCATGGCCTATAATAGTGGAGTAAAGAGTTTGTTAAAACTCTAAAAAACATACATGTTTCCATCACCTATGTATAGGAGTAGACAATGCGGTGCAAAGGGGCTCTGCTTAACTTAGTGAAGAAGATGAGGCCATAGGAAAAGCTAGAGAAATCAAAGGTTCAAATGTTGATTTAGAAAAACGGGCATCTTACCTCAATCATCGATAACACCTAGACCTCATATGTGTGGTTCTATAGTAGTTTGGATGTCTTGGTGAAAACAAAACATATCCCATCAATCACTTCCCTCACCAATGCTAAGCCCAAGAACCAAGTCCGATAAGAGGTTGAAGAGTACTTGGAGCAGCTAAGAGAAGAACCCATTTGGGAAGACCTATAGTTGAATGCACACAACAAGTAGAATTTCATCGGTGGTACTATCAAGGTTAAGACAATGTTTCTCATGCTTTAGAACAAGTTGGATACAGGTTCTAAGATAGTGTACCCAAATTCCATTGAGGCTAAAGTTTGCTTCCAGAAAGACATCGTTAAGCAGTTTTGGGATGCCATCACATAATACTAAGCTTGGCACCAATATGTGACGGAAAAGAAGAAAATGGAGGTTTCTGAGATGGACTTCCCCCAAACTCCAAAATCATAGTGTTTTGTCTTGTTAGTTTGTGTTTACCCTAATTTGTCTTATATGGGTACAAGTGGAAAATGTAATATTATTTGTAATTATGTTATAAGTGAAATTCCAAGTGTCAATATTGGAGTTTGACAAGTCACCATGTAATGTAATGTGCCATTTTTTGAAGTAGTTGAAGAGTCATGGGGGTAACCCAAAGGTCACAAAGGGGGAGTTGGAGAGTCACCCCCCTCTTGTTATAAATAGAACCAAATAACTCATGTGACAAGTTTTTGGGAGCTAAGAAATTAGTGAAATTTTGAAGTCTGAAATGGGACTCCTAAGGAAATTATAAAATAATAGTGGAAATAATAAAATAAGATTAGGTTGCATCATCAAATTTTAGAGGGAAAAAAGAAAAAAACTATTTTTTCAACTTATCTCCCTATGGGTTTACTCAAATTTCGAGCGCAAACACTCATTGGATGCAAATTTTGATTCCTCATCAAAGGAGTACTACTATTGCATACTTTCGATGGACCCTACTACTTGGAAAATGAGAAATACATGAAAAATGTGATTTCAATCACATTTTTTCATGTATTTCTCATTTTTTGTGTAGTAGGGTCCATCGAAAGTATGCAACATGGCCTTGGATGAGGAATTAAATTTTTCATCCAATGAGTACTCGCTTTTGAAATTTGAGTAAAACCTTAGGGAGATAAGTTGAAGATACGAGTTGAAAAAAGTAGTTTTTCTATCTTATTATTTTTTAATATTTTTACTTTTTTACTCCAAAAATGGTGAATCATCCCCCATGGTTGAAATCATCATCTTGAATCCTACTCATTCCAAAAAAGTTTATTTTAGTTGTACACTTTTCTTAGGAGACCCATTTTAGACTTCAAAATCCCCCTAATGTTTTGGCTAGGCTTAGGCTTAAAAATAGCTTGGGAGTATTGTGAAGGGCCTTGGCTTCTCCATAGCCTAGAGCGAGTATACTTCTTTGGAGGAGAAAATTTTCTTGACTATAATGTTCCACTATTGGGGCTAGTGGTCGTCATCGATCTATGTATGGATGGAATTTTCACTTATAGAAATAAAATCAGAGCCAACACGTTTTCATGCATATGTTGTTAATATAGTATGACTATTATTGTTGTATTGGAAATGTATTTTGTTTAACTTACACATATGCTTATGAACTATTTTTTTTGCATTTGTACAAAACATCTTGAATGGGTGTTGTTGGATTAACTCATCACTTTAACTTGTGAATTATTATGCATATTAGCATGTGATTTCATTTCGCTTGCGTGTCCCTTTGAAGATGTGTACCATTACAGATTTCCAAGGGTTGCACTTCCTTTTCCCTTCATGTGTTGGAACCTTCATGCACCGCACTTGACTCTCCACAAGGTCACACACTTTCTCTCACCGAAATTTCTCACACTTCCCTATGCGTGTTTCTATGGTCAAGGAATAACATTACCACCCACTGTTGGGACTCCTACTCTAAATGATGTGATGTCTAGTTGGGATTTCATATCGGGGAGATCCCATGAATGTTTGCAAGTCCAACACCGTCAACACCTTCTATGAAGTACTTGGAACCTTATAGTAAGTCTTCTCAGAACTATTGTTTTCACACTATTGCATGGGCCTTATTTACTATAAATGGCTTCCATACATAGCAACCTACATATTATTAACCCCCTTGGGCACCTCACTAGGTACTCCTTATTATATTCCATAGGTAAACTACATATTCTCATTCAAGCATTTCCAACAAGGTATCATGCACCTAAAACTAAGTTCACATGATAAAGTTTAGGCCTTGATAATGTAATTTTCCACATATTACCCACATATCCAAATGATCACCATTTTCACTCAACACAATTTGAAATGAAGAGATAATAATGCTAAGGAATCCACTAGATACATTTAGAATCATAATCCACTAGATACATTTAGACACATCACAGTAATTTAAATAGTTTCAAAAACCTAGCCAATTTCTAATGCTAGTTATAGCTATGAGGAACCTATTGAGAGGGGGGAAGAGACCTTTTCCTTTTAACTAGCTACCAATTATTCCATAATATGTGAACAAATGAGGATGAGGTGCTAACATGATAACAATGAAGAGATATAGAGGAATAACGTAGAGGGATATACAAGTCCATAATGTCTCATAGCTTCATATTAAGATTGGAAATCTTTATAATCTTTATTGTAATATCCAAAATATGAGAATATGCAAGGCATATTTCTTTGTTGAATGTTTATTTTCTCATATTGGTTTCTATGGTAAATATTTGTATTCCATTATATGTGTATTTCTAAAAGTGTTAAGAAAAATTTAAAAAGTTAGATCCATAGTCAAGCATAGGATGATTATAATAATATCAAGTTAATATCTATTTCATAGAGCTAGCCATTGGAATATCTAAAGTGGTCTACAAATAATATTGGTTTCAAACTAAGATTATTTTGGAATTTAATGTTTTGATTTATAGTCTAGAAATCCAAATTTGCAAGATAATGTTTCCCCAATGAACCAAGATATGAACATGAAGGTTAAGATATAGGTATACTCCATCCTAATGGATGAAAAGTACTAGAACATATCAATTAATGAAAACACGAGGATATTTGTAAGGACTGGAGCTCAAGTAATTGATATTTCCAATATCATGGTCATACTCATGCATGCTCTTAAGAAAAACATTGGCCCAAGTTAAAGAAGTCTAAATCTCTTGAAAAAATAAAAAGTCGTGAGTTAAAGGAAGGGAAGGAAGAATGACAGATCAAAAGTGGTGATTTCATTAGCCAAACATATTAGTAGGTATTTAAAATGGAAGTAAAGGTCAAGGTCAAGGACAATGAATATTAAGTCCATTCACTTAATTGAACAATTAGTTTTAACAATTAGAAACTATTTCAATGTGCATAAAGTATGTGAGGGGTATAAATTATCCTTTTCTAGACTATATCTTGAAGGTCATCGACAAACCTGGTGGGCGAGACACATCAAGGCCATTAAATTGGTGGGAGACCCATGAGGAAGTAAGTGGAGAGGTTTCGAAGACCTTTATAGTCCCAATTTTACCCTTTTGGTTATGAAGAGGATAAATCGTTTCAATGGAAATATTACTAGTAGAACCAAGGATATAATCTATAAGAGTACATTTCATAGGCTTAAAAGCAAGGCATTCTATTGGAAATAAATACACAAAACCCAAGTACTTTCACGAAGTACTCGGGTGATCTTCAAAATCACTTAAGAAGGCGAGTTACAATATTTAATTCCAAGACCACAGATGAGACATATGCATATACCAAGTACAATGAATTTAACAAGAAAGTGAAGGAAAATGGTTTGAGGTAGAAAAACCATTATGGAGTCTCCAATACTAGTGAGAAGAAGAAGGGTAAATTACAAAATAATATGGATAATATTACTACTATACATGTGCATAAGAGTGCAAATAACTAGTATGGTTGTTACAACTTTTATGGTCACATAAAGGACAAATGTGGTAAACTACTTCATTAGTTGAAACATAGGATTTTCAAGCTGGAGAATTTAAGGAGAAATAGTATTCTACTAAAATTGTGATTTAGATAGAAAGTAACTCAAATTCTGATGAAAATACTATTGAAAGATTAGTGCAAAAGTTGGTGGAATTAAGTAGAATTCATTCTATAGTGGATAAGAAGATGATAAATGTGTTCCATATTCTAATATAGATACATGTTATGGTAAGTAAACTTCTTTAAATATGAATGATCATCCTTATCGATACACTTTGATTTAGATTAGTAATGATGTAGAGTTAAAAGTTACCAAGTCGTGTAATATTACAATTCTATTAGTGTAAAATTCATTGATGAAATTGAAGCTAATATAGTGCTTCCTAATGTCTTCAATGTAGTATTTAGAATCCACTATATGTATATGATGGATTTTATCATTTTGATAAGGGATAACTAATACCAGCTAATAAAGGAAGATAAATTTCTTATCATTAATGCAACCAAAGGGGATCCTAATATCTCTTTAGTGAGTGCACACCAAATTGCGAGATTGATCAACTGAAGTAGGAAGTATGTACTTCCTTTCTTGAATGGAAAAACTAGAAGGATTGGTGTGAATACATTGTTAAAATAATGTAGCGAGCACTATGAGCACCAACTAAAGGACAATTTGTAGGGATATAGGAAATTGTTCCAAGATCCAAAAGTAATGCTACTCATGAGTGAAGTGAAGTATGAGATATAGGTATTTCCTAAATCTTCTTAATGAAATATAAAAGTATATATAGTCTATATTAGAGTCATATTATGTGAAGAAGTAGCTACAAAAAAATGTTGAAGGAACAAAAATAACAAGTACATCAACATGTGATTCTATGGTCATATTGGCTACCAGGAAGGATACAAGTCAGAGCATGTGCATTCCCTACAAAATATTAGTCTCAAGGATTGATACTATTTGCCTCAGATATTTTCTTGTTATAGGAGTTGTAATATATAAATTACTTCACCAATGTAGGTATGAAATATGGATATCATGAAGTTAAAATAAACTAAGAAGACACTTTTAAGGTGGCCTTGGAGATGAATAAAGGTCATTGGATGTGGTTAATAATGTCATTTGGTTCAAGTGATGTAATAGCTAGTTTGATGTTTTTAATGGATGCTTTCTTGAACTCATTTATAGAACCATTCCTCATAGCTTATTTGGATGAAAATTTGATGTTTTCATTTAAAGAAAGTCCTATATGCACTAAGGAAACATTAATTTCTTTCAAACATAGAAAAAGAGAGTCTTCTAAGTAGTCCTTGGTGTATGTAGGGCTCATGAATGATGGATATGAGTTGAATATTTCCTTTGCAAAGGCTGAAGCCATCATTAATGGTCCATTCCTAGAAATATGATGGATGTTCAAAGTTTTGTGCTAGTTACCCAATATTTAAGATATTTCATGACATCATTTTCAACTATGGAAATAAAAGTTCATGGTATGAAAACTAGTGGAAGGAGTTTGAAGTGGGATAAAAACTAGTATACATCCTTTGAAAAACCAAGGAAGAATATTAGTTGAGCCCCAATGTTAGAGCTACATAAGTTACAAAAATAACTTGCAATATATACCAATGCAAGTGGTTATTTTATCTAAGGAATATCATGTAAAGGGTTAAAATATGACTTTTCTATATTCAATGGAGTAAGACTAGGCTATCCTACATATGACAAGGAGAACTATGCATAGGTAGCTCAATCAATAAAGAAGTAAAAGCACCATTTTTTAATTAAGGAACCATTATCCACACTTATCACAGGCCTTTATGATACTTTTAGGTTTAGAGTAAATTATAAGAAGTAAGAAACTATAAATAGATCAGATGTCTAGAAACAATTTTGCTGATAATTAAAATATAAGAAAGACACAATGAAAAATTGGGTTAATTTTCAATCCAAATTACTAGTGCCGAAGATTACAACTATAGCACTCATTAAGAACATTGTGACATTCACCTGTGAAGGAAACAAAGAAGAGTATGTGGAGAATGGGGAATCAAAGGAGGTTCATCAGCAACTAGAAGGGAGAAAAATAACAAGTGTATGTCGATTACTATCCAAAAGATGGATTCATCTACAAGATAAGGAAGCTTTTTGTGCCAATGGAGGAAAGAGTTGAAGGTTATCACCTTCAATGCCAATGGTGATTTTACCATCAAGAATATTGTGATTAACTTGTAAAGCGATTCTTATTGGCCTAAGAGGCAATAAAAGGTAAGCGGCAATAAGAGGTAGCTCAACCAATGACATGTTATATTTAGTTTAAAATAGAAATATTTGGGATGTCTTCTAGGCCATGTAAATATCACCTAACATTATATTAAGGTAATAGCCTACATATACAATTCTTTATATAAATGCAGATAGTAAATTACAAGTATGTAAGAAACTCTAAGTAGATGATCCTTTTGAGTGGATATAATAGTTGCAACAATCCATCTCTAAGAATGAATAAAGACTTGATTAAAATTCATAAAAGAAGAGTTGATTACTTTAGATTCCCAAATATCTTTATTAAGTGTTTACCTATATGTACATGCTATAATGTAATCATTTATTAAATATATCTAAATAATCTAAAATACTAGAGCATTGAAACCATTATTTATATGAGAATGAAATAATGGGATGAGTAGAATATTGCAAGTAAAAGATCTTCATGCATAGCTATTTTTATATTGAAATCATTGAACCCTAATATGATGAAAAAATATGAAGAATGTTGAGTAAA
This sequence comes from Pinus tabuliformis, assembly GCA_031772625.1. Lineage (NCBI taxonomy): Eukaryota > Viridiplantae > Streptophyta > Pinopsida > Pinales > Pinaceae > Pinus > Pinus tabuliformis. Next base: position 409,833,030 of record CM062813.1, read on the forward strand.
ATTTGGTGAGATGTACATGCTTGGAGCCTCGATAATGTTCTATAGAGAAATGTATATATATATATATATATATATATATATATATATATATATATATATATATATAGATAAGCTTGAATCATTTTAAGGACTCACCATGAGGAGGTGAATGTTGGTTTCATTAAAAATATAGGGCATAGTTGGAATACGAAATTTACAAGGGACTTAGATATTACTTGTTCTAGGTGCTATAGTAGCTAGCTTGATTTTCCATACTTGTATTTAGTAGCTCAATCCAAGTGGACACAGGAGGGAAAAGGTAGGATACTACAATAGTTAAATGCCATAAATAATTCATAATTACACAAAATAAAGCATAGCATATAATAGTGTTGAGGCTCTCTAACTTGAATTGATTAAATTGTCTGAGAATACATGATTAGATAAACCTAAAATACTTATGAAAAATATTCTAGAGGGATCTTGGAAAATTATCTAGAAATATGTCGAGAATGTTAATTATGTGCATGCCAATTTTAGCTTACACATGCATGATTAATTATTCTAAATTTAGACTCTACTAGGAGCTACTAGAAATTCTATAGGGAGTGATTAACATATTAAAACACCCCCCTTAGTTCAAACCACTACTTTCTTTTGGTCTAGGTCTCATCTAAGCTTACAATACTTGAGAAAATTGGTTTTGCTTCTACATGTTAATATGGGTTATCTTCATTTCGATGTTGTATACACTTTTTCTTCCTTTTGTTCCAAACTTTTTATTATGCATAATTTTCCTTATTTTTTAGCTTTACTATAGTCTTCTTCTTCAATATTTCTTTTTATTGAGTGTCATCTTCATTTAGTTCTTCTTATTCATCTACTTGTACCTCAATTACTGCTAACTAAAATTTTCTATGCACCTATTTTAGATAAAAAATAATATTTTCATGTCCTTTCATCTCCTCTTCTATTGTTGCAATAACATCAAAAACTTTGATCATTGCGTTCATTTTTCATTTACCTTCTTATGTTGTAGTTACGGTAGCTTTGCCACAATCATTTATCATACTTAGGCTTTATAGGCCACTCTTTAAGAACATCTAATTTAGCCCCATAATCAATTTCAACTTTCATTATTAGGTTATCCTCCCATGTCATTGTCATTGCAAAGGTGGTTTTAATTCCAATTTCATCCTCCACATGTGTATTTGATATAGGTGGATATTAGTGGCCACTTGCCTATTGCACTTGGAACCCTAACACTATATTCTATCAATTTCCTATTTTTTAGTACAAATTCCTATTTCAATAGTTTTCTATTTTTGGCATATTTGGGGTTGTGAACTTCTGGAGCTATTTTGAGTCCCTAAACAACATTTTTTGGGAAAACGAGAAAAAATAGATGTGATATTGATGTTTGTAGTCAAACATTTTTTCCTCAGATATACCTTTCTAATGGGCTATTGTGCGTGCAAAATGAAGATCATATGCCAAAGTTACAACCCCCTGAAGTTGACATTCCAACTAACCCCATCATGGCCCATATCTTTTGGCGCTTCATTTCCAAGGGTTAGTTTTTTGGATATTTAGGGCTTCTCATTGTTTCTTCATGATGAAAAGACATTCGAGCCTCATTTTAAAATAGTTTAGAAGGCATGTAGCCACCACATGTCTTCTCAAATATAATCTACTATCGCGCGAGCTAGTTTGCTTTCATTCTGCATGTAAACAATTTTCATCATTTTCTATTTATTAATTGAAGTCCACTTTCACTATATCTTTATGTTTCTATTTTAAATCTATATTTTATTTCGTTCATTCATAAATTTGTATCGGTATCTACACAATGGGATTCAATTTCAACATCATGTTGATACTTCGTGCCTCACACAAATTCACATTTTTCTTTTATGTTTTTTTCAATCAACTTCTTTGTAGTGTTTAGGCAAATTGTAGTATTAATTCTTTTTTATCTTATTTCTCTTCAACAAAGTTCTTCCACACTTTCTCCTATTATAATCATTTCTTCATAAACTACAATGCCCCATGACTCAACATGGCATTGATAGAAATTAGTCCCCCTCCCATTGTACATCATTTCAAATATATCCTAAGCTTTTCTAGACCTAGTTCTTTGTTAACCATGGAAATAATGCCATCGTCCAAGCCTTTTGGATGAGAAACAATGTTGTTGCATCACCCCTTTGATCTTGTGTCATGGAATTAGAGGTTACTTGATTTTGGGTTCATTCAAACCCATTCAACACAATATCCCATAAACTTTTTGCACATAATCAAATTTTCATCTTAATGACCCAAAAACCATCATTTTTACTAGAGAAATTAGGATGTGCGAGAAGACAAGAATTGCCCAACCAAAAAAAAAATACATATTGATGAAAAAAAACACTATAACTCTCTGATTATATTACTTCACACCCTAACAACCACTTTCCTAATTAAAATTAAAATAAAACCTAAATTATTTATTTGTTCTCTCGAGTTTCTATATTCTTTTTTAACTTGTTTTTCTAATTTTTCCCCTTTTTTCATCTAATATTAAAGCTTACTTTTGAAAAATATGTTCCAATAAATGTCTCGTAGAGGTAATCTTGCACATACACGAAGTGCTTTAATATAAAAACATGGATTTAATAATTCAAATAACTTTTGATAAAATATGTTAGACTTTAGGCTTATGTGGTAGTTTTTTGAAGTAGCATTATCCGGATTCTCCACAGCATTTTGATAAAATAGTTAAGACATTTGTAGAACCTGTGTATATTGGCTAATATTTTATTATTGCATAAGACCTTCAAAACCTTTGTGTTGGATGAACAAAAGACGATAGATACACCTTGTGATAGCCAGGACGATAAATTTTACGACAAAGGTTGCAACTCATTAACACATTTTTAATACCCTTAAAACTGCAATCCTTGATACCCTCAAAACTGCAAACACATTTTTGATACCCTCAAAACTGCACTTCTCACCTTCATGTAGATGGCGATGGATGATAGCAATTTTTTCATTCGGTGACTAATAATGGCCCTCCAAACTCTATAACTATGTGTAAGCAAGCTCAACTACGGTTGCTCGATGTAGCTCATGTAAGCAGACTCTATAACTGTGTGTAAGCAAGCTCAACTACGGCTGCTCGAAGTAGCTCATGGAAGCAGTGGCTAAGAATGGTGGCCAACAATGCTTTTCTCAACCATGGTGGATAGCATTTGATGCAACATGGATACTACTACTAGCTCTAATATCATTTTGATGGATAGATGAGGAAAAATAGGATGCTACAATACTTAAAACACTCACAAATAATTCAAAATAAAACATGTTGACACCTAATCTTCATGATTGGGGGAATTTGTGTAAATAAATAAATTAGGAATGTGAACAGTCATCGGGAGATGAACTGAAAAATCACTCCTATTGTATATAACAATAACCTACCTATGGAATAATAGGCAAATCAGTTTTACTGCCTTTGGAGTTACTGCCTGGCCTGACATGGTATTAGAGCCAGCTTCTTTTTAGCTCTTGTTCTTTATAACTCCCTCTTGCATAGTTTGCTCATATTTTGCCCATGTTCTGTAGGCTGACATGTCTGTCATATGCCTACGAAATCTCAGTCATTGTTTAATAATTTCATTGTGTGTGAGTTCCATTTTGCTATGCGTTATACGCATGGATTCTTTGTGAGTCTCAACACAAGCCTGCGCCTGCCTATTCTTCTGAATACATTAATAGCTCTCTGGCTGTCCTGACATAAACGCTTCATAATGTTTTAGCATTGTCCTTCATGGTACTGCATCTGTTCCAGGTTCTGAGAAGCGTAAATGCGCAATCTCTGCCTGTTTGGGGGTGACCCATGTGATTTTTCCAGAGCCTGCTCATTCTCTTTCAGACCCGCTGCCAACATCTTTACATATCTGAAATGGTTGCTGCCCAAAACTCAGAACACACAGAACTGTAGTAACGCACTCCTGGCCTGAACTGGTTTCCGTTTGGAGTCTGGTCGTGTAGAGATGCATGGTATCGTGGAGATGCCGTGAGCTTGGAGTCCGTAAATCCCAAACCTGGTCACATTACTTTATCGCTGGTCGAATGGAGATGCGAACCAAGGTCGAATGGAGATGCGAACCCGAGATGTCGGGCCTTCTTTGAGTAGATCGAGGGGATGAGCATGTTCTTGGAGAGCCGTAATTGAACCTCTCTTCTTCCCAGTTGAACACCGATAATTTTTTTACTGACCAGCGGCCAAGTTCCAAGAAAATTTTGCTACCACAGTATCAAGGGATTAGCAGAAACCGAAATTATTGTTATACAAAAGAAATTCTTCGGTGAGTGAGTTTATTTGAGCTGTCAAAAGGGAGAAATTATGCTTACTATCCTCAAATTTCATTATGCCTGACACGCTGTGACCGCACTACTGTTGACCGCATTACTTGCTTGTTGGGTACACGCTGAAGTCTGTGGGTTTATACATATGTGCAACGGTTTATTGAATACATATTTACGCTGTGATTTATATATTAAAGCTATGCACTGTGGTTTATATATATTAAAGTTGTGTGATGTATGTACGCTATGGTTTATATATTAAAGTTGTGCGCTATGGTTTATATGTGAGTTGTGGGTTTATGTGTAGAAAGATATACATTGACCATCATATATATATTATGGTTTTCATTTGAATGCGTTATGAACTGAGTTTGTAGATATTTGAATGCGTTGAATGGATGGAATATGTTGGATGTATTATATGAGGATCATTTTATAAACATTCGAGGGATTTGAAGAAACATAGTGCATAAAAGTATTTGAAATCCTTTTGCCCTTTTGAGTACAATTTCACTGTATATCAGCAGAAGTATTTTTTTTCTATCAGCAGCAGTTTTTTCAGAATGCATTCAATCATCTCTATGGTAGGAATATTTCTCACTGGCAGGAGAAGTATCCTGAATGGTCTCGGATGATAAAACACACCCTCATCTTCAATGAGTTGTGGAAAGGAGTGTGTGTCAGAGAAGGAGACAAAGACCCAGTAAAACCTACCTCAGACAAAGAGCTCGTCATTTGGGAAAACAAGAACAGCAAAGCTTATGCATTAATCGCAGCATCTGTAAATGAAGAGGTGAGTCACCATATTTCATCATATTCAACTGCCTTTGAAGCCTTACAAAAGTTGAAAGAACTCTATGACTGACATTCTACACTTGAAGTTGTTCAGCTCATGATTAAACTCTTCACTCTTGAACTGAAAAATAATGATCCTCTTGCTCTTGCATCTGAAGTAAAGTCTATAATGCATGATATCAATTCCACTATGGTTGAGTTGGATATCCCTCTTATTGCTTTTCTCAAGGCACTCTATCCTACTTGCTCCAATTATCTTGAGTCTTTGCAAGCAAATGGAAATCTCAAAGATATAACCTTTGAATCTCTTGTGAAAAAGTTTGCTGAAAGAGCGAAAGCTTTTGGAAAGAAGACAGCCCCTGAATCATCTGAAGAAACTGTGTACCTTGCTCATAAAGAAAAGCATTATGCTCAAGATTCTACAAGAGGAAGAGGTGGACGAAGAGGAAGAGGAAGATACTTCAGAGGCAAGGGGGGCAGACATTCTCAAGGAGAAAAGGCAGACTTACACTGCATTCGCTGCAAAAGAAATGGATCACATGATGCTTCTACATGCAAGCTACCATGGGACAAAATTGAGCAGAAAAGAAACCAAAAGAAAGGTAAAACTGATGATACAGACAAAGGTAAAGCACCTGAATCCACTCACTATATTGAGGCACAATGTAACATTGGAGTAAATGAAGATTTGTTTAATTCTTCACTTGCTTCTTCAAAAAATGATTGGTTGCTTGATTCAGGAGCAACCTGTCATATGACTCATAGAAAAGATTTTTTTGAAGATTTCATTGACAATGTTGATGGAGCAGTATACTTTGCAGATCAGTCAAAAATCAAGCCATCAGAGCTTGGCACAATCAGGCTTAAACTGCCTGGTCTTCCAGACTTTCTTCTAGATCATGTTCTATATCTCCCACAACTCAAAAGAAACTTGATGTCCTTGGTTCACATCCGCCAGCAAGGTCACTCCATTCATATGTTTGATGGCAAGCTTGAGGTAAGAAAAGCATCTGACCACTCACTTGCCATGAGGGGAATAGAAGAAGAAAGGCTTCTCAAACTGCAAGGAACCTCTGCTCATGCACAACATTTCTCATATATTTCTCATCATGAAGAAGGTACACATCCATAAAGTTTATTATGGCATGCTAGATTTGGACATTTAAACTATGACAGTCTCCGCTTATTGAAGAAAAATGGTGTTGCTGGTTTGCCTACAATTCCTAGGAAACATAAGCAATGTGATGCTTGCATTCTAGGAAAGCATAGCAAATAGTCTTTTCATGATTCACATTCAAGAGCACATAGGAAGCTTGAACTCAATCATTCAGATTTATGTGGTCCAATTCCTGTTCCTTCTGCAAATGGAAATAAATATATCATGACATTTATTGATGATTACACCAGAATGTGTTGGGTTTATTTATTGAAGAACAAATCTGATGCCTTTCAAACATTCAAGAATTTTCATAAATGGATTGAAAATGATGCACAATCTCATATTGGGTCTATTTTCACTGATAATGGAAAAGAATATACATCAAATGAATTTGAAAATTATCTTTGCCAACATGGGATCAAACATCAAACAACTGTGCCTTATAATCCCCAACAGAATGGTGTAGCTGAAAGAATGAATAGAACAATCTTGAATATGGTACGATCCATGCTTTTCTTCAAAAATGTAAAGATAATGTTTGGGCTGATGTTGTTCTATGTGCTACATATATAAAGAATAGATGTCCATCTAATGCTATAAGAAACAAGACTCCTTATGAATTGTGGTATGGACATGTTCCTTCGGTAAAACATCTCAGGATCTTTGGTTCCACCTGTTATGCTTTGATACCAAAGGTACATAGAAACAAACTTGATGCTAGAAGTCGTAAGTGTATCTTCCTGGGGTATTCGAACACCTCCAAAGCATACTGCCTCTATGATGAAGTAAATAAAAGGTTTGTTGTATCTAGAGATGTAATTTTTCTTGAATCATCCAAATGTGACAATGTTGTTGAGCGACAACTTGATCGCTTGGATAGATTCACAAAAACGAAATCATTTCAAGAATTTGATAATCAAATTCCACATCTTGAAGGGGGGATTCCTATACTAGATCAACATGTGGAATCTTCTTCTGAAGAACACTCTCCCCCGAATGAAACTCCAACAACTGATGATGATTTAAGTGATGTAATTGATAGAATTGGGAGACTCAATCTTGATTCAGTCCCAACTCAATCAACAGAGTAGCCTAGACCATCTCAGAAAGGTCCCACAAAGTGGCTGACAAAGACACTTGAAAGTGTTCATCCTGATGAAATTGGAAAAACAGGAACTAGAAATTCAAACTGACAAAATGGAGGTGATGTAGATGACTCTAATTCACCTGTTGATATGGATGTTACTTATGATTGTGAATTGAACTTGTCTACAGATTTTGAACCAACTTCCTTCAAAGAAGCTGCTTCTCATGATGAATGGAAAGAAGCGATGCAAAAGGAGTATGATGCCCTCATAAAGAATGGCACTTGGAAGATGGTTGATCCTCCATCTGGAACCAAACCAATTGGCTGCAAGTGGGTCTACAAGAACAAGTACAAAGCTGATGGCTCACTTGACAAGCACAAAGCTAGGCTTGTGGAAAAAGGTTTTGCATAGAAGGAAGGGGTCGATTATGAGGAAACTTTTGCCCCCATAGCAAAATGGGCCACCATCCGGACACTCTTTGCATTAGCAGCTCAGAATGGTTGGAAAGTCCATCAAATGGATGTAAAAACTGCCTTCTTGAATGGATATCTAAAAGAGAATGTTTTTATGTCCCAGCCTGAAGGATTTGCTGTGAAAGGACATGAACATAAAGTATGCAAACTTGTGAAGTCCTTGTATGGCCTCAAACAAGAACCGCGAGCCTGGTATGAAAAACTAACTGAGCATCTTCTGAAACTCAACTTCAATCATTTTGATCTTGATGATGCAACTTTATTTGTCAAGAAAGTTGGAAAAACAGTTGTATATCTTGTGGTATATGTAGATGATCTTTTAATGACAGGGAACAATGAAAGCTACATGCATCCATAAAGAAGGAATTGGGGAAAAGTTTTGAAATGACCGATTTGGGCTATGTTCATTACTATCTTGGCATTGAAGTAACCCAACATCCAAAATCCATATTTCTTTCTCAAAAGAAATACATTGAAGATTTGTTAAACAGATTTGGCATGACAAAGTGCAATCCTCTTTCTACTCCAATGGAACAAAACTTAAAGCTCACATCTATTGAAGGAAAGGAATTTGAGAATGCAACAAAGTATAGACAGCTTGTAGGAAGTCTCATCTACCTCACTACTACCAGACCAGACATTTCATTTGCTGTTGGAATCCTCTCCAGGTTTATGCAAAAGCCTTGTGAGGGACATTCATCTGCTGCAAAAAGAGTTCTAAGGTACTTGAAGGGAACTCAAGACCTTGGAATCAAGTATACACAGGTGGACGACTTCAGCTTGATTGGATACTCTGATTCATACTTCGATGGAGAAAAAGAAACTGGGGTATCTACTTCAGGATATGCTATGAGTCTTGAATCAGGAGCTATCTCCTTGAGATCACGCAAACAATCAGTTCCAGCAGATTCCACAACAGAAGCAGAATACGTGGCAGCAGCTGAAGCAACGAAAGAAATTGTGTGGCTCAAGAAAATTCTTAGAGATTTGCAGGTAAAACAAGTACAATCAACTCCACTCATGATTGACAACACCTCTGCAATAAAGTTGGCCAAGAACCCAAAGTTCCATGATCGAACAAAGCATATCAATACTAAATATCATCTGATTTGATATCATGTTGAGGCCAAAACAATCCATCTCTGTCATTGTTCCACAAATGAGCAAATTGCAGACATCTTCACCAAAGCACTTGGAAAGGAAAAGCTTGAATGATTCAGAATGATTCTTGGACTGACCAACATCCCTTCAGATTAAGGGGGGGAATGCTGACACCTAATCTTCATGATTGGGGGAATTTGTATAAATAAATAAATTAGGAATGTGAATAGTCATCGGGAGATGAACTAAACAATCACTCCTATTGTATATAACAATAACCTACCTATGGAATAATAAATGAATCAGTTTTACTGCCTTTGGAGAGTTACTGCCTGGCCTGATAGAACATAATAAACCACTCTATAGCATATAATAGATTTACTTTTTCCCTAACTCAAATTGATAAAATTGGTACAGAATACATAATTAAATAGGCAAAAAAAAATTATGGATAATCCTGTAGAAGTATTAGGGATAATTCCCTAAAAATATGTTTAGAAAACTAATTATCGCTATGCTAATTTTAACCTCCTCATGGTTGACTAATTATTCCTGAATTTAGACTCTACTAGAACTACTGGAAAATGTATGATACCTCAAAGTAATTAGAATATTCCAACAAATTCAGCCAAAGAATCAAATTAGGGGGTGAGAAAATGAATGGTGAAAGAAATTGTAAAATGTTCTAATCGATCCCAGATAAATACGAACTTTATGAAAATGTGATAGCCTTTCATGTGATAAACCATCAAGATAGTAAGACCTTCGGATTAGTTAGAGGGATGCAAATATCAAGAAAGGAATTTCATGACTTGGTTACCCTTCTGTTATAGAGGCATGATTGTTGGAATTTAATTCCAACTGCAACATAAACAGCTGGACAGAAATCCAATTTGCTGTAGATATTACAGACTGTTCTATGCCTCAAAGTCATGCTTGATATTTTGCACATTAATGTGCATTAAATTTTCAGAATTAAATTCCCCTACAACAGCCGACTTCATTTCTTCAAAAGGCATCACCGCTTGCTGCATTCAATACGCAGATAAGCTTTAGAAGATATTTTTATTATTTTATTGTTTAAAGTCATATATGTTTTTAACATATAAATGTAATGAACAACAATTCTTTTTTTTATGTTAGAAGAATGTTAGAGAGTTTGAGAAATAGAAAAAGACAAAGAAGAAGGCAGAGCAAAAAAAACAGCAAGAAAATAGAGTCGCTGTGTTTTGGAGCAGCAATGGATTCTACAGGCTGTTTCAGCAATTGTCTGTGTGTTTCAGCAACAGACTGTGTGGCTGAAACTGGTGTTTCAGCAATTGTCTTCTAGATGCTGAAACACGAATTTGTGTTAAAAAACAGAGTTTGTAAAAACAGAGTATGGAGTTTTTAGTTATTCCAGAACTGTAGTTCTGAAGAAGTTTGTAATTTTTATTGTCATTTTTATGGTTAATAAAAACAGAGCTTTTCTCCATATCTTCTTTGTCCAGATTTCTCTCATTTCTTTGTGTTGAGTTGAGGAACTTTGCTTCCTCTGTTTTGTTCGAAATTATCAGAAATTTCCAACATGGTACCAGAGCTAGTCTAGGCACTCAGTGAGTCAAAAACAGAGTTTGTTTTTTCACTGTAGGAGCTGTAAGAAGCTTATTGAGCAGATTTTCTCCAGCAGAGAAATTTTTTTGCTTGTTTTTAATTATACAGTCAGTATCTCTTATTTACTTATACAGGTTAAGATGGCAGATGCTGGAACTGGTTTGACAAATTCCCAACTGCCACAGTTTAATGGGAAAAATCACAGCTATTGTTCCATAACAATGAAAGCATTGTTTGCTTCTCAAGGAATATGGGAGCTGGTTGAAACTGGCTATGCTGAACCTGCAGATGCAACAACATTGGCTGCCTTGACAGTAGCAGAAAGAGACCAGTTGAAGAGCGATAGGAAGAAGGATTCCAAAGCCCTCTTTTTTCTCTTCCAATCAGTGCATGAAAGTGTTTTTCCACGGATTGCAGCAGCAACAAAATCCAAGGAGGCATGGGATATTCTCAAAACTGCCTATCAAGGCATGGAGAAGGTGAAGACTGCAAAGTTGTAGATGTTGAGGAGAGACTTTGAAACACTCAGCATGAAGGAATCTGATACAATAGATTCATTCTTCACTCAGGTTATTGGGTTGATAACCTAGATAAGCTCTCATGGTGAGATTCTTGAAGAAAGAAGGATTGTAGAGAAGATCTTGAGAATTTTACCTGCAAGGTTTGAATTTATTGTGGTAGCAATAGAAGAAACAAAGGATCTCTCACAATTCACAGTAGATGAATTGAGTGCTTCTCTTATGTCTCATGAACACAGATTGAGTAGAGGAACAAATTCCTCTTTTGAGCAAGCATTCAAGACTCAGATGTCTTTTGGCCAAGGAAAAGGTCAAGGGAGAGCAAATAACAGAGGTCGTGGAAGAAGCCAAAACAAAGGCGGAAATAATCCTGCAAGCACAAGCAGAAGGAGCTGCAATCAGAACCAAGATGAAGGTTCAAACAAACAGCAAGCTCATGGACAAAGGTATGACAAATCCCAAGTCCAATGTCGTTATTGTAAGAAATATGGGCACTACGCCAATGAATGTAGAAAAAAACAAAATGACATGAATAGTAGGCAGAATGCTAATTTTGCAAATGAAGAAGTTAAGAATCCAAAGATTGTGATGTTAACATGTAACATCTCACAAGACAAACAAGAAGATTTTTGGTTCTTAGACTTAGGTTGTAGTAATCACATGACTGGAAATATTGCAATGTTTGCCAATCTGAATGAAAATGTGAAATCTGAGGTAACAACAGGAACTGATAGTAAGATATATGTCAAGGGTAAGGGTAGAGTCAGTATCCGAGCAAGAAATGGAGAACAGAAGATTGTGCCAGAGGTATACTATGTACTTGGTCTAAAATGTAATCTTTTGAGCATTGGACAGCTCATTGACAAAGGTTACAATGTGTTCTTCAAAGATGATATGTGTACAATCAGAGACATATCTCCAAGTAAGAATATCGTTTCATAGGTGCAGATGACTAGCAATAGAATGTTTCCTCTCAAACTCTGGGCAGATTTGAAGGAAGGAAGAACTATTGCAGCTGTAACACAAGAAGTCTTTTAGGAACAAGTGAAAGATGAGAATTGGTTGTGGCACTTGAGATTTGGACATCTCAATTTCAGAGGCTTGAATCTATTGCACAGAAAGGGAATGGTAAAGGGATTGCCATTGATTGAGAAACTGGACAACCTTTGTGAAGGTTGCATCTTGGGCAAGAAACACAACGAAAGCTTTCCAGCAGGAAAGAGTATAAGGGCAAAAGCACCCTTGGAAATTGTTCACTCTGATGTGTGTGGACCGATGCAAATACAATCATTTGCTGGAAATAAATATGTTTTAACTTTCATTGATGATTACACCAGAAAGATATGGGTGTATATGCTGAAACAGAGGAGTGAAGTGTTTGAGAAATTCCGCCACTTCAAAACTCTTATTGAGAAGCAGTGTGGGCATTATATCAAAGTGCTCAGAATAGTTAGAGGAGGAGAGTACATCTCCAAAGACTTTCTACGTTTTTGTAGAGAGAATGGCATACAAAAGCAGTTCACCGCTAGGTATACACCTCAGCAAAACGGTGTTGCCGAAAGGAAGAATAGGACCATTCTTGACATGGTTAGAAGTATGCTGAAGGAAAAACACTTGCCACATGAGTATTTGGCAGAAGTTGTCACTTGCGCAGTTTACATATTGAATAGATGCGCAACTAAAGTTGTCATGAACAAAATATTAAAAGAAGCATGGAGTGGTCAAAAGCAAACTGTCACTCACATGAGAGTATTCGGTTGTGTAGCATATGCACATGTATCGGATCAGCTAAGGAAGAAGCTTGACAGTAAGGGGGAGAAGTGTGTCTTTATTGGCTATTGTGATGAGTCAAAAGCATACAAACTCTATAATCCATCCACCAAGAAATTGATAGTAAGCAGAGATGTGCAGTTCATTGAAGATGAAGCTTGGGATGGAAGCTTAGAGAAGACAGTGAATGTGAAGACAATTGTGTCTCACGAAGAAGAAGAGGAAGGGACAACAGCAAATAATCCTACCTTGGTGACTCCTCCTCCACCACAGCAAGTACAACAAACCACACCACAAGCTGGAATTTGAACAGCATTGAGAAGTCAAGGAAGTGCTTCTCCAAGCACACCACAGGGATCAGAAATACCCTCAAGTTCGGATGGAATTCCAAGCACACCAAGAAGACGAAGATTCAGAAATCTGAATGAGATTTATGAACAAGGAGAGGTAAGTAACAATACCAGTCTGAATTCATTATTCTCTTTGTATTGTCATTTTGATGACCCGGTTCATTTTGAAGATGCTGTAAATGAAGATAAATGGATTGAAGCAATGAATGAAGAAATTGGTGCAATTGAGAAGAGTAAAACATGGGAGTTAGTGGACCTCCCTGAAGGCAAAGATGCCATTGGAGTTAAGTAGGGCTATAAGGCCAAAAGCAATGCTGAAGGAAAGATTGACAGGCACAAAGCAAGACTTGTTGTGAAAGGCTACAAGCAGTAACAAGGCAAAGACTATGATGAAACCTTTGCACCAATAGCAAGGATGGAAACAGTCAGAACAGTATTGTCTATTGCGGCACAACACAAATGGAAGATTTATCAGATGGATGTTAAATCTGCATTCCTGAATGGAGTGTTAAAAGAAGAGGTTTATGTTGAACAACCTCCAGGCTATGAAGTTGAAGGCCAAGAGCATAAAGTCTGCAAATTGAAGAAGGCTCTTTATGGGCTGAAGCAAGCTCCAAGAGCATGGTACAGCAGAATAGATGCTTATCTGATTGAGAATGGGTTTGATAAGTGTGATGGTGAACCCACACTCTACATAAAGGAGAATGACAATAACATTCGTATTGTTGTCTAATATGTAGATGATTTGATTTTTACTAGCAATGATGCTTCTCTCATTGTTGATTTTAAAGCAGTCATGAAAAGTGAATTTGAAATGACTGACTTGGGCTTCTTAAGATATTTTCTTGGAATTGAAGTAGACCAAAGTGAAATGGTGTTTTCATTTCTCAAGTTAAATATCTAGAAACAATGTTGAAGAGATTTAACATGCAGAACAACAAGGTAGTTGTGTCTCCAACTGTAATGGGGTTGAAATTGACCAAACAAGATAGCAGCAAGGATTTTGATCCAAAATTGTACAAGAGCATGGTTGGCAGCCTTATGTACCTGACTGCAACTAGGTCGGACATTATGTACGCTGTGAGTTTAATCTCCAGATTTATGGAAAGACCGAAAGAGACTCATTGGCAGGCAGCCAAGAGGATTCTAAGGTATGTGAATGGAACAAAGGGGTTTGGTATTTTATACTCCTCTTCTAAAAATTTCATGTTGATAGGTTACATTGACAGTGATTGGGCTGGAAGTGTTGATGATAGGAAAAGCACATCTGGATATGTGTTTCATATGGGATCGGGAGCCATCTCATGGGCTTCCAAGAAGCAACCAGTTGTGTCTTTGTCAACAGCAGAGGCAGAGTATGTGGCAGCAATAGCAGCAGCATGCCAAACAGTGTGGCTGAGAAGAGTTCTCATAGATTTGTGTCATGAACAAGAAAATGGCACAACCATTTACTGTGACAATAGCTCGGTAATAGCATTGTCTAAAAACTCTGTTTTTCATAAAAGGACAAAGCACATAGACACCAAATTTCACTTCATATGTGAATTGGTTAACAATGGTGAAATTGTTTTGTGGCACTGCAGAACAGAGGATCAGTTCGCTGACATCTTAACAAAACCATTGGGAAAGAAAAGTTTTGATCATTTCAGGAAATGTCTAGGTATGCAGAAAAATCCAGCAGTTGAAATTAAGGGGGAGTGTTGGAATTTAATTCCAACTACAACATAAACAGCTGGACAGAAATCCAATTTGCTGTAGATATTCCAGACTGTTGGATGCCTCAAAGTCATGCTTGATATTTTGCACATTAATGTGCATTAAATTTTTAGAATTAAATTCCCCTGCAACAGCCGACTTCATTTCTTCAAAAGGCATCACCGCTTGCTGCATTCAATACGCAGATAAGCTTTAGAAGATATTTTTATTATTTTATTATTTAAAGGCAAATATGTTTTTAACATATAAATGTAATGAACAATAGCTCTTTTTTTTTTATGTTAGAAGAATGTTAGAGAGTTTGAGAAATAGAAAAAGACAAAGAAGAAGGCAGAGCAGAGAAAACAACAAGAAAATAGAGTCGCTGTGTTTTGGAGCAGCAATGCATTCTACAGGCTGTTTCAGCAACTGTCTGTGTGTTTTAGCAACAGACTGTGTGGCTGAAACTGGTGTTTCAACAACTGTCTCCTAGATGCTGAAAGACAAATCTGTGTTAAAAAATAGAGTTTGTAAAAATAGAGTATGGAGCTTTTAGTTATTCCAGAACTGTAGTTCTGAAGAAGTTTGTAATTTTTATTGTCATTTTATGGTTAATAAAAACAAAGCTTTTCTCCATATCTTCTTTGTCCAGATTTCTCTCATTTCTTTGTGTTGAGTTGAGGAACTTTGCTTCCTCTGTTTTGTTAGAAATTATGAGAAATTTCCAACAATGATTTGTTTGAACATTGTAAGTTCCTCATCCCATCCAAATGAATCTTGTTGTACTAGAAAAACATTTCTCGTACTAGAAATAGTAAAAGAATCAAGAGTTGTCATTGTCAATGGAAGGATATCCAACATTCCAAGCAATGGTTTCATGGTCTTGAGGAAATTGTGACTGTTGTGATCACAGTCATACGCAAGCTTATTCTTGCTATTATATTTAAGAAATGGTTTCATGATCTTGAGGAAATTGTGACTGTTGTGATCACAGTCATACACAAGCTTCATCTTGCTATTATATTTAAGAAATGGTTTGATGATCTTAAGGAAATTGTGACTATTGTGATCACTTCCATACACAAGCTTCATCTTGCTATAATGTTTCTTTATGAGATTGATAGCCTTTTTAGGGACCAGATGTTCTAATGAGAATATAAGAAATATCAAGACAGATTTTATGTCTTTGTTGGTTTTTGAATAATATATTTTATCTGATCATGATGCTTTAGTTTATAAAAATATTTTGAACAAAATGAAAACACATCGGACATCTCCAAGTAATGCGGCAGATGGAATCTTCGTAGAACATCTAACTTTATAAACATATATCTTGGAATTTTTATTAGAGTATGTAACTTTATTCGTCTTATTTGTGAGTTTATATTTATTTGTTTTGATTATTAGCCATAATTTGCAGAGTTAGTTTTTACTAGAAGGAGTTTGTTCTTAGTTTTTAAGAGGTTATTAGGCCTAGTTGGTTGTGAGAGATTAGATTTATAGATTAATTTCTGGTTGATATATTCACTTAACGAATAAGTTATATGCCCAAGATATTTTTTCTATATTGAAACATAGTATTTGTATTTATATTTGTATTATTAAATTGTTTAATATAGAAATTTTGACACAAATGTGGTGTACAATAAGGTCTGTTATCCCATTTAAACATAGTATCATAGAAACATTGGATTTAAATCCCTTATTGGATGTCAAGATAATGGAGAGTAAAGATGTTTAAGTGGATTGTCTATATGTTGGAGGCAAGTTTTGAAGTTTTGGTTGTGCATTGATAGAGGATACATAAATGACATGTCAGAGTATCATGCAAATGTGGCAAATTACCTAACCACATAGCACAAACTGCTTCATATTACACACTACTGCAGACACATGGATAATTACTACAAATATTAGATATCTAATTGAACAAAACACAAAGAAATGTTGTAAGTAAACACACATTGGACACTAGAATCTAGATTTTCCATTAACATAAACAAGAATTTACATCATAAGCTACGCTTCGTGGCATGGGAGGAGGGCAGCTGTGCAACCTATGCCACTATCCTCACACACAAAACACTATGTCACTCTCACACCAATAAATACCAACCTTGCAGCTCTCGTATGAAAAACCCCTAACCCTAAAAACATGCAAGGAAATATTTTATTGTTTTACAAAAAATATATTCTAACTACTTTTCCCTCTACTCCATATGTCCATTACATATCATTTCATTTACATCATATTTTATTTAACCTTCTAATTCACCTTAAGTCAAAGTTTGGCTGCAATAATGTGTTCCCCTTTATGTATGAAAAGTGGTGTCTGGAAGTCCCTACATATATATGCGAGATGCAATATTCATATGGAGAGACAACTAGTACAAACTCGTCAAGGATGGAAAATGATTAAATATCAACATCCATAAAGGCAAGTCAAAACCTTCATTTTCAAGTGCCAAAAAAGCCAAGAAATTGATCAGTTCCAAGAAGAAGTATGTTTTACTATTTGTAACAGAAAATTAGTTTGTAGAAGTCTCAATAAGAGGAAAGGAATCCCTAGAGGGGCGTAGTAAGGAATAGAAAAAACAATTGGAAGAGTTGATATAGGAATATAGGGATGTGTTTGTAGGAGCCTAAGGGGTTACCAATCAAGTGGAAGGTGTGGCATGAGATAAACTTGGCATTGCCAAACATTGGGTTGTATAAGTAGTCTTCTATAGAAGCAACTAAGGTGAAGAAACAATTGCAACAACTATTGGAACAAGTTGTCATTTGAATAAGTAAATCACTATATGGGTTTCCCATAATCATTATTTCAAAGAAGGATGGGAATTGATAGATGCATATGATTTATAAGGCATTAAACAAAATAGATCTCAAGAATATGTACCCCCTTCCCAATATAGATGATTTTCTAGATCATTTGTAAATAGCAAAATAATTCACCTAGCTGGACTTAAAGTTAGGATATCTCCAGGTTCGATTTAAGGAAGAAGATACCTCAAAGACCACCTTCAAAACAAGACAAGGTTTGTGTGAGTGGTTAGTCATGTCATTCGGCCTATGCAATGCACTAAATACATTTATGAGGATAATGACTAATATATTACATGCTTTTATAGATTCATTTGTTATTTTCTATTTGGATGATGTATTGGTATAAAATTATACTTGGGAGGAGCACATCTCACATTTGATATAGGTGTTGAAGACATTAAAGAAGCACCAAATTCTAGGAAATATCAAGAAGGGTGAGTTTGCATAGCAACCGTTGGTGTATCTAAGATATGTGATAGGTGGAGGATAGTTGGTGATAGATCCTGCCAAGATGGAGGCCATCATGAAATGGTCATTGCATATTAATTTTTCTAATGTTAGGAGTTTCATTGCAGCAACACAGTACCTAATGAAATGCATAGCCTTATTTTCAGTAGTTGCAACACCACTCCTTGCCACAATAGAAAGTGATAAGGTATTCTAGTGAGGAAATGGTCACTAGAGTGCCTTTAAGGAGCTAAACAAGAATATTATTCAATCACTAGTTTTAGCATTACCAAATTTGCAACAACCTTTTTAAGTGGAGATAGATGTGAGTGGGAACGCTATGGTAGGGGTCTTAATGTAGGGAGGAAGGCATGTATGATACCATTTGGAAGTATTTTATGGGGGAGTTATTAACCACTGTTCCTATGAAAAGGATATCTATGCGCCAATGCAAGATTTGAAGGAGTGGAAGCACTATTTAACAAGAAAATAAATAGCAACCCACAAATATCGCTAGCCACTACAATACCTACAAGCCTAGAGTAAGCTATAGTAGACTAGGAACTACAAGTGGATGGGATTTATACAGTAGTTCCATTTAGTGTTCAAGTATAAGAAGGGAAGCACAAACAAGTTGGTTAACATGCTTTCAAGGCCACCCACATAAAAAATCACATATATTGGAACTTTGATGCACATGGAGCTTGTCACCCATGATGCATACAAAAGGGCATATTTAGAGGGTGAGGAGTTCAAGGAGGTGTTTCAATAGTTGTGGAGTCAGATTCACTTGAATGATGGAGACAACACCATTTACTACTATTTACAAGATGCGTTACTCTATAGTCTAGATAAGCTATGTGTTCCAAAAGGTGAGCGATTGCAGTTAATTAGATAGGATCACAAATCCAAGGTTGCAGACTACCTTGGTGTAGGGAAAATAGTGGCCAAACTGTAAAAGTATATGTATTGGCCCAAGATGCAACAAAAGGTAGCAAGGTTCATAAGAGGATGCATGCCTTTTTGTACTAGTAGAAACAAGGTCTATATCATTTTTTACCTATGCTGACTCTTCCCTCAAAAAGAATTGATGTGGAATTTATGGGAGGTTTACCAGCAACCAGGAAGGAAAACGAGTACCTACTCGTTTTAGTTGATAGGTTCAACAAGATGTGTATTTAGATGCCCTGTAAAAATAGCATGAGTGAAAAAGAAGCAAAAACCTTTTTCTTTGGACAAGTCTGGGTGCACTTTGGTATAACAAGGAATATCATTTTAGACAAGGACACAAATTTGATTAGTGAAATTTGGAATACAATGTAGGAGAATATGGATTTTAAGTTGAAGAGTTTTACAACATTCAAACCAAAAATAGATGGGAAGACAGAAGTAGTCAACAAGAATTTAATGTCGCTTTTGAGGAGTTATAATTAGAAGTATCCAAAGAGCTAGGATGAAAATCTAGTATCTATACATCACTGTTATAATAGAGTAGTCCAAAATTCTACTAGTAAGTCCCCATTTGAGAACTGTTTTGGATATTTTCCAACTTCACCTTTGGATATTGCATATGAGTAGCAAGGTGAAGTGAGGGAGGGTATTATAAGGGATGCATTGAGGGGTGAAAAATTTGTTGAGAAGATCAAGTAGATCCATATACAAGTATATGATATATTGCAAAAGTCATAGGAAAAATACAATTCTAGGCATGATCAACATAGATGAGAGAAGTTGCTGAAGGCGGGAGGCATAGCATGGCTACAGTTGAATAAGGAAAGGATACAAGGGCCTGGTGTGAAAATCAAAGGTTTCTATTATTGTCTATTCGAGACACTTGAAAGGGTGTGTGGAAATGTATATTGACTCAATTTACAACCATACATGTCCATTTACTTGGTTGTAAATGTAGATAATTTGAAACTCTGTAAGGCTTCCATGCTAGATTAGGAAGAGGAACAGGTGCTAACTTCTGTAGAAGATTTGGCAGCAAATGCTCAAGAAGAGTTGATAGAAGATACATTTTTTTTTTAAATAGGTCCAGCACTACAAGGCTCCAAGCATGAACTTTGGAAGATTAGGTTGAAAGGATAACTTATAGGCAAAGCTAAATGGTACACCTAAGAGAATGCGGAGGAAAATTTTCCTAACCTCATTTAGTAGAAGGTTTTGGGGACCAAAAGCCTCCAAAAATGGGGAGGTGTGATTTGGATTGGGTCATTATAACTTTTTTCATCCACCTAAATGCTTTTAGAGCGAGAAAAGGTGAGGAATCACCTCCTAGGACCATTTTTACTAGCGAGACATAATTTGGAAAATTGGGGTCTGAAACCTCATAGGAGAATTTTGAGGCATCAAATTATGGTTTTTGGGGGTATAACTTTGTTTCTTTAGATACATGACTATTTTTCTTATGCTACGAGAAAATAACTTTCCAACGATGGAAGAATCATTTTAATTGGAGTCTCTATGCAAAAGTTATGCCACTCAAAAGTTGGCCTTCTTATTTTCACCACCAAAATTTGAGAGGAGGTCATGTTATCCCTAATAATTCAAGGAAAATGGTACAACCATGTCATTATTATGAACAAGACTAATTTCTTTTATGTTGTAACTAGAGTTAATATTTGAGGTAGTCAAAGCTAACCACTAGTAGGCTATCGGGTTGTATTATAATTGGGCCACTAAGAGGAAAAGAGATTACATTCTTTTCAAGTGCATATGCTCTATTGATGAGGATAATAGCTAAGAGGGGTAGGAGATATAACACATAAAGAGGATTTTTGCACTATATTATCCTACCGGTCACATGTCGTACTTCTTTGTACATGAAACCATTTTCTATTCAGAGAAAGAGAGCATAGTGGCCTCATCTTCTAGCAGGGTTTTCTCCTCAAAGGGTTTCCCAAGTAATATCTTGTGTGAAATCGTATTTTGTGATTTTCTATTTCATTGTTCTCTATTTTCAACATAATTTTAATTTTCATGCATACCCAACTAACAATAATATATGTATTTATAAACCTAAAGAGAAATAAGATCATAATAGTGTATAGTTTATATTTTTAAATATAATTTTATCAAATCTATTTTGATGACCTATCAACTAGAATATCCATGACAATTTACAAGTCAAAATTTTACCTAAAACTCCCCCCAATGGGTGAAAGAGATCAATTTTATTTTGCACAAATATTATGAGGACATTCAAGTGTAAGGTAAGTAGAGGTAATACCCATTATTTTATATGTTCCATGGTGTATTTCAAACTTCTATGTTTTGAAACATTAACCTTAAGTAATGTGTGTGTGTCTATGATTCTAACTTTTCTTTTGTAATCATTTGAACAAGTTCATAAATATTTATGAAAATGGTATCCTCCTCATCGTAGCCCAACTATCCTCCATTATCATTAGCTTGTGTGCACCCATGTCTCTTCATCATGTTAGCACTATGCCATTGCATTTCTCAATGAGGAATTACTATTATTTGAGGACTTGCTTAAACACTAACCCAATTCTAGTGCTATAACCTACTCTGTTCTGAGTTGTATATTATTTTATCTTCACTTGCACACTATTTTATCCTCATAACCATACAATATGCCTCATTTTGAACGTTCTATTCATTCCCTCAATTTACAACAAGCTTCTGATACACTGAACCCTCAACATCGCTATGATGGGGAAAGTAGGGCTTAGGAGATAAGAACTAGTGTCTATGGTAAAATTATAGGGCTTTCATAAATTTGATTCTATCAAAACTATTTTGAAGGTTGTAGGTTGGCTTCCATACCTTAGGAGGTTCTTGGGTTGCATTGATGTTGTAACCATGGTTTTTCCAAAGGATTTTATTAGAATATGGCTTGCATTAGTATTTTAATGATTTAAATGGTAAAATAATATGTGTCCCAAGCCATATTCCCTCCACAATAGAGGGATAAATGGTTTAGAAGAAAATAATTTGAAAAATGAGCTTGAAGCAGGTTCCTCAATGCACTAGAGGTTGAGCCCGATTGGAAAACAAGGTTTCCTTGGCATCACATTATGGAGAAATGGAGAAACGTACTTTATGTTTCACGGAAGTTCATCAATTGTGAAAGTCGATATGCAACAACCTTCCTCCATCATATTAGACCGTTAATTCATTTTGAGGCAAATGAACATATAATTTTTCCTTATTTTCTATACAAGAGTTTGGGATGTATGGCCCAGGGCATCCAACAGAGCCCCCTAAATGCTAGACTTTTGTTATACCTTCACACCCTTATAAAATTTCTAGTTATAAATGAGTTAAAAAATAGGGGGATCAATTGGGATAAGTTTGTGTTAATGAATCAGTTTGGTGACCATTGCTCTATACCCTAAGTAGTGTCAAAAGATAAGGAAATGGGAGAGACCCCCATGGAAAATGAATAAAAGCCTGTAAATACTAATGATGATAAATGAGGAAATTTTTTATTGGATGAGGGTCATGAGTTAGGAATAGAGGGTTTGGAGAAGGAGAAGGTATTAGAACCACATCTTAGTGTTCCACCATGAAGGATGGAAATAACTATGACAAAAAATAAAAAACATTCCCTAGCCCTCTCTTGTAGCATGTCTAACTTTTCTATATTCCCCTAAGCACACTATTCCTATGGTTGATCCACCTATGGTCTCCACTCCTCGTTTGATGAATGAATCAACTATATGTATAAACCCTTTATTTTGAATAAATGTAAACATTTCTCTACAAATAGAACTCTTAATTGTGACCTTGTTCCTATAGGAAAGTCCACAAACTTCAAGAAGTTCTTATTAGTCCTTATTGTCATTTATCAACATTCTTTTCAAAAGAAGGTATCATCAATAAAAAGGCCTAAGACGAAGTCATCATTGTTTGAGACTACTGCATTTGTGGACTTACCAGCCCGAGAATTTGAATAAGCCTCAAAATTTCATGAATTCCTACCTAATGAATCTCAAGTTAAGAATTTGAAGGAGAAAAATGAAATGATAAGGAGTTAAAAAAGAGGACCATGGAATAGAAGATTCCTCACAGATATGTCAAGAATGAGAATGTTCTGTTGAAGGCTAGAAATGAGAAGCTTTCTGAGGAGATTGATAGACATTCCAAGGACAACAAGAAGCGTTCTAAGATGGGTCAAATATGGAACATGCAAAAATTAGACTTCCAGGATCACAAGAGGAAATTAAAGATGAAATTTAAGGATGCAGAAAAGGTAGGAAGAGCAGGTATTAACATTAATATTGGAAGTTGATGGATATAATGTTTTATTTTTAGTCAATTTGCACAATTTTGTACAAGCACCCAATGGAGATTTGGTTGTATTAGATGTAGTTCCTTTTTATGTGAGGACACACCAAGAATTAAGGCTTGGAGAGATGTTGAGGCTAGGAATTGATGAATTTTTTTTGTCAAATGACTCTTTTTAATCTATCCCAAACCCTATTCTTACCTTCATATAACACTCTCTTCTCCAAAACAAGGGTATATCCTGATAAATATGGTTAATTAAAGGATTACAAGGTAAATTTTGAATTGATGTCAAAAATCTATTCCTTTAAATACATTATTATGTTAGAAATAAAATAAGAGAGCAATGAAACAAAATATTGGAAACATAAAAAAAGCATAAAACAGGAGAGACATAGTTATAAGTGGTTCACCCAATGTAGGCTACATCCAAGGAGAAACAACCAGTCATTCCTTTTACGTTATCCAACAAACTAAAGGGATACAACGTACCACACATCTTTTGTAACTTCCTCTTTTCTCTTACATAATCTCTTCTCTCTTTTCTCACAGAAAAAAATACATATCCATAATACAATTCCCTCATATAAACAAAGGGTTTCTTTCTAGGCAAAAAAAACCCTATATTAACATAAATTCTAACGTCAGCTCCTCCACCTAATGAACCCTCGAGATTGACTATGAAATTACAATATTTTATAAGGCAATTTTCTAAAAGAAAATAGATTTTGGGGTTGCTACCCTTGAACCCGCACCGCCCCCTATGACCCCCTTGTAGTACTAGTGGGGGGACAATCCCCCCCACAACCCCTCATCAAAGATTAAGATCCAAATATTGTTGAAACAAGACCTTTGAATTAGGAAGATAATAAGACTCCACACCCAACATATTGGACTTAATCATTATTACAAGAGTTTACTAATATGATTTGTATACCCTATAGCCCTCAAATTAGCATATGTGAGTGACTTCCGATGGTAAAAAAAACATGGATTCTCTAGAATATGGTATAGATATGCTTTGTCACCTATTCTAGAATACCTTCTCTCAATGTTGAGCACATCGCTAATATTTCACTTTGGGAGTGAGCTTCACATGATGAGGCGAAAATTTGGGGTCCCTTTGTTTCGGTCTTTTCAGTTGGATTTCACTTTTTTTTTCTCAGTTTGGTTCCTTTGTTTTTCTCCCTAATATAAGATTTGGGGAGACGGTTAGATCTCTCGAGGCTTTTCTTACAATAGGATTCTAACATAACATGTGTTGAAACTATTACGTTTTGTATTTTGTATAAAAAGCAAACTTTGGCCACGAGTCAGGTTAGCGATGAGAATATTTTCTTATACTATTTCGTATTTCTGCTCCATTCCGTAGTGCGACCACTGGGTCCAGTTCTTTTGTATCGTATCTATCTAAGTTGTGGTTTATTAATACAAGATGCTTGATGCTGAAGTTTCATCTAGTATGTTAAGTCATGTTGTGATTTAATTATTTTTCAAGAGGGAATTCTACTGGTTAGCTTGGGCCCAACAACCTAGTGCATTGCCCCTTTTGTTCCTGTGTGATTCAACGCAAGTGTGGTTTGTGGTTTTAACTTTGTAGATATACCCTATTTCTGTGAGAAGATCGTGTGGATTAGTAGTTGATACGTGGATTCCTTGTGGCTTAGATCTGATACATATATAATCTAGTGTTTCATATCTGATATAGGTTTCTTGCACTGCGTTTAACCCCTGATCTTATATGGCCATCTAACTTGTGGAATATTGGTTTTGTGAGCACATCATTTATGTGATTGATTGCAGAGTTTAGACCAAGAATTCTTGCATTGCCTTGTATCTATATTCATAGAAATAAACTTGGTTTTATATCTATAGATCAACACAATGAGGTTTTAAACATATTTAACTAATGAATACACAACAATTGCGATTTCCAAATATTGATTGAGAGACTCCCTTTCCATAATTTCATTAAGTAATTTTATTTTCCAAACTACTTGTATCTCATGCATATGATCCATTGTTAAAAATTGCATGCTAGTTACAAAGTGCGAATTCCAGTGATCGACTTTGAGATCTGAATTTCAACAATAGTTGTGCTTTCTCCCTTTCGTTTGAGCAAGTAATATATGTTTTCTTTATTGACGAGTGACATGTAGATGTAACCATTATTTCCAGTGCTTTGATATAGGGATTATATTTATGATTACGTGACATCATATATGATTTTGTCTACATTGCATTTAAATCACTTTATGAGAAGGTAACAACCTTGTACCCCGGGGGATTCAGATTTGATTTCCTTGTGAAATTTCTCCAACTACGTTTGTCTGGTTTCGCAAAAGTGTGATTAGCAGTCTTGCATAGTGGGTAGATGTGATATTTTTCAATGCGTTGATACTTTTTTATGCAGATTGGTTTGAACCCGCGGTGGATTGAACATTGAAGGATACTCTTGAGATTTGTGACCACTGATATTGGGAGAACTCACTCTTTGTGATCAACTCAGGAGGGCCTAGTTATAAGAACCCAATGATACTCTCGGGTAGATTTCCTTATTGAGAAGATAGTTATTTTTCCATTGAAGGTATTCAAGTTTCTCTGGAATTTCATGGGTGATGTCTGGTGAATTGGAGACTGGTACAAATAAAAACTCTACAATAGAAGCTCACGGTAATGCAAGTGTTTGATTGCTTTCCCTTGTGTGAGAGTCAATAGGAATGCAATGTGTGTTGTTGAAGAAATTCTTTAAAGACAACCTGTAGGAACTGATATTGGAGAAGCCAAGTCTTTGGGTTTGGTCTATCAACCAAATCTCTTTCTCCTTGCAGTGAGTTTAGATTTCTGGTGTAACAAATTTGAAGTGTGGCAGATTGTTATTGTCGAAACTTTCTCACGTAGAGTGTAGTGTATTGATATGTATGATCCTAGATTGACCACTGATTTTGAGTAGTTATTCTTGTCAATAAACTCAGCCAACAATCTTCACCAAAGTACATAAAAGTGAAAATCTTCAAAAATTTAGGAAGGATGGTTGCACTTATAAACACCTTTGGGATTAAGGTGAGAAATGTTAGACAACTGATCCCAAACGTGAGAAATGTTATACAACTAGTCCTGAGAAATGTTAGATAACTGGTCCAGTTACAGTATTTTGTTAGCAAAGTACATAAAAGTGAAAATCTTGAAAAATTTAGGAAGGATGGTTGGACTTATAAACACCTTTGGGATTAAGGTGAGAAATGTTAGACAACTGATCCCAAACGTGAGAAATATTAGATACCTAGTCCTGAGAAATGTTAGATAACTGGTCAAGTTATAGTATTTTGTAAGCAATTAATTGAGAATAATTATGAAGAATTAGGTGAATATAAAAAGTCATTCAAAGTCTCGGAATATGTAGCCAAACGTCGCGTTACATAGTCCATATATGTGGCTCAATTTAGCGAAAATTTCTTAACCCATGGAATTATTCATCTTGAACTCACGAATATCACAGTTTTGCTATTTCTTAATCCATTCCATTCATAGGTTAATTATGAGCTTGCCATCTAGTATTTATATGCCACGAATCCTACCATTAAAACTAGTTCAATAATCTTTACACATGTTAATCCACATGATCATAATTCAAAGTGGTAATGTGAAATAACTGTTTGACACAAAAGCTTTTCCTTGTAGACTTTATTGCACGCGAGTGATTTTCGAATTCATTGGGGACTGTGTGAATATAAATTAATATTTAAAAAAAATGGTATAAAAAATCAACTGTGAAAGGATTTTTTTGTTAATATAAAATTTAATATTTAAAAGAGTAAAAATTAAATCAATTTTTTGAAAAAAATATTATATTAAATAATAAATTGTATATTAACCAAAAAAAATTAAACTTTTTATGGTAAAAAGTAGTAAATTTGTAATTGTGAAAAATAATAAATTTTTATACAAAAATGATAAATTTTATTTGTAAATATTTATAAAATATGTAATTTCTATTTTTTTGAAATCCAATTGGAATTCGAACTTCTGTTCGAATTAAGTAACTATGATTTCAATCATAGCTACCAAATTCGTCAGTATCAGAGAAAAAAATATGGAAATTCAGAAATTCAATTCGTACACCGAATAATTCGGTCAAAATTCGATTTGGTTCATGTAGTTTATTGCAAGGATTTATTAATAATTCGGTCAAAATTCGATTTGGTTCATGTAGTTTATTGCAAGGATTTATTAATTCATGTCTAAGAATAGTAAGTGCAATGATCCTTGAGCACAAAATAGATAGTTGCTGAATCGCAGGTAAGAAATGGAAAGGTTGTCGGATTGAGAAAAATTCTGAGTTTTAAAATTTAGTGTGGTTTCAAACAGATTAAAAAGTTGAGTTTTAAAATTTAGTGTGGTTTCAAGGAGATTAAAAAGTTGAGAAAACAAGGAAATAAATAATTTGAGTAAAATCTTTAAAATATAATGGCATGGTCACAGGTAAGAAATGGAAAGAATATTTCTTAGTTTTAAGTTTTAGTGTTGTCTGACAGAGTTTAAAAAGCTGAGATAACAAGTAAAGAAATGATAGAAAACAGAACAAGGAAAGAAATAATTATTTGAAGAGTAATTTTATAATAATTAATTGATTTTTTAAATATTATAAAAATAAGTTTTGAATATTTAATTTATAAATATGTATTAATTATAAAAGATTTTAGATGAAATTTGAAATTAAAGAGATAGTTTTGAGTTTTGAATATTTAATTTTTAAATAAATATTAATTATAAAAAGATTTTAGATCAGATTGAAAATAAGAGGGACTTTTGAATTTTGAAAAGAGAGATTTTGGAAATAAGACAAGTGTGATTGTCATTTTGTTAACTAAACAATGATTTTAAAATTGTTTATATTGATTAAAATTATTTAAATTTTAAATGTTTAAGATATATACTTTCAAATTTTTTCCAAATTGAAAATTTCTCATCAGAATTTTTATGCTATTGTATAGTATTCCAATCCGAATTTGAATTCGAATTTGTAACTATGATTTCAATTATTAAAAGACAAAATACTTTGTAGTAGAAATCTTTTGGCACTCTATTGCGCAGTTCGAACTATTTAGCCCAATGCGCATTTAAACACCTCAATTTGCATGTGGAAACCGAATATATATTAAAAGATGGTGTAATTATTGGGCAACTTGGCTATCTTTGAAATAATGATGGTAATGAATGATATATTTTTCCATTTATGTAAAACATAAGACTAAAAGGAGACACACCAATTTACACATCCTTCATAGAAGCACTCGATGGTGCCTCAACGATAAGAGCATTTACAAAAAAAACCCCTATTTACCTCAGAAAATCATGAACAAGTAACTTTGAATCAACGGGCTTCTTACTTAGAAATTGCAAAAAGCGTTTGGCTCTCTATAGCCTGCAGTTGTTGACAATATTTATCATTTCCTTTATTAGCATAATGGTTGTAGTTGGTTGCTACACAAGATTACCTATTAGCTCTGGTACCACTCGTCTTGTTGGCTCATCTCTTTCATACGTAATATCAATTATTTCATTGTTTAATGATCTCTTAACGAGTTTTACAAAAACTAAGAAGGAAATTATTTCAGTTGAGAGAGTAGAGTAGTAAATGGATGTTTTTTCTGGAAGAGCTAGAAGGGCATTCATGTGTTGATCCAAACTGGCCAATTGAAGGACTCATTGAGTTCAACCAAGTTACGTTGAGATACATGCCATTTTTTTCACCAGACTTGCAAGCAATGTAATTCACTATAAATGCATGTGAGCAGGTTGGAATAGGTAGAAGAATAGGTTCCAGACTAATCAACTACCCACATGATCATCCATTGACCCAACGAAGTTTTCGTGGCAAAAACTGCACAAAGATTAGGAAGTCAAGTGCTTCGAGAAAGTAGATTGTGCAAACCACTTATCAAACAGATTAATGGTTATTATTCACTTCAGAATCACAACTGGTACTTGTTATAAATCATTATGAGTAAAAAGTGACACATTAGTAGTTGAGCCTAGAGACTCATTCTACAGCTGAGTATGAGGGGGTGTGTATGTTTGTATGTCTGTCACAAAAAAAAAAAAAAATTATCCTTAAAATATTTATTTGGTACTATATATACTTTATATAGCATTCAAATATACAATTTAAATAGTGAAAATTATATATTGTATTTTACATGTAAAGAAATTTGAACTTTCTCTATTCATATTAAATCTATACTTAAGATAAATCTATGGTACTATATATATTTTATATAGCATTCAAATATATTTTAACTTGATACTATATATACTTTATATAACATTCAAATATACAATTTAAATAGTGAAAAATTACACATTATATTTTATATGTAAAAAAATTTGAACTTTCTCTACTCATATTAAATTTGTACATAAATTAATGTTATACTAATGTTAACAACTCCCGTTTGTTATTTAAATTTATTCCTGTGATATTTCTGGTCTCATGTGAAAGCTTTCCTTACAGAACATTAAAAATGCAAATGATAATAATGAATTTTTATTTGGTCCTCCCAACTAAACCTTGAATTTGACCTTTGCTGCTTACAGAAATCGTTATTAGATTTCTCTCTCATCCACAGGTTAACTGTTCGCCAACGAAACTACTGAAAACATTTTACGTAGAAAGGGATGTTGAATATATTAGTCATTTATTATTTTCACGTTGTTGATAACAATTCTAAAAACACAAATTTAGGGTATCGAACACAGTGAAATCCGGTCAACTTCCTTTGCGTACATGCTGATATGGAAATTAGGGCGTATACGCATTATTATGACCCGTGGTTTAATTATATGCTTTTCCCTTTTAAACATTTTGTATTTTTGATATAAATACTAAAAATAACAGACTCCACTCCAAATCTGATAATAACTTTTGATCAATTATTTTGTTATTCTTTATTTTTAAATGAGTTTGAACATACTTTTTATAAATTAAATTGTGTTATATAAGTAGAAAGGATATTTAATTAGAATAGCTTTTTAAAGTCAGTTTTGTTAAACAAATTTATAAAAAGTTGATAAACTTTTAAAAGTTAAATTTTAGCCGTATAATTTACACATACACATGTTTAATAATTAAAAAAAAACTAAATATATTTATAAAATTAAAAAAATTAAAAACAATTATACTTTCACTCAAATAAATTCAAAACAAAGCAAAAGAAATAAAATAATTAATACTCTTAAAATTAACAATAATAATATATGACTAGAGCATTTTATTAAGTCAATGTATTAAGTTAAGGTATTTTACTTAATAGCTTTTTTATTCTAGTTGTGGATACAAAATATAAAGTTAATAGTAAGGTTTTAAATATAAACTTAATAGTAGGGTTTTAACCAAAAAAAATTTGAAGTGTATGTTAGGTAATGTGAATTATGATATAATTTACATGTCTAATATGTGACTTGAGTATTCTTTATGAAGATGTATCTAGTCTATCAAAATCACTTAGTGATCACTCTGACCCTCATTTACACCAATCCTTAGTATAATTGGTTTTTTGTGAGGTTTAGAACAGACTAGCTTTTTAACATAAAGTGCCTTAATAAAACACTATGTCATCCTCTATTTTATACCGCATGAAATTTAAATTAATTGTACATTAATATTACCTTGAAATTTCAAATTAAAAAAAATAAAAAAAAATAACATATTAATTAGTCAATTTAATTAGAAATTTAAGATAAATTTATTTATTATAAAAATAATATAATAAACGCTATTAAAACACAAACATTAAATTTATTTATATATTTAAAAATATATTAAAATAAAAAAATATAGCAACTCCTGCACCAGCACCAAATCAGAAACCATATCTTAATATTATATTTTCAAGTAAAATATCCATCATTATAATGTGATGACACAAAGTGAGAAATAGTCCAAATACAAATAAAAATAAAAATAGGAACATAAATTGTCACATGTATTTGCAATCTCCACCTTGAAATTATCATTAACCGCGCATTCGTGTAGGCCCTCGACTGTGAATTGAATGGAGACCGTAGTTCAACTGTTCTGGAAGGTTTTTCTGCCATATTTTCACATTTGTTTATTGAGATTTCTAGTTCAAGTACCATATTTTCGGATTTGTTTGTTGAGATTTCTAGTTCAGTGTTTGTAACGGTGTTGAATTTATTTATATTAACAAAAAAATATTTAACAGGATAAAAATTCAAAACCCAAAATAATTAGAATAAGGTGTTGACAACGTTTAGAACACCTAAAATGTTAAAGTTTAACAACTATAATTTAGATTTATAAAAATCCTGGCCAAATTTTCTCTAAACATAATTGAAAATATAATTAAAATTTCCATAACATTCCAGGCTTAAATTACTACCTATTATTTTGAAAATTGCCACATTCAAACAGATAATACCTATTATTTTGAACATTGCCACATTCAAACAGACAATCCGCATTTGCGAGATGACAAATCTGGAAACGTAAGTCCAGAATCATACTGACACACGTGATCGGGCACCACTAAGACTTAATATAAAGATATATCCACAACGAGAGCACCATCCGTACTCGGGGAAAGAGATTTAATATGCCACCAAGTTGAAATAAGCAGGCCGGATTCAGATGCCATAATGGGCGGTGCAAATCTGAGAAGAACCAATAATGAATAAGAACCAATAATGAATATGCATGGACGGTACTATACGCCCTTAAAGTCAGCAAATAAATAATTGTAACTTGCAACAGTAGGAAGTGTGTGTACGGCATGGTTCCCAAATAAATACTAAATTTCAAAAAGGAGTTGTTGGGAAAATAGTTGAAAATTATTCATTTGGTAAATTTTTTTGGGAAATCTCAATTATAATTTCAAGTTTTAGGATTTTGGGTGTCCAGTGGTTTTTGATAGTATTGAATTTATTCTTACCATAAAAAAAACGATTTAAACATTTGTATGGTAAGAATTTCTTGATTTTATTTTTATCAAATTCTGGTTCTTGAATTAAAGTGAATTATGAGTCTGTGGGGGACAATAACAATCGAGAAAGTGTCTTTGACAGAAAGAACATGTCCAAGCAAGAAGCCATTTGATGGGTGCCTCCCTAATGGTTGTTCCACGTTTAAGTTCCATTTTTTGTTGGGATATCTACTACTTTAAGGCCGGTGATGAAATCCCTCGATGCTTCCTCTCTAGATTTAATTTACAGATCCTGCCATTCTTCTCCTCCATCGAACAAATTAGATTGAAGTCACAACCTAGTATCCACAGTTACCTCCTTGTGCTGAGACTTCTTAGCTTTCCCACATTTTGAAGGAAAGTTGCTTTTTCTCCTAAAATGTAGTGAATCTCTACTCGTAAAAGATGATATTAGTTGGATTCCAAAGGATTGGTAAGCCTCCCGCACTTCCTCTTGCATCCAAAGTCATAACCTCATAGTGAGGCTTAATTCCTCTGACAATTTACTACAACCAACCTTTAGATAATTTGGTTTCTTAGATCAACATGATGCTTGGTCATCCATGTTTAATCCTCTCCTTGAGATACCTTCGCTTGCCTCGGTTATTCAGGCCCCTCACAATCTAGGAGATGATTATCATTTGGAATATTTTTTAATTTGATGGAATAGTGTTGAGAATATTTATCATTTCCTTTATTAGCATAATGGTTGTAGTTGGTTGCTACACAGGATTACCTATTAGCTCTGGTACCACTGGTCTTGTTGGCTCATCTCTTTTCATACGTAATATCAATTATTTCATTGTTTAATGATCTCTTAACGTGTTTTACAAAAACTAAGAAGGAAATTATTTCAGTTGAGAGAGTAGAGTAGTAAATGGATGTTTTTCCCGGAAGAGCTAGAAGGGCATTCATGTGTTGATCCAAACTGGCCAATTGAAGGACTCACTGAGTTCAACCAAGTTACGTTGAGATACATGCCATTTTTTCACCAGACTTGCAAGCAATGTAATTCATTATAAATGCATGTGAGCAGGTTGGAATAGGTAGAAGAATAGGTTCCAGACTATTCAACTACCCACATGATCATCCATTGACCCAACGAAGTTTTGGTGGCAAAAACTGCACAAAGATTAGGAAGTCAAGTGCTTCGAGAAAGCAGATTGTGCAAACCACCTATCAAACAGATTAATGGTTATTATTCACCCCACAATCACAACTGGTACTTGTCATAAATCATTATGAGTAAAAAGTGACACATTAGTAGTTGAGCCTAGAGACTCATTCTACAGCTTAGTATGAGGGGGTGTGTAAGTTTGTATGTCTGTCACAAAAAAATAATAATAAATTTTTATCCTTAAAATATTTATTTGGTACTATATATACTTTATATAGCATTCAAATATACAATTTAAATAATGAAAATTATATATTGTATTTTACATGTAAAGAAATTTGACCTTTCTCTATTCATATTAAATCTATACTTAAGATAAATCTATGGTACTATATATACTTTATATAGCATTCAAATATATTTTAACTTGATACTATATATACTTTATATAACATTCAAATATACAATTTAAATAGTGAAAAATTACACATTATATTTTGTATATAAAAAAATTTGATCTTTCTCTACTCATATTAAATTTGTACTTAAATAATCTATACTACTGTTAACAACTCCCATCTGTTATTTAAATTTTAAATTTATTCCTGAGATATTTCTGCTCTCATGTGAAAACTTTCCTTACAGAACATTAAAAATGCAAATGATAATAATGAATTTTTATTTAGTCCTCCCAACTAAACCTTGAATTTGATCTTTGCTGCTTACAGAAATCGTTATTAGATTTCTCTCTCATCCACAGGTTAACTGTTCGCCAACGAAATTACTGAAAACATTTTACGTAGAAAGGGATGTTGAATATATTAGTCATTTATTATTTTCACGTTGTTGACAACAATTCTAAAAACACAAATTTAGGGTATCGAACACAGTGAAATCCGGTCAACTTCCTTAGCGTACATGCTGATATGGGAATTACGGCGTATACGCATTATTATGACCCGTGGTTTAATTATATGCTGCTCCCTTTTAAACATTTTGTATTTTTGACATAAATACTAAAAATAACAGACTCCAGTCCAAATCTGATAATAACTTTTGACAATTATTTTGTTATTCTTTATTTTTAAATCAGTTTGAACATACTTATTATAAATTAAATTATGTTATATAAGTAGAAAGGATATTTAATTAGAATAGCTTTTTAATGTCAGTTTTGTTAAACAAATTTATAAAAAGTTGATAAACTTTTAAAAGTTAAATTTAAGCGGTGTAATTTACACATACACATGTTTAATAATTAAAAAAAAACTAAATATATTTATAAAATTACAAAAATTAAAAACAATTATACTTTCACTCAAATAAATTCAAAACAAAGCAAAAGGAAATAAAATAATTAATACTCCTAAAATTAACAATAATAATATATGACTAGAGCATTTTATTAAGTCAAGGTATTAAGTCAAGGTATTTTACTTAATAGCTCTTTTATTCTAGTTTTGGGTACAAAATATAAAGTTAATAGTAAGGTTTTAACCCAAAAAAAAATTGAAGTGAGGTGTATATATTTTTTTTAGTACGTTAGGTAGGTAATTTGAATTATGATATAATTTACATGTCTAATATGTGACTTGAGTATTTTTTATGAAGATGTATTTAGTCTATCAAAGTCACTTAGTGATCACTCTGACCCTCATTCACACCAATCCTTAGTATAATTGGTTCTTTGTGAGGTTTAGAACAGGCCACCTTTTCAGCATGGAGTGCCTTAATAAAACACTATGTCATCCTCTATTTTATACCAGCATGGAATTTAAATTAATTTTACAGTAATATTACCTTGAAATTTAAAAAAAAGTTAAAAAATTAAAAAAATAAAAAATAAAAAATAACCTATTAATTAGTCAATTTAATTAAAAATTTAAAATAAATTTATTTATTATAAAAATAATATAATTAACACTATTAAAACACAAACATTAAATTTATTTATATATTTAAAATTATATTAAAATAAAAAATATAGCAACTCCTGCAGCAGCACCAAATCAGCAACCATATCTTAATATTATTTTTTCAAGTAAAATATCCATCATCATAATGTGATGACACAAATTGAGAAATAGTCCAAATACAAATAAAAATAAAAATAGGAACATAAATTGTCATCTCCAATAATGTATTTGCGATCTCCACCTTGAAATTATCATTAACCGCGCATTCGTGTAGGCCCTCGACTGTGAATTGAATGGAGACCGTAGTTCAACTCTTCTGGAAGGTTTTTCTGCCATTTTTTCACATTTGTTTATTGAGAATTCTAGTTCAAGTACCATTTTTTCGGATTTGTTTGTTGAGATTTCTAAGTTCAGTGTTTCTAACGGTGTTGAATTTATTTATATTAACCAAAAAAATATTTAACAGGATAAAAACTCGAAACCCAAAATAATTAGAATAAGGTGTTGTCCTAGTCTCTTTCATTCCATAAAGAAATTCGATAAATCAAGAACCAGTGAGATTTCCAACAGAAATTCGAGACGTCATTTGAATCAGTAGTCAGAGTTCTAACGCGACCCATGTTATAAATTGTAACATTATTATTATTATTTGGAGTTGTCTAGTGAAGAAATGTTTTGATGGTCAAAAGTGGTCGGCGGGCAAAAAATTTTCAAAAAATCTTGTAAAGGCAGTGTTTGAATCGTGTTTTTGATGGTGGAAATGGATTCAGTGCCATAAAAAACATTTAAAACACCTAAAATTTTAAAGTTTAACAACTATAACTTGCCAAATTTCCTCTAAACATAATTGGAAATACAATTAGAATTTCCATAACATTCCAGACAATTCCTCCCGCTAATTAAATTACTACCTATTATTTTGGACATTGCCACATTCAAACAGACAATCCGCATTTGCGAGATTACAAATCTGGAAACATAAGTCCAGAATCATACTGACACACGTGATCGGGCACCACTAAGACTTAATATAAAGATATATCCACAACGAGAGCACCATCCGTACTCGGGGAAAGAGATTTAATATGCCACCAAGTTGAAATAAGCAGGCCGGATTCAGATGCCATAATGGGCTGTGCAAATCTAACAAGAACCAATAATGAATATGCATGGACGGTACTATACGCCCTTAAAGTCAGCAAATAAATAATTGTAACTTGCAACAGTAGGAAGTGTGTGTACGGCACGGTTCCCAAATAAACACTAAATTTCAAAAAGGAGTTGTTGGAAAAATAGTTGAAAATTATTCATTTGGTAAAAATTTTGGGAAATCTCAATTATAATTTTAAGTTTTAGGATTTCGGGTGTCCAGTGGTTTTTGAAAGTATTGAATTTATTTCCACCATAAAAAAAACGATTCAAACACTTGTATGGTAAGATTTCTTGATTTTATTTTTATCAGATTTTGGTTCTTGAATTAAAGTGAATTATGAGTCTGTGGGGGACAATAACAATCGAGAAAGTGTCTTTGATAGAAGGAACATGTCCAAGCAAGAAGCCACTTGATGGGTGCGTCCCTAATGGTTGTTCCATGTTTAAGTTCCATTTTTTGTTGGGATATATACTACTTTAAGGTTGGTGATGAAATCCATCAATGCTTCCTCTCTAGATTTAATTTACAGATCGTGCCATTCTTCTCCTCCATCAAAGAAATTAGATTGAAGTCACAACCTAGTATCCACAGTTAGCTCCTTGCGCTGAGACTTCTTAGCTTTCCCACATTTTGAAGGGAAGTTGCTTTTTCTCCTAGAAAGTAAGGAATCTCCCAGTAGTCTGATCTAGTCGTAAAAGATGATATTAGTTGGATTCCAAAGGATTGGTAAGCCTCCCGCACTTCCTCTTGCATCCAAAGTCATAACCTCATAGTGAGGCTTAATTCCTCTGACAATTTACTACAACCAACCTTTAGATATTCTGGTTTCTTAGATCAACATGATGCTTGGTCATTCATGTTTAATCCTCTCCTTGAGATACCTTCGTTTGCCTCGGTTGTTCAGGCCCCTCACATTCTAGGAGATGATTATCATTTGGAATATTTTTTAATTTGATGGAATAATGTCGAGAATGAGACCACGCGTCTTGAATTCACTGATACATCTTCGACCATTTGGATTGATTCCTATATGTTCTTTGGACCTCTCTTCTTTCCCCCTTTCCCTTGTGAGCTCAAATCTAGGCCATTTTCAACTTAAGATCTCACACTTCCTTGTTGATCCACTCATTCCTGGAT
Source organism: Pinus tabuliformis (assembly GCA_031772625.1). NCBI lineage: Eukaryota > Viridiplantae > Streptophyta > Pinopsida > Pinales > Pinaceae > Pinus > Pinus tabuliformis. Next base: position 409,870,740 of record CM062813.1, read on the forward strand.
TTGCTTAGATTGATACTTTTGGAAGGTGTCTTTGTACAATATCTTTTGATCTTCTGGAATGAATATTCCATGCAGATTCATCCATTGATTCGATAGCCATTTGAGAACTATATATTTTGTACTCAGTTCTTCCCCTGGCACATCGATCTCAATAGTTTCCTGATTCTTCGGGCTCTCGTCTTCCTTCCTGTCTGCAGGCACTTCCTAAGTTTTTCTTCTTTTTTTTATATTTCCTTTAGTTGGAGCGATAATGCTTTCAGTGTTTTACATTTTCGCCATTTCACTTGGGCTTCGACTATCTTCCATTAATACTTCATATATTTTGTTACTCGATTGGTTCTTTCATTGCATTTTCTCATTTTTTTTTCGAGGCAGTTTGTGATTCTTCCTTTTGTTTGTAACCCCTTGGAAACCATATTTATCTTCCTAAGTTTTGGGGCTTTCCTTTTGGCCTTCCTATCCCATTGTACCCGATTGATTTAGAGGGTAGTCTCTAAACAAATTACCATATCCATGGTATTTTCAACACTGAAAAGGGATGTGCTTGTAGTCCAACGGTTGCTTCTATACTTCATTATGATATTCTAGCTTAATGGACTCTAGAAGAGACTCGATAATAATCATATAGTCACATATCCTTGCGTATGAAGTATAACGTCTTCTCCACATAGAAACAACCACTTTAACAAATCATCTTATGGAGATTTTGATCCCCTCTAGGATTTCTGGATCCCAAAATTCCAACGGAAGGGAAAGCAAGTGAACCAAAACTCAGGCTGCAATGAACTTTTCCTCGTCTAGATTTTAGAATTCCTCCCAAATTCGCATGAATTAACCCACATTATAAAATAAGTATGGCCCATTTTCAAAACCCCTCTCTTTGTCCTCCAAGCTGGTGGAGATCGCAGTGAAAAACCTCGAGCTCCGAGCTTTAGATCTATATATCCTTTCGACTACCATTTTAGTTGGACCTATTTGATGTGATATTTCTCTGATGGATATATCCCTACAAAATTACAGATTAATGCATTGTCCTTCATGTATTTGTGATATGCTTCCAATTTATTGTTTCGTATCATGAATCTTGGTTTCTTAATGCCTCTTCATAGGCATTAGCCCTTGATACACACCTTCCACTGGTTCCCCATCACTATTGAAATGTGACAATGAATTGTGTAAAAGTGAGTAAAATTTTTATCAGTTACTGCTAGTTAGTTTTATACCAAATAACAATTATGTAACGGAGGAGAGACTCTTATAAAACTGATGAATGCCTGAACTATTATAATCATGGAGAATCATTCTTAATCAAATAAAGGATCCAATCCCTTGCCCTGTGGATGTTTCCTTGACATGCTGTCAAGGTTTTACCACGTAAAATCTTGTGTTTTACTTGTATGATTATATTATGTTTCCATTCAGTTTCATTTGTTTCTTGTTTAATTAACCGCTCAAACCAACAAGTGGTATTCGAATCTAGAGGAGTCAGGTTAGGAGAGTCTGTCGTGCCTTCGTGGTTGTTGAACTCATTGAGGAAGTTAAAATTTTGTTTTAAGAGCCCAAATTGATATAATTTGATGGAGAGGTTTTTCCGAGCAACAACAAGATTTGTCATTTTTATAAGTAGGAGAAGCAACCATTGATTGTCTATGACATTGCTGTTGAAAAGAATCTGAGCCTGTCTCTACCGCATTGAGTCTCTATTTAGCGTCCTCATGTCGCCATCGAACTGGAGAGATGGTCAAGCCACTGTCGTTGGAGAGAAATCTGAAGAGGAAGTGCGTGGTTCACTTTGTCATTGTGAAGAAAAAAGGAGATGCTGAAAAGGACTCCAGGGAGAGAAACATTTAGATGTTGCCGTTGTAGAGAAGGGAAGAGTCAGAAACATTTTTGAAGTCTCACACGTGTTGGAGGTAGGAAATTTTCAACTAGAAGTAGAGAAAGGTAGTCGCTAGAAAATTTCACTGTTGTGTGAAGGTTGCATTCTGCTAGAGGAAGGCCATAGATTGTTTTTTTAAGAAATCCATTCCGGGTAGCATTAAAGAAAAAAACCACTGTTGAAGTTGAGTTCCTATTTTCTAAAGAAATCTGGGTAAATATTTTGCAGATTTTTTTTTTTAAACCAGTAACAAAATTCCAGAAAGTTGAAGTAGGGTTTCATTAAAGGGTTTCTTTAAATTGAAGAATAGAGATTTTTTTTTTTCCAAGAAATTGAAATTAAAAAAAGGGGGGAATTTATGAAATTTTTCCAAAAAAGTGTTTAATTGAAGAACAAACATTTTGTCTAGGAAACTAAAATTAAAGGAAATTTTCAGTAAACTGTTGTAGATTTTTCAGTAAATTTGAAGAAAAAAAAAAAAAATTTGAAAAGGAGAAAAATTCTAATATTTTTTTTGGAGTAGAAAATATTGAAAACCCTTGTTGGAAGAAGACAAATCATATTTTTTTAAACCCTAGTTGAAAGACCGAAACCCTAGGAGGAAGGATTTGTAGGGAATAAATGGCTAAAATGATGAATCCAAATTTTGAGGTGGAGAAATCACTAGCAAGAACAACTTTGCTTTATGGAAACTAAAAGTTAGGGATTTGCTTGTGCAACAAGGGTTGCACAAAGCATTAGGTGGGGTGAAGAAGAAATGCGCTAGCATGACAAATTCGGACTGGGAGGACTTGGATGCCCGAGCTCTCAGTACCATCAGGTTATACTTGGCAGATGAAGTTCTCTTCAACATTGTTGAAGAGAGTACAACTGCAGGTTTATGGGAAAAACTAGAAACTTTATATATGACAAAATCCTTAACCAATATAATTTATTTGAAAAGGCAATTGTATAGTCTTCCGCTTAAGAAGGGTACAATAGTTGCAGAACATTGTTTTTAATACACTTATATGCCAATTATCAGATATGCAAACTAAAATTCAGGAAGAAGACAAAGCTATAACCTTGTTGTGTTCTCTACTCGAGTCGTGGGACCACTTTGTAACTTCAATCAGTTTGAGCATTGTTGATTCTCTGAAATTTGAATAAGTTGTGGGACCTCTCTTATCTGAAGAAGTATGGAGGAAATCCAGTATTGAAACAACTGCACTAGAAGCCATGATAGCTAGAGGATAGTCAAAGGAAAGAAGAGAAAACTCAAGGGTATCTTCCATATCAAAATCAAAGCGAAGGAAGTGTAAGGCGAAATGTTGGTACTGCAATAAAATTGGACACCCCAAGAAACACTATTGGAAATGAAAAGAGTCTGATAACCGAAAGAGGGAAGCAAATCAAGTTGATTCATGTATGATAGATGAAGTTTTATCTACTGAAGAATTATGTATGACAGATGAAACTTTACATATATGTAATGTCTCTTAGGATTTTGAAAGTTGGTTGTTAGACTCTCGTGCTTCTCATCACATGAGTCCACACAGAAATTGGTTTACTTCATATCAAGTTGTAAATGGTAGTTCTATGTTTATGGGTAATAATGTATCATGTTAGACTGTTGGGATGGAAAATATCAGGATTAAAATGTATGATAACACAGTTAGAGCATTAACTAGTGTTAGACATATACCTAAATTAAAGAAAAAATTGATTTATTTCGAAGTATTGGACTTGGATGGTTATAAATTTACAGGTCAGAATGGAATGCTAAAAGTTGCAAAAGGTGCCCTAGTTGTTATGAAAGCAGAAAAGGTCGGAAATATTTTCAAACTCAAAGGAAGTACTCAGGTAAGTGGAGCAGCGATTGTGTCAAAGAAAGAAGAAGAAGGTACTCCCCTATGGCATCAACGATTTGGTCACATGAGCGAGAAAGGTCCTTAGGTACTGATGAACCGTAAATTACTTCCTGATTTGAAATCCTTGAAGTTGGATTTCTGTAAACATTATGTGTATGGAAAACAATGTAAATAGAGGTTTAAAATTGGTATTCATAATAGTAAAGAAGTTTTGGACTATATTAATTCTGATCGGTGGGGACCATCTCCTGTTCTATCGTATGGAGGTGCTTTATATTCTTTAATGTTTATTGATGATTTCTCTCAAAAAGTTTGGTTCTTTATGTTAAAAAAGAAAGCTGATGTATTCAATGTCTTTAAACAATTTAAAGGAATGGTAGAAAAAAGAATAGGCAAATCAATTAAATGTTTAAGAACTGACAATGGTGGTGAATTTACTTCTCTAGAATTTGAACAATACTGTAAGGATGAAGGAATTGTTAGACATAAAACTGATGTTTATACTCCTCAACAAAATGGTGTTCCTGAACCTTTGAGTAAGACTCTTATGGAAAGAGCCAAAAGCATGATCAGCAATGCTAACCTGCAAAAGGAGTTGTGGGCAGAAGCAGTATCCACTGCTTGTTATTTAGTTAACTTATCACCTTCAGTAGCAATTGAATTTTAAAATTCCTGAAGAAGTTTGGCCAGGTTAGTCTTATGATTATTCACATTTAAGGATATTTGGTTGTGATGCCTATGCTCTTATTCTAAAAAACAACGTTCAAAATTAGATCCAAAATCAAAATGTTATGTCTTTGTAGGGTATGACTATGAGGTGAAAGGATACAGGTTGTGGGATCCTACGTCGTGGAAGATATTCATTAGCAAAGATGTAACATTTGATGAATATTCTCTTTTAAAATCAAATGTTGAAGAATTGAACAAGAACAAGTATCGCCAAATCAAAAAATGCAGTTGGAGGGTAGACCCTTTTTTTAAAGTTGAAAGGAAGGAGAGAATTCTGGAGGAGAAGGTGATGAAGAAACAAAGGAAGTTGTTTAGACCAGTTCCACAACCAGTCACTCTAAGAAGGTCTACAAGGGAAAGAAAAACTCCCAAAAGTTATGAAGATTTTGCTTCATCCTTTGCTTTGATTATTGAAGATGGGGAACCTTCTTGTTATCAGGAAGTAGTAGATGATACAGATAGTGAAAAATGGAAAATGACTATGGAAGAAGAAATGGATTCCTTAGCCAAGAACAATACGCGGGATCTTGTAGAACTTCATGAAGGGAGAAGTGTTGTTGGATGCAAATTGGTCTTCAAATTGAAACGAAAATTTGATGGAAGTATCGAAAGGTATAAGGCAACGCTGGTAGCAAAAGGGTATTCTCAGGTTTAAGGTATTGACTTTCATGAGATTTTTTCACCAGTGGTAAAATTCGTTTCTATTCATATTGTGTTGGCACTAACTGCATTACTTAACCTTGAGTTAGAACACTTAGATGTTAAAACACCTTTTCTACATGATGATTTGGATGAAGAAATATATCTGGAATCGCCATAAGGTTTTGTACAAGATCGCAGTAGAAGATTAGTTTGCAAGCTCAGGAAATCATTGTATGGCCTGAGACAGTCTCCGAGGGAATGGTACAAGAAGTTTGACTCCTTCATGGTGAGCCGAAACTTTATTAGAAGTGAGTATGATCATTTTTTTTACTTCAAGAGTTTCAGTGGCATATTCATTATCTTAGTTTTGTATGTTGATGATATGCCTATTTCAAGAAAAATCATGGAAGAGATCAACTAGTTAAAGGCTCATCTCTCTAGGATGTTTGATATGAAGGATCTTGGAGCAACAAAACATATCATAGGCATGGAGATACAAAGAGACAGAAAAAATGGTAAACTTTCGTTATCACAACAAAAGTATGTGGAAAGAGTACTTGAAACGTTTGGTATGAATAATGTGAAACCTATTAATGTTCCATTAGCTTTCCATTTTAAGCTTTCTTAAGTTTTGAGTCCTAGAACTAATGAAGAAAAGTAGTATATGTCTCATGTACAATATGCAAGTGCTATAGGCAACTTAATGTATGTGATGGTATCTACAAGACCTGACATTTCACATGCAATTCCAGTTGTCTGCGGGTTCATGGAAAATCCAAGTGAAGAACATTGGTGAGCAGTGAAATGGGTGCTTCGGTATTTAATAGGCACAAGTGATCATATCATAATCTTTAATGGTAGTGAAGGATAATTCTACAGATATGTGGATGCTAATTATGCAGATGATTTCGAAGAAAGGAGATCTACTACAAGTTATGTCTTTACTCTTGCAGGTGGAGCAATTAGTTGGATGTCAAAGCTTCAGGAAACAATTGCGTTGTCCACTACCGCAAAAGAATATATAGCTGCTTCAGATTCCAATAAAGAAACAATCTAGTTAAAGGGTCTACTTAATGAGATTGGAAGGACACAGGAGAGATTGAATATATTCTGTGACAGTCAGAGTACTATTCACTTAGCTATAAATCCAACTTATCACAGTAAGACCAAGCACATTGATGAAAGGTATCATTTTCTGAGACATAAGATCGATGGCGGAAAAGTAGCTCTCAAGAAGGTCCATAGATGAGAGAATTGTGCAGACCAATTCACGAAGCCAGTTACAGTAGAGAAGCAGCGATGGTGTTTGGCTTCTCTTGGCTTGCAGAAGAGATGATGAATGGGCATGGGAAAGGGATTAGGAAAATTGTTGTCAAGGTGGAGTTTGTTGAAATATGACAACGAATTGTGTAAAAATGAGAAAAAAATTTGTCAGTTACTGCTAGTTATTTTTATACTGAATAATAGTTATGTAATGGAGGAAAGGCTCTTATAAAATTGATGAATGCCCGAACTATTTTATTCATGGAGAATCGTTCTTGATCAAATAAAGAATCCAATCCCTTGCCCCGTGGATGTTTCCTTGACACACTGTCAAGGTTTTACCACGCAAAATATTATGTTTTACTAGTGTGATTGTATTTGGTTTCCATTTAATTTCATTTCATTTCTTTCTTGTTTAATTAACCACTCAAACCAACAATCACGAGGTTCCCATTGGCTTCACCTTCATTATCCTTAGCCCCAGATGTTCCTCCCTTGCTACTTGATTCAGTGGCCATAGTGTTATTGTAGGAGGGGATCTATCCCCCCAGTTGGCATGAGCATATGATATTCCAAGGACTGTAGGTTGGAGAAGACCCATTGATTTGATGTGTGTGACCTACTATGGAGATTTTAAAAAATGGCATATTGAAACCCTAGTAGAGATCATTCATCGATCTCTAGACACCCTCTTATATATTAATGTTGTATTGAAAAACTAAAGTAATTTAAATTGTATTTTAAGATATTTTCATTCTTAATATCAAGTTGATATATAACATTTAAAAATATTAATAACATTAAAAAACAATGTGGGTTATAAATCATCTATTTCAATATGAATCTTGAGTAAAGAGGTATATTCGTAATTAATTTCATGTTTAATATGGAGTTGATATGGAACATTTAAAAAAATATAATACATAAAAAAAGTGGGAAAAAAATATCGTAGTTAAAACAATGTTTTAGTGTGTTGGTGAAAACTAATATAGATTCATCATAACTACGGATCTACCAAAATCCAAGAGGAATCAAATCTCTCGAGGTATAAACCTTTCCTCAAGTTTTCCATAAGAAAACGGTTTGCATATTGAAATATTTGATCTCTCTATGGTGGTATTTAAACATTTACCTCACATTTCACTTTAGAATTTTACACATCCACTTTAACCTTTTATCTCATTTATTTAGTTACTTTATAAAGTCCATAAAATCTGATTGTTTATGCAATATTTGTACAATATTAATAGATGGTGGATATATCTAGAGTGCTTTCCTCAAGTTTTCCATTAGAAAAGGGTTTGCATATTGAGATATTTGATCTCTCTCCATGCTTTGTAGATTTGGAGTTGAGATGGATCTATGTGGATATTTAAACATTTTACGTCACATTTCACTTTAAACTTTTACACATTTAGTTTAACTTTTTATCTCATTTATTTAGTTACTTTATAAAGTCCATAAAATATCATATGTATATACACTATTTGTACAATATTAGTAGATAATGGATATATCTAGAGCATACATCATCGACTCCATACACTTGTTTTTCCATAGCTAAATGTTTAAAATTATTTGCGCAATTTTTTTTATTTTAAAGTTTTACTTAAAGTTAAAAAAAAAATTCATGTGGGATGGTTGGTGGGGGCTATCATTTTTAACTATTATTTTTTATTTTAAACATTTACACATTCAACTATGTGGAACAACAAGTTTATGGAGCTGGGGATGTGTGCAGAGTAATGCATGTGTACAACAAAGGGGGCTATTATTTTTAACTTTAACTTTTTCATTTTAAACTTTTTCATAATGTGGAACAAAAAGTGTGTGTGCCTAGGGATGTGTTCAGAGTAAAGCATGTGTACAACAAGGGGGGCTATTATTTTTAACTTTTACTTTTTCATTTTAAACTTTTTCATAACTTTTTCATTTTAAACTTTTTCATAATGTGGAACAAAAAGTGTGTGTGCCTAGGGATGTGTGCAGAGCAAAGCATGTGTGGAAAAGGGGGTTGTTATTTTTAGCTATTACCTTTTCATTTTAAATTTTTACACATTTATCTATGTGAAACAAAAGGTGTATGGAGTCACGAACTTGTGTGGAGTAAAACATTTGCAGAACAATGGGTATGTGCGGAAGAATGAATGTGCATAGAGAATGTGCATCTGGAACAAGAACATAATTCTTTTTTTCACACATGAAATTATTTTAACTTTAAGAAAAAAATTTAAAATAAAATGTTGCACAAATAATTGAGAAATCAAAAGTTGTTGTAACTGTTAAGATATTTTTTCATTTTAAATGTTTACGCATTCAACTATGTGAAACTATAGGTGTATGGAACCGATGATGTGTGTGGAGTAAAGGATGTGCAAAAAAAGGGGTACATGCAAGAGAACAATTTTCTAGGAATGCGTGTACAGAGCAAGAACATACAATTTTTTCCACACATGTGAAATTATTTGAACTTTAAGCAGAAATTTTAAAATAAAAAATGCACAAATAATTGAGAAATCAAAATTTGTTGCAACACTTAACATATTCTTTTGATTTTATACTTGTACACATTCAACTATTCTAAACAATAGGTGTATGGAATCGAGGAGGTGTCTAAAGTAAAGGATGTGTGGAATAAGGGTATGAGTGGGAGAATAGGTGTAAAACAAGAACATAATTTTTTTTCACACACATGAAATTATTTTAACTTTAGGAAAAACAATTTAAATAAAAAACTACATAAATAATTTAAAAATCGAAAACATTTGCAATAGTTAATATATTTTTCCAATTGAAGTTTTACACATTTAAATATGCAGAAAAATAGTTGTATGGGGTCGAGGATGTGTGCAGAGTAAAGGAAGTGTGTAATAGGAAGTATCTGCGAGAGGATGGGTGTGTAGAGAGAATATGTGTGCAAAAAACCTTTTTCCACATACATGAAGTTATTTTAACTTTTCCAATAATTCTTTAGGAATCGCGCTTCAAAGATGTTTTAAATTCTCTATAACCTATAGCTCCACAATAAAAACAACACAACCACTCCTTATAATGAGAACATTCTAGATTTGGATTTGTTCAGACGTGACTATTGAGTACATGATTGTTTAGTTAGTACTCAGTCTCAAATAATTTGATTCTTCTCGAATTCACTAGTTTATCTATTTTACAAGTTGTCTATGAAACTCCAACATACTTGGAGAAAATTTTTATAACAAAGAATAATTAGGAAGATGAAGAACATTATACAACTATAGAAAACAAAACCATAAAATAAAAAAATATATATACATTAATAGAATATGCATGTATTTAGATCGATGATGCAATGTTAATTTAAAATGCCATATAAATTCTTCTATTGTTTTGTTCCAATTTGATTAATGTTGATGTTGACTCAATCTTCTTTGAGGGTAAATGAATCATCATTTACTACAATTACTCATTTTCCCTGTGATCCTACATTACTCAATAGATATCTTCAGTTCGTTCAAAAGATATTTCCATCCATTCTCTACACGTACAAGTTTGCTTTTAGTTTTCAAATAACGAAAAACCAATTTTGGAAGCTAATTGTAACAAATCGTGACTCTCATCAACCCTTCTTACTTTTAAACATCACTGTGACATCGTACCACAAAATATGTCCCACAATGAAAAATTGATAACAAAAATAAACTTTTAAACATCACTATGACATCGTATCAGAAAATATTGTCCCATAATGAAAAATTGATAAAAAAAATAAAAGGGATTACTAATAATATTTGAACAAGCACTCTGCATACTTCTAAGTATGTCCACATTGAAAAACAATTACAAATTAGAAAACTTGTGTGCTACAAGGTTGTAACGTATACTTTGTAAATACTTTAAGAATTCACATGCAAAATCAAGGAACCACAACATACCTGATACATATACTGTGGAATTTGCATGAATCTTTGAAAACAATTTCTTTGCATACTCCTTAAGCTAATAACCCAAGCATAATGACAACTCATTACTCTAACAATAAACTCTTAAATGCTAGATTCCATCGCAAAGTTTGTAGAAGAAGTAACTCACATGATGCATCTAGAAAAGCGGCAATCACATAGCTTGAAAATGTAACCCAAAAAATAGTATATATACTTCTCCTAAAGATAATAATTAATATATCTTCATAGAAGCCAATAAAATATATAAGCTACTATGATGTTTCTAGTTGTCACTGATAATAAAGGTCTATGAAGTCCTACTAGGTATGGGATTGTGTAAACTTATTGGTTGGCTCCTTTTCTTTCTTTCTCCACATTTACTTGATTAAAAAACAACTAGTTTTCCCACTAAAGAATTTAGGGTTTCGGAGCCAAAGATGTGTAGAGAGGGGATCAAAGTCTAGTTAGCCAACAACTGAATAAAGTGGAAACTCTTAGAAAACTAATTTCTTTGGCAAGAGGAGTATGGAAACTTTGTTTCTTCATTATCATCTTGGGACTGATGATATTAGTATGTATGGAAAGGGAAAATTTATTAAAAGAAAACAAACTATGAGTATAAATGTTTATAATTGAACTTATTAATTTTTTTTACTTAGTTTTCGACATAGAGCATAAAAGTACCGTGTAGGAGATAAAGAACTAAATTATTACAAAGAAATTTAATGTGAACTTACATGAAAGCAAAGAAACTATCTTTCCATTTTTCTCTATACCAACGATCTCATTGATTCAATGGCCCAACAACATATTCTTTCCAACTAGCACCATGACAAAATGAATTTACATCCCCAATGAAATGCAATGCCTTTGCTTAATTGTGATCAATGACCCTCACACACACACACAGATACGAGTTCCTTAGCTATCCTCCAGCTCGTTAAGGATGCTCGCCAATATAATGGTTGTGATCACTTGTTATAATCAATGGCTCAAAACGTTTGCAAAACCTCTGCCCCCTCTCCACCCATGATATTATGCAGGAGAAATGTTATGCAAGGAAATGCTTGTATGGAAACAAGAACACAAATTTTCTTTCACACACATGAATGAATGATATGCCGCATGTTATCTATGGATAAGAGCTACTAGTTAAAGTAGATTTAGAACCAATCATGTGCAATCCCAATCATGGATTCTTATTATTCAACATTAAACCCATGTTTGTTCTAGTCAAACTTGACTGGTCATTGCCTATGATTTCAAAACTAAAAACTTTTTGATAGAATTATTCATCCATTTATCAACATGGATAATATCACTAAACAAAAATAAAAAGTACTCAATATTGACAAGTAGTTCAATAGTATTAATTAGACAAATATTTTTTATTTTTTATTTGTATTTATAAGCAACAGAGTTAGCTCTTAAACAAACATTTACAATACTAGAGCTGAACTTGTTTTATGAGTTATTTATTTCTAAGATCGAATATGCATGATAAATTTACATGCTGCAATACTCAGATTTCTTTCAATAATTATAGAGAAAATTGCAATGGAAAAATTACAACTAATTCATAATTACTATATTTTTATATTCGTTTCAAATTTCAATATTGACATAAATTGATATATTGAAAAAAGTAAAGAATAACTAGATTATATGAAATCATAACAAAGGCCTTAATTGATAAAATTTGAAGAAATTGTAGTTGATGCTTTATTCAATGTGATTCTATCTAAATAGCTTTGTTGCAGATATAAGTATTCACAAATTAATTTTAGCACAATGTTCTTGAGACGACGACCATGATTACGTTGTGTCAAAAACCTTTTTTCATATGTGCACAACCTAAGTAAACATAAATCTAAGATTGACTCCTTTACTTTACACATATCATGTATTCCTTGAAAGAAAATATGGAGTTTTTGTCACCACATTCACTAACCTTTTACCTTTAGTGTCCACTAGCTTTGCATATTGAATAAACTACAATCATAATCACTTACCTAGTTTTGTATTGCATTACAATGGTCTCTTAGCTTCTCATTTTCCTTGTTAATAACAAGATGATAACTAAGAAGATAAGACAAAGAGTACCACAAATTCTCTTACCATAAAGAGCACATTTATAAGCCATGATTTTCTTAGGTATGTCAATTCAACTTGTTGTTTCATTCCTTTTTGGGTACTAAAATTTTCCCTTTGGTATGGTAAAGATTATGGGCTTATTCAATCATGTATATTGTCCAATGCTTCTTCTTGTGACAGTGAAATAAGAATACTTAAGCTTATTCTTCCATTTCACTTCAGGATTTTGAATGAGGGTCCATATTTCATTGTCTTATTTTCTCTTACTCATTTACACTTGGAAAACATTTAGATGACAGGAACCCATTACAATTTATTCTTACTTCCAACCATTGCTCTCAACACAATAGTAAAATTAAAAAATAGATTTAGCCTACCTTTTGATGTCTTTGGTGTAATCAACGTAATAATTTGAGGACTTTGAAGCGCAAATAAATAAATTCTAGAACTCTGTAGCATGAAGAAACAACAAGAATTAAGAAACGTCAATAGGATTTCATTCACTTAAGCCCTAAATATATGATTATTTCACCATTACTGAGTTACAAATATTATTATTATGATAGTAATTTTCATTAAGATTTGAAAACATGTTTGTTAATTAGAGGATTAAGCCATAATTATTTTTTTAATATACACTAACCTACACTGTAGGAAATTGATATGTGTAGAGCAAGAGAGCGTTGGAAGGTGTGGAAGTGAGAGAACTGTTATTACCTAAAAAGTGATCACCTAGCCATTTTCCACTACAACAATTGAAATAACACAGGTAGTATGTGTTTTACACATAAAAACCCACTGTTACGTTAGTAAGTAATTTAGAGAACCAATTTTTAAAGTTACGTTTGTTTACATAATTGAAAATGACCCAGAAATTTATTTAATTAATTTCATATTATTTTCATATTTACCCATATAGTCAAAATAATTAGGAATATTTTATCTCATCCATAGGAATAATTAAATAGATAATTATTTATTTATTATTCATTAATCATTATACTTCTCTGCCTTGAAATAATTATTTATTAATTATTTCTAGCCCTTTTGATTGCCTCACAGACGAATAACTAAATAAATAACTATTTATTTATAATTCCTTAATCATTACACATTTGTCCTATGAAATAATTATTAAATAATTATTTAATAATTATTTATAAATCGTTTTGACCATATCTTCTTAAAGTAATTAATAAATAATTTTTTATTTGTTAATTACTTTAACCAATTTTCTTGACTAAATCAATAAATATTTATTTCTTTATTTAATTCACTAAATAAGTATTTTTCACCATTTCAAGAATCTTTTTCTCTTTTAAATATAATAAAATATTTCTAACAACTAGATCTCGATTTATTCTAACAATTTTTTATTATGTCTCTAGATCTAGATATATCCTAGTGTTTTAGTATACATACATAGGTTTCTCCTCACTCTCTACACATGTCCCTTTCATTGTTATCTGTTATGAAACCAACTCACAAAAGAATAGAAGAGATAGATAAATGTCTTCAAAATAAGCCTCTTCTAGGGGGCAACCTCCTTTACATTACACAAATGAACAATTCTTGGATGATACAAATGACAAAACCCCCTTTCTATATATAGGAGTCTATGGGGTCACAATATAACCAAAGCTGACCTAACAATAATAATATAAGGGCACAAAAATAACAATAGTGGGCTTCTATGGGGCATAATAATAACAATAAGGGATATAATGACAATAGTAATGGGGGAATCACTAGTATTATAGGGACCTAACATGGCCCTCTCCTTCAAAAAGTGTTGTCCTCAATGCTTGAGTAGTTCTAGATTCTTCTATATAAAATTCTCACTCTCCCATGTGGAATCTTCAATAGGTAAGTTCTTCCACTTGATGAGATACTCTGAAATTGATCGATTTCATAGCTGTCGAGTTCTTGTTTCTTTGACTGCTTCAGTTTCCAATATGATTTTCCCTTCCTCATAAATTTTTGGCAATATTGTTTGAACTGGGAGCTTATCACTTATAACCTTCTTTAAGCATGACACATGGAAAACTGGGTGCACTCGGGAAGCTATAGGAAGCTCCAATTTGTAGGCCATAGTACCTATCTTTTGCAACACCTTGTACGAACCATAATACTTTGGTGATAATTTACTATCCTTCTTAGATTGCTTGAGGGACATTTGTTTATATGGTTGTAGCCATAGGAATACCCAATCACCTACATCAAAACTTCTTTCGCTATGATTTTGATCTTCCTATTATTTCATTCTATTTTGCACCAAGGTGAGGTTATCCTTTAAGAGTTGGAGAACTTGTTGTTGATGCTCGATGTGATCTTCCACTACTTTAACCTTAGAATTTTCTCTTAAATATGATGTGATGGATGGTGGATGATATCCATAAAGTGCCATAAAAGGGGTCAGTTTTTTTGCACTATGGAAGAAAGTGTTATACCACCATTCAACGAAAGGCAACCTTTTGACCCATTGTGTCTGTTTATTAGATACAAAGCAATGAAGATATACTTCCAAAAATTTGTTTACTATCTCAGTTTTGCCATTAGATTGAGGATGATAAGATGAGCTATGAGATAACTGAGTAGCAAGACAAGAAAATAATTTCATCCAAAAAATTCCAGTGAAAATGGGATCTCTGTCGCTTACAATAATCTTTGGGTTTCCATGTAGCTTTTGAATTGTTTCCATAAATGAAGTAGAAACTATACTCGCTTTAAATGGATGAGATAACACACAAAAGTGTGCATACTTGGTAAGTCTCTCAACTACCACCATGATAACACTCTTTCCTTTGGACTTGGGTAAACCTATCATAAAATCCATTGGAAACTCCTCCCAACGTTGGCTTGGAATGGATAAAGGTTGTAATAGACCTAGGGTCTTAATTGTTTCAACTTTATTTTGTTGGCAAGCCAAATATTCTGCCACAAACTTTTGAATATCTGATTTAAGGCCATCCCAAAAAAATTCCTTCTTAACCCTGTGGTAAGTTTTTTTTAGAAATCTGGAATGCCCTCCTAAGGGAGAGTTGTGCAATTCCTTAAGAATCTTTTGTTTGAGTTGGGAATTATTACATTGGTATAACCAATCTTTGTACCATAACGAATCATTTTTCCAGCTAAATGTATTAGATGTACTCGGATCTTGTTGTATTTTTTGAATGAGTTCCCACACTTCTTCTTCATTCTTCCATTCATCCATTGCTTCATTTATCCAATCTGGGTGGATAATATAAATGGCGCAAAGAAATGCTTCCACATTCTCATCCTTTCTTGAGAGTGCGTGTGCCACAACATTTTGCTTCCCTTTCTTGTAGATGATTTCAAATTCATAACCCAACTTCTTTATGACCCATTTTTGTTTCTCTTCTAAAGGTAATCTTTGTTATAAAAAGTATTTAAGACTATCATGATCTGTTTTTACCTTGAAGTTCCTTCCCATTAGGTAGGGTCACCATTTCTTAAGTGCATGTAGTATTGCCAACATTTCCTTCCCATAAATAGATTTGCATAAATACTTTCCTTTGATTGGATGACTTTTGAAAGCAATGGGTCTTTCTTCTTGCATTAAAATAGCACCAATTCCATTTCCTAGGGCATCACATTCCATAATAAATGGTTTTGTGAATTCTGGTGTAGCTAAGACCGGTGCTTGGCACATTGCCTCCTTAAGATGTTCAAAGGCCTTCGTTGCTTCTCAAGTCCATGAAAATGCATCTTTATTCAATAATGTTGTTATATGTGCTGCTATTCTCCCATAATTCTTAACAAACTTGCGATAATACCCTATCAACCTGAGAAAACCTCGTAGATGCTTTATGCATGTGGGGATTTTCCATTCCTTAATGGTTTTAATTTTGCTAGGGTCTACCTTAGCACCTTCATGAGATACAATATTACCCAGATATTCCACCTCTTGTACTCCAAAGAAACATTTGGAGATTTTTGCATATAATTGTTTCTCCTCCAATAGTTTGAGCACCCTGTCAACATGTTGAACATGATCCTTCCAAGACTTGTTGTAGATTAGTATATCATCAAACAATACTAACACAAATTTTCTAAGGAAAGGTTTGAAAATGGAATTCATCAAACCTTGAAATGTAGAGGGTGCATTGGTAAGGCCAAAATGAATGACCAAAAATTCATAATGACCCTCATGAGTTCTAAATCTTGTTTTTGGAATGTCTTTAGTATTCATTCTGATTTTATGATATCCTCAACGAAGATCTGACTTGGAGAAGTAAATTGATCCATGTAATTCATCCAATAATTCATCAATGACAAGAATGAGGAATTTATCTTTAATAGTGAGCTTATTGAGCTCTCTATAATCTAGACACATGCGTCATGATCCATCCTTCTTGTGAACCAATACTACTGGAGTAGAGATAGAACTTTGACTAGGTTGAATTATACCAGCCTCTATCATTTCTGCAACCATACGTTCAATTTCACTCTTTTGGGTATAGGGATATCTGTAAGGCCTGATGTTTGGAGGAACACTTCCTAGAATCAAATGAATAGCATGATCATGATCACAAATAAGTGGGAGGCCTTCGGGAGTCTCAAATACCTTCGAATGATCATCCAAGACTTTTTGGAGATCTGAAGAAATAGATGATTTATATGTGTGAACCTCTAGTGAACATAATTGTGCAATTATGCCTCGTTGTTATTTCTTTAGAAGATTTGTCATTCAGTTAGAGCTAATTATCCTTCCTAATTTCCTTGCGATACCCCTTAATTCAACTTCCTTTCCTTAAGAAGAAAATTTCATGAAAAGTTCTTGAAAACTAAAATACATTGTACCCAAGGATTGTAGCCATTGGACTTCTAATACAACATCAGGACCACCCATTGGAATGGAAATCGTTGCACTATTCAATACATATTCTCCCATGGATAGCTTGATATTATGGCACTTTTTTGAGCAAGTTATGGTTCCTCCACTTGTAACCATCAGTTGACACTCTGGTGCTAGATATAGGAAGCAATTCAATTCCTTGGCTATCTTACAATGAATAAAATTATGGGTACTACCCGAATTAATCAACACTATTACCTTTTTCTTCTTGATATTCCTTCTATCTTGATAGTTTGAGGAGTGGTAATTCCAGCCAATGCATTACAAGATATGGTCGGATTCATTTCCTCTTTCTCTAGGGTTTGTTCCTTGTGTATATCCTTATATTTTAACATTTCTTTCTCCTTTTCTTCATCCTCTTCACAATGTATGTAAAATAATTTCTTCTCAACATAATTATGACATCTAGTGTATTTTCTATCACAACTGTAACAAAGCCCTTTTGCTCTTTTTTCTTCCAATTGTTGTGTTGTCAACCTTGTAGGTTGTGGATGGCTAGGGGCGACAACACTTCGATCGTTATGATTGTGAGTGGTAGGCTTCCTTGTTTCCATAATTTTGCTTTCCATTTTTCTTTCCAACTTGAACGCCTTCTCCAATGAATCAGGTTTCCAAAGGCAAACCTCATGTTGGATGTCATAGTTTAAATTCTTTATGAATGCAACAATCCTATGCTCCTTTGGAATATATTTTACCCTTATATTCAATTTTTTTAAGTCCTCAATGTGCTCCATCATTGAACCCTTTTGTTTCAGATTTATCAATTGGCTAAAAAAAGTGTTGCTTTTTGTATCTTCATAATGTGCTATTATTTCATCTGTAAAAATAGCCCAGGTGACAATTTTTTTATGAGATCAAAGCCATCGATACCATACAAACTAATTTGGTTCCAAATATAAAGTTGCAATGCATACATTTTGTGTGTTTTGGACATTATGGAGATCGAAAAATTGCTCCATCTGTAGTATCCATGTTGCAGGATCCTTACCATCAAACTTCCTCATATCAATCTTTGGTACATGGTGGTTATTCAATGCAATGTTAGAGTCTATGAAATCACGATTAACATTTATTTTGTTCTCATCATGAGTTTCCTTTACTACTCTTTCGCCATTAGTAAGCCTTTCTTATAGAATTTTTTTCAAATCTTCCATCTTAGCTTCCATGTCTTTCTTTAAATCATCCATCTTAATTTCCACACCATCCATCTTAGCTTCCACATATTTCATCTTAGCTTCTACGCCTTTCTTTAAACCATCCATATAAGCTGCTATGCATTTCTTTAAACCATCCATATTAGCTTCCACACCATACATATTAGCTTCTATGTCTTTCTTTAAACCATCCATTTTAGCTTATGTCACTCTTTGTGCGAGTGAAATTTTTTGCACTTGTTTTCATAATTTTGATATATCATGTTGCATTTCTTCCTCTTCTTCATGAGTCATGCTAGAGCTTTCAGGTTTCTTACTAGGCCTTTCCATTTTCTCTCTTCAAGGAATCAAATACTGATAATAATGCTTCACTATACCCTTTGAATTCCTTCAAACTAATTTTTCAAACCAAACTTATGCAAAAATTAAGAAAAACTACACACCTTTCTTCACTTTGTTGGAGCTCGATATTAAACGACTGTAACTTTGTAATTTTGAATCTCCAAGGCTTGAAATTGTGACCTTCAGTACCCTTTATGCCCTCTTTCTAATGCCACTAGTCTGATTGAAATTAGATTCTTGAAGAAAGAGTTATGACCCACCTCCCAAGATGACCTACTTATATACTTTTTCAATAAAGCGAGCTTGTAAGAAGTGCCACATGTTACTGTTTCGACCTTCAGTCCTAAGACCAATACAAAGAAAATTACAGTCCATTCGATTCCTTTAGCTTCTTACAAAATTTCAATCTAATTGTTAGAGAGAAAGTTATGACAATTTTCCCAAGGTCAGCTGTTTATAATGTAATTCGGGAGTCTGCAAAAATCCTAAATTCCTCAGATTATATCTCCGCAAATATAGCAAGACAAGATTTGAAATATGGACCAGAGATTCACCTAGATTTTGGCTCAAATGGGTTTTAATTTCAAAGTCTGATCCTACGTAGAAACAAAATTATAGCGAAAATTCCACGATGGCCTATTTGAGATGAAATTATGGAGCTTGCAAAAACCCTAACTTCCTCAGATCATATCTCTAACAATATAGAGAGAAAAAATCTGAAATTCAGACGTGAGGTTTATACCGATTTTGTCTCAAATGTGTTCTTTTTAGCTTCTGAAACTTTGTCGCAAAAAAAGTTATAGTGAAAATTCCACGATGGCCTGTTTGGAGCAGTGAAACCTTAGAATCCAAAGCTCTGATACAAAATGTTATGAAACCAACTCACAAAAAGATAGAAAAGATAGATAAATGCCTTCAAAATAAGCCTCTTTCAGGGGTAAACCTCCTTTACATTACACAAATGAACAATTCTTGTATGATACAAATGAAAAAACCTCCTTTCTATATATAGGAGTCTAAGGAGTCTTAATATAACCAAAGGCAGCCTAACAATAATAATATAAGGGAACAAAAATGACAATAGTGTGTTTCTATGGGGAACAATAATAACAATAATGGATACAATGAAAATAGTAATTAGGGAATCACTAGTATTATAGGGACCTAACATTATCACTATCGTCTGATGACATTTGAGCTCCTACTTTGAGTTCACTCATTCACTCTTTATTCTACCCATTGTAACAAACGAGAGAGAGATTCATTGTTTAAGCATGGGGAGTAAATCAACCCATCCCATGGTGGAGGATAGTATAGACCCAAGTCTAAATTCTTTTATAAGAGGTATATTCTTCCATTTTAGTAAACAATCACTTTGTTTCCATTGAGTTTTTATTGTCTTATTAGTTGTCATAAACTTTTTAAAATTTGGATGTTATCTTTTGCATGGTTTCTAGTAGTATTTTTTGCATATCTGGAGCATTAGAAAAATTTTACTTGCCTTTGTTGTTGTTAGGTGGATCATCATCAACAGAATAATAAGAGGAATTTTGGAACACTTACTAAAAATTATTCTCCTAACAAGAAAAAAGGTTCTCCCACACATTTATCTCTTCTACACATCCTTCCAATATACTACGACAAACACTGGTTGTAGAGCCCTTTGCAACTTCATGATTTTTTTACAACGAGTGAGCATTACACACTACATAAGATTAAATGCTATTAAGCACTCAAATGATGTCCTAATTGTGTGTCGATTCACCAAATTATTACCGAAAAGACTTATGTTTACTCGGAGAGGAGATTTTGTTAACCGTAGTATTAAGCCTTACTTATTTTTTTAATATGCTATTGAAAAATTGAATGATGTCTTGATTACACATAAATTCTCCCAACAAGTGTCAAAAACAATTACATTCACTCACAAGGAAGCTTCTGTTAAATGTAGGATTATGTCATAATTAAATTTTTAATATATGTTAATTTGTGCCATAGGATGTTAATGAGTCTATGTAACATTTCTCCAAAATGTCGTAACAGAATGGTGCAATGTGTAGAATAAGTGTACATAGGGGGTTGCACATCCTATCAATCTAATATGACATATATTGGATATAAATCCCTCCACACCTTGTTCATTTGTTTACAATTAGTAAGTGTTATTAAGCACTCAAACAATGTCCTGATTACGTGTCAATTCATTGAATAAATGCTGAAAATACTTACATTTACCCAAAGGAAAGCTTTTGTTAATCATAGAATTAGGCCTTAATTAATATTTTTAAATGCTACTAAGCACTTGAATGATGTCCTGATTACGTGTAGATTCATTGAATAATTGTTGAAAAGACTTACAATTAGTAGGAGGGAACCTTTTGATAATCGTAGGACTAAGTCTTAATTAATTTTTAATATATGCTAATATATGATGTGGGAGGTTGATTGAATCTATGTAACATTTCACAAAAATGTTTCCACGGAATAAAGAAGTTGCGGAAGAAGTATGCAGAGGGGTTCCACACACCCTTCCAATCTTCTACAACAGTTACTAGCTATGAAGCCCTCTATGCCTTATTGATTTGTTTACAATGAGTAAATGCTATTAAGAATTTGAGTGATGTCCTAATTATATGTAAATTAATCACCACTTATAGTATCACATCTCTTGTATTGTTTATATATACATTTAAGATCTATACTTACATCTATCTATAGTGACTCTTTTGTTAGTCATAGAATTAAGCCTTAACTATTTTGTTAATAGGATTTAATCCACATTATCAGACATTAATTAATTTTATGTGACATTTCGCATGTGCTAGATACCGTGAAAATTAATGCTTTGTAGTTTTGAATTATTTTGAGATTGTAGTTTTAGTTCTACTAGTTTTATTGAGTGTGTTTTTACATGCATTGTATTAAGAAAAAAATCATGTGTCTGCATAACAAGTGTTGTCCAGGATGGAGGTGTGCAGAAGGGGACTACGTGAAAAGGTTCATCAGCTATGTTTTCTTCCTTCATATGAAACAATCAATTTTGTTCCATAATACAACTATGGGGATGCATTTTATGGAAATTCGTTATAGATTCAAACTGCTTGTGTAATTCTCTAAAAAAGGACTTTAATATACTCTGCCAAACAACTGAAATAATTAATTGATCGAGAAATCATGAAGAATACAAGAGAAAGAATTCAATAAACACATTACACAATGATTTCCTAGGGAAAGCCACAACTAAAAACCCTTGATATCTATATATTGCATTAGTGAGAAAATATGAAAGATTACAATGCTTTGATCAAGCTTGAGCTACCTTTGCACTATCTATATCTATCTCATTGTTTCCTAGACAAGCTTTGGGCAATGCTTAACCAATTTTATGCTTTCCCAAGTCCCTATTTCCTTGCACTATTTCCTTAGGAATTAGCCCCTATTAATTAGGGAAATTCCTCAATTGGAATTGTGCAATCCATCATAGGCCTTACTTTGACTGCATGCACCACCTATACAGTTTCGATGATTACACAACTAATAGTACACTACCCTTGAACATCAATCTCAATTGGGTAACTCTCAGATGATAATTGCATGAGTTATTTATGGTTTGATTATCATTTAATTTGTTGAACACATGAAGCAAGACCCCACTTGTTATAGACATATTTGGGCACTGCAACCCCAATCTCATATGTCCATAAACCAAGGGCTTTTGAACCCCTAAAAGTGTTGTTTCATACCCTAAAGGATCAAGGTCAACTGATTACATCATTTCCCAGAAGTTCTCCATGAAAAACTACTCAGAACTAGTCAAAACAGGACCATATAGATTGCTCCATGCATAGGGTGCGATGCATCTCACCTATTACATAGGGGGGATGCAATGCATACTGGAAAACACTTATGTAGGCTGTGATGAGCAAGAGAAGACAAATGGCAGAAGCAGTGTGCTAGGTGGAAACCCAAAGAATCTTCTAGAAATTTCTCATATGACACTTGCCTCTCTGAATTCACCCAAGGATGAGTAAGAGATCTGAAATCTCCAAGTGGAACCAAGAACTATCAGTGAAATAGACACTAATAAAAATCCCAGAAGCTGACACACTCTCCTGAAAACATCTATATATGGATCCATCATCCAAGAGATCCAGAGGCTAGAATTTTGTAATTTGCAAGGAAGTGTTGTTGGTTTCTCTTTGAAGACATTGTTGGGTGATCTTGCTTTGTATGAGGTGAGGAGGGCTTTCATGCTGGGAGGATGATGCTAGATCAGACAGCCTAGTTGTAATCCTCTCTTCTACTATTTCTATCAACAAAGCTATTTGAGTTTTTCCTCCATGTGCTTGTATATCTCTGAATCTTGTATATGTATGCATTCATATGGTTAATGTACATATGATCCTACATTATTTATGGTTATAGATCTCTATGCTTTGATGGTATTTTGTTGCCTTGGCTCTATAGGTGTTCTTTGAAGTAGGACAAGTGAGAAAGGAGTGGCGAAAGCTTTATCAAAGGAGAGAGGAAACAAGCAAGGAGACTAGGGAAAGACTGAGGTTGGTGCTCTCTGCTTGTCTCTCATCCATCTCTCATAAAGGAAAACACAAGTAACTTTAATTTGTTTGTTTCTAAGATAGCTACCCATCTTAGTGGGACTAGCAGCTCTGAATGGACACTAGTTTTCTTGATAACGAAATGGCGACTCCACTGGGGAGTGAATAGTTTGTTTGTTTTTTTATTTTTGTTTTCTTTATAAACCACAGGCAGAGCTTGAAGTCAAGCTAGCTAGCCTTCAAACTGCTTTTGATATGCAATTACAAAGTAGATCAACACTGCTTCAGTCAATCTCCGGATTAGTTTATGAATTGAACATCTAGCTTGCAAACATCCTAAATTCCCTACTGGTAGCTCAAATAACCTAATTAGATTAACCCCTATACTTTGTGTTTACTGAAAATCATTAGCTTAGCCTAAATCCCTGAACTTAGCTCCAAACTGTGAGCAAAAACTGAGCTTAGTCTCATCCCTAGACCATTGCACTGTCTCTTCTTAGCAGTCTAGATGCATCGCACCTCCTGTGTGTTGTAGGTAATATGCATCCCTGTTTCCCTATGTTACAGGTGCGATGATCATATGAGACTGTTTCTGCCTCCAGATTTTGGTTTTTTCTTCATTGTCTTCAGCTTTATTCAGTAGTTTTGTTGTCTATGATCAGTATATCTATATTAAAACCATCTTCCTTTGCATTATTTAGCCTCCATCAGAAATAATTGTGAATTTTTCTTATGTATTTTTCATCATTTACAGTTCTCCTTTGCAAATAGTAGCTTAATCGAATTGTTGTCTTTTGATTCGAAAGTGTCGCAAGTGTCATTTTCAGTCAAGAAAAAGAGTATTACAAAGCGTTCCTCTTTTAGACAATCGATTACACTTTTTCCATTGTATTTGATTTGAATCATTAGTATTTCAAGTGTCAAAAGTAGTTTAAATTCAAGATCACTAAGTGTCGTCTTGACCCTACTTTCGTTTTTTGAAAAGAAAATTGTTAGTACTGTTGTTTTGAAAGAAGAATAGTTCAAATCTGTACTTAGCATTCTTTTTGTCATTCATACGTTAAGAAATCGGAAAACAAATACATGCATGTGCATTTGCATTAAGACTGCATGCTGAAGTTGAATTAGGAGAAGTGCATCTAGTGTGTGCTCTCTGCTCTATGTTGAAAGAATTTCATTTATTTTTCCTTAGTAGCTAGGATTTTCATTGCAAAAGGAAAGTAAATGACTGTTTATCATCTTAGATTGCATATTTAGGAATTGTATATCTACATCACGCGGTGAACCTTAAAGGCAAACTTCTTAAGAAAGATCAACTATAAAATAAACTTCAATGAACATAAAAATGCTTTGGAACCTAATGCACAACATTTAGGAGTCTAGGCTAGAGACGTATTCTGGTGTCGTAAAGCCTGGTAACTATCGATTTCATCGTAGGTTGGGTGCTTCCTCCGCTTTGAGACGACAAGTGCCAGTACAGACTTGTGCTCCCATGTATCGTCGAGTATATATTGGGAGACCACAATAGGCTACATCCTTTATCCTTAGGAAGCCATGTCTGCCGCCCTATCGATCGCAATACATTGAACACAACATTCGGGAAGATTGACTACCATACCCTAAAAAGTATTCTGCAGTTTTGCGATTGGTTTGGTAATCCATCTATCTAGATTTCCATAGCAGTCACTTTCATTCCTTTTCAGACTCCTTAAAAAAAAAGGTCCATCTAAGCACTTGTCACTTTAGGCTCATTAAAAATCGAAGGCGACTAGAGTCATCTTTAGCTTTTTCTCGACTCTTAAAAATTGAAAAAGCAAGTTGTGTCAAAACATCATAAAATTCATTTAATTCAGAATAAGATTTTCCCATTTTTATTTTGAGTTGATCAAGTAATCCGCAATTGTGGAATAAAGTCAATCAAAACTCCGTCGTTCGCGGAGACTAACGAATCAACAGTCTTTGACTCTAGAAATGAAACCATTCTGGGCCAAGCGATCTCGTTTAACTAGATCAAAGTCTCCTGGTTTGTTTGAAACTTGTGTTTCAACATCCTTGGAAACTCTAGTTACTCCAACTATTTATGGTATCCCTGCCTCTACAGAAGAAGTTCCACAGTTACAAGAGGATAGTGGAACTGATCCTATTGTAACAGTAAACACATCTATTCTTGAACCAGTTCCATCTACGACTGATTTGGAAAGTGTTAACCCTCGAACATCTGTCGTTGGAGAGTGTGCACCTTCTTCGGCACCAAAAATATTTTATGGACCTGGCGGTCTGCCTCATCCACCTGGATTGATTGTGATAGAAGATATTGTGGAGGATCTTCCATCCAATACCCCATTACATTTTGGAACTAGGATCCACCTATATCCTTCTAATTGAGAAGATAGTTAACTTTCATCACAAGTTCCTGTAGAATCACTAGGAAGTCTTTTGCATAGACTCAATATGTCTGAACAATCATCAACATCAAGGACTATGTCATCCAATACAGTAGTAGTAGAACTTCCTTCCACTACTCCGACAATGTTCACTGGTGTACCATCTGTCCTAACTAGCTCTCAACTGCTAGATGGAGTCCAGCCAGGGAATATTTCGACGGTGTGGTTTGTTCCCGTTTGTTCGTCCTGAGTAATATCTGGAATTTCTTATGTTGAGTCTCAGCAAATTGATCCTCCACAACAGTATCAATTTGGGCAGTCTTATCTACAAGGAACAATTTTTCCTTTGAGCACTGGATTTCCGCCATATCGGGGGCAGTATGCCTTTTCATTGTTCCCTACAAGAGAACAACCATATGAGAGTTTGCAACAAAATTCAGGTCAAGCTGGAATTGCATCCAGTGGTTGGGTTCCAAGACTGCCTCAACAGCCAAGAGTTGTATATTCAATGGAACCAAATCTACTTGTGTCGAATATCCCCACTACACCAACTATTGTAATGGTGTCACAAGTACAAACGTTGTCTGTTGTATGTTAACCTCAAGTCTCTAGGTTGTAATACAATAGCCTTTTGTCTCAACGACTCAAACATGATCGCCGATTAGTGGCTCCTTAACTAAAGCGACTCAGGCTCAAACGGGTACTCTCACCCCTCATCTTGGTCAAACATCCAGTATTGGACAATAGCAAATGGTTTCACAACCATGGCTAGTGCAATATCAACAACCACAATTCCAGCAAGCTTACTGAGGACCTGAGCAACAAATCTTTGTGGGTAATGGGCAACAGTATATTCAAAACGGTCACCATCAATCATATCATAATGGTTATGCCCATCAACCTTATCAAAGTTATCAGCATCAAATACATTATGTTGGTATGCAAAGACCCACTGCTCAGGCGATCCCATCTTATCCTGGGTATGCTTCGCCAAACCTGAATCAATAGTTGCCCTTCGTCGCAACTTTGGAATTACCTGATCTAAATCGGCTAACAAATGATGCAATTTCTTATGCCCCTTGGTGGCCGACGATTCCTCATAAACTTCCGTCAAATATTCCTGAATTCAATGGAAATTCGGGTGAAGATCTGTCAAATCATGTGATGACTTTTCATCTGTGGTGTTTGTCGAACACTCTCAACGATGATTCGATTAGGATTCACCTTTTTCAACAAATGTTAACTGGTTCAGCAGCAAAATGGTACATCGAATTGCCTAGAGGTTCATTTGATAACTTCAGTGCGCTTGCCACAACCTTTTTAACCCATTTTCAGTTACCCATAAGGTACGAAATAGGAACGGAGCTTCTTACCAATTTTAAGTAGACAACAGCCACTCACATATCTAATCATATTCATGAGTGGAGATGTTTTCATCAAATGGTAAAAACATATGTTCCTGATCAGCTACTAGCTGAATAGTTTATTAAGTCATTGTTACCTTCTATTACAGAAGATGTGGGTAAGGGGGGAGTTGTCATTGAGGAGAAAGTCACTGCACATGCGCAATATCTAGACTTGATTTATACTCAGTCTGGCACAGTCTATGACAAAATTCCTGATGCTCCCAGACCAGAGTTTTCCATTCCTCCTCCTAAATCAAGCAATGACTCTCATGCCAGCGATGGTGTGATAGGCACAACCAGCATGAAAACTGTGAAGGCTACATCTAAGAAGGCCTGTATGGTTTTTGGTCAAAATGCAAATGAAGAACTTCTTGCCTTGGAGGTTAATTCTGTGTCGATTGACAAAGGCAAAGAACCAAAGCAACTAGGGGGCAAGAAAAAAGGGAAAAGAAAAAAGAAGAAACATGATCATTCATCTCCTAAAAAATCTTCTGCAAACCCTTCTAGGAAAAATAAACCTCTTTCGTTGTGTCACATTTGTGACAAAGACCATAGGACGATTGATTGTCCACATAGAGCTGAGATTAAGAATTTCATTAAGACCTCAAAAACCTCAGCAATCTTAATGGATCCGTTTCCAAACCCAAAAACCAATCTGGTTGCTAGCGACAATGCTTCCCATCCAAAGTACTTATGTTGTCCATTTTGAAACAATAAAATGATGCTTTGCTATCGACAAGGAATAAAGATTACGAGAATCCACAGCAGTCGAACAACAAGGCTGTAGATTAACCTAGTAGTTCAACAACAACTTCAACCGAAATTGTGCCACCCATCATTCCCGAGCTAACAATAAATCCACCAAAGGGAGTAGTACACAAATTGACGTTTAATCCTCGTGCTCGAGCAGCATAGAATTATAATATAGTAGAGGATCTGGCCCAATCGCCTTCTATTATGTCGACACTTGACGTACTACGAAATTACCCCTCCCAAAAGCAAGCTCTATTATTAGCAATAGGTGGGATTGACCCAGTGGATTCTAATCTAGTGGCCCTTAACCATAAAGGATATGAACCTCAGTTACCAGCTCAACTCACTTTCCTCATCCAAGTGAAAGTCCTCAACAAAACTGTTCATTAAACAATTATTGATGAGGGGGCATCTACCTGCATTATGTCAATGAGTTGCTGGAAAACTTTAGGATCACCACCCTTGTCAAGATCGTCAACAACATTAAAATCATTCGATGGATGAACATACACCCTGTACGGGATTTTAAGTAACTTACAAGTTGAACTGGGGGGAAAAATAGTAGAAATTGATGTCAAAGTTATCGATAGAAACCTCGATTACAATATCTTACTAGGAAGGCCCTGGATTTATGCCATGGTTGTTGTTGTATCAACCTACTATAGAAAGATTGCATTTCCTTTCTAAGGAGGAATTACAATTGTTGATCGACAAACCTTTCTTCCCAACAGTTCACAAGGTATAGGAAGCATTCCAATGATCCATGGAAGCTCTCATTTGCTTAAAAATGTCGGAACAGGCCTATTGAAAGACCCTACCTTGATGGGTAATTTTTCCCTACCACCTCCAAGTAATTTGGCAGAAGTGGCAATAATAGGAACTTGCAACATGATATCTTCCATTTAGAAGATTTCTGAACATTTTTTTATTATGGATCATCAACAAGTTTTTCCCCCATGCTCAATAGAGATTTTGTAGCAATCAATTTTCTTAGCCTGGGCGGGAAACCCAAATCAGCGCTCATCAAGCATTTGGGTGGATAGGTCAAAGGAATATGGCACCTCTTCAGACCCTTAGTCACATGTACATTCTACAGACGAAGGAATTATTCAGTCAATGATGATAGAAGAGGCACCATGGGAAGATTACCACCATTGTTCCCATCTTTCAGATTACAACGAATATTATTCCAATGACCTGCATCATCCTTCAATTTTTGATTTTCTATCAAATGCTATAAATATGGTGGATTCCGAGTGAAATCTGTCCAATATTGAAGAAACTATCACCATAAATATCTCAATCAAACCTAATGTTGTAGAGAATATTCATGTCAGCAAATCTTTTTCTTGTTTAGAACTGGAAATATATTGCACGCTCTCTTTCACGAATTCATAGATGTCTTTGCATGGTCATATGAAGAAATGCTAGGCATTGACTCGAGCATAGTTGAACACGAAATCAAGATGTATCCAGATGTCAAACTGGTATGACAACGGCTTCGATAGGTGCACCCGAAGAAAGTCGTTGCCACTAAGGAAGAAGTTGAAAAAGTTTTACATGCTGGTTTCATTTACCTGGTTCCTCTAATTGATTGGGTATCAAATATTGTTCCTGTGATGAAAAAGCAAGGAACGATTAGAGTGTATGTTGATTACAGGGATGTAAATGAAGCTTGTCCAAAAGACAACTACCCTACACCCTTCATTGACTAGATAATTGATGAATGCACCAGATGCGAAATCTTTTCATTTATGGATGGATTTTTCGGGTATAATCAAATAAATATTTGCCCACAAGACCAGTCGAAGACTGCATTTATATGTCGATGGGGCACATTCGCATACCACAAATTACCTTTCAGTTTAAAGAACGCAGGGGAGCCCTTTCAGAGGGCTATGAATTATGCCTTCCATGACACCAAGTACATCGTTCAACCATATCTCGACAATGTTCTGGCTCATTCGCAAAAGCGGACTGATCATCCGCAGCATTTGAGAGCTATATTTCTACATTGCCGACACTACAAGATACGACTCAATCCATAGAAGTGTGTGTTTTGCGTCGGTTCTCGTTGTTTACCTGGCTTCGTGGTTTCTAAGGACGGAATTTGACTCGACCCATGTAAGGTTCAGGCAATCATCGATATGCCTCCACCTTCAAATTTGCTTCAGATTCAAAAACTCCAAGGGAAAGTGAACTTTTTGAGGAGATTCATTCCAAATTATGTCGAAATTGTTAAAGGTTATATGCATCTTTTGAGAAAAGAAGTGCCCTTCAACTAGGATCAGGTTGCACAAACTTCCTTTGATGGTCTAGAGGAATCCCTAATAAAAGCATCATTAATGTACGCTCCTAATTATAAAAAAGACTTTAACCTATATCTAGTTGCAGTAGATACAACCATCACAATGGTTTTAGTTCAAGAAGAAAATGGAATCGAACATCCTATCTATTAATTAAGCTAAAACTTAAATGATGCAGAAAGAAAATACTCCTATGTTGAAAAGCTGGCTCTTGTAGCTGTTCAAGCAGTATGAAGATTTCGACACTATATCCTCTTTCCCAAAACTACCATTTTATCAGATTGCAACCCAATGACTTACATTCTGTCGCATCAGTTAATTGGGGGTAAATATTCAAAATGGATAGCTATTTTGCAAGAGTTTGATCTAGAATTCGTCAAATCCAAATCAAAGAAATCTCCAGTTTTTGCAGAGTTATTATGTGAATTCCCATTGTCGTCCAATGATTCAACATCCAAAGCAACAATCATGGATGAATCTTTTTTTCTAATATCGTCAAGCGATCCATGGTATGAAGATATAATCATCTATCTACAAACCCAAACATACAGGCCTAATACCTCTCACCCTGAACAAAGACGTACTCGATACCAAGCAAAAGACTACATGATCATCGGTGATACGCTTTACCATTGCGGTATCGATATAGTTCTGCGAAGGTGCCTCACCCATGAGGAGGCCAAAAAAGTCCTAAATGATTGTCATTCAGGCACATGTGGGGGGCATCAATGTGGTTATGCTACGACACAAAATATTTTACGAGCAGGTTACTTCTAGCCAACAATGTTCAAAGATTGCATAACTGCAGTCAGAAGTTGCCATGCTTGTCAAATCTTCGACCGCAAAACCAGAATACCACCCGCACCTTTGCAACAAGTAGTTGTTGTTGGGCCATTCGCCAAATGGGGCATATATTTCATAACAACCCCACCTTGGTCGGGGGGCATGGGTATATCTTAGTCACGGTTGACTATTTTACGAAATGGGTCGAGGTGATGCCTACATTAAACAATAATGGTGAAACGGCTGCTCTTTTCTTTTTCAATCATGTAGTCTCTAGGTTTGGTGCTCCACAGGCTATAGTCACAGATCATGGATCGCATTTCCGCAATCACATGATGGTCGAATTGGCGGCCAAACTAGTATTGTCCCATGACAGTTCTACTCTGTATTATCTGCAAGCTAACGGACAAGTTGAGGCCATCAACAAAGTCCTAAAGCTCATGCTGCAAAGGATGATTAGAGTCCACAAACGAAGTTGGCACCTAATCCTGTGCTCAGCCTTGTGGGCATACAGAACCTCAGTAAGAAATGCAAATGGGTTTACACCCTTCTAGCTGGTGTATGGCCTGGAAGCCATCTTACCAATTCAATATGAGATTTCATCCCTCAAGCTTGCAGTCAACCTTCTCCCTAGAACTTCAGAGGAAGATGCTCATTTCTTGGAACTCATCCAATTGGATGAAACCTATCGTGATGCCGCCTTGGCTAACGAAGCCCATAAGAAACAAGTTAAGACACAGTTTGACAAAAATATCAAACCCCGTGTCTTCTCAAAAGGTGACCTAGTCTTCCTTTACGATTAGGAATACGATAAATTGGGAGCAGGTAAGTTCCAATCTTTGTGGATGGTTCCCTACATTGTTAAACAAGTTTTAGCAAAAGGAGCCTACGAACTAGTAGATTACGATGGCGTTCCACTGGCGCAACCCCGAAATGGGTTGTACCTTAAGCGTTACTATGCTTGACTAAGTGTAGTGACCTCTTCATATGCTTTTGTTACATTTTTGTTTTCTTCAAGAGTGATCATTTTGGTTAAGTGATCCATCTTTTGCAATTTTTTCAGATGTCAAACCTATTGGAATCATTCATTGGATATGCCGACAGAGGTAGTCGTAGTACACAGAACCTATCTTTTGCGGCCTGGGCCATTTTTTATCCAAGCGCTGAGTTAGTGAGTTTCAGAGGAGTATGTATTGGTCAATCAATGAAAAACATCATTGAGTATAGCGCATTGATAGAACTTCCCTCTGATGCCATCGCACGTGGCATACACCGACATTTTGGCAAGCTAGACTCACAACTTATCATCCTATAGCTTACTGGCATATATTCTGTTCGGAATCCAGCTATCTATCGTATGTTCCTAAGGGTCAGGATTTTGGAAAGGCAGTTTGATTCTATTCAATATCAACACATTTCTAGAAACTTAAACACATTAACTGATTTATTAGGAAATTATGTCTTAGATAGACATTTGCAGCATTTATAAATGAAAGCATTTCAATCAACATTTGCATCAGGATCATATAACTTAACCAAAATAAAGCTCCGAAAATCAAAAATATATATAACTGTTTATAGTTTATCAAAGATGTTCTGAGTCCAAGACAAAATTGGTCACATGACCCAAAAACTCAAAAGTGTAGAAGAGCACCCTAGACTAATGGTGCTGAGGATAAAAATTCACCTCCTGTGCGATCATACGTAAGAGCCTAGTTCCTTGACTCGGCATGCCAATAGTATGGCACTGTAATCTCAGAGGTAACTCGTCGGTCCTCACATCCTGGATACCAAGGGTGAGACCCTCAATATGATCCTGTAATATTGCAAGGGTCTCAGCTATGTCTAGATCACGGAGGACAGCCCTCCCTATAGCCTCTCCTATTGAAATGACAGCTTCTACCCTCGGGAGCACCACTAGTCGCACGGGTCCAATATCTGCATAGATATATGAGTTTGATTATTCTTAATAGTAGTTAAAAGACTTAAGAACATTATAGAAACAATAAATAGGGATATGGTTAGAACATTAACCTATAACACCCCACTGCTCGCGGCTGGTAGCGCCAAATCTGGGTCACCCCAGAAATCCATCCCAACATATGGATACTCAGCAAAGACCATCTCTTGATGGTCGAACCACTCAAAGAAGGCATCAGAGAATGAAATATGTGACTGACCAGCATGTCTGGCCATAAGATTGACTCATCTCTGCATCCGTGGTTCTGTTGGTACTGATGGTTCGAGTGAAATGTACTATGGCTGCATTAATGGGACCTTCTCCAAGGCAAAGGTAGTGAGAATAGAACCATAACCAAAGTTCTTAGATCTTCCATTCTTCACCTTGGTAAGCTATTCTTTTATAATCGGAAGTACTACATCACACCAATTGAATACCTTTGGTTCAAGGCATTCCAGAGCATACTGCATATAAGACCTATTGGCCAAATGAAGAGCCGCACTACCAGCCAATCTAGCAAAGGTGAATAAGACAGTCCTCAAGGACCAGTTAGTGACATCACGAATACTGATCTTATCATCCTTGCTCGGTTGAGATCCATCTCTACAGAATCCGCGAATATAATCCCTCACAGATTCACCTCCACGGGCGGATCCTGATAGTGAGAGAGGGGCACCACACCTCGATAAACTGGTCAAAAAGTAGATATCCTCAACTGTCAAAGGGATGGATTTACCTTGAATTTGAAACACTTGTTTGGTAGGATCCCATGCATCAAGAAAATATTGCAACAAATTCATTTGTTGCCTCATGCTGGATATGTGGAAGGATTTGAGCAAACCACAGTTCCACAAAGCAGTCACCATACCCAGATCATGTAAAGCAACCATGTCCTCTTCTTCATGCTCACATTCACGCCATGTAACGACCATCTTGATCCAACGAATCTCTAAAAAAAAAAACAAGAGAAGAATTAGGATCCTGATTCAGGCAAAAACAGGAAAAAATTTCCACGAAAAATAGTGCATAAACTTGCACTTTTGCGCCCATTGCACCCCAGCTATGTACTGGGTGAGATGCATCCTGACTAGCCAATGGCTAGCTCAGTATGTATTGCACCTTTCG
Organism: Pinus tabuliformis; assembly: GCA_031772625.1. Classification (NCBI taxonomy): domain Eukaryota; kingdom Viridiplantae; phylum Streptophyta; class Pinopsida; order Pinales; family Pinaceae; genus Pinus; species Pinus tabuliformis. The sequence goes on from CM062813.1 coordinate 409,904,765, forward strand.
ATATACATTAGGTGCGATGGGGAGAGAACAAATTGTTCAAACCCCAGAGGCCCAGAAGAATAGGAAAGCATGCTCAAAATCAGAAAAGGAAAGAATGCAATTGAAGAGCTCAGGGTTAGCTCCTACCTGGTTTAGATGGTGCTGAAAATAGTCCACAGAATATCTCAGAATCAGCTAGTGAAAATCAAAGGGGAAAACTCCTCCGAAGCTCCAAGAATCCCAAATTTGAATGAAATGGTAAAAATGAGAGGTAAAAACTATTTTTATGTTACTATTCACATAGTTCGAGTAAAATATGGTTCTCTAACTCATTTTTCAAGCATGTATTCACATTTCTAATCAATTTGATGGAGTAGTTGAACAGGCAGCATGACCGTCAAAAGAACATAGTGTTAATGGTGAAATCAACGTCTCTGACTATTATCACGAGTAGTTTTACGCAAGTTTCAAGCTCGTTAAAAAATAAACCTCGCCATCAGTAGTTTTACGCAAGTTTCAAGCTCGCCAAAAAATAAACCTAGCAATGAGCAAGTGTTTCTGTAGATTTCAAGCTCATTAAAAAATGAACCTTACCTTCGGTAAATAACCATTTTGATCGCATGACTATCAGTTTTTGAGCCTTGGTCATGTTCTTACCATCACCTTCACTCTTTTTTAGCCGATCATACGCCTCCATTTGATTTTTTACCCTTTTGAGGAACAGCTGTGATGAGTGATTCTATTAGCCACCTTTTCTACACTTCCATGATTGGAATGTTCCAAACCTTACCTGGAACTAGTTGCTACCCAAAACATCACTCGTTCCTAAAAAAACAAGTCTCCTTTAAGATCTTTTCATCAGACTCATAAAATATGAAAAGATTGCCAAGAAATTGGCCTCTCTAGCTCGTTAAAGTGACCGGAAGTGCCATCCCTCCTCTAGATTTTAATATTTTTGGACCTGAGGGATTATTACACAAAAAGATCGAGCGCTTGTCTTGTTTGACTCGTTAAAACTATCAAAAAGTCATCCCTTTCCTATTATTTTACACTTTTTCGGACTTAACGGATTACATTATGAAAAAAGACCACTGGAGTTGCCTTTACTGTCCCTTTTAGACTCTCTAAAATTGAAAAGCACCGAGTTATCTTTGTCGTTAAACTCGTTAAAACAATAGCGACAAACTTGTCCATAAGCGAGTTTCACTGTCGCTAGGCTCGTTAAAACATAGCGATGAGTTTGCCCGAAGGGAAAATTATAGAACAAGCATATGTTATCCTCCTCAAGCTTGACAAAAATAAAGAGGTACTGGTCAGCAATGACTGGGGAAAAAGGGAAGAAAACTTGAATACCTTCATTGGTAGCAGGTCACTCTTGAACATGACACTTTCACTCCGTCACCATGATTGAGTCAGGTGGGGTTATTCTGTTCATCGATCACATCACCATTGGTCCATTGTACCATCCACGTTAGGGTTAATGCTACCAATCCATCTCAGTGTCACTGATATGTTCAAGAGAAGTCGCTCAGAGAATTCACCAACCTAGCTAATGTCTCATCCGCTGCAATACATTCACTCTCCATTTTTCATAACCGCCACCCTGAACCTTGTATCATCAAATCGTTTTCACCTCCACAAAATCATTTTCTCCGTTCCATGTCGTAGATGTGGGATTCATTAAGGCCCTCCTATGACGGATCACTTCTCGTTAACATCAGCTCTTTATCCAAGAAGTTGACTTAGGGACAACCCTTTCAGTACTTTGAAGCTTGCATGCCTCAATGGCAAGTTTTTCACTTCCGGCGACAGGTTTACATCAACAACCTTTGACCGAAAAATTTTATGTGGTGTTCGACATCAATTCATGTATTCACACCACGTGAATTGTATTGCAGTACCTTGAGGGTCATCATCATTATCGGTGATTCCTCTCGCGCCTGTTAACAACTTACATCATTGGCTGGTAATTAGGTGATGTCTTTCCATGTTCGACATCAGAACATATTCTCACATGGATCGACTTGTACTTCAGGTGAAGATTGAATGAGTTTGAAGACCCCGAATCTAGTTTCATCCATCTGGGCTATGATATGTTAAGGAAAATAAAGACATCAAATGTACATCACAGCTGCACAAATAATCATCCAAACTGAAGGAAGATGGCTCTACCAGAATCATCAGTCTGCCATATGAATTTATAAAGTTGGGCATGGGAATGCCCATCTCAGCTAGATCATGAAAATATTGTGAAGATAAAGTATTGTATTGCATATTATTACAGGTCACCTTCCAATTCGAAAAACCTTGGATCCTCATTATAAAGTATTTCACCTGACATCAAAAGATTTACAACCTCACGCTTTAGGGGGCAACTGTTATAGACATGTATATTTGGGTACTGCAACCCCAATCTCATATGTCCATAAGCGAACAACTTCTAAACCCCTAAAATTTTTGTTTCATACCCTAAAGGATCAAGGTCAACTGATTACATCATTTCCCAGAAGTTCTCCATGAAAAACTACTCAAAACTCGTCAAAACAAGACCATACAGACTGCTCCATGCATAGGGTGTGATGCATCTCACCTATTACACATGGGGGGTGTGATGCATACTAGAAAACCCTTCTATAGTGTGCGATGAGCAAGAGCAAACAAATGGAAAAAGTAGTGTGCTAGGTGGAAACCCAGAGAATCTTCTAGAAACTGCTCATATGGCACTTGCCTCTCTGAATTCACCCAGGGATGAGTAAGAGCTCTGAAATCTACAAGTGGAACCAAGAACTATCAATGAAATGACACTAATCAAAATCCCAGAAGCTGACTCACTCTCCTGAAAACATCTATATATGGATCCCTCATCCAATAGATCCAAAGGCTGGAATTTTTTAATTTGTAAGGAAGTGTTGTTGGTTTCTCTTTGAAGACATTGTTGGGTGATCTTACTTTGTATGAGGTGAAGAGGGCTTTCATGCCGGGAGGATGATGCTGGATCAGACAGCATGGTTGTAATCCTCTCTTCTACTACTTCTATCAATAAAGCTATTTGAGTTTTTCCTCCATGTGCTTGTATGTCTCTGAATCTTTTTTATGTATGCATTCATATGGTTAATGTACATTTGATCCTACATTATTTATGGTTATAGATCTCTATGCTTTGATGGTATTTTGTTGCCTTGGCTCTACAGGTTTTCTTTGAAGCGGGACAAGTGAGAAAGGAGTGGCAAAAGCTCTATCAAAGGAGAGAGGAAACAAGCAAGGAGACTAGGGAAAGACTGAGGTTGGTGTTCTCTGCTTCTCTCTCATCCATCTCTCATGAAGGAAAACACAAGTGACTTTAATATGTTTGTTTCTAAGATAGCTACATGTCTTAGCAGGACTAGCAGCTCTGAATTGACACTAGTTTTCCTGATAACACCACTGTTAGACTTCCTACTAGTTCCTCCATTAGTTGGAACTATTTTAACTGAATTTAACTCCGTAAAACTGAATTAATTAATTAAAAATAAAAATAAACTCAACAAGGGATCCTCTAAATTATGGTACACTCTAAATGAATCAAGTCACACCCTCAACTCGAGTCAAATTAACTTATTTATCTGGTGCAAGTTGTCTTGTGATGTGGAATTACAATTTTTATTTTAATTTAATTCAATGGAAAATTAAATCAGGATTTTCTTGTTGCATTTTCAACACTCTCTCTCTATAGGAAAGGGATTATCAGATACCCTGATTATTCTTCTATGGAACTCAATTTTTCCTCTTGATGGTGGATTAGTCAAGGTTTCTACGTCATGTTCCTCTATATGAATGTACTCCAACAACATGATCCACCTGTGCACATAATCTCATAGATGGTGATACCAGATGTCAATATGCTTGGACCGATCATGAAAAATGGATTGTCAGAAATTTTGATCCAAATTTGATTGTCATAGTAAATCATTGTAGGATCCATCGACTAACCAAATATCCCAACACATATCTTCCTCATCCAGATAGTCTCACATGCTATTTGACTAGTAGCCATGTACTCCTCTTCTGTTGAACTGAGTGTAACTAATCTCTACTTCCTACTATACCAATAAATTGCTGCTGACCCAATAGTAAAGATTCCCCCTAATGTGCTCTTCTTGTTTGGTGGAGTCCCTAACCAATCTGCATCCGTGAAGCCTTTAAGCTTCACTCCCTCTATCAATATTTACCAAATACCAAACTGAGTGGTGCCTCTAAGGTGTCTCAACACAAGTTTAGTTTCCTTCCATTAGAGTTTGGTTTGCTTAACCATTACTTGACTAAGCTAATTAACTACAAAACACATGTCCAATTGTGTGTTCACCAAATACATAAGCGAACCCACAAGCTTCTTGTAAATAGTAGCTTCCACTACTTCACCAAAAGTACCATCTTCCTTCCTCCAATTCCCTGCTAGAGGAGTCTCCATGGGTTTCCTCCTCTTCATGTGGAACTTCTTCAGTATGTTGTTGGCATACATGCCCTGAGAGACAAACATTTCTCCATATCCTTTCCATACTTCTCTATCAAGGAAGTAATACATGAGACCCAATTCCTTCATCTCGAATTATCTTGCAAGATCATCTTTATCGTCAACCACAATATGGTAAAGGTTTGAATCTACTTCACTTTTGGTGAAGCCCAACCTCATGAAACAGTTATTGTTCCTAGTGTACCAACCACGGGTTCTTCTTTCAATCCATAAAATTCTTGCTTGAGTATGCACACATGCGACTCTCTGTTGAAGGTCTCAAATCCTTCGAGCTTCTCTATGTATACCTCTTCTTCAATAACTTCATTTAGGAATGTTGTGTTCACATCCTTTTGATGTATCTCCCATCCCCTCTATGTTGAAAGTGCTAAAATATATCTGATTGAAGAGTATCTTGCTACTAGAGCAAAGGTCTCCTCATAATAGATTTCCTCCACCTAAGACAACCCCTTGGGCACAAATCGAGTCTTTTGCTTCTCGAAACTCCCATCTATTTCTTTCTCCACCTTGTAAATCCACCTTGGAACCTACCAGTGACTTGTTCTCTGGCCTTGGGACCACTTCCCAAGAATTTTTCCTGATAATGGAGTCATACTCCTATACCAGGGGATCAATTCATACTAGTTGTTTTGTTGCTTCCTCGAATGAGGATGGCTCAATATCTACACTCTCACTCATCATAGCCATATATGGATTGTACCAATTTGGTGATGTCCTATGCCTACATTGTGATGTGAGTGCTCCCACATTCTCTCTAGAATAAAGAATCAATATTTCAGCTTCTCTGGTGCACTTTATTCCATCTCCGGACCTCTCTGCATGAGTGGTTGGGTGAGAAATTATCTACAAATATTACATAGTACCTATGTTTGGCCATGGAGGCTGTTGAGAATGATCCACACACATCTAAGTGAACTATTTCAAGGATCTCTTATGCTCGACTGTCCTTATCGTGAAAGGTGGCTTTAGTGTACTTTGCCAATGTAAAACCTTTGCATTTATCGCGCTACTCTAATGTACCCTTGGGAAGTCTTGTAGAAATATACAACATTATCATCAAGGCTCCATGGTGTAGGTGGCCCAATATTCTATGCCATAATTCACCAATGTCTTGACTCTCCACCTTCTCTACTTTCTTTCTCAAAGTATTACAATCTTCTACATCCAATTTGTACAAGTTCTTCACCCGAAGCCCAATCTAATTCAATTCTCCTATGGCTATGTGATAAAGGAAATCCTTTCCATTTCTAAATATCACATCATAGCCACGGGCTTCCAATATAGAAACTGAAACTAAATTCTTCTTTAGACTTGAAAAATAAATGAAATATTTTAATGTGAGAAGGGAAACTAACTCCCTTTGAAAAGTAATAGTACCGACACAAGTCACACTGTACCTTCCATCATCTCCCATCTCGATGTGCCTCTGGAGGTACTTCTCCTCTAAGTCATTTTAAAATTTGTTTTTTTCTTGTCATATGGAATGACACTCCACAATCGAGATACCACACACTACCCATCACTGATGTCCACATGCATGTAGTGAGGGTGAAATCCAACTCGAATTGTGAAGCTAAATCTTCACCTTCTGCTCCTCCTAAGAGCTTGTTGTCAGACTTCTTGTGTGGACACTTCGTGGCATAGTGTCCCAGATCATGATAGTGAAAACATTTAATCTTTAACAAGTCCGTCTTTCCACCCTCACTGGAATCCCCTTTGGATTTGGATTTCTTCTATTTCCCATTCTTTACTTTTTATCCAACACACAATTATCCTCATCATCATGTTTGGATGAGTTTCCATCTCTGGTTTTCCCCATTGTCTCTTCTTGCACCAAGTCGGACCACCAACACTCCCACTTTGGTAGATGCTCCCTCCCATTTACCGAATCTTGGTATTTTTTCCAACTCTTTGGACAACCTAGAAGTTTTAGGTTGACTGGATCTTCTTTAGCACATGTAATACTAATGCACCCAAGCTCATCCCTACATTGGGTGAAAATTCTCAAGTATTTTGGTATTTTGTTTCCCTTCTCCATCTTGATCTTCTGAAGCTTTTCCTTAAGTGTTAGCTTCCTGTGGTCACTGTTGTTCTGAAACAATTATTTCAAGGGTTGCTAGATTGCATATGGTGTATGCTTCTGGTGGGTATTTGAGACAATATGATCTCAAACTCCTTCTAGTATAATCCTCCTCACCTTCGCCACACATTTCTTCTACTCTGCCAAATCTTGCGCATTAGTTATTGGAGGCTTAGGAATATCATTGTCTATGAATTACTTCAGCCCATTGTCTTCCAACACTGCCTCCATCCTCTTCGTCCAACCAATATAATTTGAACTACCCTCAAGGGAGTATTCGACTCTCAATCCTTAGAATGATATCTTGCTGGCTCTGAAGAATGATGCTGCGAATTTGATTTCATCTTCAAGGACATATTCATATTCTTCTCTTCTACTGTGATTTATTCTCTCATACCATGTAGAAGATCCTTGTAGATTCAAACTACTTATGTAATTTTCTAAAAAAAATACTTGAATATAATCTGCTCATTAATAGAAAAAAATTAATCGATTGAGAAATCATGAAGCATAGAAGAGAAATAATTCAATCAACACATTATACAATGATTTCCTGGGGAAAACCATAGCTAAAAACTGTTGGTACCTTTATATTACATTAGTCAAAAAATATCAGAAGATTATAATGATTTTATCAAGCCTGAGAAACCTCTGCACCATCTCTATTTGTCTCACTGCTTCCTAGACAAGACTTGTCCAATACATAACCAATTGTTTTTCTTACCCAAGTGCATATTTCGTTGTGTTGTTTCCTTGCAAGTTAGCCCCTATTAAATAGGGAAATTCCTTAATTAGAATTGTGCAATCCATCATAGGCCTTCTTATAACTTCAATTAGGGGAATTTTGATGTCTAAAATGGGCCTTCTAAAGAAATTATAAAATAATAGTGGAAATAATAAAATAAGATTAGATTACATCATCAATTTTTAGAGGGAAAAAAGAAAACATTATTTTTTCAACTCGTATTTTCATCTTATCTTCCTATGCGTTTACTCAAATTTCGACTGGAAACACTTGTTGGATGAAGAATTTGATTCCTCATCGAAGGAGTACCCATGTTGCATACTTTTGATGGACCCTACTACACAAAAAATGATAAATACATGAAAAAACGTTATTGCAATCACATTTTGCATATATTTCTCATTTTTCGTGTAGCAGGATCCATCTAAAGTATGCAACATGGGTATTCCTTGGAGGAGGAATTGAAGTTTGCATCCAATGAGTACTCTCACTTGAAATTTGAGTAAAACCTTATAGAGATAAGTTGAAAATACAAGTTGAAAAAGTAGTTTTATTATTTTATTATTTTTTAATATTTGTACTTTTTTACTCCAAAAGTGGCGAATCATCCCCTATGGTTGACATCATCATCCTGAATCCTATTGGTTGTTATAAAGTTTATTTTTGTTGTACATTTTTCTTAGGAGGCCCATTTCACACCTCAAAGTTACCCTAATGATGCACCACCTGTACAAATTAGATGATTATACAAATGATAGTACACTTCCATTGAACTCCAATCTCAAATGGGTAACTCTCAAATCACACATTCATGAGTTATTTATGGTTGAATTTTCAGTTATCTAGTTGAACACATGAAACAACACCCCACTGTTAGATCTCCTACTAGTTTCTCCATTAGTTGGAACTAGTTTAACTAACTTTAACTCAGCAAAACTAAATTAATTAATTACAACTCAAAATAAACTCAACCAAGGATCTATTGATGGTACTGTCCCACTAACCTTCAGGGGATATCCCCGATATGAGGTCCCAACAAGACGTCAAACCATTTGGAGTAGGATTCCTACAAGTGGGTGATAGTGTAATGCCTTGACCATGGTAGTGCATAGAGGTAAGTAAGATAAATTTGGGTGAGAGAAATCATCTGACCATGCAGAGAGTCAAGGGAGATGCATGAAGGTTCTAACACATAGAGGGGAAAAGAAAGCTCACCCCTTAGAATCTTGCAATAGTATGCAGCTTCGGAGGAACACACAAGCGAAATGACATCACCAACTAAAATGTGGAATAGTCCACAAATTAAAGTGACGAGTTAATTCAACAACTCACATTCAACAGGATTCATACAATTACATAAAACGTAGTTCATAAGAAAACGCATAAGTTAAAGAACATACATTTATAAAGGAACTAGAATAGTCAAACTACAATAACAACATATGCATGAATGTGTGTTAGCTCTAATATTATTATTATAAGTGAATGTTCCATCCATACATGCACCATTGACAACCACTAGCTTGAATAGTGGAACATTATAGTCAAGAACACTTGCTCCTCCAAATAAGTATGCTTGCTCTACGTTTTGGAGAAGCCAAGGCTCGTCACAATACTCCCAAGCCTTTTCTAAGCCTAATCCTAGCCAAAATATTGACTCCCAAAAGCCCCTTCAATAAGTTATGAGGTTCTATTTATAACAAAGTGTGAGGTGACCCTTGGAATTCCCCATAGTGAGTCCTTGAATATCCTCATGACTCTTCAACTTCTTTACAAGTAACTCATTGCATAACTTGATGACATTTCACATTCCACTAATGACATTTATAATTTCACTTACAACATATTTACCAATAATATTACATTTTCCACATGTACCCATGTAAGACAAAACAGGCTGGAGAAAGCTTATCAAGAAAAAACACTATGATTCCAAATTTTTTGGAAAAGACCAACTTGACAACCTTTGCTTGGTGCTTCTCAGTCATGTATTGATGCCAATCTTGGTACTATCTGATGATGTCCCTAAATCTCTTAATGGTGTCTTTATGATAACGTACTCTTTCCTCCATGGCATTCAGGTGTATGGTCTTGGAACCTATGTCTAACTCATTCTGAAGCATGTGCATCATGGTGTTGACCATGATAGGACCACTTCTGCATGTTATGTGTGCTTAGCACTAAGTCATCCCTAGTGGCCTCTTGCCTTAGCTTCTCCATGTAGTCATCAATCTCTAGCCAGAATTGGTTGTTGGGTCTAGCCTCGGTGAGGGAATTGATTGATAGGATCATGTGTGTTCTCACCATAACATCCAAAATATTGAAAAACCATGCATATGAGGCCTATATGCTTCTCATGAATGGGGTGAGCTTCTCGTAATTCTGGATCAACATCCAAAACTTATCTTTATTTAGCTCTGCCTGTGGCTTCATCTTCTTTTCTAAGTGAAGCATGGAGCGTTTGCACCACATTTTCCACTCTTGTACATGGACAAAATATATGTTCTTGAGAGTCTGGAAAAACTCTTTACTCCATTTCTTTAAGCCATGCATACAAAAAACTGCATTATGCACGGTGCCAAATATGTCCTACATCTTCCGCATGGTACTCTCAAGTCTTGATACTTGATCAAGTATCACTTTCCTAATATATCACATTGCATAAACTACACTCTGCTTCTGAAGTTGTTTTACCTCTTGCCTAATAGCCTATAAGTTCTTTTCTAGTCATTCATTCTCATCCAAAAGGAAATTAACATTCGAGCTTGTTGCTCTTGCATAGGCCAAGCTAGCATCAACAAGGGCAGTTGGATGATTCCTAATGTACAACACTATCACCCTTTCCTTCATGAATGCAGGTGATGTGTGATCACCTGGAAAGTGCTTCCTCCATGTCTATACAATCCTCTTCTACAATTTATCAAATGATATATTTTACATGTCCATTATCGAATCATCATCAAGGAGAACAACTTCTCCTTGCTCACTCGGGACTCGTTATAAAATTGGAGGTGTTGCAAACTAAGAGACGACCTTTGGTGCTCTCAGCATGAGGTCAGTGTCTTCATTTTGTGGCTTCTTCTGCAACTCCATGTCTATCACTTCAATCAGTTGCTCAATTTGTTGAGAAAGCACTCGATCCTACATCTATTCACCCTCTTCCTCAACTGCTAGTTATTCTGACTCATTCACCTGTATGGGTGTTGTTTTCTCTGTCATCGCACCTTACTTTTCTTCTTCTTCCTACTTTTGCTTCTCTTCTCTTTCTCTCCTCCTCAACTCCTGTTCTTCCTTCAACTTCTTGTTCATCTCCTATAGCTTTAGTTCTTCTTCCCACAACCTCTTATTTTCTCTCTTCCTTCACTCTTCTCTCTATCTCCACAACACCCTCTTTTCTTATACTGCCAAAGGCGCTTTCATGAAGAGAGGATGCCTTCATCTTACAGCTTTACTCTACCTTTGGATTATCGACAATCTTCCTCTTTTGCTTGTCTTGTACTCAATTGTTTCCTATTGCTGCTATTGTTTTTGCTTCTTATGCTACTACTGTCTATAGAGAAGCTTCCGAAGTTGTTTCTATATTGACTAGTTCATTGAGTATAAAGGCATTATAGTAGTACCTCCAAGGGCCCTCCTCTGCCCAATCAAATGTCCTGTGGATCCAAGGAAGTAAAATCTAGCATAGTGGTCCTTGAAAATATTATGGAGATCATATGGATTAATGTCTTTGGTGATGAACTTGATTCCCACTATCTCCTTAGCCTCGACAGCCTCATCCTTCAAGCTGTTAATCTCGAAGATAATCCTACACAATGAGATGATAAAATGATCAATTAGCTTTACGACCAGTCCTCCATAGTTGTAGTTAGAAAACAAATTGCAATAAATATTTACGATAGTCCCCTTTGGTGTCCATGTCCAGCTCAGGAAAGGGAACTGCTGCTAGGAACAGATTACATCAACTATGTATGAATACATGTAAAATATTTCTTGCTCATTCTTAGGTGGATTCCAAGTGTTAGTCACATGGATCTTCAACTGATGATCCAACAATTTTGACTAATAAAATGGCTTCCCATCATTGACCAATTGGTGCAGCATGACTACCCAACCTTCAGGAAAGGCTTTTGTGTTCTCTTGGCCATATCTTCTAAAGGAAAAGATGATCAAGGATTGATAAACCTTCCTAAGAGACTTTGTCTTGTAAACATGATTGGGTTCCAGTCTAAACTTTGATGTGTCTTTCACCCAGGGCTTAAAGATGTCTCTAGTGTTTACAAAGTTGTGGGTGGCATAGAAAAATGAATCCATGTGCTTCACCGACTAAGGTGAATGATACATCTGCTGAAAGTTCTTCGCCCTGAAGGTGAAAAGCTCTTTCTCACTTGCACTGCTCAAAGTCATTGTCTATTCATCTCTGTGTGAGATGATCTAGCTGATAATGTCCACACATTGGAAGACACGATACCTGCATGAAACCTTGTATAAGCCTAACCAGTGAATGTTCAGGTAAACGTGTCAGTCCTCTAAGTATTTCTTGAAATCCTTTGCAAATTTGTCCTAGTTCTGATGCCATGTTAATGTTGTACCCTTCTTAATGAACAACTGAGTGTATGCATAGACTATTATATTAACTAATATTTGCTCAACTTCTTCCCCAATACTTCTCTGTGCAGTTTCCTTTGATGCAGATCTATTAGAGGCCATGTTAAATGTAAATGTTACAGATATTCTCAACAACTATTGTATCTATGGGATAGAGAGGACACTCATGGTAAACAAATGTCAGCTTAAAAACTAAAGCAACTTCAAGACAAGACCAGGTAGCACACCAACCTCATGATGGGACAGATTACACAATTCTAGTTCATAGAGGCCACTAGTTGCCTACTAGAACTATGCATTGCATATTCCCAGTAGTTAGTGGGGAGTCTTTCTGACTAGAACTACGAAATGCACAGTTCAATCTTGGGCCAAGGCAAAGAGAGACTATGCATTACACAGTCTTGGTGGCCAAGCTGGTAGGATTCTCTTGGAACTGTGTCATGCGTAGTTGGAGCCAAGACAAGAAAACCTCTACCAAATTTTATAAGCGAAGATAGAGATCTTAAGCTCCCTGATTGCATAGTGCATGCAGTGAAGTGTGAGATCCCAACAAGGGGACCCTAGATTTTCCCAAGGGGAGTGTGAAATCGAGTAGATCTGAAGGATGGTGTGATGATGAGTGCAGATCTGACTGAGTGATTATGCATGAAAGCGAAACAAGTCTATGAATCAATCAAACTGAAGGAGAACAAAGCATGTGAAGAGTGTTGCCTCAACGGTGATCGTTAGTGCAAAAACATGGTAATGCATCCAACAATTTGGAAAGTAAATGTAAAACTTGAAACAACACTTATACAAGCTAAAACAAGTTAAAATGCCAGCATTAATTCAAAGAAACAAGTGAAACAAAACACTCACAATATAAACAATAAAAAGAGATAGAACTAACGACAAAAGACTAGAAAAGAAAAGCTCATCCGAAAATGAAATGATGATAACACGAAAGGTTCCTTGATCTCCTTGGGAATGTAAGAGCTCCAAGATTAAATGTGAAAATGAGCTCTAACATCATCGATTAATTTTTTTTGGTCAAATTAGCATTTATGATGTGCATGCCATAAATCAAGGAAAATGTGACACTTGGCGACAATTTCCAAAATAACTCAAATGCCTCTTTTGGGATACTAAAATAGATCCCTAATTTTTATTGATGCCTTTTGATTTTTTAATTTTTTCTTTCTCATGAAAAAAATACCATGCATTGCCTAGAAATATTGTACAATTATCGTAAGAACGATGAACTCTCTAGCTCATGCATTGTGCAATTTCTAAGAACAATTCGTTCTGCACCATTTCTAGGTTGAGTGGCTCTGGGCTGCGTCTCATGTTTTGCACAATTCCCTGGGTCAACACTGGATTCCATCTAGTTTTTCACATTCCCTAGGCTCAAGGCCCACTATCAGTCGAGACTATGTAATTCTCAAGAGTAATGCCAGTTTCCCTCAAGGATTTCACAATTCTCTAAGCCAAGCCAAGAATTATCGAAAGACTAAGTCAAGATATCAACTTGTGGGTTATGAAAAGAGTTAAGTGAGAAACACAATCCAAGATGAAAATAATAAAGCTTAGTTGAAGCACATGTACCTGGAATAGTTGGAGATGAGCTGTTGTGGTTTATAAGGGAGGCTCCAAAATGAAACATGGGAATTTTTTTGGAGATTGGTTGTAGCTCCAACAACATTGGTGACACACTAGTAGAACTCCATCTATCTATATGGACCTTGTCTTGTGCAAAGTGACTCTATCTATTTTGGAATTGTTTTTCAATTGTTCGATTATCGTAGCTTCTTCGCTTAGCTCAATTTAAAGATGTAGCCCTTACCATTCTCTTTATCGATAACGCACATACCAAGCCAAGTCAAACTAATTTGGTTCAAGTATGGATGAGTGGTGTATATATATAAAAGTAAAATAGAATAACAGAGTTTTAGTTTCATCTTTGGCATTTCTCTGTTGCCAGTAGGCCTGGACAGTACCTTGACAGAGTCACCTTAGGAGAATAAGCATTTCTTTGCTACCAGAGAGCCTGGATAGTACCGAAGTTATTCGCTTCACCTATCTATAGGGAAGCCTTTCTCTTCTTTCATCCTTTATTTTATTTTATTTATTAATTTCATTTTTTATTTTTCAAAGAACTATGCATAGGCACTTATTTATTTCATGAGCAGAAGAGGGATCTCGACTTATTGAGAGAATAAGAGGTTGTAACTTCATAGAAGGATATTTATATATTCCTATGACATCCTTATTAATGTTTTCCCCCTCTCCTTACTCTGCTTGAATGAGTTGGAAAGGGTTAACTGAATATAGAAAACCAATTAGAGTAGGTGGTACTAGTTAAGAGTGCAAGCATCATAACTTCATCATGAATCTCCCTGAAAGGAATTTATTCTCCATCAGGGTATCATAGACTATAAGAAATGAAAGATTCACATAAATATAACGAATAGACAGACAACCAAGTGTTGACAGTTGTACAAGTTCCTCTTGGATTTCATATTCTATGTCTAAGAAGCAAAATACGGCTTCATGTGAAAACTAACCTATGGGTGCAAAAGAAAATAGGAAAAGGAAAGAAGAAAGACAAAGAGAAACAAAGTAACGAAATTAAGACATAAGCAATAAAAGAAAACACTATTCCTACTCCTACCCTAAGCAGAGCATAGGCCAACTCACGTAAAGTGATATTTCCAATGCAAGCACCAGCGCATTGGTTGGCCCATGTAGGCAAAAGCATGATAAGCAACAAATATATGCAATAAAACTAATAGACAAGAAATATAAAATAATGCAAACCAATTCATTCAAATTTTTACTACATCCACATAAAAGACAAAAATGAAAGCACATGGAAGGCACTTTGCAGATGTATCATGGTATCCTTTCACATTGCGCATGGAAGACAAGCATGTGCACACCTTCAAACTTGAAAGACGAGAAAACATAAATAAATAAGGAAACTTCCATTTCACAATAGTGATTGCTACGTATGACTCCTCCAATACATGAGCAAGAGGATCATGTGATTCCGATGGATGATGCAAAAATAGTGAAATAGATTGGTTTTTAGTGTAAACAACAAAGTGATAAGGAGCTTGCAAATATTCAATAGATGCCTGATCAGAAATGGAACTAACCTCAAGGCTACAAGAACCTAACATAACCATTATGTTGAGTTGAAGTGCCTCGATAGCTGAAGGACTTTCTACTTCATTAGAAGATGGATCATCAAAGTTTGGTGACTTAGATAGATCAACAATAAGCGGATCAAAATCATGATCAGATGAATGAATGAAAATATCGCGACAACCAAGACCAGAAAACTCAAGATGATGGACAATGACATCCTCATGATCTTATGAATCATAAAGAGTGGATGATGAAACATGAGAAATTTCACCCTCTATATTTTCGGAAAAGTAAGATGAGAGATTGGATGAATTGGGGAAGATAGATTTGTCCCCTCCACAATCAAATGAGAAACTAGCATCCCACGGGTTCTACAAATGATCAGAAATAGAAACATATAGTAATTATTTTTCACAAGGTGGAACATAAATGGAAGAATCATGGAAGGTATTACGATAAAGCAGACGAGGTGTGGATAGAAGCATGTCTTCCTTCACCAAAAATTCATGTTTAGAATCCCACATATACTCATAAAAAATGATAGTGCATGTTCACTGCTCAACACCGACTCCATCCAGTACTTGATCCTCATGAACATCGTGTGTGAGATCTGAAATGGATGAACACAACACACCAAAATTTGGAGGATCAAAAGGACCAAAGGATGTAGGATGAGAAGATAAGACCACATGATTACCATTGGTGTTAAACTCCAAATCTGCATAGAAATCGTGAGCATGTGGGGTAGGAGGAGATGGTGACAAATCGATGGGTGGATTCTCAACTTCTCCAACCTTGACTTGTGGAGCTAGAGTTGTTTGATGAGAAGGGGACGAAGTGTTGGAAAACACTAAGAGGGGGGGGGGGGGGTGAATCAGTATTCCTTAGAAATTATCACTTTCAAATATTTTCAAAGCATTAGTTAATCTTCAATTCTTATTAACGTTTATGCTGTAATAATAGTAAATAAAAGAACCCAAGAGGCACAAGGATTTTAGGTGGAGAACCCCCTCCAAGTAAAAAACCACCAAACTTTTTTCTAATAAATTCTTTAATCTTCAGCCCCAGCTGAAATGAAAGCAACAACTTCATAGAATTCTAGAAAAGAATTCTTCTCCAGCTCCAACTGGATGGAAACTCCAATGCCTGAGATTCTTCAGTAGAAAACTAAACGGATGCCCCAACACCCAATGAGCTACAACTCACCCTAGCACCACTCTACCACCCTGAAGTTTTCATAGGATTGAGCATGTTGGTGACTTCATGCACCAGCCTAGCACCATCGTACCACCTTATAGAAGAATAAAAGAAGAATGGACTCCCGTACCAGGGAAATTGGTCCACTTTACAATGATATAGAATGATGTAGAAGAAGAAGAAACACTAAAACATAACCCCAAATATGACACAACCACCTAATGATGATCCTAGACCTCCCAATACTGCCTCTTCAACTCTTGGTAGATAGAAACTTGTACAAATTTTACAATTATTCTTTCATAATGACTTTGTACAATGGTACTTTTATAATGATTGTATGTAGTGATTCCCACTTGAAGACTTCACATGGTGAACTTCTTGCTGTTGTTCTGCACCTTGATTGCTGCTCTTGTCTTGCTACCCTTTCTCACTCTTCAGAACATTAGATTATGCATTGATTCTTCTCTTGATGAATATATAATACATGCAGAAAGTCTTCAAAGAAATACCCATGACATGATAATAGCAAAACTTACCTCATCCTCCAGAACATATGTCAGTGCTAAACAAAAACAACAAATTAGAGTACAAAGAAACTAATGCAATTAAGAGGTGAACATGCATATAGAGAAGATACTTACCTATAGCTTACCTCTACTACATCATTTTGCTGCACCTTGATCTTTGCTGCCTTAGAAAGTCTGGTCCTTTGCTCCCCTTGACAACACTTGATCTAGTTTTTCTTTCCTTCAAGGAGCACAATATTTAATCTGATGTATGTCTGCGATTTCAGATCCCAAACATATGATCTTTAGTCATGTAGAATTCCTCTGAGTCTTATTTCCAATGCCACATGTCTGACCCAATTTGGACTCTTTAAGAAAAATTTATGCCCAATATCTCATAATCACCTAATTATGGACTAGTTCAGTAGAGATAACTTGTACGTCATTTCACGTGTCATTGTTTCCTCCTTCGGCTATGAAAATGATACATAGAAAACCACACTCCATGAAATATCCACCACTTTTTACAAAATTCAAATCCTCTTCTCAGAGAGAGAGTTATGATGATTTTCCCAAGGTCACTTCTTTGAGATGAAATTCGAGAGCCTACAAAACCCTAACGTCCATAGATAATATCTCCAAAACTATAGTGCAAGAATATCTGAAATCCAGTCACGACGTTCTCCAAGATTTTGAATCAAATGGGCTTTCATTTTAGAATCTAACAATTCACAAAAATGATGTTATAGCAAAAATTCCACGATCATTATATTTGTAGGATATATGAGATTTCTTCTTATAGAGTTAAGAGGGGCTTCTATAGAGAATGTTGGAGGGATTTTAGGAGCTTAAAAGATTATTAATTAATGAAAAATAAATTACCAAAACCAATTATGAGTGCCATGCCACAACCCCATAGGATTTTAGCTCACTAACTGGGGTTACTAACTTCAAACATGAATATCTCTCAAATTGTGAAGAATTACTTGGTGTGCCATATATCAATGGAAACATCTCGACGTGTACAATCCATTTAGAAGATACTTGATTCAAAATAGAGTAAGTTTTCAATTAAAAATTCCCTTGCAATATCAGGGTAGCCTCTGGTTCTGCTTGGGTTGACATCAATGACAACCTTAGATCATCTTTAGATCAACAATCTCACCCTTTGGCATTGATGGCAGCACAAGTACTCCCCCTACGATTAGGGAAACTCTTCCTACTTCCTTGTCTCCCCCTTTGACATCAATGGAAAAGGGTAACTCCTTGTGACACATAACCATCCTGCGAACCTGTACACACTTCCAATCCCCCTTTATTTTGTGAATAAGGAAAATCTAATGAGTACTTGGGAGAATCCCAAGATTTTGGTGAAGATATTCAAATGCTTCATGAGGTAAAGGCTTAGTGAAGATATCTGCGATTTTTTCTTTTGTACCAACTATTCAAGCTTGATATTTTTTTTGGTGACCTAATCTATAACAAAATGATATTTAATTGTAATGTGCTTAATTTTGGAATGCATCACAAGATTGTTGTAGATACTGATGGTGTTGGTGTTATCGTAAAATGTGGGATTATGCTCATCAAACTTCATGTGAAGATCTTGAAAAGTTTTCTTCATCCAATGAACTTAAGTACAACAAGATGCTACCGCGATGTATTCTACTTCTACCGTGGATAATGAGATTGAGGTTTGCTTTTTTCTCAACGATGAAACAAGACAACCACCTAAATAGAATGTTGCTCCACTAGTACTCTTATGACCATCAACACTTCCTACCCAATCTGCATCTATAAAGGCTTCAATAATGAGATTTTTCCCGTTGGGATACCACAAGCCATATTCTATTGTGCCCTTTAGATATCGAAGAATTCTTTTGATGGGAATAATATGTGATTCTTTTGGTGCTGCTTGGAATCTTGTTACTTGTCCAACTGCTTGCATAACATCTTGCGGGAAGGTTGTTACATATAGAAGACTACCAATCATAGATTTATACAACCTCTGATCCACATCCTTAGATGCGTCGTCTATGCTTAATTTACAACCTGTTACCATTGGAGTAAGGACAAGTTTGCAATCTTCCATTTTGAATTTCTTGAGCATTTCCTTGATGTACTTTCCTTGACATATAAATATTCCTTTCTCTTACTTGTCTTGACATATAAATATTCCTTTCTCTTACTTTCCTTGACATATAAATATTCCTTTCTCTTACTAAGATATTTGAAGCCCTAAGAAGTATGTCAACTCACCAAGTAAAGACATCTTAAACTCACTTTGCATCTTTGTAGCGAAGTTCTTACTTAGCCGATCATCATTGCTACCAAAGATTATATCATCCACATATAACTCAATGATTGTTAAATTATCTTTATCTATTTGTACATAGATTTCTATCCACGGTACCTTTCTTGAAACCTTGTTGACATAGATATCCGTCAAGACAGGCATACCATGCTTTGGGAGCCTCCTTGAGACCATACAAAGCCTTCTTTAACATGCAAACATAGTCTTCTTTTTCTGATAATAGAAAACCTTCAGGTTGTTCGATGTAAACTTCTTCTTCTAATTATCCATTCAGAAATGATGACTTAACATCCATTTGGTAGACTTTTACTTTTGTTGAACATGCATAGGTGAGAAACATCTGGATGGCTTCCATTCTAGCAACTGGTGCAAATGTTTCGTCGAAATCAATTCTTTCCACTTGTGCATATCTTTTTCACACTAATCTTGTCTTGTTCCTGGTAGCCTGTAATCCTTCAACTATTTTTCTCCCCTTGAACCTTTAATGAAACTACCATCTTGTTCAAACTACCTTCGTGTCAATTGTAGACTTATGCCATATACTATTGCATAGACTCCTATTGTACAAACATTAAGGAGTCAACAAGCTATATTGTTCAAAATAGTGAGTCACCTAATGGTACATCTTGACTTGAGCCATTATATGAAGCAACTGCTAATTATATGAAGCAACTGCTAATTCCTCATGACCTATTTCTTTTACAATTCCTGAAAGCATAACTACTGAAACCTTGTTAACGGCTTTGTCTTCCTGTACCTGTTCCGTTTTCTAGAGCTTCTTGTTCCTGCAATCTCGAGCCATGTGCCCATAGTTATGAAACTTGAAGCATTCAATATTTGGCCCATCTAGCACATATTCTCTTCTGACAAAATCACCATGCAACCTCTCTCATGATCATGCAAACTTGCTTCTAGGGTTTTGCAGATAATGATTGTCCCTGGAATATTTTTCATTCTTCTTTGAAGGCAGTGTTGTAGTTTCTTGTGGTCCTTTGTTCTCGATTGCTTTGGTCTTGTTCTTTGGAGTTGCAACATTCTTCTTTGACTTTCCACTTTGATCAACTTCCTTCTTAGAATCATCCTACAAAGCTGTGGAGCTTGTTCCTTCATCAACTGGAGCTTTACCATATTTAATTGCCTTCATTTTCACTTCATCTGTCTTATCTTGTAAATATTCTTTTTGTGATCCCTTGAGTTTGTTGATATCATCACGAGTTGCATCAAGTTCTTGTTGATTTTGAGCAAGATCTTCTTGAAACCATCATTTCAAGATCTTCCTTCTTTTTTCTGCCTCCTCAACCTATAGCTTGAGTAGAGCAGTCTCTACTTCTCTATTGAGAACCTGTATCTATTCCTTCTGCTTTTCATTTTCAATCCTGAGCTTGCTTATTTCTATTGAAGATGTTTCTAATTCCTTTTGCTTTTGGTCAATGGCAGATATGTATCTTTGATCATGTTATCACTCAAAATTTTCTCGAGATGTTATTAGAAGAAAGAAAATGATCGAGGTAACCACAAAACAACTTTTGGGCTTAGGCTCTAGCCAACCTATGCTTAGAGAGGGCTCTCTTTGTATGATTTAGCTTTGTTTGCTGGGATTTCAGGTTAATTATGAATGTTTAGGGGGGTTTTTGATTTGTATTGAAGATTAGATGGTGGGATCCTTAAAACAGATGGATAGAATGATGTCTTTAGACCATTGGGCTATGGAGTCAATAGAAGGGTAGGCGACTGGATCAACTCACTAAAGGGAATATTCAAAGGCCAAGCTAGCAGAGTAAAGTGCAGGTCTTTGGGCCAGAGGGGTGAAATGGTCTTAACTAGGGTGAGAGAGCAATTAATAATTCTTAGACCGTGATTAATACAAGGAACAGAGGGTAATCGAAAACAAAGGGAAATTAAGGATACTTTGCTATAGATTATAAAGAAACAAACTAAACTAAGGAGCACTTAAGAATTCCTTAACTTACATATCAGTTGAAAACATTTATAAGCGTAACTATTAAAACAAAGTGTATTTAAACAAATTTTAACATAATATTCCAGTTATAGCATTCAAATTCAGAAATACATTAAATATTTAGGAAAAAGCTTTTAAGAAATATAACAACAACATGAGAAAATACGTGTCTGCATTTTTCTTCACACATGAATCCTGTGAAATATCTTGTCTTTATTCATCAATCTAGCTTGTTGATCCAGTAAGTGATACAATAGCTTTACAATATTTTGATCAAGAAGTCTATAGAAATGTCTAAGATTCCACCCTACTTACTTGGAATTGTGAATTGTTTATACAAAATTTTATTACAAAATATCCCAAACTAACTTGAGATTTAATCTAGGGAATAAAATATCTTCTTGCCAAAAGGTAGAGACAGCTATTGAACTGCTTCATGTTGTCCCTAATATTTCAGTGCTGCTGGCCTTTATAGTTGGGTTTCTAGCCTTTTAGGATGCCTTGTTGTTTGGTTTTTTACGCTGGAAGCTACATTCATTTTAGGCTTTCGTCTAATACACTTTGACACTGATACTCTTTAATCATGCTGACCTGCCTTTACCTTTTACCCTATTGACTGTACATTAACATTTTTACTACATATTACTATAATAAATCAGTCAATTTTTCCCATAATTTAGCATCAAGTAACTTGAATTTCAACATCCTCCTATATATTTCATCTGCCTCGGTGTACTTAGAAAAGTAGGCCTTGTAATGAATAGGTGTTTCACCTCATGCTAGAGGAAAAACAGGTTCTCAAATGTCTGGTAAAGAACTTTTTCTGTTGGCAATGCTTTTATCAATGATGTACTAGTCTATTCTTTAGCTAGGTCTTCGATTTTGTTATCATAACCCTGTTGTGTCATGAGCTTTTCATTTATGACCAAGGGATTGGGAAACCCTTTCTCTCTCAAAATTTGAAACTTGGTCATAAATCTATCAACTACTACTTGCATATTTCGACACTTGTCCTCCAAGTTTAACATTAAGTTTCTCTTGGAAAGGACCTTTCCTACCTCCAAAATTATTTCTGTCCTATCCTATATATCCAATTCCTGAAGTTCATACTTGCTTTTAGTGTTGAGGAAGTGGATAACTTTGGTAGCATCTTTAGGCATGGCTCCTAGTTCTTCCTTGACTTTTTGGATAGGTTCTATAGCTATCTTTATCAGATCTATCTGTTCAAAAATCACTTGAATGGATGGCCAAGTATCATTGATAGAGTCAACGATATTGGCCCATAATAGTTCCTTGGCTTGGCCAAGGGGTTCCATTAGTGTTAGATCTTTCTCCGTGGCTTTCAATCTTTCATTCATTCTGGCATCTTTTTGCACTTCTTTCTTGTGCATAATTTTGGCAAGCCTGTAATCTTTTTCCAAGCCTGTCACCTTTTCTTTTAGTTTTTTCATTTCTGTAGCCTGAATATACATTTCCTCCATGGCTCTGACCAGCTCTGCTACTTTTTCTCCTAATGCACCTATTTCTGATGTAGAGTTTGTTGAAACTGGTTGTGCTGTAGACATGGGAGATGTGGGAGCCAATAAGGATGCTCACGTTGAAGGACTACTATTGAGACTATTGGGATGACATTTGAAGACATAGTGGCACTATCGCTTTGCTTCAGCTGAATTAAAGTGTCAAACTCTTTCTCTGTCTCCTTTAACCGATCATTAAGTTTTAGGACTAGGTCCATTAATTCTTCATGTCTAGTTTCGTTCTCCAAAACCTTTTGTGTTTGGGGATGTTGTAGTTGAGGTATCTTCAATTGTTTTTTCAATGCAGCAAAGTCATCATTTTTCTTCTTTATCAGTTCTTCAATGGCTTTGATATTTTCGGGATCATGTCCCAATTCAATCACTAAGTCTTCCAAAGACTTCATTGTAGTACCCTTGGCCTATGAGGAGGCCTTCTCTAATTGATATTGAGCTGAGATATTTCTCAATGAATTCTATAGTTGATGTGTAGCTATGGCTTTACCTGTAAGGGTGTATTAAAAAATTTCTCCAGACTGTTTATGAAACTAAATTTGGTCTATGGGATGAATATCCCTTGCCATCACTTCAAAATCAATTCTCTTGTAATCTGTTGATATCCTTGGCTATTGTGCAGTTGATTTATGAAGGACATTTGTAGTTTTCCCTCTTAGATGTTGAAAGTAGACATCAACCTAGTCTGATTAGTAGGTGTGAGTTTGAGATACTGAGCATAAGTTTGGGCCTTTAGTTTCTCATTTCTCATCTTGATCTCTTTATATCTATTTTTTATATCCTTATCCTTATCAGTAGGCCTACTAAATGAGGATACTTCTACACTTAGTTGTCTTTCCAAAATCTGGCTTTGTAATGTGGATGGCCCCTATGTTTCCTCTGATGGAGTTGTGCCTTTACTTCTTTCCAGCTCAATATCAGTAATTTCGATTGAGCCTTCTATGTTTTCCTTCTCTGAAATAGGATTTGGCCTAGGTATTTTGCTCTGTCTGGTCTCATATTGTATATTTGATGTGCCCATTTCTGAACTTGAGGGTTCCTCCCTGGTCCTTTTGGGGTTCATTTCCTCATTTTGAGGAGTCTGCATGATAGGAGGGGTGCTTATGGCTGCATTTTGTTGTTCAGGTACCTGCAGAAATAAGTTGTCGTGAAACTGTCTTTCTAAGTCACATAAGGTATTCTCTACATTTACCTTGGTAGTGTCTCTATCTACAAGAGTATTTTCCAACCACACAGATTGATTGGCATATCTTTCTATCTCTGGTATGGGGTGGTGAATATAAGGTCCCAACTTGGCCTTATTTCTCAATCTTGTCATAAATTCTTGAGGGTCATACCTCCACATGAAACTCTTTTGGAACTTCATTTGCTGCAAAATTTGGTCTGCTTCCTCCTTTGCCTCTCTAGAATTGCAGACGAAGGGGCCTAACTAGTTTTTTACTTTGAATTGTGATCTTTTCATGGCTGAGAAAAAAATTATCTCATTAGAGTTCATTATTTGTCTATAGTAATCTAGAGAAAATAACCTCATGGGGAGGTATTTGGGTAGTTTATATGGTGCTAGCTAGAAACCATAAATTCTTATCTCTGTGTGGTTTTGGTAAAGGTACCAATCTCCCACTTTTCTTTGTTTAGACAATTGAAGGACCCTTTTGATCTCTAGACTTATCTTGGGTGGAGGGCTTTCTGTCAACATAGTCATGACTGGATGAACAAAAGAATCTATGAAATCTAAATAGGTATATGGTGACTGAAACTTATGGAATAGTGGGGTCCAAAAAATGACAGACCTGTGTTGGCCTTTGGTATCCATCTTCTGAAGGGAGAAAGGAAATCTGTCTAGTTGATAGTATAGGAACATATGGTAGAGGACATATGAGTGTTTAAACACTCTCTCATTGTGCATCTTGGTGAACTATTCATGCATTCTCTCAGCTATGAACTCAACATAAATGTACAAAACAGCAGGAGGTTGTCGTGGGGTATAAATTGACATGAAGGCTAGGACAAGTTCATAAAAAAATTCATCAGTGGAGTAGCCAATAACACATGATATCATGGTGATGATTTGTTTGCCCCTTTCGGAGAACATGGCAGAAACATATGGAGGGGAATCTTTGGGAATATACCACTCTTCTACAATGAATGTGTGGAATATTGGGCTAACCTAGATAGACTCAAGTTGGAGTACTGATCTAGCAAAGCCCCAATGGAGAGTGGAGTTAGGTTTTGACCTAATTGGATTTGCAATATTTTTAATGGAATCAACTGTAATGGTGAATAAAATATTTTCGTCAGGGGACATAATAGCTCTCAGGCTGGGAATGTAATAGGCATGGCACTGGTGGACAATTTCAGGGAAAGCATGTACCTCTGGGAACTGGTATTTGGGCAAATTCAACTCCCAAAGGCCAATATCATCAGCATGATTGAGGTATCTATCCGTACTTAAACAATGGATTTGAAGCTAGAGGGTCTAGGTAGATGTATGCTTAATTTGGAAATCTCTGTTAGCTAAGGGAAGGTGGTTGAGGTCCAAATGGAGATTTGTGAAATGTCTAACATCCAAGTCAATAGGGGAAGCCATAATTTAGTTCTTGTGGATTTAAATTTGGCTTTAAAGGTTTAATTCAAAGGTTTTTTCATAGCAACTAGAATTTTTTAGAGGGTTTGGCCGTGGGTTTTCAAATTTAAATTATTTTTCAATTAATTTTAATTAACGAAAATACTTCCAAGGTTGAACGTTTTCCAAATTTGAAAGAGTGAGTGGTAATTGGTGGTGAAATACCTGGAATTGGGTGAATTATTTGGAAATTTGGAGGCAGCTGCAGAGGTTTGATGGATCTGGTATTAACTAAGAGGTTGATTGGGGTCATTGCAACTTTCTTTCGGAGTTAATTTGGAGTTCAAATGGTGAATTTCGCATTTGCAGGAATCAAACTGGTTCATAGAGAAAATGAGAAAAAAGGGTGAAAATGGGCTTCCAAACCTTTTTATGGAGCAACAGTTACTTTTTAGTAGCAACTTTTATGAATGAACAGCAGGAGATTTGGTGAGTTGAGCAGGGAGGCAGTCTCCCAAGCCATCGCACCACTTATGGAGGTGGGGCAGTATTTCAGAGGGGTCACTCGATCTACTCTAGAGCGTGACACATAACAGTCGGGGGGTCGGAGAAAACCGCTTTAGTGGGCGGGTAATGGTCGGCCATCGAGTGCGATTGGCATGGCTATCGACCATTAGATGAAGGGGAAGATGATCAGATGGCAGTTGCACAAGGGAGGTGTGTGGGTGATAAGAGCATGGGTTTCGGGGGGCCCAAGGCTTTAATCCCTGACGGTTTGTGATTAATCTAGGACTTAATCATGAGCTTATTTGATTGGGCGGGGTTAAATGACAGATTTTATTTATTTTGTCGGGATAAAGGGTAGATGTATATGTTTTATTGAAAATAAGGGTTTGGGGTACTTACTTGTGGGATTTAATTAATATACGGGAAAAGGTTTTATCAGGGACTTATATAATAAAGTTAAAAAATAATATGAAGTTGGCGAAGTGAACATACCCTTAAGTATAAATGTTAATGCAATATTCACACACTTTATTCACATACACTTAATACTTAGGATAAGATGTCTTTTGTGGGTTTTTTGAGTGAAAAAGGATTTACATAGGGGCTTTCACTTTTCCTAGAAAAAATTAAGTTTAACCTTTTAGGAAAAGGGGTTTTATTAGGGAAATGAGAGGGGAATGGATTTCATGAAGGGGATTCTAGCACTTGATGTTGTTAAGTCATTAAGCCGAGGGTCCGGTCCCACCAAAAGTCAGAGAAATGCTCTGAGCCTCTTTGACTTGAAGGATTTAAAGTTCTAGGGCATACTTGTGGATAGGAAATTAGTAAGTAAGGGGAAAAATGAATGACAAGGAGTTAATCACATTAATTTGCACACCTTTGTTTTTGCTTCCATAATTGATCATACATATTGAAATATGAGGATAAGCATGATGCATGTATTTTCATCCAGTTAATTTTATACTTTAGCAACCTTTCTTCTACTTACGCATTTACCTATTCTAACATTTTTTCTTAATTTATTTGGGTGCATTTAGGCTAGCAAACCCTTATTCTATCTTCTCTTTAACAAAACAAACTATCTATTTCTAACCTTATGTTATCCAAGGGCTCAGATTAAATTGATGAGCTCCTTTTACTTTCTCTACCTATCTAATGATCTTCCAAGATTAAATTGTTTGGTCAGATTTTATTCTCTAACTATAAACATAAAATTTAAAGCATGACATAATCAAGATTAAACAGTTTCATTACCATGGATTGTGGCATGAATAACAAGCTGCACACAATCATTATTATGCATAAAAGTAAATAGTAGTGGCATTTAGACTTGCTCACTTTCATGGTCTCTTTTTGTTTTTTGGGGTTCATGTATTTTCACTTTTTGACATTTTCTCATTATGTTTGTCCTTCGATTTTTCTTTTAGGACATACCCTCTTTACATTTTTTAATTTTTTTAATATGGAAAACATTTCCAGAAAGCAAAGATATGTACAATACTACAAGGCTTAACCTTAGTCATTGAAAACTATGACTTCTATTTGTATTGGAATCTAACAGTGGCTCCACTTGGGGGATTGCATCTTTTGAAAAGATGTCAAGAACTAATGAAGATCTGTAGCCTTTAAATTGTTGTTAATGTTACCTTGAAAAGTATTCCTCTATGCATTTGCATTATTGATACTTATGATATTAAATCTTTTAAACCTTAGGGCCTTCTCTCTGGGCTTCAACTTTGAAGATCACCACCCAATCCAAACTAGACTTTGTAATTAAGGTATGTACAACATGGGAAATGAAAATTAGCAACTTGGTTCAAAGTAATGTTTTAGCATTCGACCATTCACTGGCCCACCTTCTGTATCTGTACCATTAATTTCTCTTAGGAAGAAAGCATTATTTCCTCTGTAAGCATAAATGACATAGGTACCTTTCCATAGGAAATCAAATTTGTCATGTTTACCTTTGTCTTACCTCCTTGAATCCCACTTGAGCACCTTATCACCAAGGTAAAAATCTTCACCCTTGGTTCTCTTATCAAAAAGATTTTTAACCCTTTCCTGCATAGCTTGAGACCTGATATAGACCTCTTCTCTAGTTTGTTGTAGATGAATAGTTTGGTTGATTCTTCTTTGGACACTATTTGGTTCAACCTAAAATTCTTGAAGTATCTTCATTACTGGTACTCCCAAAGAGGATGGAAAGACAACTTCCATCCCATAAACTAGTTGATAGGGATAAGTACCAATCGATTTCTTAGTAGTCAATCTGTCTACCCATAAGGCATTGACTAAATTTTTATTCGAAGTTTTCTTATTGTCTTCTAGTAACTTATTGATGATGTTTACCAAGCTTTTGTTTGAGGATTCTGCCAGTCCATTACCTTGAGGGTAATAGGCTGTAGAGTGGCCTAGGTTGATATGATACTTATTGCAAAAATCTATCATTCTTTTGGATTTAAAGGCTGTTGCATTATTAGTAATGATCTTAGTTGGACATCCAAATCTTGATAGAATATTGGTTTCAAGGAAGGTTATGATAACAATGTTTCTGGCTATCCTTGAAGGTATGGCCTCTATCTATTTTGTGAAGTAGTCTGCGGCTATGAGGATCCATTTTTGTTGGGCAGGATAGGGTGGATTAATTTCACCAATGAAGTCTAAACCCCATTGTTGAAAAGGTATTTCTATAGAGATTTGCTTAAGGGGTAAAGGTATGAGATTTTTCTTCCCCTCAAAAATTTGACATTTGTGATAGGAGGTCACATATTTTTTGACATCAGTAAACAAGGTAGGCCAGTACAAACCAACTCTAAAGATTTTATCTACAGTGGCCTTCTAGTAAAGGTGTCCTCCAGAGTCACCAGCATGAAACTCTTGCAAAAATTTGTCAAATTCTTCTTTTAATAAACAATTGAGAAGAATACCTTCATGATCTCTCCAAAACAGAGCATTGTTTAATATACAAAATTTCAAGGATTTCATCTTCAAAAACCTGCTTTTAGTCCTAGATAATTCAGGAGGATCTTGTAAGTTCAGTGAAACATAAATAATATTAGCATACCAAGGTGATTCAATAAAGGCCTGGCAGATTAGTGGAGTTTCCATCTCCTCTTCATTATCTATTGTTGCAATAAAGTTTATATCCAAGGCTTGACAGTTCGATTTAGCCATGAGCTTGGCTAAACCTTGGCCCTTGATTAACTTAGTGGGTTTGATTTCTATATCATACTCTAAAATAGTAGCTATCCACTTTCCCCTCTTTCCATCAGGACCATCCCGAGTTAGGATGTCTTTAACTACTGAATTAGGAACATAGGCTACTATATGAGAATATAAGATGTATACCCTAAAGTCCTTAATGGCTTTGACTAAAGCCAATGCTTGTTTTTCCATTATATTATATTTCAAGGGGGCATCTCTCAGCGCTTTGCTAAAGAAAGCAATGGGCTGTTCATAGCCCTAGTCATTTTTCTGCAATAGAACTGCAGCAATTGTGTGCTTAGAAGAAAATAAAAACAAGATGAAATCTTTGTCAAATTTAGGACTGATTAACACAGGTGTTCTAGTTAAGGCTAGTTTAAAGTCTTCAAAGTATTTTTTAGCCTCAACAATCCATTTTATGTTGGAGTCTTTTTTCGGCATGTTGTTTAGTGATCTAATTAGTTATGCTAGATTAGATATAAATCTTCTAAGAAAATTAATTTTTCCTATGAAATCTTGTAACGCTCTAATGTTTCTAGGGCATTGTATTTGCAAGATGGCTTCTATTCTCGCAGGGTCTATTCTTATACCGTCTTTTGAAATTATGTGACCTAAAAATTTTCCTTCTTCTAACCCAAACAAGGACTTTTTTGGGCTCAAGGAGATTCCATATTTCCT
This sequence comes from Pinus tabuliformis, assembly GCA_031772625.1. Taxonomy (NCBI): domain Eukaryota; kingdom Viridiplantae; phylum Streptophyta; class Pinopsida; order Pinales; family Pinaceae; genus Pinus; species Pinus tabuliformis. The sequence goes on from CM062813.1 coordinate 409,934,274, forward strand.
GCATTTAATAAAAATGTCTCTTAGATGATCCAAATGTTGATTGTCAGATTTTGAAAACACAGTAATATCATCTAAATATATCACAAGGAAATCATGAATTTATTTTGCGAAGGCTATATCCATAGCCCTCTGGAAAGTGGTTCCTGCATTCATTAGCCCAAAAGGTATTTTCACATACATAAATGTGCCCCAAGGAGTAGTAAAGGCAGTTTTGGGTTGGTCATCAGGATGAACCAAGATTTGATTGTAACCAGAAAACCCGTCCAGATTCTGGCTGATCCAACTACTCTTTGTAAAATGTGGTCCATTTTGGGGAGAGGGTAATTGTCTTTTAGTGACACTTTGTTGAGGTTTCTGAGACCCACACAGTGTCTGATCTCACCAGTTTTCTTTCTAGTTGGCACCAAGTTTGAGACCCAATCAGAAAATCTGATTGGTGCAATTATTTGGCATCATACATCCTCTTAATTTCTTTTTCAATTGCAGGTAATAAGACAGGATTGATCCTTCTAAGTTTTTGTTTGAAAGGATTTTTATTTCCTTTAATAGGAATTGTGTGCTAGATGATGTTGGTGTCATAGGATTTGAGGTCCTCATAACTCCAGGCAAAGACATCCTAAAATTATTTCAACAACTCAACGTATTTTACTTTTTTAGTTGGAGGTAATGATTTTGAAAGTTTGATCAGTTTAGGATTTTCATTGGTCCATATATTACATTCCTCTATATCAGACCTTAATGGTTCCATTTTAAGTTTCCTAGGAACATCATTTGAATGAAATAAATCTTCCAAAATGTGTTAATCCCTTTGGTAAGAAGTTATCCTTGAGATTAATTACTTCATTTTCTTCACTAGTTATTTCATCAATCTCAATTTGCTATAAGTTATCTACATCTGATTTAGTAAATTTAGTTGGGTTTACTCTATCTATTTTGTCACCTTCTATCTCATTTATTTCTATCTTATCCTTAGTGTCAGGATCTATTGATGTATCAGTATCTATATTGTTATTTACAAACTCTTCTTCTGAAAGTAAAAAGTTATTTATCTGCTTGTCATCAGAAAATATTTGCCAATTCTTCAAATTATCTGGAATTGTAGATCTATGTTGAACTTTAGTAGTGTATTGATGGTTAGGTTGTAAGGGTAATTTGGAGGTGTTGGAAAACATTGCTAAACTATGGGCTTGCATATTGTGTTTTCTAGGGATTATTGCAAGCTTTTCTTCTAGGAAAGTGTTAAGTATTTCTATGATAGTTCCTCTATAACAACTTAATATAGGGTCCTTTGTCATATATACAACATCAATCTGTTTTATAATTGTTTCAGAGTCTCCCATGACAAAAACTCTTTTAGCTCCTAGATTCCTAAATAACTTAAGACCTAAAATTAATGCTTCATACTCGGCCATATTATTGGTACATTTAAAATTCAATCTATATGCATGGCCTTTTGAGTGATTATTTTCCAAATTATATATCCACACTCCCACTCCTGATCCTAACCTATTGAATGGTCCATCAAATTCTAAATGCCATAATATCTCATGATCATAATTTTCACTATTTGGTGTAGCAAAATTTTCATTATTTATATCAATTTGACCATCTTGTTCATTGAAAAGTTCTATAGTTTGGTTAGTTTCATTTGGTGTAGAAACTACAATTTCTTTTGGTTATGTATTAGTACTATCTAAAAAAAATTCTTGTGTTTGATCAACATTATACATGATAAAAATAATTGATATCTGATTGTATGGAGTAGACGGGAAACTTTTGAGGCTGATCTTGGCTACTTACCATATATTTCATTAAGGTTTCTCGGTATAGTTTCTTAAGTTGTCCAAAAACAAAGATTGTTGCATATGACATATCTAGTTGTAAGGATCCCTAATGTTTGGCTCCCCATGATCTGGATAACAACATTCCATACTTTGGTGGGATGTCAGCAACTACAATATCAATAAGGATGCTTTTGGCAGGATATTAGACGAAAGTGACACACAGGTCCTTGATCACTCCTAGACACTGTACCTAACTGGAGTCAAATGAGAATAAGTCTTTGTCAGGTCTTGTAATGTTTAGGTTTAATTTCTCCATCACTAATTTGGGCATTAAGTTGTGAGAGGCCGCAGAATCCAACATTGCATTGTGTAGAATTTTGTCATGGATACTAAGGCTGATGTAAAAAGGTGGAACTCCTCCTAATTGTTTTCCCTTAACATCTGGACCAAATATGAGTTCTGGTTAGTCATCAACCATGTTGAAAGAATCCTCATTTTCAGCAATGTTTAAGGTTTGGTTTATCTATGATTTGTAAGTTTCATTGTTGATTAGTTGTCTTAAAGGAATTGAAATCTTTAGCTTTGCTATCTCTGCTCCCAGATTCAATGGAAAAGAGAATTTTTTTGTTTGAAGGTTTTGAATTTTTGCAGTAGGGACTTGAGTAAGCTTATCTTTTTTTCATTTATTGGGGACCTCCTTAGGTGGATTTTCAAATCTAATGTTTTGAGCTTTGTCCATTGGTTCCTTAGGTGGAATTGAAGTCGATGGTGGATCAAAAAAAGGTTGATCAGAAGTTATATCTACAATTGTGGGGCCAGAAGGATTTGGGTTCTGCCTAGGGAGAATTTGGAGGATTTTTGAAACAGGGGTTTCTTTTATTTTCTTGGGTTGACTTTGTACTATTTTCTTGGTTTGGTTAGGTACATTAGCATTCTTTTTTCTTATTAGATTATACTATTTATGTACTTCAAAATTTACAGAATCATATCCTTGTTTGTAATCAAATGATTCTCTGGACTGTATTTGTAATTGTTGCAGCATATGCATTTCCTGCTCATCTTGGGTTAGAAAAATAGTGTCCTCATCATTTACTCCCATTAGGTTAATTTTTGTATCTTGTTCTAGATCTTCTTGATGGGATGTATCTGCGTAATTTTCTTGAAAAGGATGCCTAATGTTCTAATCCGGTCCATTTTTCCCAATGTTTTGGTTTTGGTTTTTTCTAAAATTTGGGTTTCTAACTAGAGGCGCCTGTTGGTTATACCATTGAGGTTTCCTCTCCATATTCTTTATTCTATCCATTAGTTTTTCCATACTTTTGGCTAAACTATCTATTTTAATGTCAGATGGGGAAGTTTCATCCTTAGCATTTCCTCTTTTTTCATTTCTGATTCTAGCCCTTTTAGCTAACAAATTAGCTTCAACACTAACAACTACACTTTCCATTTCTTCTAATGTTGGGGGGTTTCTTTCCCTAAGTTGGAATGCCATATCTGTGTCAAAACCATCAAGGAACTTTATTAATTCTTAGTCATGTGGGGGTCTAAGATTAGTTGGGATGGTGTTATATATATATTATTGAATCTAGTGCAGTAATATTGAACAATTTCATTAGTTCCTCTTCTAATATTATCATATTCTAAAAGGATTTGTAGGAGATTATTTTTCTTTTCCCATCTGTTCAAAAATTGTTTGTGAAATGCATCTAAACTATCAATACTATTAGCAGGCAATGTTATAAACCATTTCCTAACATCACCAGCTAAAGTCTAGTTAAAGAGTCTCATTTGAAAATTATATGTGTCAATCTCATGCAAATCAAAGTAATCTGTTATATTGTTGACATGTTGTTATGCAATGTAATGTCTTGTGCCATCAAATTAAACAATTTTTCTTTGGTAGTCTACTGGCATAGCACCAAGCTGAGCAGGTAAAACAAGAGGAGCATATCTATTTGCTGTGGCTGTAAGCTGGGAGGGGCTATGATGTGGGTTTGAGGTACTTGGAAATGATGTAGTAGTGGATGAAGAATCATGACTAGTAGATGATAAATGGGTAATGATAGGTTGGTGAAGGAGTGTAGGTCTAAATGGTGGTGAAGAATAGACTTCATAAGGTATTATTGATGAAGTTGAAGGGAACAATGGTGAACTCAAAGTAATAAACAACTGTTCAGAAATCTCAGGGGTCGAGGCAGTATTAATGGATGGTTGTGGAGATTTCATAATGTATTCATCAATGGATTTGTTGGCTTGTTGAACTTCAAGGTCTATAATAAAATCAAGATCTAGAATAGTTTCAGTGAGTGCATTTTTGGATTTTATTCTAAATAATGAATGTTTAAATGGCACATCAAAGGGAATTTCTTCTAAAAATAACCACTCATCAGGACATGAATTAGCTTTAACTAATGGTATCTAGCTAACTGATCTTTCTTGTTTTTTGGGATTTATAGAAATTAGGTTAGGATTATCAACTACTGGGGTAGGGTTTGGGTTTGGATTAGCCCTAGTAAAATGAATCTCCCTAGAAGCTTTATTTATTTATTTATTTATTTTTAATGAGATTTTTTCAAGATAACTTCTAACAAATGACTTTAAGAGGCTTAGAATGTAGATTTAGATTTTTCTTAAATATTTATTAGGACTGAGGATTTGATCTCCCCAGTATGGTCACCACTATGTTATCACTCAAAATTTTCTCTAGAAGTAATCAGAAGAAAGAAAATGACAGAGGTAACTAGAAACCATCTTTTGGGCATAGGCTCTAGCCAACCTATGCTCAGAGAGGGCTCTCTATGTATGATTTAGCTTTTCTTTGCTGGGATTTCGTGCTAGTTATGAATGTTTAGGGGGTTTTTTGATTTGTATTGAATATTGAATGGTGGGATCCTTAAAATAGATGGATAGAATGATGTCCTTACACCACTAGGATATGGAGTCAACAGAAGGGCAGCTAGATTGGATGAACTCACTAAAGGGAATGTTCAAAGGGCAAGATAGCAGAGTAAAGTGCAGGTCTTTGGGCCAGAGGGGTGAAATGGTCTTAACCAGGGTGAGAGAGCAATTAAGAATTCTTAGATTGGGATTAATACAAGGAACGAAGGGTAATTGGAAATAAATGGCAATTAAGAATACTTTGGTATAGAATATAAAGAAACAACCTAAACTAAGGAGCAATTAAGAATTCCTTAACTTAGATATCAGTTGAAAACATTTATAAGCCTAATTGTTAAAACAGAGTGTCTTTAAACAAATTCTGAGATAATATTCTAGTGATAGCATTCAGATTCAGAAATACATTAAACATTGTGGAAAAAACTTTTAAGAAAGCTAACAACAACATGAGAAAATACTTGTCTGCAGTTCGCTTCACACATGAATCCTATGAAATATCTTGTCTTTATTCATCGATCCAGCTAGTTGGCCCAGTAAGTGATACAATAGCTTTACAATATTTTGATCAAGAAGTCAATAGAAATGTCTAAGAATCCACCCTACATACTTCGAATTGTGAAGTATTTATACAAAAACTTATTACAAAATATCTCAAACTAACTTGAGATTTATTCTAGGGAATAAAAATATCTTCTTGCTAGAAGGTAGAGACAACTATTTAATTTCTCCATGTTGTCACTAGTATTTTGGTGTTGTTGGCCTTTATAGTTGGGTTTCTAGCCTTTTATGCTTCCTTGCTATTTGGGTTTTTACGCTGGAAGCTGCATTCACTTTTGGCTTTCATCTAATACAATTTGACATTGATACTCTTTAGTCATGTTGATCTACCTTTACCTTTTACCTTGTTGATTGTTCATTAACCTTTTTAGTACATTTTACTACAGTAAATCAGTCAAATTTTGCCATAATTCAAAATTAGGTAACTTTATTTTCAACATCCTCCTATATATTTCATTTTCCTCGATGTACTTAGCAAAAGTAGGCTTAGTGATGAATAGGTGTTTCACCTCATGTTGGATGAAAAACAGGTTCTCAAATGTCTGGTAAAGAACTTTTCCTGTTGGAAATGCCTTTATTGATGATGTACTCACATGTTCTTTAGCTATCTCTCTCATTTTGTTGTCATAACCCTGTTGTGTCATGAGGTTGTCATTTATGACCAAGGGACTAGGTAACCCTTTCTCCCTCAAAATTTGAAACTTGGCCATAAATCTATCAACTGCTACCTCCATATTTTGACACTTTTCCTCCAACTTTAACGTTAAGTTTCTCTTGGAAAGGACCTTTCTTACCTCCAAAATTGTTTATGTCCTATCCTCTATACCCAATTCCTGATGTTCATACTTGCTTTTACTGTTGAGGAAGTGGATAAGTTTGGTAGCATCTTCAAGCATGTCTCCTAGTTCTTCCTTGACCTTTTGGATAGCTTTTGTAGCTATCTTTATCAGATCTATCTATTGAAAAATCACTTGAATGGATGGCCAAATATCATTGACAGAGTCAATGATATTGGCCCACAATTGTTCATTGGCTTGCCCAAAGGGTTCCTTTACTGTTAGATCTTTCTCCATGGCTTTTAATATTTCATTCATTCTAGTAGCTTTTTGCGCTTCTTCCTTGTGCATAATTTTGGAAAGCTTGTAATCTGTTTCCAAACTTGTCACCTTTTCTTTCAGTTTGTTCATTTTTGTAGCCTGAATAGACATTTCCTCCATGGCTCTGACCAAATTTGCTGATATTTCTCTTGTTCCACCTACTGCTGATGTAGACTCTATTGAAACTAGTTGTGTTGTAGGCATGGGAGTTGTGGGAGCCAATGAGGCTGCTGGCATTGAAGGGACTATTGTTGAGACTGCTGGGATGACATTTGCAGATGTAGTGGCACTATCACTTTGCTTCAATTGAATTAAAGTGTTCAATTATTTCTCTATCTCCTTTAACTGATCATTAAATTTCAGGACTAGGTCCATTAATTCTTTCTTCTAGTCTAGTTCTCCAAAACCTCCTGTGTTTGGGGATGTTGTAGTTGAGGTATCATCAATTTCCTTTTCAGTGCAGAAATTTCATCATTTTTCTTCTTTATCAGATGTTCAGTGGCTTTGATATATTTGGGATCATGTCCCAATTTAATCACTAAGTCTTCCAAAGACTTGATTCTAGTATCCTTGGCCTGTGAGGAGGCCTTGTCTAATTGATATTTAGCTGAGATATTGCTCAATGAATTATGTAGTTGATGTGAAGCTATGGCTTTACCTGTAAGGGTGGAGTAAATCATTTCTCCATGTTTTTTATGAAACTCAATTTGTTCTATGGAATGAATATCCCTTGCCATCACTTCAAAATCAATTCTCTTATAATCTGTTGATGTCCTTAGCTGTTGTGCAGTTGGTTTTATGGAGGACATCTGTAGTTTTCCCTCTTTGATGTCAAAAAGCAGACATCAACCTGGTTTGATTAGTAGGTGTGAGTTTGAGATACTGAGCATAAGTTTGGGCGTTTAGTTTCTCATTTCTCATATTGATCTCTTTATATATATCTTTTACATCCTTGTCATTATTAGCAGGCTTACTGAACAAGGATACTTCTACACTTAGCTGCCTTTCCAAACTCTGGGTCTGTAATGTGGATGGCCCCTGTGTTTCCTCAGATGGAGCTATGCCTTTACTTCTATCCAGCTCAGTATCAATCATTTCTACTGAGCCTTCTATGTCTTCCTGCTCTGAAACAAGATTTGGCCTAGGTCTTTTGCTCTGACTGGTCTTATATCATATATTTCATGTGCCCATTCCTAAAATTGAGGGTTCCGTGGTGGTCCTTTTGGGGTTATTTTCCTCATTCTGAGGAGTCTACATGATAGGAGAGGTGCTCATGGCTGCTTTTTGTTGTTTAGGTACCTGCAAAAACAAGCTCTCATCAAAATGTCTTTCTAAGTCACATAAGGTATTCTGTACATCTACCTTGGTACTGTCTCTGTCTACAAGAGTATTTTCCAACGACTCAGATTGATTGGCATATCCTTCTCTCACTGGTATGGGGTGGTGAATATAAGGTCCCAACTTGGCCTTCTTTCTCAATCTGGTCATAAATTCTTGAGGGTCATACCTCCACATGAAACACTTTTGGAACTTCATTTGTTGCAAAATTTGGTCTGCCTCCTCCCCTGCCTCTCTAGAATTGCAGATGAAGGGGCCTAACTAGTTTTTTACTCTTAATTGTTATATTTTCTTGGTCGAGACAAAATTTATCTCATCAACGTTCATTATTTGTCTATAGTACTCTAGAGAAAATAACCTCATGGGGAGGTAATTGGGTAGTTTAATATGGTGCTAGCTGGTAACCATAATTTCTTATCTCTGTGTGGTTTTGGTAAAGGTACCATTCTCCCACTTCGCTTTGCTTAGACAATTGAAGGACCCTTTTGATCTTTGGACTTATCCTGGGTGGAGGACTTCCTGTCAGCATAGTCATGACTCGATGAACAAAAGAATCTATGAAAATTGAATAGGTATATGGTGACTGAAACTTATGGAACAGTGGGGTCCAAAAAATTATAGACCTGGGCTGGCCTTTGGTATCTAGCTTTTGAAGGGCAAAAGGAAATCTGTCTTGCTGATAGTATAGGAACATATGGTAGAGGATAGATGAGTATTTAAACGCTCTCTCATTGTGCATCCTGGTGAACTGTTCATGCATTCTCTCAGCTATGAACTTAGCATAATTGTACAAAACAGTAGGAGGTTGTCCTGGAATATAAATTGACATGAAGGCCAGGACAAGTTCATCGACAAATTCATCAGTGGAGCAGCCAAGAACATATGATATCATGGTGATGATTTGTTTGCCCCTTTCGGAGAACATGGCAGAAACATATGGAGGGGGATATTTGGGAATATACCACTCTTCTACAATGAATGTCTAGAATATTTTGGCTAACCTGGACAGACTCAAATTGGAGTACTAGTCTATTAAATCCCCAATGGAGAGTGGGGTTAAGTTTTGACCTGGTTGGATTTGCAACATTTTATTAATGGAATCAGCTGTAATGGTGAACATAATATTTTGGTTAGGGGACATAATAGATCTCAGGCTAGGAATGTAATAGGCATGGCACTGGTGCACAATTTCAGGGAAAACATGTGCCTTTGGGAACTGGTATTTGGGCAAATTTGACTCCCAAAGGCCAATATCATCAACATGGTTGAGGTATCTGTCCCTACTTAAATAATGGATTTGAAGCCAGAGGGTCTTGGCAGATGTACCCTTAATTTGGAAATCCCTGTCAGCCAAGGGAAGGTGGTCGAGGTCCAAATGGGGAGTTGTGACAGGTCTAACATCCAAGGCAACAGGGGCAACCATAATTTAGTTCTTGTGGATTGAAATTTGGTTTTAAAGGTTTAATTTAGAGGTTTTTCATGGTAACTGGAATTTTTTAGAGGGTTTGGCTGCGGGTTTTCAAATTTAAAGTATTTTTCAATTAATTTTACTTAACGAAAATACTTCACAGCTTGAACATTTTCAAAATTTGAAAGGGTGAGTGGTAATTCGCGGTGAAATACCTAGAATTGGGTAATTATTTGCAGATTTGGAGGCAGTTGTAGAGGTTTGAATGGATCTAGTATGGACTGAGAGGTCGCCTGGGGTCTCTGCAACTTTCTTTTGGAGTGAATTCAGAGTTCAAATGGTGAATTCGGCGTTTGCAAGAATCACATTGGTTCGTAGAGAAAATGGGCGAAAAAGGGTGAAAAAGGGCTTCTCGGACTTTTTGTGGAGCAACAATTACTTTTTGGTAGTAAATTTTATGAATGAACAGTAGGCGGTTTGTCAGGTTGAGTGGGGAGGCAGTTTCCCGGGCCATCACAGATCTTATGCAATTTGGGCTGTATTTGAGAATGGTCACCTGATCTACTCTAGAGCATGACATGTAGCAATCGACTGGTCAAAGAAAACTGCTTTATCGGGCAGGTAACGATTGGCCATTGGGCGCAGCCGATATGGTTGGGGACCATTGGATGAAGGGGAAGATGATCAGATGGTAGTCGGGCAAGGGAGGTGCGCAGGTGAAGAGCATGGGTTTCGAGGGGCCTAAGGATTTAATCCCTAACAATTTGTGATTAATTTAGGACTTAATCACAGGCTTAGTTGATCCGACATGGGTTAAATGACAGGTTTTATTTATTTTGTTAGGATAAGGGGTAAATGTATAGTTTTTATTAAAAATAAGGGTTGGGGGTACTTACTTATGGGATTTCATTAATATATGAGAAAAGGCTGTATCAGGGAATTATATAATAAAGTTAAAAGTTAATATGAAGTTGACGGAGTGAATATACCCTTAAGTATATTGCCAATGTAATATTCACACTCTTTATTCACATACACTTAATACTTAGGATAAGATGTATTTTGTGGGTTTTTTTAGTGAATTATGATTTACATAGGGGTTCTCACTTCTCCTAGGAAAAATGAAGTTTAATGTTTTAGGAAAAGGGGTTTTATTAGGGTAATGAGGGGGGATTGGATTTTATGAAGGGGATTCTAGCACTTGATGTCCTTAAGTCATTAAGCTAAGTGTTTGCTCCCACCAAAAGTCAGAGAAATGCTCTGAGCCTCTTTGAATTGAAGGATTTAAAGTGCTAGAGCATACTTGTGGATAGGAAATTAGTAAGGGGAAAAATGGATGACGGAGACTTAATCACATTAACTTGCACACCTTTGTTTTTTCTTCCATAATTGATCATACATATTGAAATATGAGGGTAAGCATGATGCATGTATTTTGATCCAATTAACTTTATACTTCAACAAACTTTCTTCTACTTACCCATTTACCTATTTTAACATTTTTTTCTTCATTTATTTGGGTGCATTTAAGCTAGCAAACCCTTATTCTATTTTTTATTTAATAAAACAAACTATATATTTCTAACCTTATATCATCTAAGGGCTCAGATTAAACTGATGAAATCCTTTAATTTTCTCTACCTATCTAATGATCTGCCAAGATTAAACTGTTTGGTCAGATTTTATTCTCTATTTATAAACATAAAATTTAAAGCAATAATCAAGATTAAACAATTTGATTAGCATGGATTATGGAATGAATAACAAGTTGCACACAATTATTATTATGCATAAAAGTAAATAGTAGTGGCATTTAGACTTGCTCACTTTCATGGTCTCTCTTTTTTTTTGGGGTTCATTAATTTTCATTTTTTGACCTTTTCTCATTCTTTTTGTCCTTCGATTTTTATTTTAGGACATACCCTCTTTACATTTTTTAATTTTTTTAATATGGAAAACATTTGTAGAAAGCAAAAGTATGTACAATATTACAAGGTTTAACCTTAGTCACTCAAAATTATGACTCCTATTGGTATAGGAACCTAATAGATCAAATTCCTTCCTTTCATTTTCTGCTTCCTGCATCTGTTGTGTGATCTTGCTAATCTTTGCAAATGTTGTGTCGAGTTCTTGCTGCTTATGTTGGGCTTCTCCCTTGAGGTCTCATGTCACTGTATTATTGATTTCTTCCAACTTCTTTTGAAGTGACTCTTCAATACATTTGTGTTCTTCAACTTCAATTTTAGGACCTTGAACTTGTTCTTCAAGAGTATTGGAATGGACCTTCTCATCCTTGAGCTATTTTATAAGCTTGATTTCCTCCTTAGAAAATTCTTCTATGGTCAACCCTTCTTCATCATGCTCAGAAGGATCTGAGTTTTCAATAACATATTGACCTGATTTCTTTGTTGAATAGAGATTATGAAGATTTTCCCAAAGAGATTTAGCTGTTGAACATTGACCAACTTTTGTTTTCACAGACATTGGAAAAACATTCAAAATTACATTCATGGCCTTTGAATTGTACCTTTTAGCTTCGTCGATAGATGTGTCTCTAGATTAAATTGATGCCCATACTCCATGTGCCTGCAAAGATACTGCCATCTTGGATTCCCATATCCAATAATTAACTGCATCAAAATTAGGGTTTGGTACACAATAGTCACTTTCTTGAGATTTTGTTGTACATGTACCTTCCTTTAAAATCCTTGTAATCCGCTTCTTTGACTTTCCCATCGCTATGCTATCAAAACTGACTTCCAACGGTTAAGTTATTACTGAAGGAACCAAGCTTTGATACCAATTGTTGGAAAATAATTAGAGGGGGGTGAATCAATATTCCTTAGCAATTAGCACTGTTAAATATTTTCAGAGCATTAGTTAATCTTCAATTATTATTAACATTTATGTAGTAATAACAGTAAATAAAAGAACCCAGGAGGCACAAAGATTTTAGGTAGAAACCCCCTCCAGGTCAAAAACCATTGAATGCTTTTATAATAAATTCTTTAAAATTCTTCCCCGACTGAAATCAAAGTAACAACTTCCTAGAATGCTAGAAAAGCATTCTTCTCCAGTGCCCATTGGATGGACACTCCAATGCCTGAGATTCTTCAATAGCCAACTGAATGGATGCCCCAACACCCAATGAGCTACAACTAACCCTAGCACCACCCTACCATCCTGAAGTTTTCACAGGCTTGAACATGTTGGTGACTTCATGCACCAGCCTTGCACCACCCTACCATCCTATAGAAGAATAAAATAATAATGGACTCACATACCAAGGAAAATGGTCCACTTTACAATGATATAGAATGATGTAGAAGAAGAAGACACACTACACCATAACCCCAACTATGACACAACCATCTAATGATGATCCTGGACCTCCCAACACTGCCTCTTCAACTCTTGGCAGATAGACACTTGTACAACTTTTACAATGATGCTTTTACAATGGATCTGTACAATGATACTTTTACAATGATTGTATGTAGTGCTTCCCACTTGAAGACTTCATGTGGTGAACTTCTTGCTACTGTTTTGCACCTTGATTGTTGCTCTTGTCTTGCTACTCTTTCTCACTCTTCAGAACATTATATTATGCATTGATACTTAATATCTTGATTAATATATAATACCTGAAAAAAGTATTCAAAGAAATACCCATGACATGATAATAGCAAAACTTACCTCATCCTGCAGAACACATGTCAGTGGTAAACAAAAACAAAAAATTAAAATACAAATTAAGTAATGCAATTAAGAGATGAGCATGCATATACAGAATATACTTACCTATAGCTTACCTCTACTGCATCATTTTGCTGCACCTTTCTCTTTGTTGCCCTACAAAGTCTGGTCATTTGCACCTCTTGACAACACTTGATGTAGTTTTTCTTGCCTTTTTGGAGCACAATATTTAATCTGATGTATCTCTGTGATTTGAGATCCCCAACATGTGACCTTTGGTCTTTAGAATCCCTCTAAGTCTTCTTTCGAATGCCACAAGTCTGACCTGATTTGGACTCTTTAAGGCAAAGTTATGCCCAATCTCTCATAATGACCTAATTATGGAATAGTTCAATAGAGAAAACTTTTATGACATGCCACGTGTCATTGTTTCCTCCTTCGGCTCTAAAGTTGATAAATAGACAACCAAAGTCTATGCGCTATCTGCCACCTTTTACAGAATTCCAACCCTCTTCGCAAAGAGATAGTTATGATGATTTTCCCAAGGTCACTTCTTTGAGATGAAATTCGGGAGCTTGCAAAAACCCTAACTTCCACAGATCATATCTCCGAAAATATAGTGAACCAAGGTCTGAAATTTGGTTACAATGTTCATCACGATTTCAAATTAAATGGTTTTTCATTTTAGAATCTAAGACTTTGCATAAATGAATTTATAGCAAAAATTCCACGATCACTACATTTGGAGGATATATGAGATTTATTTTTATAGAGTTGAGAGCGGCTTCTATAGATAATGTTGGAGGGATTTTCAAAGCTTAAAAAATATTAATTACTAACAATTCAATGACCAAAACCAATTATGAGTGCCATGCCACAAACCGATACGGTTTTAGCCCACTAACTAGGGTTACTAACTTCAAACATGAATATCTCTCAAACTATGAAGAGTTACTTGGCGTGCCATATATCAACAGAAACATCTCAACCAGTAGAATCCATCTAGCAGATTCTTGACTCAAGATAGAGTAATTTGTCAAGTCAAAATTCCCTTACAAGATTAGGGTAGCCCCTGGTGCTGCTTGGGTTGACATCAATGACAAACTCAAATCATCTTTAGATGAACACGAAGGGTCACTTGGGAAAACAATATTGTTTGTCTCAGATTTAGAAGCCCTAGCATCGAGGTATGTTGGGAGAGGTTCAAAATATTCTAACTAATATGTATTCTCAGAAATATGAAGAATATATTGAAATATTCTCTCCGAAAATTCCTAGTCAAATTTATCCTCAGGAAATTCATAATAGTAGTGAAGAAAACGATCGTGAAAATCTTGAAGAGATTTGTTAGGTGATTTTCCAATTTTAAATTTTTTTAAGTTCCTTACAATCATAAAGAATGAAAGGAAAACGTAATTATCTGAACATGTGATCGAAAGAGTGTATAGAGGTTGCGTGCAATATGTGACACCATTGATTTGTGCACCCTTAGAATGTGAAAGTGAGCAACCCATAGGCAATGTCATCCGAGTGGACATCATGGCTGTCACAGAAGCCAACAAAAGCAACTATGTGCTTGAGCAAGGGTGTTCCATTGTCACCATTGAACTTATATCTCGACAAGTCATCTATAATGCATGTTGATGTTTCAAAATCAACAACATGAGAAAAGCATGTCGAGGTTATGATTTCAAAAGAAGTCATGAAATATGTGCAGAAATTGGAAACATATTTCGAAGGCTCGGCATGTCATCTAGCCCCTCCTTCTAGCACCAGAAATGTTGACGGTGCTGGACCCTCCAATGTTCAGGGGATCTCGCCTATATGAAGTCCCATCTAGAATTGAAACTGTTTTTGAGTAGGAGTCCCAACAATGGGTGGTAGTGTAATTCATTGACCACGGTAGTGTGCAGAGGTAAGTAAGATAACTTTGGGTGTGAGAAAGTGTGTGATCTTGTGGAGAGTTAAGTGCAATGTATGGATGCTCTAACACATGGAGGGGAAAGGGAAGTGCATCCCATAGAAACCTGTAATATTACACAATTTGAAAGCAAGAGATGAGCGGAATAATGTCACAAACTAAAATATGGGATAGTCTACAAATTAAAGTGACAGGTTAATCCAACAACACACATTCAACAAGATTCATACAATTGCATACAAAGTAGTGCATAAGAAAATGCATAAGTTAAACAGTATGCATTTCTAAAGAAACCAGAGTAGTCCAATTATAATAGGAACATTTGCATGAAAGTATGTTGGCTCTGATATTATTATTATAAGTGAAAGTTCCATCCATACATACACCATTGAGGACCACTATCCCCAATAGTGGAACATGATAGTCAAGAACACCTACTCATCCAAAGAATTATACTTGCTCTACGTTGTGGGGAAGATAAGGCTTGTCACAACATTCCCAAGCCCTTTCTAAGCCTAAGCCTAGACAAAATCTTTGCTTGCAAAAGTCCCTTCTATGAGTTATGAGGTTCTATTTATAACCAAGGGTGGGGTGACACTTCACATTCCCCTTAGTGACTCTTTGAATCTCCTCATGACACTTCAAATTCTTTACAAGTAGCTCAAATTTACATAACGTGATGAAATTTCACTTACAACATATTTACAAATTATTACATTTTCCACATCTACCCATGTAAGACAAAATAGGCTAGAGATAGCCTAATAAGACAAAACACTATGATTCCAAAGTTTGAGGAAAGACCAACTTGGCAACCTCCACTTGGTGCTTCTCGGTCACATATTGATGCCAAGCTTGGTATTGTGTGATGATGTCTCCAAACTTCTTGATGATGTCTTTATGATAGTGGACACTTGCCTCCATGGATTCAGGTATATGGTCTTGGAGCCTATGTCCAACTCGTTCTGAAGCATGTGCAAAATGTCTTGATCATAACAAGACCACCATCGTACTTTCTCATGTTATGTGCCCTTAGCTCCAAGTCATCCCTAGTGGCCTCTCGCCATAGCTATGTTATGTACTCATCAATCTCTAGCAAGACTTGTTTGTTGGGTTTAGCATCGGTCAAGGAAGCTATTTATGGGATCATGTGCATTCTCACCATAACATTGAAAATGTTGTATAGCCATGCATATGAGGCCTGTATGCTGTTGATGAATGGGGTGAGCTTCTTTTAGGTCTGGGTCAACATCCAAACCTTTTCTTTCTCGAGTTATGCCTACGACTTCATCTTCTTTGCTAAGTGAAGTGGGGCCCCTTTCTACCTTATTGTCCACTCTTGTACATGGGTGATGTAAGCATGTATGTTCTTAAGAGTTTGGACAAACTCTTTGTCCACTTCTATAAGCCATGCACACAAACAATTTCACTATGCACAGTGACAAATCTATCATATAGCTTTAGCATGGTACTCTCAAGTGTTGATACTTCATCACGTATCAATGCTATCATATCTCCCATTGTAGAAACTGCGCTCTACTCTCGAAGTTGTTTTGCCTCTTGCTCAATAGCCTGCAAGTTCTTTACCAATTTTTCATTCTCAGCAAATAGGAACTTAATAGTCGATATTTTTGTTCCTACATAGGCTAATATGGCATCGACAAGGGCATGTGGATGATTCTTGATGTCTGGAAAAATCACCCTTTACTTGATGAATGTAGGTGATGTGTGATCATCCAACAAGTGCTTCCTCTGCTCTTGTACAATCCTCTTCTACAACTCATCAAATGATATATTGTACACGTCCATGACCATATCATCATGAAGGAGAACAATTTCTCCTTCCTCATTTGGGATAGGTTCTAACACTAGAGGTGGCAGAGACTTAGAGATGACCCATAGTGCTCTCGACATGAGGTCAATGTCTTCATGCTATGGCTCCTAATCCAACTCCATGTATGTGACCTCGATTAGTTGCTCAATCTATTAAGAAAGGTCCCAATCCTCCATCTAATCACCCTCTTCCTCAGTTGCTGGTTGTTCTAACTCATCAACCTGTATGGGCATTGTTTCCTCTATCATCATGCCTTGCTTTTTTTATTCTTCTTTCTTTTGCTTCTATTCACTTTCTCTCCTCCTCAACTCCCATTCTTTCTTCAAATTATTCTTCATCTCTTGCATCTTCAGTTCTGCTTCCTCTAGCCTATCCTTTTATGTCTTCCTTTTCTCTACTCTCTTTCTCTATTTCTCCCACTTTGATTTCGCTACAAAAGCTACTTTATCCAAGAGAGGATCTTTCTCCATCTTGAAACTTTGGTCTACCTCCGGATTTTTGGAAATATTCCTCTTTCCCTTGTCCTACACTAGATTACTTCCTATTCTTGTTGTTGTTGTCACTTCATATGTTGCAGTTGTCTGCAGAGCATCTTTCAAAATTGTTGCTATGTTGACCATTTCATTGCATTTGGAGGCATTATAATAGTACCTCCAAAGGTCCTCCTTCATCCAATGAAATGTCTCATGGATCCATGAAAAGTACACTCTCGCACAATGGTTGTTGAAAATACTATGGGGATTGTACGAATTAATGTGTTTGGTTATGAACTCGAATCCTACTATCTCCTTAGCCTCAACATATTCATCCTGCAAGCTCTTAATCTCGTACAATTCGATCGACAAGGGAAGAGAAGGCCATGGTTCTTTCTTCTTCCTAAGCAATCTTACTGACAACCCTCTAGACAGGTGATATGAGACCTTTTGCATGACCAACTTGTCAGTGGAATACATTGGTAAAACATGTAGAGGCATCTTTCTACCATACACATTGATGAAGGTGCTACCCAGTGAGGCATACCAATCTATGATGTTCACTATCACCTCCATTGCTTCTTATGACATGTAAGGGGTTGTTATCACTCAAGTTGTTCCCTTTGACTCCTAAGGGAATACAGTCGAGGTAACCACTAACCAATCTTTTGGCCACGGGTCCTAGCCTACCTGTAACCAGAGAGGGCTCTCTCTTTCTGATTTATCTTTATTTTGATGTGGTTTTAGGCTAGTTATGGTGCACAGGGTTTTATTTTGAATTTGCTGGGATGATGATTTCAGTCAGAACAGGTATGTTTTTTCAGGATGATCTAGGCCATTGGGCATGGAGTCCATGATGTTTAATTGCTGGAAGTGTCCTTTTGAGAAAAAAGTTATGCTACAGAGCCAGACAAGTGTCTATGGAACAATTTTTCAAATCTGTAATATGATGGGATGAAATCAGGGAGTGAAAGGCAACTAAGGATCTTTCAGTAAACTGATATGGAGAATAGTGGAAACATTACTTAGGAGCATCTAAGAATTCCTGAATAACATTCATATTGATAGAACAAATACAAACATGAGCAATTAAGAATTCATGTTTAAGATTAATTCTAAAGAAAACATATTTAACAACAGAGATTGAGCACAGGTTGTAACCAAACAATTCATGTACTATTCTTTTTCTCTATTGCTAAGCTAGTGAAACATGTATATGAGTTAAACAAATATAAAAAGACAAAACATAGTTCAGGATAACATATTGTTCCATTAGACACCACAGGAATTCTATAGCAGAACGCAGATCATCATTTAGACATCAAACAGTGTAGAGATAGTGAACTTTCCAGCCTTTGTATTAGATAATCTGAAGATATACAATATAGTGTCTCAGAGAGAAAATCACCAACCCCAAATACGTTGTGAGGGGAGGTATATATACAAAATTTAGATACAAAAATATCTAGCTGATGAGTTAATGGCTCATAAATTCTATGCCAACCCCTGAGGAATTACAACTGAGAAAGTAAATGCTGTAATAACTATTTAGTGCATTAGCTGTCCATCTTTGTCAAAAAATATTGACTTTTGTGACCCATTGAGTCAGCTGGAGCCGTGCTGTCCAAAATTTACACGTTTTCTTTCTTTGGCTTGTTGTCGCAGCATTATGCTGAGTCATTACTTTCACCCGCCCTGCCTGCTATCTTCATGTTGCTTTTGACATTGGTTGACCTGAAGCTGATTAGAAGAGACTAAACCGAGATTATTGAGGAAAAATTTGCAGCATTGCCTGCCACCAATCTTCCTTGGGCAGTTGGTGTCTTCGTATTTTTATTAAAGTTTCATCTGCCTCTGTATACCTGTAAAAATTTGGTGGGACCTCAAACAAGTAATTAATTTCATGCTCAATGTAGAATAAATTTTCTAGCTTGTTATAGAGGCTCTGCCTTGATGGAGGTCCTGCGTCTTCAGAAGTGTTGGTGGATGCTGTGATCTGATTTGCAATAAAATTTGTCATCCTAGTGGCACATTGCTCATGGGTGAGTAGTCTTCCTGTGCCGGTCAATAGGCTGGGAAATCCTTTGTCTTGCAATGCTCCCATTCTAAGTTTGTATTCATCTACCTCAGCCTGCATTTCCTAACATTTTCTTTCCACAGTCTGTACAAAATTTCTGAGGGTCAGCACTTTTTTAGCTGTTAGAACAACATCTATTCTGCTGCTGATGTTTAGGGCTGCCAACTCCTCCTTGGTGTGATTGTTGAGGAAATGTATCATTCTGTTGGCCTGCTCAAGCTTATTCCCTAGTGCTGCTCTGGCCTTCTAGCTTTCAACTTGTGCTTGGCCTATTAATTCCATCTGCTCATGCACTGTTTTGATTGACTTCCACTGTTTGGTAATGGAGTGGTCAATCCGGGTCCACAAAATCTTCTTTATCTCTGCCAGAGTATTCTCTAAATTTAGTTCCTTTTCCAAGGCCTTTATTTTGTCCTTTAGGGCCTTAATCTCTCTGGTCTGCTCTGCAACTGTCATTTTGGATTTATCATACTTAGTTTCCAGCTCAGCCAATTTCTCTTTGGCTTGTTTGATCTTTGTTACCTAAAGTTCCAGTTCTTTGACAGCTTTGGTCAAATCATCCAGGCTTATGCTAGCCTCAGGAGCTGTTGTTGCTGCCGTTGTAGCATCTGTTTTTGTTGTAGCCGTTGAAGGGGTCGCTACTGCCTCTGTAGTTGCTGCAATAGTTGGGGCAGTTTGAGGAGGTTGGGAGGTTGATTCTCCCTGTTTGTCTTGGAGTGCTTTCTCCAGCTCCCCTTCCAGATCAATTACTCTTTGGTTCAGTTTCATCATTAGATCCAATTGATCCTCAGCTTCCTTTTCTTTCTGCAATTCTCCTGTTTGAGGGTGCTCAGTAGGAAGCAATTTCAATCTCTTCTTTAATGCAGCAATGTCATCATCTTTCTTTTTCATAAGGGCCCTCACACCCTTAGGATCCTTAGGATCATGTCCTAAGTCCACAATAATGTCCTCCAATGTTTTGATTCTGTTGTCTTTGGCTATGGAGGACATTCTCTCTAATTCAAGCTGAGTGTTGGTGTTCTTCAGAGATTCTTTTAATTCATGGGCCATTGTGGCCCTGTCTACCAATGTGGCATAGACCATTTCCCCTGTTTGCTTATGCAGTTCTATCTGATCCATGGGGTGAATGTCTTTTGCCATGACCTCCAACTTTGTTCTAACAAAATCTGCAGCTGAGTGAGGCTGCGGTATTTTGGGTTTAAAATGGCTGAGGATTATCTTTTCCTCTTTGATATCATATGCTGCCATCAGCCTTTCTTGTTTGGCCGGTGTTGCCTTAAGAAATTGGTCATATAACTGCACTCTTAGCAGCTCATTTTGTGCCTTAATTTCTTTGAAGGTGGCCTTGGTACTAGATGGCTTCTTGCTTTGCTGAGTGGAGGAGGACACCTCCATGCCGTGCTATCTTTCCTGCTCTTGTTGAAAAGAGCTTGTGGCTGTTTGTTGGCTATCTTCTTTTTCTTTCCTTGGGCTTCCAAGGATCTCTTCACTGATTTCTTCTATAACTGGAGAATCAACCCTTTGCCTTTTGGCTTCGGGTTGCTGAGTGGATCCACTAGCAGGTGTGGACTCCTCTCGGTCTCGTTTTTGCCTCTTTCCTCATGTGCAGGGGTCTGTAAGGTAGGCACTGTTGGTGCCTCTGTTTGCTGTGGAGGAGTCTGTTCTTGCTGCTGCCCAATTGAGGAGGCAGGCTGCTCTGTGACTACTTCTTTTTCTGCACCCATTATCCCCTTGCCCTTTTCTGTACCTGCTGCTGATGTAGATGGCCCCTGGGTGGCTGGTGCGGTTGCAGCAGTGGATGTACCATCCCCAATTTGATGTGGCTGTTTGAAAGTTACCTGTTGCACAGAATCTAAGTCAAGAGTTTTTTCTAAATCATTCACATTTTTCTCCATTATTTCTTCTTGAGTTAGTTCCTCAACTAATGTGCCTTGCAACCATTCATCTTGGTTGGCATACTGCTCAATTTGTGGATATTTACAGTGATCATACCCTAGCAGCCTGTATTTGACTCTTCTAGCACTGATGAAGCCTTCTGGGTCATAAGGGACCCACCAGAAGCTTCTCTTTAGTTTATATTTATCCCTGAGAATTTGATCAGCCTCTTGCCAACCTTCTTTCTTATTCATGATAAAGGGGCCCAGATGGTCTTTAAATTTGAGGTGGGCTTTCTTTTTGGCACTATGAAAGTGGGTGAGGTCAGAAATAATGAGTTTCCTATAGTATTCCAAGGCGAACAATCTCATCGGTACATACCTTGGGAGATTGTAAGGACAGAGCTCACAGCCATAAATTCTGATGACTGTATGGTTTTGATATAGGTACCAGTCACCTATTTTATAACTCTTGGACAACTGCAAAGTTTTCTGGATTTCAAATGACAGTCTGGGA
This sequence comes from Pinus tabuliformis, assembly GCA_031772625.1. Lineage (NCBI taxonomy): Eukaryota > Viridiplantae > Streptophyta > Pinopsida > Pinales > Pinaceae > Pinus > Pinus tabuliformis. The sequence goes on from CM062813.1 coordinate 409,955,749, forward strand.
GGAGGGGATCTCATCGAGAGGCAAGAGACTGGGTAAACAAACTGGTCAACAAACTCACAGTAAGAATATGGAGAGTCTTGAACTTGGTGGAAAACTGGTGACTAGAAGATGACAGACCTCTTTTCACCCCTAGAATCCAATTTCTTGATGGGGCATTGGAAGACCTCAGACTGATAATACATGAATAAGTGGTAGATATATGATGAATATTTAAACACTCCCTCCCTATCCAAGTTCAAAAGCTGTTTATGTATTTTATTGGTTATAAATTTGGCAAAGTTATACTTGTAAGTAGGGGGCTGGCTTGGACTATATGCAGCTAATAATACCAACACTGTCTCATCAATGTGCTCACTGTTTTTGAAGCCCAGCACATAGGAGATCATATCAACTAGGAGCTTGCCTACATCATTGAAATGGACATATAAGAAAGGAGGTGGCCCTGTAGGCTGGCGGTCTTCCCTCATGAATGTCTTGGTGACCTTTTCAATGTCAGCACTAGAGAGTTTGGCACCTGCATCCAGCAAATAGTTCATGGAGAAGGGAAATAACAGCTGAGTCTGCTTGTAATTGAGAATTTGGTTGATGGAGTCAAGATTAATGTGGAAAAGTATGCTCTCAGATGGAGACTTAATGGTTCTCTGAGTTGGATCATAGTTCTCAGCACATAAGCAGATGATTTCTGGAAAAATATTAATAGATGGGAGGAAATAATAAGGCAGATTGGACTCCCATATACCATATGTGTCATTGTTGCTCAGGTAGCTGTTTCTCAATTGGCAGAAGGTCTGTAAGTGGTTCCTATCACCAACAAGATCTTGGATAAGGTAATCTCTATCAGCAAGAGGCATGGCTTCAAGCTCCTTGTTTGGTGGATTCATAGGAGTGACACTGAGAGCTGATGGTGTAGCCATTGGAGAACTTTCAGGTGTTAACTTTAGAATGCAGTTTTTGAGTATAACAGGCTGAATATGATAGCTTATGAGGATTAGAAGAGAAGTGGCAGAATGAGTGTAGCTAGAGCCAAAGTTTCCTTTGAAAAGAACAACTTGAAGAATTTGATTAGAACTTTAGTTTCTTCTGGTGAACTCTCAGAATTTATAGACAGTGAGGGTAATTGCAGAGGAGAAAAAGGATTGCAGCTTAGTATAATGAGAGCTTAAATCAAAACTCGGCAAAAGGGAACAATGCCGGGCAGGTGTGAGAGTATGTCAAATTTAAGCCCGAAAACGATTGTGCAATAGTGAAATTGTGTATGGTGCACGACTATCTTAAACAGGGGGTGCTTTAGATTGTTTTAGGCCAACATTAACAGGACAACACCATTAATTTAGGAGTTCTTAGGCAATTCAGTGGAAAAATTTGCAGAGAATGGGAAGAACACGGGCAAACGGGTTGGATTTGGCAAATACCTGGATTAGCCAACGCCGAGGGTTGTCGAATTGATTGGAGGACGAAGACTGTCATTGAATTGGCGGGTGGCGGCATCCGAAGCAGTGAATTTTGAAATCTGGAGGTAGTTGGAGGTGACCAGCACAACAGCGCAGCCGCGTTTGTATAGTGAAAATGACAAAAAAGGTCACTTTTGGGCTTTTTAACAACAAATTTGGTGGATATGCGCTTTTGGTGCTTTCCCGCGATGATGTCAGCATGACGTCATCAGCGAGCCCCGGGTACGGACGAGTGACGTGGATGTTGACTGGGATGACAATGTGGCGGGACATGGTGGCAAAATGCTGGGGCGTCAGGACAATGTGGCGGGCGACATGGGATAATGGCGGGGGCCCAGGCGTGACGTCACAGTGACGAGGGCGCTGACGTAATGGGCGTGGCTAGTTTGCGGGAGGTGGTTTCTAGTTTCCCCGCACGACCTTTGGGGAAAGGTGGTTTCGGGGGGAGGCCTCCGAACACCCCGGGCTCCCGACACGTGGCGAGGGTACGACGACAAAACCGCCCATCCCCCGGACGTTAAAGGTCGGCATATCGGCGGCCCATATCACCCGCCCACAGTTGGATCAGGCGCGCCGGGAGATCAACAGCTGGCGGGGCCTGTTGTATGGTGTGCAAGTTTGGGAGCGGGACCCGCCCAATATTTAATTGATATTTTACGGCGCGGGTTTTAAAAACCTTAGTTTTGGTGGGTTTTGGGGTTGGAAATACCGCAGGCCATGGTGCCATAATGTGTAATGAAAAAGTGTTTAAACATTTTAACATTAAAAACATTGGGTTTTAACTTGAGGGGGAAATTTTGCAGGGGTTTAGGTGAATGGGGGTTTAGATATAGGCTATTAATCTTAACCAGAGGTTAGATTAATTCTGGGGTAAGGACGCGGAAGGGTTGACTATAGTCCCAGATGGACTAATGTCCCCCATGACATGTTATTTACCTATAATGCTAAAAAAGGTGGGGATATTTAATATATTTTTGGGAATTTTCTATAGTTTTTGTAAGAAAATAGGGGTGGGGATGTACTTAGGGAGCTATATAATAGGGTTAGAAGTTAATATGGGTATGTGGGGTGAACTAGGAAACAAGAGATGGATGAAGTGTGAAGTGATGACTTTACACAAGAAATGTGGCTTCCTTTTGAAGAAGAAGGTCACAACTTGCAATGGCTTTCACAAGGGAGAAGTGCAAGGAGGACTATTTAGGCAGATCCTAAAGTCCCCAAGGGGATGTTAGTAAGAAATACTTTGAAGGGAAATGAGGGAAGTTAGACATGCTTTGATAGTTTTGCCATATAGACCATTGTTCTTGCCTTTCTCTTATTAGTGAGATCAGATATGATTTTCCATACATCATGTGGTTAGATCTTGCTTCTGCAACCTCCAACTGCCTACCCTGCCTAATAGACCTAACATTCTTTCTTCCTTTTGATGGGTGCACTTAGCCTTGCAAACCCTGATAATCCTCTTTTCTTTTTACTGCTCTCCTATATAAATCTACCCTTATATCTTCCAAGGGCCCAGATTAAGCAGTTGGGCACCTTCCTTTCTCTATCTAGCTACTCATCTGTCAAGCTTGAACTGTTTGAACAGGAATTCATTCTCTAGTCTAGAACAGGCAATTTAAAACATGGCATGCCCAGCTTGAACTGTTGGGTCACCCATCAAGTTAGAAGTGGCATTTTGGTTGGCCACTTTCCTGGTCTTTCTTTGGGGTTCATTTCAATTATTTTTTCTGACCAATTCATTTTCTTTCCTTTTGATTATTCTTTTAAGGCATACCCTCTTTACATTTTTTAACTGTCTGTTTCTTTCACAAAATATGGAACCTTTGTGTCATCAAAGATGAACATTTTTGGCACTTCCACTGTCAATCATGAAAAATGAAACCCTATTGGTATAGGAGACTAACAGGGGCATCATGGTCAAAGATATGCTTGTATAATGCGATGATAAAATGATCAGTTAGATTTCCCATCACTCCTCAATAGTTGTAGTTGGAAAGAAACTTCCAATAAACATTGATTACAATATCCTTTGTTGTCCATGTCCAACTCATGCCAGGGAACTACTAATGGGCACAAATTTCATCAAGAAAGTATGCGTACATGTAAAATATTGTTTTCTCATTCTTAGGTGGATTCTGAGCATTACTCACATGAATCTTTAACTAATACGCCAACAAGTTTGACCAATTAAATGGATTCCCATAATTCACCAACTGGTGCAACACAACTATCCAACCTTCAGGAAAGGTTTCTGTGTTCTCTTGACAATATATTTTGTAGGCAAAGATGATTAATAACTTATAAGCCTTCGTGAGATACTTTGTGTTACAAACATGATTGGGAGTTTGTCTAAAATTTGATGGCTCTTTCAACTAGTTCTTAACAATGTCTCTAGTGTTCACAAAGTTGTGGGTGGTATAGAAAAATGAATCACATGCTGAAATTTCTCCAATTGAGGTTACTGATATATGTACTAAAAGTTCTCTACACTGAAGGTGGGAAGCTCTTTCCTATTGACACTGCTCAAATTATTTATCTGTTTATCTGTGTGTGAGATCGTCTAGATGATAATTTTCGTACATCGGAATATGGGATAGCTACATGAAACCTTATATAAGCCTAACCAGAGAATACTAAGGTAAACCTCTCGATCCTCTAAGTATTCCTTCAAGTCGTTTGCAAAAGTATCATATATTTTCTGCCATGGCAACGTTGTAGATGTACCAATGGACAAATGAGTGTCTGCATAGAATGTTAGATTAACTAATATCTTCTCAACTGCTTCCCTAGTACTACTCTCAATAGTTTCCTTCGATGCAGCTCTCTTGGATTCCAAGCTAACTGTAACTAGAAGAGAGATTATCAAAAAATATTATACCTGTGGGACAGGGAGTACACTCATGGAAAGAAAATGTCAACTTTAAAACCGAAGCAACTTTAGGAGAAGAATAAGCCACAAACTAGGCTCATGATGTGATAGATTCAACAATTATGGTTCACAGAGGTCATTGGCTTTTTGCTAGAATTTCACATTGTGTAGTTGCAACATTTACTGGGGAGGCTTGCTAACTCAAACTACGTAATACACAGTTCAGTCTCGGGCCAAGCCAGGGAGAGACTGTGCATTGCATGATCTTGGTGGCCAAGCTAGGAGGCTGGCTCCTGGAAATACGTAGTGTGTAGTTTGAACCAGGTTAGGACAACCTCTATGGAATTCTAGAAGCCAAGGTAGAGGCCTTGAGCTCCCATATTACATAGTGCATGCGGTGAAGTGGGAGATTCGTGCAAGGGGAGCCAAAATTTACACAAGGGGAGTGTGAAATCAAGCAGATCTGAAGGATGGTGTGATTTTGAGTGAAAATATTTCTATGTGATGATGCATGCAAGTTAAACAAGTGTAGGAATAAATCCAACTGAAAGAAAACGAAGCTTGTGAATAAATTCATCGCAACGATGACGGTTAGTGAAAAAACAGGGTAACAAATTCGACACTTGCAAAAGGAAATGTAAAACTTGAAACGAAACTCCTACAAGATAAATAAATTTAAAACATCAACAGTAATTCAAATTAACAAGTGAAACAACACTCTCACAAGCTCAACAACAAAAAGCTATAGAAACAACAACAAAAGACTAGAAAAGAAAAACTCGGAAAAGTGGCGATGGTGCACTGAAGGTTCCTTGATATCCTCAGGAATTACAGAGCTCCAAGATCAAATGTGAAAATGAGATTTAGAAATGTTGATTAAATATTTTGGTGAATTTAGGGTTTATGATGTGCATGCTAGAAAGCAAGGAAAAATAAACACTTGGTGGTAGTTTCCAAAATAACTTAAGTGCCTCCTCCAGGCTGCTAAAAATAGATCTCTATTTTTTAGGGATGACTTTTTATTTTTTTCACTTTTTAATTTTTTAGGAAAAACTGCCATGCATTTATCAGAAATATTGCATAATTTTGGGGAGAGTCAAGTAACTCTCTGGCTTATTCATTGCACAATTCCTTAGCATAGTTGATTTTACATAATTCATGGGTTGAGTGGCTCTAGGCTACCTCTCATGTTCTGTGCAATTTCTTAGCTCAAGGATAGATGCCATCAAATGGTGCACATTTTCTGGGGTCAAGGTCCACTGTGAGTCAAGATTGTGCAATTCCAAAGAGCATGGCCAGTTACCCTCAAGGATTGTGTAGTTCTCTAAGGCAAGGCTGAAATTGTCGAAAGACCAAGTCAAGAGATCGGCTTGTGGGTTAGGAAAAGAGATAAGTGACCAAACCAAAATCCAAGATGAAAATAATAATGTTCATTTGAAGCAAAAGTACCTAGATCAATGCGAGATGAGATGTTGTGGTTTAAAAGGGAGGCTCCAAAACAAAGCATGGGAAAAAATTTGGAAGATGGTTATAGTTGCTACAACGAGATCCTATAAAGTACGAGACACTCTACATGACTAAAGTTAGACCCTTAAATTGAATTTTTTGAATAAAATAAGTCAAATTAACTTATTTAACTCTTGCAAGTCGTCGTATGATGTAGAATTATAATTTTTTTCCTAAATTAATTCAAGGGAAAATTAAATCAGGATTTTCTTGTTACATTTTCAACATATTTTATGTGTCTATAGTTTGTGGACTAGATTGTTCATTGAATAGATGTGGTTTTTAATTCCATCTAAACATGAAATGACCTCCAATATGCACCTTAATTACAATAAAGCTGACTACCCTTAATTACTCATACTAATATTTAACTTACATGGATTAATGCTTTCATTGGAAACATTGACACTAAAGTTGTGTTACAACAACATGTCGCTTTTGTTATATAACATGATACCTTTACATTTTCTATTCATCATTGACCTTAGCACTTTATGATTATATTATGAGGAGATTGTTTGAATGCTTGATGGAATTTAGTTAGAGCCATTGTGTAATGATTACTAGCTATGAACACATCAAGAAGGTGTAAAAGGCTCTGCAGTTAGTATCTATCATAGTAGGTTCAATGGGAGGTTCCACCACGTACAAATTGATTTCTACACCTCTGCATACAATTTTTGTTCTGCAAATTTTTCTCATATATTCCCACCACACACATTTTTCCTTTCTCACACACTTTGCTAGTCAATGCTATCAATAATTTCAACACCACTTGTTCTCATTACAAATATTTTGTTTTGTGATATTTAATTAGTTACACTTAATTATCCATGTTAATTCTTAAAGTAGATGGATTAATACTTATATTGCAATGATTAATGCTAGTGTCCTACCATAATGGAAAATGACTCTTGTTACATAAAGAAAAACATTTGCTTTTTCTAGCAATCCTTGATTTTGGCACTATATGGTGAGTTGTTCTGGTTGTTTACGTGCACAAATGATATGTATAATATGCTTGTGTGTATCACTTGTAAAAGTGACAATGTGTTAATTAGAAAAAGGACCCACACTAATTCGTCGATTAAATAACATGATCCAAGATCTTTTGCTTATAGATGTATTAAAGAATTACATGGATAAATTGTAGCTTAACCATAGAAATTTAATGCGCACATGAAAGAAGAGGAGAACCAAATAAAAGCATGGAAATAAGACAAAAGACTTGATAATCAAGTTCATCCAATTTGGACAACGTCTTCAGGCTATGCTCGATCAATGGGGAGGACTTCATTCATTAAGTGGCATTAGAAAGAAGAAGTACAATCAACATTTAAGAAAGGATTCTTATACCTCCAATATGGAAAATGGACGAAAAATGGGGAGCTATGTTGTAGAAATTGATATCACCATTGAGTTCCTATCGCTGAGAGGTGCAAAATCGATATAAAACTTGCCCAATTCTGACACTTGACCAAAATTGACCCCCTGGAAAATATGCTCAGGCAAGGTTCCGCCCCTATCACAGGCCTACTGAAGGTTCCACCTCCTCTATCTCGAAATTTGTGCCATTCTCACTCCCCAGACACACTGTGCATAATATTCTCTCTCTCTCTCTCTCTCTCTCTCTCTCTCTCTCTCTCTCTATATATATATATATATATATATATATATATATATATATATATATATATATATATATATATATATATATATATATATTGGCAGATTTAACAATGGAATTCGTTTGGAAAGTTGGTTAAAACTATGAAGTCGTTGAGGAGGGGTTGGGGGATCAAATCCCACCCCTCCTATTTATTACAAGACGCACTATTTTTTTGGGTTCGATGGTTTGGTCGCTCGCTCCCCCATCCTCCATCGTTTTTTGTGTATTGATTGTAAGGTGTGGAGGGGGCGGCGGGGTTGACAGCCTTCCCCCCAACACTATTTATGGTGTATGTGAGGTGTGTTCTGGGAGTGGCGGGGTCATGGTTGCCTGCTCCATTAATTTATAGTTGTATTGGTTCTGAGGGTAGCGAGGTCTTGGCTGCCTGCCCCATTTTTATATATTTTTATTTTATTTTAAAAATAATATGTGGTTCCACCTGGAGCAATGTGGTTTATGGCCTCTCGCCCCATTTGAAAAATTTCTCGAACCTTAGAGAATATTAGGTCAATTAAGGGACCCACAATTTTGCCTAGAGAACTGGCCAGATTCTAGTGTAAGATTCTTGCTAAATTTCACCCTCCTTAAGCCTGCCACATCGGTATGTCAACCCCAAATTTGACTGCTTTTATCTTCTTCATATGAACTCAGATTGGAGTGTTAGTCACACCATTGGAATCAGGGAGATGAGCACTTTGATCTAATGTCAAGTTTATCATCCTTCTGCCACTTTGAATTTTTGAGCTTTTTTTATCATGCCACTAGTATCTGGAGATCCTCCTGGATGAATCCTCCCCATTGAGAGCTTTTGGACCACCAAAAGCATTAACACTATTCAACATACAACCTGTGTCCTTGCCAAACCACACTTTCAATCATTTTCACACAAAACTAGTACATCTTCTGCACTCACTCATGACTCAACAATCCCTCACTTGCCAAGAGTTTATAGCACACACTCTTTGGTCAAGGATTACACAATAACAATCAATACTTCAAATACTCATAAGAAGGCCTAAAAAGATCATCGTTTCATTTTGAATTGGTGGCAACACACCATCACTTTTACATTTACATGCAACACGTGATTTACAAACCGAGGCCATATAAGCTACTATTAAAAAAAACATCCTTTCCTTAATAAAGTGGACCACCATGAATGTGTTTGAGCATTGTCATAGGCTGACTTCTCTATTTCTATTTTCTGGCTGTGGAGCATTTGGCATGTGCTTTCTTGATGTCCCTCTTTGTTGCAGTGACTACAATTATTTTTCTTTCTCCAAACCTTCCAGGTCCTCTTGAAGTGCTTCCCTATGGTGTTATTTTCATAAGGGTTCATGGAGCCCTTACTATCACAAGAATAGGAGAAGGAAGTCTCGTCATTTGTTATTGACTGATCACTAACATCTTTAGTGCTTTCCCCAACATCCTTCCTAACATAACTGAGTCCTACATGATGAGGAATTTCCTCTACTTTGATGTGGTTCATGATGTCCTGGCCATTAATGCCGAGGCCCTTTCCATGGTAGCCCATCTTCTTCGACAACTTGGACCCGATGCCTGTAGTATAATTTTCAAAAGAAGTGAAATCATCATTAGGAATAGTGCATGGAATTGAAGAACTGGTTTTTACCTCAAAAGGGTTAGGCTGCAATCTTCCCAAGGCCTCATTGTTAGCTTGCAACTGGTGTAGCAATCTCTCTTACTCCTCCTCTGCTTCTTGTAGGAGCCTCCTTAACTTAGCATTTTCTTCTTGAAGGTTTTGGTTGGTCTGCTTAAGTCCCTAGAGCCCAACCACATTGGGTGCCCTTTCCATCTTTGGTACAATATCTATTGAAATTTTTGTTTCATCACCTTAATCAAAACCTAGATCGATGGGTCTGTCTGTTGCTATTCCAAGAGCTGCAATCCTCCTTTCATCACCAGAATCTGATCCCAATTTAATGAGTCTACTTCATGCAAAAACCATACCCTTGACCTTCTTGTCTTCTTTTGAACCAAATGTTTGATATTTTTGCATGGTGGTGGTGGTTTTCTGCTTCTCCATTCTATCACTTTTCTTAGGTCTCAACTTAGGGTGAAGTTTCCAACAATTCTCTTCAATGTGTACCTCTTTCTCACAATGTGTGAAAGAGGGTTTTGTCCCTCTCCTCTTGGATGTTGTGGCTATTTTTTGGTGGTCATTTTGCACGTGCATCCCACTTCTTTCAAGATGCACAACTTTCACACTGGCGTCATCGATAGTAACAGGTTCAACTAATAATAATGAATGCCTTATGTAACTATGTAAAGAACTAATAGAATTACTTACAATCTCTGGTGAATCTAAGGAAATGCTTAAATTCAATGCTTGTCTTCTAAATTCCTCAGTAAATTTTTGCACATTTTGACTTTTGCTTTACGTTAGGTGTTGCCATTCATTCTATTAATTCTTTCTTCCTATAGCCGAAGGGGTAGAATTGTTTTCCAATGTAGACACAAAATTTCACCAGGAGGAGAGGAGGTTACCTAGATTCATGTTGCCCTACAATTTGCTCTTGCACGAAATGAGAGCGGTGCCACTCGGTCAAAGGGAGTCCAACTAGATCTTCACCGCGTCCTCTTCGATCCGTTGAATTCTGCAGTAGACATCAATATTCCTAATCCAATTCTTAAGCCTTTCATCATTACTTTCACTATTATACATGGGAAGATAAAATTGACATCTAATTTAAGAAATGTCTCTTAGATGCATTTTTTGAATTCCTATGACGATGGTGAGAAGAAGAAGAGGAAATTTCACTTGTGGAAGGAGAAGGAGGGGGTTCTTCTCCACCATTTCCATGCATCGAACCTTGTTCTGCTAGCTTTCTCTCTTCTTCTTTCTCTAGCCTTGAAAGAAATTGATCGACCTTTTTTGCCATTGTATAGAAGGTTTTGTGGTAGTTGTGCTCCTCTTCATAATAAGCCTCTTCATCTGCCATGTTTCTCCTTCGATGTGCACGCCCTGCCTCGGGATCGGAAGACTTTTGTTTCCCTTCATCTCTTCAGAGCCTTTTTCTTGTTAGCACACAAACATGAAATTCACATCTACAAAGACCTGCTCTGATACCGCTTGATCTAATATCTTTTGCTTATAGATGTTGTTAGGGTCCTATAATAATAGGATTCATAATTTTGAATTGGCTATGGTTAGTCTTGTAATATTGTACATACTTTTGCTTTCTGCAAAATGTTTTCCATATTAAAAATAAAAAAATGTAAAGAGGGTATGTCCTAAAAGAATAATCAAAGGAAAAAAAGAAAGGAAAAAAGATAATAAAAAAGTAAAAAATATGAACCCCAAAAAAAGAGATAAAAATAGATCATGAAAGTGTGAAAATTCAAATGCCACTCCTTTTGCTTTACATTGTAAAATAAGATTGTGTGTAGCTTGTCAGAAATGCCACAATCCAGGATGGTCAAATAGCTTAATCTTAACTCATTTATGTTTTAAATTTCATGCTGATAGATAGAGAATAAAGATCTAGCCAAATTGTTTAACCTTGGAAGATCAATAGTTATGTAGAGAATAAAAATGAGCTCATCAGTTTAATCTGAGCCATTGGAAGTTATAAGGTTAGAATTGGATAGTTTGCTTATCAAAAGAGAAGGAAATAAAGGGTTAGCAAGCTCAAATGCACCCATTAAAATGAAGATAAAATGTTTGGGTAAATAAAGGGTAAGTAGAAGAAAGGTTGCAAATGCACAAGGTTGTTGAGTCAAAAGCACATTTGATCCGGATTTAAACAGCAACGCAACAAATTACAGAGATAACCATATACACAAAGATGCAGCGGAAATAATACTTCATTTCATTAATGGAAAATACTGAAATATGCTTACAACCAGAAATGGAAATAAACCAGCTAGGGCGATGGTAGCTTATCTCTGAGAAGAGATGTGATGGCTACATGCCTCTGAACTGTGTTACAATGAGGCTCGAAGGCCTATTTATTGTTGAGAAACAATGGAAAACCCTTAACATTCCAAAACCTAACCCTAGGAGATGAAACGCCAAACTGTGGGCCCCGTTTGGGGTAAATTGGTACATCAACTTCCCGGGGTCATAACTTTGGCATATGATCTCCGTTTGACGCATACAATAGCTCGTTAGAAAGATCTATCCGAGCACTATCATTGTTGGAACGGGCAACATGGTCCATGTAATGGACCATGTTGCCCCTGGATTCCCCAAAAAATGTCGTTTAGGGCCTCAAAACGGCTCCGGAAGTTCAGGACCCGAAAAACTGCTAAAAATAGTAAGTTGTGCTACAATTAAGGAAACTGAAAATGCTGAGAAAGACAATGGTGGGGGTCCAGGTGGACTTGGCAGGTGGCCACCAATATCCACCTGGATCATTTCCATTCCATGGACCCATGTTGCCCCCGGATTCCCCAAAAAATGTCGTTTAGGGCCTCAAAACGGCTCCGGAAGTTTAGGACCCGAAAAACTACTAAAAATAGTAAGTCGTGCTACAATTAAGGAAACTGAAAATGCTGAGAAAGACAATGGTGGGGGTCCAGGTGGACTTGGCAGGTGGCAACCAATATCCACCTCGATCATTCCTCCCCCCTTAGGAAGCAATGGTCCCCATTGCGTTGAGCTCCTCCATGAGATGAGGAAACTTTTGCTGAACTTGTTCCCTGGTGAGCCACTTGCCCTGCTGAAGGAGTTGTTCTGCTTTGACAACTCGATACAGTTGGATATTCTGTTGGCGAGTGTTCTTGATCTGTGTGTCCATGATCGATCAGTCGCAGCTTGTTCCATGCAATCTGGATTTAATTCTGTGGGTTTGAGCTGTTCTGCAATGTCGGATGTGTCTAGCAATGGTGGAAAGTATGGCCGAAGGAGGTCCACATTGAACACTGGGTGCAGGCCAAGGAATGGGGGGATGCTGAGCTCAAATGCATTGTCTCCCATAGCCTTAGTAATGGTGTAAGGACCATATTGGAGTGGTCTCAATTTCCGATAGGCTCCAGTAAGGCGTTCCTTTTGCAAATGCAACCAGACTTTGTCGCCCACCTGAAACTTGTGTGGCACCCGATGTTGATCATGTCGCTGCTTGTACTTGGCATTTGATTTCTCAAGAATGTCATGGACCTGCTGGCGAATATGTTGGATGCGCTCAATGAAGCTGGTGGCCTTATCTGTTTCGGACTGGACATGAGCTGAGTTCATGTGAGTAGCTGCAAGTGGCATGGCCACATCAATGGGGCGTAGTGGCTGGAATCCCAAACCCACCTGAAAAGGGCTATGGCCAGTGGAACTGTGAAGAGCTCGGTTGTAGCTTTGCTGAACATAGGGGAGGCTCTCGTCCCATGTGCGTGGATGCTTTGAGTTATACATGCGCAGAATGTGCACAATCATCCTATTGACAACCTCTGTCTGGCCATCAGTTTGAGGATGGAAGGCTGTGGACTTCGTGAGCTTGGTGTCCAGCATTGACCAGAGACTGGACCAAAATGTGCTGAGAAACCGACTGTCCCGATCTGAGATGATAGACTGTGGGATCCCAAAGTGCACCCACACTCGTTCAAAGAAGAGTTTAGCAGTGGCTTCTGCTGTGATATTCTTCTTGCAGGCCGCCATAATGGCCATCTTCGAGAACCTGTCGACGACCACAAAAACACAGTCATTTCCATGCTTAGTGGAAGGAAGGCCTGACATGTAATCCATGGAGATGGATTCCCAAGGTCGACTAGGGGTAGGCAACGGGGTATAGAGGCCGTGCTTCTTAATGGTCGGTTTGGCAATGGCACAGGCAGTACATGATCGGATGTACTTCCCAACATCCTGTCGAAGATTCGGCCAATAGAAATAATTTTGCAGTACTGCCACTGTTTTCTCAACCCCGAAATGCCCAGCAGGCCGACTGTAGTGTTCTTCCCAAATCATCTTGGCACGCTCGCTTGAAGGAACACAAAGGTGACCGAGGTGGCATAATAGGGCATCCTAGAGGTGAAAATCTGCAACATGCCGACCCTCCAAGAGTGTCTGGTATGTGCGGCCGAATTCTGGGTCGCTTTTGTAGAGAAGTGGCCAATCAGAAGTCTCGTGCCCACAAGAGTTGAGCACGGTGGTTAACGCCATGATCGGTGGTCGACTGAGGCAATCTGCAACATTATTGGTGCTGCCCTTCTTATACTTGATATTCAAGTGGAACTGTTGCAGGTATGTAGACCACTTCTGATGGCGATCATTCTGCAATTTCCCTTGGGTCTGTATGAACTGCAGGGGTTGGTGGTCTGTGTGGATGACCATTTCCTTCCCCAAAATGTAATGCTTCCATTGTCGGCAGGCCTGTACAATGGAATACATCTCTTTATCATAAGTGGGGTACTTCCGGACTGTGTCTGAAAGTGTTTCACTGTGATATGCCACTGGATGTCCATGTTGAGTAAGGACTGCCCCAATAGCATAGTCAGAGGCATCTGTCTCGACCTCAAATGGTTGTTGTAAATCTAGTAACGCGAGCACTGGTGCCGTGCAGAGGCGATCCTTCAACTCCATGAATGCCTTCTGTTGAGATTCAAACCAAAATAATTTTGCTTTCGCCCCTCCCTTGGTGACTTGACTCAAGGGCCAAGAAATATGAGAAAACCCCAACACAAACCTGCAGTAGAAGTTGGCAAGACCTAGAAAGCTGCGGAGCTCTGTTAGAGTGGTTGGAGAGGGCCAATCCCGAATGACTTGGATCTTGGCTGGATCGACATGCACCCCCTGTTCATCAATGATGTATCCCAGATACTGAACCTGGGTCATGCCAAAAGTGCATTTCTCCAAATTGGCACATAGCTTGTGTTGCCGCAGTGTTTGGAGAACCTGTCAGATGTGGTGGAGGTGCTCTTCCCAACTCTGGCTGAAGATCAGAATGTCATCCAAGTATACTACTACAAAGGAGTTGGTGAATGGCCGCAAGATGTCATCCATTAGCCTCATAAAGGTTGCAGGAGCATTCGTCAATCCGAAAGGCATGACCAACCATTCGAAGAGGCCCTCCTTGGATTTGAAGGCAGTCTTCCACACATCAGAGGGTTCGATTGGTACCTGGTGATATCCTGACTTCAGATCGATCTTGTTGAAGTATTTCGCCCCCTTTAGTTGGTCTAGGAGGTCATCAATCCGCGGGATCGGGTACCTATTATGGACAGTGATCTTGTTCAGCGCCCGATAGTCAATACAGAGTCTCCACGTCCCATCTTTCTTCTGTACCAACACGATCGGGCTCCCACAGGGCGATGAACTCGGACGGATGTGACCTTTCTGCAGGAGCTCCTGAATCTGCCTCTTGATTTCATTGTTCTCCAGAACGGAGCGCCGATAAATTGGTCCATTGGGTAGCGGCGCAGCTGGGGTCAGATCGATGGAGTGCTTGACTTGACAGTGCAGAGGAACCCCTGCCGGGGAGGTGAAGATGTCCTCGTACTCCTCCACAATCTTGTCCATCTGTAGTTGTCGTGCAGAGGGACCCCGTCTGGAGGCCGCGGCCACTGTCTTCTTCTTTCCTTGAGGGCGTATCATCAGGAAAACAAATTTCTTGGTTTTGGAAATGATCTTACTGCATTGTTTTGCAGTAATCAAAGAGATGGCGGCAGGTGGTGCTACCTCTGGTATCCTGAACAACTTATTTCCCAATGTAATAATAACAGCACGGGGCCTTGATTCATACACAGCATGTCGCTTCCACAAGTATGGTTGTCCTAGTAATACATCACAAACTTCAAGGGGAGCAATGTCACACAATACCTCATCCGTGAAGGGCTTGATGTTGTATGGAAGGCGACACTGCTGGCTCACGCAAAGATCTCGTCCTTGGTGAAGCCACCCAATGGTGTATGGTTGTGGATGTGTTGTGGTCGGTAAGCCCAACCGCTTCACGACCTCTGCCGAAATGAGGTTCTTTTGACTCCCGCTATCAATAATGAACTGTATCGGGGAGCCCTTTGCCCACATCTAGGAGTGGAAGAGACGCTCCTCCTCCTCTGGATCTTCGGGTTCATTTTTCTGGATCTTTGCGGTAGCAACAGTGGCGCTGGGATCTGCATCAATGATCTGCTTCCCTTTTTCATACCCCTTATCGGGTTCTGACTCAGAGTCGGAACATGCATCTGATTCTGAAACCTTTAGCTCAGCCACCAGTGACTGCTTGGCCCGACACTCACTTGTGTTGCGAGTGGAGCTCTTATGGAACTCGCACCATTTCCCAGTGTCCTTTCTCGGCTTCGCGGCGCTATTCTTTGCTTGCAGCTTCGGCTGGTTGTCTTGGGCTGTCCCGCCTTGGCTTTGTCCTTTGTTCTGTGGATTAGGGGCACCTTTCCCCTGCTTTGGATTCGCAGATCCAAAATCTCGCTTCTTTTGTTTAAACTTCTGCTTGACCTTGACGGCATATCGGTATGCTGCGCCGAGCGAGGGGATGTTTAGGAATTGTATTTCTTCCTGGATGTACTTGTGCAGGCAGCCACGGTATTTGAGTATCAAATGTTGCTCCAAATCCTTGATACCCAACTTTGTGCGAAGGGTATGGAAAAGATTGGTGAACTCCGGCACGTCTTGGTCCCTTCCCTGCAGCAGCGTGGTCCACTTTATGTATTCATCCTCATAGCTTCCGACAGGGTAGTACTGCTCCTTGATGGCATCCCGGAACGAATCCCAGGTGGGTGTGGCTGAAAATAGTGAGCCAGTACTTTCATCCTTCTGCTCGCAGTAGGTTTCCCACCAGTCCTTGACGTGGGGGGCTGCTTTGAGAAGAGCAAAAACAATCTTTTCCCGACTCGAAAATTCATGAACAGAAAAATAACCCTCTAGCAGATTTAACCATTTATCTACGACATCTGCGTCTATCTGACCCTCGAATATGGGGATTTAAAAATTAACTTGTACCTTAAAGGGTGTGGCATTTCCAGAGTAGCTGCTGGAAGCCGATGCGTTGCTTCTGGGTAGCCGCTGAAGGATCTGGGCAAAACTGTCCATCATCGCGTTCCGTTGTCGCTCGAGGGCTTCTTCGAGCAAGATTTTGATGGGATCTCCTGCCCCCTCGTCTTTCTTCTCGTCCACCATGGGAGGCCGTCGGGATTTGCGAGGCTGGTCTTGCAAAGGTTCAACCAGTTCAAGCCCTAACTCCTTATATCCCGACCTTGTTGGGGACATGCAAAGAAAAACAGAGAAAAAGCAGACCGCTCTGATACCACTGATCCGGATTTAAACAGGAACGCAACAAATTACAGAGATAACCATATACACAAAGATGCAGCGGAAATAATACTTCATTTCATTAATGGAAAATACTGAAATATGCTTACAACCAGAAATGGAAATAAACCAGCTAGGGCGATGGTAGCTTATCTCTGAGAAGAGATGTGATGGCTACATGCCTCTGAACTGTGTTACAATGAGGCTCGAAGGCCTATTTATTGTTGAGAAACAATGGAAAACCCTTAACATTCCAAAACCTAACCCTAGGAGATGAAACGCCAAACTGTGGGCCCCGTTTGGGGTAAATTGGTACATCAACTTCCCGGGGTCGTAACTTTGGCATATGATCTCCGTTTGACGCATACAATAGCTCGTTAGAAAGATCTATCCGAGCACTATCATTGTTGGAACGGGCAACATCGGTCCATTCCATGGACCCATGTTGCCCCCGGATTCCCCAAAAAATGTCGTTTAGGGCCTCAGAACGGCTCCGAAGTTTAGGACCCGAAAAACTGCTAAAAATAGTAAGTTGTGCTACAATTAAGGAAACTGAAAATGCTGAGAAAGACAATGGTGGGGGTCCAGGTGGACTTGGCAGGTGGCCACCAATATCCACCTGGATCATTTCCATTCCGTGGACCCATGTTGCCCCCGAATTCCCCAAAAAATGTCGTTTAGGGCCTCAAAACGGCTCCGGAAGTTCAGGACCCGAAAAACTGCTAAAAATAGTAAGTCGTGCTACAATTAAGGAAACTGAAAATGCTGAGAAAGAAAATGGTGGGGGTCCAGGTGGACTTGGCAAGTGGCCACCAATATCCACCTGGATCAACATTTATCACGCTTAATCCTATGTTTCATGTGCAGGAGGAAATGTGAGAAAGAAAGGATATTCACCAAGCTTCTTTACTAATTTCCCCTCATTTAACTACACCCCCACATACTTATTTTCTAAATTTCCCATTAACCCTTCATTACTTATAAATAACCTTTTTTTCCCTCATTTTGACCTTTACCCCTTGGTTTCTCACATTCCCTAGAGATTACCCTTCAAAAAGCATCCTCCCTTCCCAAAACCCCTTTCCCTAGTGTGAAACCCATTCCCCATTACAAATATCACTTTCTCCCCTTATTAATTTTCTCTTCCCCATAAAAAACCCACAAAAATCCTTTATCCTAAGTTTTTAGGCCCTCGCATTATGTAATTAACTTCCTTTCTTCATATTTCCCTGATACCCTTTTTTAACCCACCAACCCTTGCTCTGGTTAAAAAACCCCGCCACACAACCCTTGGTCCCACCTCATTTACCCGCTGCTTATATTAAACTCCAACATTATGCACTAATTAATTACAATTATCTGTAATTAAATCCCGGGTCCCACCAAATCACTTTCCCGATTCTATTTGTGCAACTCTGGGGCCCACCAAATCACTTTCTCAATTCTATTCATGCAACTCAATTGCACAATATCCCTCTGATCTAATACCCCCAGATCCAACGGTGTACAGCCATATCACACGGATTCATTATCTGACCGATAACAGCCCAAGAGCACGCGAGATTTGTGGTTTTTCCTGGGCACTATTATGCTATTTGGCGGCACCAGGCTAGATCGTGTGCTCGCGAAAAATACTGTCCACCCTCCAAAAGCGGTGTGATGACCCAGAAAACCACCTCCCCACCTAAATCGAAAACTGCTCACTATTCGTTTATAATTTCTATGCCAAAATGTGACCATTACCTGTTAAAAGGCTGAAAAAGCCCCAATTCGCTCTTTTCGCTCGTTTTTCACTGTAAACTACTTCTTAGCCATTTGAGACAACCTGAAACCTCAGTGACCAATTTGACCACCTTCGGTCGCCTAAAGGCACTTGGGATAGCCAATTGAAGCAACCGGTTTAGAGTTGAAAGCTATAGTACCTTCTGCATTCATTGTTGAACCCATTATGCATGTCAAACCATCAACTTCCAGGTATTCTTGGAAAAAACCAGAACGACCTTTGAAATTTGAAAACACATAGTTGTAATTGAAAGGTTAATTAATTGAATTAATTAAAGAAACTCTCCTAAATTGAGAAGAAACCTATTTGTACATCCCAAACCCTTTTACAAATTGTAATTACCCTCCCACTATTCTAGAACTTCCAAACGTCACTCCTGAAACCACTGAAAGCCTAATTCAAATTTTTAAACCCAATTATGGCTTCCCAAACCTCTCTAGGCATGAGAGCTCTGCAAACTCCTCACCTAAACATTGAAAATCTTGCATTAGCAGACAGAGACTTCTAAATAAGGCACACAACTTCCCTTGCCTACCTTCTAAAGCTCCACTGCTGGAGTAAGGACAAGTTCTTAAACCAAAATGATGACATTCACCTTTGGGAATCTAATTTTCCCAAGTATTTGTTTCCAAAAGTACACCCATTCCCAGAAATCATCCACTTCTGCCATGCTTGATACATTCCCAATCAAAGAGCCATTGTCACTCCTGACCAACAAGTTTTATTCACCATCACTGTAGACTCCATTAACCAAATGCTGCATGTCCAACCAAGCCCAAATGAGACCCCACTTTCTATTAAAGACTTGCTTGAACTCTACACCCAGTTAGACCCTCCTAGGATAGCCCAAAATTTTCAAACTTTCATCATAGAGGAGTGTCATACTCCTACAAAAAGTCCTCCATATGCTGGCACCATTTTTTCTGAGACAGGCAGACAAATCATCACCATGCTGTCCTGCATTTTAGGATACACCACAGATGAACATGTGGATGAGGTTGCTTTTGCCTTCCTTTCCATCTGTTCACCAGGCAAGCCTCCTGCTATAATATATAACTATGCTTAGTTCATAGTAGACAGAATGCATGAACAGTTCACCAGGCTACCAGCCGAGAGAGTTTTCAAGTCTTCTTCAGTTTTATTTCATATGTTCTTGTACTACTAGCCAGATAACTTCCCTATCAGCATCCAAAAGTTGGATACAAAAGGAAATCCAAGATCAGTTATCTACTGGACACCATTGATTCAGAAATTATCCACCATTTTTTCCTACAAATACTTCATTGATTCATTTGTCCATCCAGTTATGAATATGCTAACCAATAGCCCTCAGCCAAGAATCATTCAAGAGATTAGAAGGGTGTTACAGTTGGCAAAGAACAGTAAAGTGGGAGACTGGTATCTGTAGGAGAAACACACAGAAATAAGAATTTATGGATGCCAACTTGCCCCATACAAATTGCCCAAATACCTCCCCATGAGGATATTTGCACTAGAATACTTTAGGCATATTATAAATTCTAGTGAAGTCAACTTCCTATCAGCTAGGAAGAAGACCCAATTCAAAATAAAAAATCAACTGGCCCCCTTCATTTGTAATACCAGAGAAGTTGGACCAGAGGCAGATAAAATTTTCCAACAAATGAAATTTAAGAACAGCTTTATGTGGAAGTATGACCCTCATGGAGTCATAAATAAGCTAAGGCTCTAGGTCAAATCGAGAACTTTCATCCATCATCCCAAACTAGACATTGAGATGTTTGCCAACCAATCAGAATGGTTGGAAAACACTATAATAGACATGGACAATATTGCAGTTGATGTAGATAATAAATTGATTGATGTAGAAAAATAGATTAATACAAGTTCCTTTCTGTAGGTTGAAGAACTAGGAGAACCAATGAGTATTCCTCCTATTTTACATAATCCAGCAAATGAGGATAGAAATGAAAAGAGAACTAGGGAGGAGAGTTCCAGTTCAGCTATGGAAACCACGGGTGAATAGATTGAGATCAGTTACAGGAAGAGGCCCAAGCTTAATCCTGTAACTGACCAGGAAGACACCATTGATTCAGTGGAAATCACTGACACTAACACAATGGTGGAAAGGAGCAAAGGCACAACAGCTTCAGGAGAAAAACACTAGCTCTCAACATCAAACACTCAACTTATTGAGAGACAGCTCAACATTGAGGTCTCTTCATTCACGAAGCTTGTGGATAAAGAGAAGGACATCAAAGATAGATAAAGGAAATTAAGTTGAGGAATGAGAAGTTGAAGGCTGAGACTTATGCCCAATACTTCAAGATAACACCTACAAATCAAAACAGGTTGAAGTCGGCCTTTGACATCAAAACATGAAAAATGTAGATGTCATTCATGCAACCCACAGTCTAGTAGCCAAAAACATGAACAGACTATAGGAAAACAGATTTTGAGGTTTTGCCCAGGGATGTTCATCCCATTGACCAAATTGAGTTTCATAAGAAGGCAGGTGAGATGTTCTATTCCACCATGATAGGTAAAGCTATGACTGCACACAAAATTCAAAGTTCATTGGACAACATTACATCACAGTACAAACTGGAGAAGGCCTCTTCATAGGCCAAAGATAACAGAATCAAGTCACTAGAAGACTTGATGATTGAGTTGGGACATGATCCCAATGATATCAAGGTTGTTGAATAGTTGATAAAGGAAAAGAATGAGGACATTTTTGCTCTCAAAAAACAACTCAAATTTCCACATTTAGAGCACCCATAGACAAAAGAGGTCTTAGAAAGCCAAACACATCAGGAGGAAATGATGGACTTTGTTTTACAACTTAATGATCAACTAAAGGAAATGGAGAAGGATTTAGACTGCTTCATACAGTTAAAACAAACTAGTCTTGAGACTGCCAGTGCCACTATTGTCCCAACAGTCACTACTGTAGTACCATCCACCTTGGCAGATGCATTGGCTCCTACAGCTCCACTAGCTACAACACTACCAGCTGCCAAAACATCTACATCAACAACAGGGTCAACAACAGTAGTAGCTTAGCCAGGTGATGAAGAAAGTAAGTTGGTCAAGGCAATGGAAGACATGTCCATTCAAACCACAGAAATAAAAAAGCTTAAGGAAAAGATAACCAGTTTGGAGAACGATAAAAAGCTTGCAGAGATTATGCACAAGGAAGAAGTTCAGAAGTCAACCAAGTTGACTAAACAGATGAAGAGCTTGGAGAAATAATCAACGTTAAAGGAGCCACTTGGCCAAGCTAAGGAACAATTATGGGCTAATATCACTGACTCTCTCAATGATATTTTGCCATCCATTCAAGTAATTTTTGAAAAAAATGACTTAGAGAAAGAGGCTAGATAAGCCATAGAGAGAGCTAAAGCTGAATTGGGAGACATGCCAGAGGAAGCCACTAAAATAATTCATTTCCTGAACTCCAAAAACAAATATGAATTGTAGGAGCTAGAGATACCTGACAGGACTGGCACAATAATAAAGGTACAAAAGGTCCTCACCAAGAGGAATTTGATGATGAACCTTGAAGATAAATGCCAAACCATGCAGCTAGCTATAGACAGGTTCATGGTTAAGTTTGATGTTTTGAGGCAGAATGGTCTACCAAATCCCTTGGTGATAAATGATGCCATAGGACAACTACAATAGTAGAATAATAGATGTGGCTAGACACCAGGTAAATACTTCTTCCATGAAAGGGATGCCTACTAGAAAGGTTCTATATCAAACATTTGAGAACATGTTTTACCTCCAGCATGAGGTAAAACACCTTTTTGTAAATAAACCCACTTTTGACAAGTACACAGAAGCAGATGAAATTTATAGGAGGATGGTAAATATTCAATTACTAGATGCAAAGACATGGGAAAATTTGAATAACTTACTATAAAAATACATAGTCAAAATGTGAAAATTGAGAGTCAAAGTGAAAAAGGCACAATAAAGAAAAAGTAACAGGCCAGCCACATGAAAGAGTATCAGCTGAAAGTGTATCAGTTGAAATATCAAAGTAAAAAGAACAACTAGCATGAAGACCAACAACAGGGCAGAGAATAAACAACAAAATATCAAATCATAAAGACAACACAACCAAATAAACAGGGACATCATGCAACAGTTGAACGTTTGTCTCTATCTTCTTGCATGAAAATATTTCTTTCTCCTAGATTAATTCCCAAGATAGTTTGGGATATTTTGTAAACTATTTTTATATAAATACTTCATATTTGAAGTATTGACTGTGGATTGTTATACATTTGTAGAGTTGTATTGATCATAAACCTGAGGGTTACTCTACCAATTTTTCAAGTCAACAGAATGGACTGAAAATAAAGGGAATTTCATTACAGGATTCATGTGATGAGCTATTACTATGAAATATTTTATTTTGTCAAATTTGTTATCTTCTTAAGTATTTCACAAACTTGCATGTTATCTAAAGTGAATGAATTAACTAGAAATTTATTTCAGAATTTGTTTTAGTACACTCTATCTTAAATAGTTAATCATTTCTATGTTTTCTTCTGATATCCAGATCTGAGAATCCGTAATTTCTCTCCGATCCTGGTTGACCTCTTTCAATTATTTCATAATCCGACCTAAGGAACCCTTAATTTCTTTTTGGATCCGATTGGAACCAACTTTACCATCTAGACTTAAGATCTGAAATAGCTCAGCTACCTTGCCCTGTAGACACTATTTTTAGAACATGATCGAGTTCTGTTTTCTTGACATTTGACCCCATAACCCAATGGTAAAAGAAATCCCTCTATCCATCTAAGTAAGTGATCCCACCACCAAATCAAAATCAAAACCCAAGTACAATCATAACTAGCCTAAAATCAAATAACTAAAACAAAGTTAAATCATAAAGAGAGAGCCCTCCCAGAGCATTAGGAAGGCTAGATCCTAATCTCCAAAGTAGGTTTGTGGTTACCTCTAATCATTTCTTTCTTAACAACTCTAGAGAAATATAGGAGTGATAACATATTGGCGACTCCACTAGGGACTTTGATCCATAGTGTAATAAAACTTTAAGAAAATATTAACTCTCATCTTTTCCCCCTTAAGGTCATTTTAGAGTTATGGTTAAAAGTTTCAAAAAACAATTAAAAAACTAAAATTATGTCTCCCAAAAAGACTCGCAATACCAGGGAAAATCCATATGCAAACCCTCGTACAATAGTTGATGATCCTGACAGAATTTTAAGGAAATAAAAAAAGGTAGAAACTCAAGCAAGTAGTAGCTAGTTAGTTAAAGCAAATTCACTCCTCGAGGAATTATCAACTTTAAAGGATATTCCATTTGATTTGTCATTTGACCTTTCATTGTTTACAACTAAATCAGAAAATGCAATTCATGAAACTGTATTGGACCCTAATTTTATTCAATTCATTGAGTCAAAAAAGGTGCCTATACCTCCAGATTTAGATAAATTTATGTTGCAAACTTTTTACAAACTAGAAGCTTTAACCTCTACATTGATAAGCCATATAGATGATGCCTATCTTCAACAATCAGTTGAATTAGTTTCCCTCACTGTTGTTGCCTCTAAACTTTCTGCAAAATCTTCAAATACTGTAAATGCACCTTCATTTACTACCACTTCACCTATAATATCCACGACAATTCATTCCTGTAAACTAATTATTCCTTAGCTTCCTCTTCAACCAAACACCTCAATCTCATCTAGTCTATCTCCACCCATTTCAAGCCCTTCTTCTAGCACCATTACTTTTCCCCCTAGTAAAACCAAAATCAGAGCCATGGTAGAAAGATATGCACCTTTGGTTCTACCAACCCAACTCCATGCCATGACCCATTATTATCAAAGAAAAATCTTTTTGTTTAATGCTACTGGTTAGTATACTACCCAACAACATGTGAACAAAATGACTGATTACTTTGAATTGCATGAAATTGATGATTCTGATGTCCAAATGAGGTTATTTGCCCAAGAATTGACAAGAGATGTTAAGAAATGGTTCAAAGGTTTACATGCTAGTCATACTACAAATTTAGCTACTTTTCATAGATTATTCATTGATAGATGGGAAAGAAAGGAAAACCCTCTGCAAATACTATCTGAATATGATAACATTAGAAGAGCTCCTAATGAATCAATTTAGGATTGTTGTACTAGGTTCAGTAGCATCTACAATGCAATCCCTGTTAATATTAAACATCCACCAGGCCTAACATTGGTCAAATTTCCTGATGGTTTTGAAACTGATAGGTCATACCAATTAAGGGAAAGAAATCCTAAAACATTAGAACAAATGTAGAGTAATGTTGTTAGTGTAGAAGCAAATTTATTAGCTAAGAAATATAGGATGAGAAATGAAGAAAGAATTGTCATTAAAGAGGAAACTTCCACTTTTGATGATAAAATAGATAGTTTAGCAAAGAGTGTAGTAAGAATAAGGGATAAATTATAAAACATGGAAAGAAGAAATCAGTGGGAAAATAAAGAACCACCCCCAATAAGAAACGCCAACTTTAGGAAGAATCCTAACACTAGAAAGAATGCTATACTAGATCAACAAATTGGACCAGCCTTCCAGGAAAGCTATGCTGAGGGTTCACAAAACCATGAAGAAGAGGATGACACCTAGATAAACCTATTAGGGATTAAAAATGAAGAAGTTGTTTTTCTTACTCGGGAAGAACAAAAATTGTACATGCTGCAACCATTTCAACTAGAATCTGGAGAATCCTTTGACTTCAAACAAGGCTATGGATCTATTATATATGAGGTTCAAAAATAGTACAGCCTTAGGAGAAAAAAGAATACTGAAATTCCCACTAAGAAATCAATCCAAACCCACACTAAAAGTATAACAGAAGCTCTTGTGACCAAAGTTCTACAAATTCTCCCTAAGGGAACTCAGGAGACTTCTAGCCCAAAAATTGTATATATTACTTCATCTGAGACTCAAACTGAAATTGTTACTCAAATCATTCCAAATAAGAGAATTCAAAACAAAACTGTTGAAACACAAATTGAAGTGCCAGGTACTGAAAAGCAAGATAAAAAGACATAGACCACATTTTCTAAGGAAGATCTCATCTGATCAAGAAAAACTCAACTTCCATTCAGCATTGATCTCGAGATAGAAAAATTTAAAATATCAATTTCTTTGACTGAACTAGTGAAAGATGAATCATATAGAGCACAAATCATTAAAACATTAAATATAGGTGAAGGAGAGGATGTTGTAAACTTTAATGATGATCAACCTGAGTTATTGTTTGGTCCAAAAGTAAATGGCACACATCAGTAAGGGGGTATTCCTCCCTTCTACATTAGCTTGAACGTTCATGACAAAATCTTACATAATGCTATGCTAGACTCAGGGGCATCCCATAACTTAATGCCAAAAACAATCGTGGAGAGATTAAACTTAGATATCACCAGACCATATAAGGACCTCTTTTCCTTTGGTTCTAGCCAAGTTAAATGCCTTGGCCTAGTTAAAGATTTGTTTGTAACTCTGGTACAGTGCCCAACAAAGAGTATTGTCATGGACATAGTTGTTTCTAATATCCCACCCAAGTGTGGAATGTTATTGTCTCGCTCATGGGGAGCAAAAATATAGGGATCTCCATAGTTAGACATGTCATATGCCACCATATATGTGTCTGTTTAGCATAGAAAACTTTACAGAGAAACATTGATGAAATACATGGTGAGTAGTGCAAAAAAACCTCAGAATTTCCCTATATACTCCATGCATTCTGACATGGACTCTTTTATCTTGTGCAATTCAGACAATGAAAAAAATCGCTAGTACAAAATGGATAATTAATTACTAAAAAATGACTCCAATCTACATATAAATGACCATTTTTCAGTCTGTGACCAATAGTAGCTCATTTACAGTATCTTATAACGCGACCAACTTTTAGTCATCTTTAACTTACTCATTAATTGGTTGTCTCAATTTTATCGTCTAGTAGTATATTTAGTCATAAATTTGGTCATTAATTTAGTCATTAATTGCCACAATTAATGATCAAATATACAACAAAATATATTACTATATGATCATGCAATAAAACAAATTAATGACCAAAGAAATATGACCATAATGTTCGTCGTGTTATAAGATACTGTAAATTAGCTACTAATAGTCATATATATGAAAATTTTATTCATTGTTTGAAACCGATTAATGACCATAGAATTATGAATAAGTTTTGATCATGTTATAATATACTATAATTTTTCTACTAATAGTCATATATATGCAAAATTTAGTCTTCATTTGCAATCACAAGTTTATCATTTTTAGTAGTCATTTATCTTCTTTTGGTAGTTTCATATTCATTATATAAACGACTAATTTAGTAGTTCATATCCATTTCATTTACTTTCATTAAGAATCATTATAAATGACTAATTTACTCATATATTCATTTTATTTGTGTTCATTATTAATCAATATAAACTACTAATTTAGTAGTTGTAGATTGACTTTATGTGTTCATTATTAATCAACATAAATTAATTTGTATGATTTTGTGACTAAACTTAAAAAAAGTCATACAATGTGCATGTTTGTCTAATATTAAAACGCGAAGTTGCATGTTAATTACAATAATAAACAATATCAAATAAAACTATAAATAATTGCAACCACAAATTATATTATATGAAATTTTAAAGTATTACAATATGAATTTCCAACTTAATATTGGTTGGACTACAATTTACACATGAAATGATGTTTCATCACTTCAAAACATTATCATTGTGTTGCCAAGGCATTGCAGGTGAATTCACCAACTCTGAAGACTTGAACATTAGTCTCTATGTGTGTGTCTTATGTGGGATATTGACTCTAATGGTATCACTAGACCAATTCTCTTCTCTATCTCTTTTTGCATTTTTTACTCCATTGTTATTGCTCTCAGCCTCTTTCTTCAATTCCTGCTTCTTACCATCAATACTGAGTTCCTTTTCTGAAAACAAAAGAAAATACAATGCAGAGTGTAAGACATGAAATACAATGAACACTAGAATATAAACTAAAGTAGACTATAACAAGTTTATAAGACATATATCTCAACATCAACAATGTCAAAATCATTTTGCGCCAAACAAGTAAGAAACTTGAACAAGTTTTCTTCAGTTGGGCAATAGTAGCCACTATAATGTGGCGAGATTGCCTATATAAATAAAGAAAATAAAATGTCACCTTATAAAATAACACCTTAGTAACTTAGTATTCAACCTTCAGGGAAAGATTAAGCAAAATCATGCCAACTAGGTTACATGCTCAAAAGCTCAAGTTGTAGATAAGATATGAAAGCAAATAATCTGAGGTGTGATGTTTAATCCTTCTCATTTTATTCACAACACTTCATTTTCTAATGCATGAGCTTGGTAAAGTATATAAACAACATGTGCTCAAATAACAACATGAAAATAGACTTTTATCATCGCCATGAAAATATTTTAACAGAAAATAGCTATAAGGATTTCAATCAATATCATGTAATATTAATTTCAACTTCAAGCTTTGGTTATTTTTTAAATGGACACGATACGAAGTATTTTCAATTTCCTAGTTAGAAGACAACAAAATCAAAAGAAATGCTAAAAATATAATCAAACAATAAAGAAAAGATATCATGGAATAGACATTGCAATTATAAAAAAAAAATTTACCTACCCACCAATGTCTTGTCTGGCATTCCTAAAACATTTTCTTTCCCAAAATAACAATGAAGTGAAAGAATCACAACATTAAAAGCCATAGGAATCCCTACTAGAAACATTTCCAAATTCGATGGCTGAAGTGTCTAAAGAATCTCTAACAACAAATGAATCATATCCAAGACATGCTTTGCATTGTCTCTCCATCCTTTTTCCAATCATATTTCCTGTAACCTACCCACAACAGAGTCAAGTTACAATCACACGAAGGCATGGACATTTGTTTTATCTTTTATATCTTTAAAATTTGAATTTGATTTGTTTCAAGAACATATTAATTCATATTTAAAGTTTTCCTGACATATGAGAAGGTATCAATCAAGCATGACATCAGAAAAATCGACCTCAATGAGGTCCTCAAACTTGCGAGGGCATATTTGTTTTGTTCAAAAGGGATGGATCCATCTTTTTCAATTATATCAAGGTTCTCTACTATTTCCTCCTTGTTTTCCTGCATATTAATTTGATCATCCATAACCTGCAACACAAGAAAATGCCAGTCAGTTCATTATATTGTTGTTCTTGTCAATGAAAATGACATATAATTCTTTACAAATGCAATGAAGACAGGCTTAAAATGGAAAATCCAAATATAAGTGAAGTGTTTTTTGTTTCTTAGCTTATAAATTGGAACATTTCCTGGGTAATTGTCAGAGAATCGAACATCGGCTAGGAAGTGCCCTTGCCAAGTTAAAATGAAATATCTCAATGTAAGTGAAGTGCTTTTTGATTTTATCTTAAAAATTGGAACATTCCATGGGTAATTGTTAGAGAATCAAAACATGACTAGGAAGTGCCCTTACCAAGTGATAAAGTTTACTATGATAAAAAGGCAAGTTTCTAAGAGTGGCTAAGATAATTGGGTCCTGAAAGGGTTTTAACTTCACCAGGGTATGTCCTTGAAAGACTATCAAACTTATACTTGCATCTAATTTTCGAAGTAAAGAGAGGGAGACCTAAAATACAACTTGTTGCAAGCAAAAATATGAAAGAATGGGTTTAAAATATACCCTTATGTTGGATTTGACAGATCAAGATGACCTTTTGATAGTTTTGGGTGATGGATCATGGAAAAATTGATATCTAAGGATGGAATGCAAATGCAAACAATAGAATAAAACCTTGGAAGGCCTAATAATAGACACTAAACCAGGTAATCACAAACAAATCAATGATATCCAAAAGGTTTGTTACTAGGCCCTAAAGTAAGAAACAAACTAGGTTGTGATAAAAAATTGTTAGTAAGTAGTCATGCAAATGTGAAGAGTATCTATATATTTATTAGTGATTCATTCTTGGGTATCTGGATAGTTAGTGTCTTGAGAGGAACTCAAACAAGGAACCTTATAATTATAACAACTCTTTACTCCATTTTAAAAGGAGATGCTTGACTCTTTGACGCTAGTTAAGGTACAGGCTTGAGCAACAAAGATTCAAATCTATTATTTAAAGTGACAAGTATAGAGCAAAGATGAATAGATACTTGGATCCTCTTGTGTAAGAACCTTTGTTTGGTGGTTGGTGTTAATAGTGTTGTATAAATAGGTGCAGGGGTGGTTGGTGTTACTGACTATGTAGAAATAAGAACATGAGTTGCACTCTAGATCAAAAGCAAGTTTGTTAATCATTTTACATCAGTGACTTTTAACAATCTAAAAATATTAATTCAGATGGAAATAAACATGAGGAAAAACTAAATAAACCATGAATATTTAGTAGTTTACAATTACATAGCTGGTTGAATTTTCTCTCTGAACAAGTAAATATATTGAGAATGTTTATAACTTCGAAACATGAGTATCGAAAATATAAATACAATAGGTAAAGACAACCTTGAGGTATTAAATGGCAGAGGTAATGCATACAATTCTTGTAGAAAATTTTGTTGTAAGAATCGGTCTCTTGATGAAGTAATTAGAAATATTATGTTCTATTCTTCTAATAATAATCCTGATAACCTCACCCTTCCTTTATAATTTCCTGACTTGCTCTATTCCCAAATCTGACATTTGTTGAAGAAAGTGTAACTAGGTTCGGTATTTACAAATGTAATTTTGATCTTTGCACTTGTCAAGAAAAAGAAATATTATTTGTGAATTATAAGAATGAGTTTCTTGCTCATTTCATAGGTCTAAGAAAGTCAAAGAGTCAAAGAGCTCTTCTTGAGCATATTTGTAATGTATATAAGTCTACCTACTGACTAGATTAGCCCTCCAAGACCAACACAATCCTCATGAAGAAGACAACAAGCAAAATGATAAGGAGTATAGTCATGTCGGCTTCAAATATATATATATATATATATATATATATATATATATATATATATATATATATATATATATATATATATATATATATATATATATATATATATATAACTATCATGTTGGTTCAATAAATAGACACAATGTTTCACACTGTGTGTCATTTCATTTATGGATACGTGACCACTATAAATACCCCACTGGGATCACCACAGAAAACACAAAGCTTGGATTTGTCTCTGCAACTTCGGATGGGTACAGGAGGTGGAGGAAGACAATTTCGGATAACAATTTCAGAGGTTTGTCCACAAGTTCAACAAACTCGGTTGGGTACAATAAACACCTCTACAATTCTTGTCAACAATTACAATGAGAAAGATGATAGACTTCTTCTCCTTGGTGGTGCACATCTCAGTAAAGGAAACAGAGTTATTGTTTTCGGTGTTGAAAAAGATCTCAGGTATCCTATAGTAGCACAAATAGTCTCGACATAGTTGAAGGTAAAGATCTTGATGCAAGGAACTCTAAGTAATGAATTCTTAGAATTGCTTTCTAAACATAGTCACAATCTCAACGAACATAGTCACAATATCAACATGATTGTGACTTCACAGTTATACATTTTTTCATTCTAGACATAGTCAAGATATCAGTGAAGTAGTAGTCATGGTCTTGTTCTTTAATGACGACAAGGTCATGATCAAGATCTCAGTGCAGTTCACATTCAAGTAGAAAGACCTTGTTGACATGGTGATGAAGCAAGAAATGGTGCAACTAGAAGGACCTCTGTGGTACTATGATGATGACCTAGATGATACAGTAATGATGATGATGATGTCAATAATAAGAAGAGGATTGGTGTCTTGGGCATGGGGTGGCCTAGTAAGTCAAGGGTCATGGTCTTGGAATTCACCAAGTATAATATTTATAAGAAGAATTTTGTGTGGGTTTTCCTCTCGAAGAGGGATAGGTTTTGGCCCTGGCAGAAAGGCAACATCTGGTGTCGTTGTCTCTTTTATTTTGGTGACTATTTGATGAAGTAAGAAATATACACACTAATGATATCAAGATAAGATTGTGCTAATAAGAAAAAATTTAAAATACCTCACAAATAGTTATCATGCTAAGAAGAATCACATTAACTACATTTTCCCTAGATTCTTCAATAACATTAACTACCAAGAGGATCCCTAGGTACTGCAAAATATGTAAAATATTTTATAAGAGTGGTTGAGTCAGTAGGGAAAAGCATTAGGAACAATAAACTACAATTATGAATTGGTCTCACTCATTGTGATTATAGATGCTTTGCAAATGATATCCAAACACTCAAAGGCATTGTTGACCAACTCTAGATGAGGTTGTAATAGAGAAGGGACTCATTTTGAAAGTGAATACTGGTCACTTCAAGGCTATCCCGGATGAGAATGCAATGAACCCTATCTTGAGCTTTGATGGCATCCAGGAGAAAGTCCAAAGTGTGGATTGCAATCATGTGTAAATAGGGAGCTAAGTCACAACCTTGTCTGGTTAACTTATGTAATACAATTATGTTCTATGGTTTCCGAGTTACAGAAGAAATGTTTGATGCATTAATGAAAGGAGATTTGACCATGTAAACAAACTTGGTGCCAAACATTAAAACATGTTAGCATATGTAGGATAAATTTCCAATCTACCCTTTTATAGGGTTTATCATAATAAATATTCAACAGCAACATTTCCTTGCCAGTTTCTCTAGACAACTCCAATATAGATTCCCTCACTGTGATGATAGTAACCAAATTGAATCTTTCATGAATGAAGTTGGTCTGCTCAAACCAGAAAATACATGTAGCTACCTTTTAGGCCCTCAAAAGACAAGGGTCTTTGCTAGAACCTTGTAAGATACATTCAACGTAATGATAAGCCTCTTGTTGGTAGTGGCATCCTTTACTAAATTCCTGGGGATCAACTTGATCAAGGCCTAATTCTAAAGGTCACCCATCTAGCCATAATGGAAGATATCCCTACCATCATTAGTAGGTCATCCCCAACAACATCCCACATCATTTTGGAAAATTCAAAAGGAAAACAATTGAGCACAGGAGATTTCTTGTCCATCTTACAGAGAACTTTAAATAGTTCTTAGAATAATCATCGCTAAGCATGTATCTTTTTGTAGACCAAACCTTGGTTGGAGAAACCTTTCGACAAACCTCCTTTGTAGCCTTGACATGATTAGTGCAATCATACACAGAAAAAAATTGTGGAAGTGAAAAAAAACATGGACCTCAGACTAGAACATAAGTGAGAACATGTTGAAGTTAAGAGTAATCCTTGCAATTGTCTCTTGTAGGAGCAGGTTTCCAGGCTTGAGCATTCAGTTAGGTGTCTTGGGAGTATAAAGTTAGGGATGCTATTGATAGATTTCAAAAAAGTATTGACCATATTTATTGAGTTGCTCATGCTCCCATTCTATCAGCCCTGCATGTACTATGATGTCAAAATATTTCTCTTGATAACAAAAATATATTCCTCCTTTCTGTTGATTTAGAGTTGGTTCTAGAAAGCAGTAGTGGAGGATAGTCAAAGATACAATATTAGAGACAAAAATGTGACAATCATTTCCATTGAAGAACAATTTTTTGAATATAACCCATGCTTCTGAAGTCTGCTTTTCCATATGGGATAGGTCCATCACTTTTCTTAAAAGTCGAGCAATCTCTTGACCCTATATTTTGCTAGAATATGCTCAGAGATGATACAAGTTTCTATTGCAATATTTGTTATCATCTATGTGTGCTCTATCCTTGGCTCTTTCATCTTTGTCAAATTCTAGAAAACTACAAATGTTACATATTTTTTAATAAATTTAATGGAAAGTTTCATTTGGAATGATGAGTTGAGATTATCATTTATCTGTGGATGCAAAAGAGAAACAAAAAAGGGCATCAACAATAGCTCCGGAAAATTTTTGATATAGATAATCATGTTACAGTGCCAGAGCTCAGTGTTTCCTATACCCAGGGTTTTGATTTTGTTGAGAAGTATACAAACCCGTTGGCAACCCCACCTCTGGACCTTTCTTTGCCTTTATGGAAAATCCATGTTTTGAATTACAAATCAGCAGAAGATGAGGCCAATGTCATTCTTAAAATACATTACTGCATAGGAGACTGCATATCTATCATGTACCTAATATTTGATTTTACCAAAAAAAAATGTCAGCTTGAATCCATGCCCTCTATACCACATATTAACCGATATAGTGGAAGCAACCTGCCCATATGGAATGTAACAAGAATTCTACAGGCATTATGGGGTGTGATGTTTGTGGTTTGGTGTACATTTTTGGATATTTTCCAATTTATGGCTATGTTCCTGTGGATAAAAGACAACAAAATGCTCAGAGGTCCTCCAAGAGTAACTCATCATCTAAAGACCCTTGCTCATGTCAAGATTGATCTCGAAGACACTGCCATCGTGAGAAAGGCTATTGATGGGGTTTTTATATGTGTTTCCATACTCAGCTATTGCATTTCTTTTGGCCTTGCATTTTGAAATCTTTTGCGTAATAATAACATCTAATCTGATAATCAACATTTCATTACTGTGTAGAAAATTAATGATGGTTGTTATTGGGATGCTTAGTGTAGTATTTGCACGGTATTTTGACCATTTATATGGTAATTTGTCATTAATTTGGGGTTATTATTCACATGTCATTTTAATTTATCTGTAAACTGTGTTACCAAAAATGGGAAAATGAATGAGAAATGGGACTAGAGGGTTTCATGGGATAAAGATGTGTCAACCCTGTTATGTATATAAAATGTTTAACAATATAAATAATAGTGTCAAGATAGGAAAGGAAACTAGAACAGAATGAAAAACAAGGTCTCCTGATCAAGTTTCTTATACTATGATATGTTCATAAGTTTATACATTAATGTACCACTACCAAGTGTTACATGCCCTTTTCATGTTGGGCATCCTTACTATAAGTGATCAAGGGTTACATTACATTTTTATACTTGTTGCCCTCCCTATATGGCTTAGCTAGCTACACACGCTTTTCATCCTGGGTACCCTTATGAAATGATGGGCTAGGAACATGCCCTTTTCATGATGGACACCCTCATTGAACAATTAAGCTGCAACATGCCCATGTGAAGCTAGACACTTTGAACACACTGCTAAGCTACATGCCCTTTTCATATTAGGTAGCCTTGCCAAGTTCCTTACCACTGAGCCATGTTCCTCTTTCATGTCATGCATCCTTACCATATGATCACGCCCTTTTAATTCTGATCACCCTTAATCTACCACTACTAGGTCAGTTATATGTCATCCTTAATGCCAACCACCATTATAACAAAATCTAATTCTATGCCAATTTCACACTGAACACCCCTATGGTACCATGACCATTGAGATCCATGCTCGTTCATTGCTAAGTACCTTTCTACATGCCCTCTTTATACAGGGAACCCTTACTATACCACTGAATATAGCATGACAGATCAAAGTTTTATTAACATCCATGACACTGCTTGGTTTATGGGACAAAAGGTTATTTCCTTTTGAGGCCAAACCTTTACAGAAGTATGAAAAGTTAAATGTAGGCATGTTATATTAAGGAAGCAGATAAATTAAATATAGCCCCTTTTTCAGTCTTTTTGAATAAAAACATTTGACAACTTATCTGGGCAACCCCCTTGGGATACATTAGCAACTTTGTTTGGGTGCTCCTATACCAATTTGTTCCTGACATGTGACACCCTTGATGCCCTTCCTGCAATATCATCCATTTTGTTGTCATGAGATACCTTTTTCCCATTGATTATTTCCAATATGAAGTGTTTTTTAATGTGGTTATATGCCTTCAATTGGAAAAAAAAATGTCATTTGATCTCTACTTCCCTCACCAGAGGAAACAAGTCATGAATTTTCATAGTAAGAAGTTGAAGAACGAAAAAGTCACAAACCATGACAAGTATTGTTCTCGCATTCCTCTTTGGGTTCCCTCTATCTACTTGTCTCAGACCATAACTGTAACTTGTGAGCTTTTCCTCAATTGAGATAATGCATGTTTTCCTCTCCATGGTATATTTAGTTTAGATATATTTGTAGCTCAATCTCATATATTGCAAGTTTGAACTAGTTGATATGCTATTGTTACCTTTTCTACAGTTTAATTGTCCTATGGCAGTGTTTTATGTAGTTTTTCATCTCCTTTTTGTGAGTTGAGCATTCTCTCTTTTATGAACCAGATTTTGATCCATTTTTTTCATTGTATCTCCCATTTTTTTTCATTCTATGAAGAAATTCCTTGATGATATTACATGGGAGATGCTTGCTATGCATATTATCCACTCTTTGTATGTAACGAATCAACAGCTTTATTGATTCCAGTGCAAGAGGGTATGAATTTAACAATGTTGGTTTATCTATATCGTCTTCCCAGGAAGAAAGCTTCTAGTGCTATGAGGTGCTCTCTTAAGCTTTAGAGTGTTCTTGCTGCTATGATGGTCTCATCTACACACAATAAGATTTTAATATTATTGTGATGTTCAGCCCTTCCCTGCTTTCTCGTTGATCCATATCTCTAGCTGGTTGATGTATAGTTAGAACAATGTTGGGAAGAATAGGTACCCTTGCTTCACTCCTATAACACCGCTAAAATAATGAAACACACTCTGCTTGGTTTACATTTTGGCCTCATCCTTATCATGCAAATCGTGAACTGCCGCTTTCCCTATCGGCTAGGAAGCCTATCTTGGAATGTTGATCCTATATCTCTAGGGACCATGTTAAAAGATTTTCTAAAGTCTACTAAGTAACACCACAAGTCATCATTTGTTGTCACTGAACTTAACTGGAATTGTAGGTTTTGAGAATATTATGGAATCTAATGGAAAGGAATGAAGTCAATTCTTTGACCTTGCTCCTGTTTAGTAGATTCTGGAACATTTCCATAATCTACAATCAAGATAAGGATGGCCCTCACCTTCAATGTCATCTCTATCATGTACCATCATTGCTAAGCTATACATCTGTTTCATGCCGAGCACCCTTGTTGGTTCAGTGTCAAGGCTAGGACTAGAAAATACAGATCAGTAAATTAAAGAAAATTGGTTAAGCACTCTGCATATTTTGTTTTATTAATAGTCCTAAATTGCATTACTTTAGATTCCAGAGCAGATGATGTTATGGAAATATCTGTTTTGATGTTTAGGAAATATATCTAACATCAAAACACTTGACTTTTTGTAAAATCGACAGCCAAGGATAGATCATCCTACCAGAAAGCATCAAACCTTCGAATCCAAGCACTCATTCCAGTGAATATGAGACCGTCACTAGGACTCCATGTGAGAGCACACTACATCATGAATACTCTGTTCAAATTCTTTTGCTTCTATCATTCACTTCATTCATGTTTCTGATTTTCTTTTAGCAGAAGCTTGAATACATGATGGAGAATCCCCAAGAAGCAAGATGGGGGAATGAATTTTCCTTTTGGATGCTCCCTATTCGATTATAGAAGCACCAACAGGAGGATGTCTTCCTCGAGTATTTCCTTGTGGTGAGAGCTGAATTAAAGAGGAAGAAAGCATCTTACTAGCCTTGATTCAACTTGTTTCTCAAAGGCTTATTTCCCCGCATTTTTGGAGTTGATGTATTCACTAACCATTACATTAAACATTATCCAATGCATTTTGTTCATTGATTTATGGATCAATTTGATAAAATAATAAAATATTATCAATCCATTGATGATAGACTATAATGAAGGCACTATATAGAGTATTCTAGAACACGAATCTTTTATTTTCAAACATAATCGGCCCAGTGGGACCAGTTCAATTCCTTGACAACTCGGTAACTCATATCATCACCACCATCACTGGAATGCCTTAGGTGGATCTTTAAATCTAAGTTCCATACGTAATTTTCAAGGTTTCAGGACAGATGATAATTATGCATCATGTATCTTTTTTTGAATTTTTGATAATTATACCTGGTGTCTCTTTTTTGAAAATTTCCTTTCTGGTTTTAGGGCCTAATAGTACATTTCTAAAATTATGTTGGGAAAGAAAATCTTATATCAAAGGCTATAGAGGATATTAGCACTTTGTTCCCCATGGAAAGAATCTCATTTCCCACAGATATGGTGATTATATTTATACCTGCAACAAAAGGAGCCACATTCTTCTACACCCAATCCTGTGTTGCAGACAATTTTTTAAGGCCACATGAGACCCCACAAAGTTGACGCTCCAATAAGTAGTGATACATTGACAATATTTGGGCAGATCATACCTATTCCCACGTATGTCGTACTCAAATAGAAGTAAAAAAATGCACTAGGTAACATATACCACATATTTCATAAAGCCAAATTCGGAAAACATTTTGATCAATTTTGTAATAAAAAAATTCACCTCTGTTTCCAAGCTTTTAGGCCAAAGGCAAGGAAATTTACGAAGCTGAAATTATCACCACCAGTGAAGAACCACTGGAAAAGAATTAGCAGAGGAAACTGAATGTTAAGTATTTAGCAAAGAATTTGATTTGTTTCCTGCATATGGATCAACAATGGCATTAGATGATTAATCCCTTGACTTAAATACTTTTATTAGACAAAGGGATTGAACTCGATTTCAATATCATAAACACATGCTACTTCTAACTACTCTGCCTACATTCATGTTAAACTCAAATTTTATTAATCACAATGAACAATTAGAAAAAATAATAATCTATCTTAACTCCAATTATCTGAATCTATTAAGCACTAAGAGGGATTTTAAAAAATCAGGACCAAAACCTCTCTATATGAATCTATACCATATCCCCCATTAGAGAAGCAATGATAGAACTTATATAAACCTTAACTTATTAATTTGTCTCTCTGGGGTGTGTGGAAACCATTTATGAGCGGAGTTGTTGCAGTACCACTTGGATAAGTTATCTTGTTGTTAATAATCAGTACTTGAAACTAGTACAGTCCCCTAAATTCAAACAATCTGGCAATGCCATTCATAACTAGCATTAATATGTTGTGAAAACTAAGTTCATGGCTAGTAATCATCATCTTTCTTAGAGGTACCAAAAGTAAAATACCACCGAAAGTGACCAGGAAAAGGAACCACCAAATAATTATCCAATAATGGTGCTACATGATCCACTTACTCCTGTGGATTAATGCTCCCATACAATGGATATTGTGTTGAAAAATACTCAAATTTATAATAGTGGAGATTATGTATGAATTTATGAAATTGGAAGCAATAAACAAAGTCATCCAACACAAAAATTCATCCTTCTTCATTCTCATGTTGAGAGTTGCAACAACTCATACCCTGATTGGAATGACACTAAATTTCAAATATATAAGAAAAATGCAAGCTAGAAAACGCCCTATGAATACAAAGGGAAAACCTACCTACCTACCCTAACTAAGATAAATGTTGATCAAATAGGAAACATGAGATCACCAAAGGAGTTGAGCGAACAATTGTTTAATGTATGGGACTGAATCATGCATTTGATTGCTAGGGAAACATTCACGTGGAGGGATAAAGTGTAGAATGAATAAGCAATCCATACATGCCACTTATAAGAACTACCCCAAAAGGTCCAAAAATAATTAAGGCCT
This sequence comes from Pinus tabuliformis, assembly GCA_031772625.1. NCBI lineage: Eukaryota > Viridiplantae > Streptophyta > Pinopsida > Pinales > Pinaceae > Pinus > Pinus tabuliformis. The sequence goes on from CM062813.1 coordinate 409,994,895, forward strand.
TAACTTAAATGACTCAAAAAATGACCAAACATGATTAATGAAAACACGAGAGTCGTGTGGATGAAGAACATAGATAAAAAGTGAAGATACCTTTCCCTGCGATGCCTTTCTCATTCTTGTATGCAAACATGTTTTCATTTCCCTTTATTCCTGTAAGTAAATGAATCATAGGTATGTTGTTGTCCCAGAATAGGAGAAGCCTCCTCAAGTATCTCATTCATGGAGTGGATGTTTCCTTCACCCGGAACCTCATGGAAACCAATCACTGAATCTGATGTTGGTATGGGATTGTGAAGATAACAACCTCTTCATTCCTTTTGAATATTGGCACCAAGTATCAAAAATGAATTAGACTGTAATTTTAGTTTCACCCTTTTACATTACTTTGTATTAGTGTCATAAAAAAAATATCAAGATGAAAATTAGAACTGTCATTTTCCAAAGTTGGCGAAATGTCAATGAGAATCTTAGTCACAAGTTACAACTTCTAGGAGATTCCCAAAACAATTTTGAGTCAACTGTTGCATCATGAACAACATGATTTGCTCATAATTCAACACTATTTTCCAGCATTTGAGAAGTAATCTTGACCATAATCTTTAGCACAATAGAGATTTCAAATCTTATTAACAACCATACCCTTAGCATAAAAATCATACACAGGTTGGCTAACTGTGTTTGATAATGGCCACTCTTTCTCTTCTTCTTATTTACATCCTAGGGTTGATTCTTGGCTATCATTCTTTTAGTTTTGATCATCATCCACATTAAAAACATGATCATATATAATCATATAAACAATGAGGGTTGATTCTGAAGGCATATTGGGTCAATGAAATGTGAGGTTTCTTCATCTCCTAATATTCATCGGCTTCATTTAGTTATGCTTGAGATGAGTCCTCAATCATGTCACAGGAAGGGATGCCACCTGCTGGCTTAATGACAACTCTAAAGGAATCTAAAAATGAAAATTGTAAATATATACCCCCCCTTTGCACTAAAATAAGGCATTTTATTCTTCCAATCCGCCTTTGGCGTGAGTAGAGCTCTCTTTTCATTCTCCTTCTTAGTAGAATTTAGTCAACCATCAAAGACCCCGTGAATATGGCCCTCATTGACACATTTAACACGTTCCTCTATTGACTGCTCCGTCTTAAGTAAATGGCATGCAAGAGTAAGGTTATTGAAATTAACATTAGACTTATATGGTATATGTCATGTTGTAGGAGGTCTTACAGCTTGGTCTTTGTGCCCAATCACGTCTTCATCATAATGCTTATTTTGGTAAAAGGATTCTAGAATATTAATATTTGAGGGTGGGAAGTCTTGACTCTTGGGCATATTCATCCTCATTCTCAGCAAGGCTACTAGTTTCATGGTCCTAAAGTACTCATCGGGCATGTAACTATTTGGATCTGCAAAAGTATCTTCTAAAGCAACACCACCTTTATGCCATCATGTTTGGGAAAATTTTTATTTTGTTTAAAATTCTTGATTGTATTTCATGAGAAAAAGTTGTTGACCCTTCATTTCATTCATTATTTTCCCCAAGTCAATTTTATAAACTTATGAAGGAGAAGAAGATGCTACAACTTCATATAATTCAAGAACACCACCATTCTCACAAAAATAATATGGTTGTGGAGTAAGCTGATATTGTTCAGATCCTTGAATCTCCTCCTCAGAAAGAGAATTTTTCCCTCTAGTTCATGCATCAGTTGTATTATCTCAAACTCATGCATCTCATTCTTTAGAAAATGAAATTGAGTTGTTGTCTCCTCACATCAAAGCCCCCGTGCGCTCTTCCTGGTTAGGAAGGGACGACAACTCGGAAGCCACTTTTTATGGGTCCTAATTCCAGTAATTTTGGAGTTACCATATGAGAACTCCTTGCCTTAATTCTACTTTTTTTTTTACCACAAGTAGTAGGACATCGCGTTCAACAGGACAAAGGTTTATTCCTTGGTGGAGTTGACAGATAATATTTAGCTATGTTTCCCAAAATATATTAAGATTATACACATAACATGAAATAAGAATGGCATGAGAATGCTCTCCTTTCCCTCAAGACTGTTCCATAAACATTTTTATCTTCCCAAGGAGAAAAACTCTCCCTGGCAACAATTCCAATTTACATGTTTCCCATCTATCAATTCTCTACAATGCTTTCTCAGGCGATTGTTAAGAAAACTCTAGCTCAAGAATTAAGATGATTTTTGTAGTAAAGAGGGAAATCCAATTCCAAATATTTCACTTGGTTAACTGGTCTATTGTCTAGGAACCCAAATCTCATGGTGGGCTTGGAATCAAGGATTCTAGCAATGGGTGCTAAACTCCTATGAAGGCTAGTGTCAGGGAAGTATGAATGGTGGAAAAAGGTTTTTCAGTTGCACAAAAATATTTCATATGGGAAAGAAAGTAGTCTCTAGATGATATTCTCCAAGTGAGATGATGGTCATCCATTCCAATAATAATGGATCAATTTACCTATATTTTAGGAAATGGTAAAAATATCAATATTTGGAAGAATAGCATCATGGGTCACCAATTTCTTGACTCTCAGGATCTCACTCCTTCAAAGATATGATTGGACAACAAGGAGAAAATTCCATCTTTGACATATCTTCATGGGACAAAGCTTTAGATTATTGAGAGGATGGGACATTGGGGCTCCACCTTCATACTTGTTCCATTTGGTGGCCTCAATGCAATAGAAATTGCACGGTTGTGCCCTAAAGAACCTCTAGGAATCTGACTATAGAGGGTGGGTTTTAACTGAGTATTCAGTTAAGAAAAGATATTCCCAACAACTTTCTCACTCTTCACTTCCCCAGAAAGCCCCGATCTAGATAAAAATATTTCATTCAGATGCCTTGTGAAATTAGAGATTTTAATAGTGCACAATGACATGCTATTATCTACCCTTTAAATAATAGCTTGCCAATTTTCAGAAACTCCTGAATGAATTCTTACTTTTCAAAATACAAAGAGATTCTTCAAATTGTATGAGAAAGGAAAGAAACAATGCAATTTAAGAAAGTATGCATGAATAAAGATAGTATAAGGACACCTACAACTCACATGATATTTCTAGAGGTGGTATGTGAAGAAGCAACAAGATATTTTGATTTTACTTGCAATGTCAAAAGATGTGGTTTCATGTTAAACAGACAAATATGTTACATAATATTTACAACTTACAAGACATCATATGAAGTCCAAGATTCTCTACATATTTGGTCAGACTCCTTTGCTTTACACTTTTTCTCATAATGTTGAGGATCTCTGATAAAATAGTAGCCCAGAGAACGGTTGGCTAGCTTTTATCATATTATGATAAATTCACTTTACCCACGATTAATGGTTTGGATTGATATTGCATGTCTCCTCCATGATTAAATCACCTCATAAAATTAATATGTATTTTATCTTAGATGTACCTATGTGTCCTATAAAAGTATGAAGACATTTTGAACCTCTCCAGAGCTTCATAATGGTATCAGTTGAGCCTGTAGAAAATTCTCTAGAAGGTAACTTCAAGATTGCTTGAATGGGTGCTTGATGAGCTAGCTAGGATTCAATAACCTAGGAGGCAAGTTTGAGTTTAGAGCTCTGAATTTGAATTTCCTCAAACCCAAGGCAAGCTTATAGGGTAGATAAATTAGAGATTTTAAGGGTATTGATAGGTAAAGTAGAGGAGATAAATTAGACATTTGAAGGACTGTGAGGGCACAATGACGTGATTTGAATTGGCACTAAATATCAATAAGCAGCAAAGTTTTTCCATAATGGAATACATAAATCATCATGACATTCACTCATCAAACACCAACAAGTTTGCAAATACAAGCTATGCCACCAAACAAAGTATACAATTGTTCTCTACCATTCATCTCTGTAGTCAGAACAAAATATTTTCTACTACACTGACTTATCTTAGATATGGAGGGATCCACATGAGTTACAATGTTTAAAGAGTACATGTCAAGCACCTTGTCTTACTATATTATGGCCATACTTGTAGCTCATTAATCATTTTCATGAATAGTTATGCACAAGTATGTGGCCTAAACCTTATCACCATAACTGAAGTACTGTTAAAACCTAGTAGCTAGCTTGATCAACACAAGTTCTGGACATAAATAATGATGGCTGAGCTATGCAAGTGGACTTAGATTTTTGATCTCTAAACAAAGTGTGATATACACTTCAATGTATTTCAATCAATCACAATGTACATATGATCTCCAATCCTTAAAACTAGTCCAAGTTTCAATAATAGCACAAATTCAAATGTATCATCATACATTAGATTTATTGATAAATATTGCTAGACAACAACTCTGTCTTATATCTTGGAAAGTTTTGTTAGTGAAGATATGGATCTTCAAGATGACCCAATGAAACCTTCACTGTCAAGGATTAGATTTTAATGCTTCAATTTGAGCCCTCATGAGAGAATTTTATTTTTTCTTCAAGTTTAATACAACAAGTATATTCTCTGTCAAGGATTACAACCTCTTGCCACATCTGGACTTTGTAGCATGGTTCACAAAGATACCATAGGACTGATCTGTATATATGCACCTTGAATCTCTAAAAATACTATTTATGTCCTCTATTGCAAGAAAAATCTCTGAACAAAACCAATAATCATAGAAATGATGCAAGAGAAAGGTCTGCAAAATTGTTTTATGGAGTTGCTACTTAATATATCAATACCATTCAAATACTAACCCTAGGAGCTCTGCAATGTACCACTGTATGAATCTTAAGAGTGTTGAATATGTAATCAAGGGAGGGAAATTATATGCTATAATTAAGTCCATCCTTCTACACAAATATAGGCTTCAAATCATCTAGAGAAGGATGAAAACATACCATACTTAAGGCTACAACAATTTGACTTGAAATTGCATGACAATTACAGTGAGAAACCTAAAATTCCATAGGAGTGACTTCAGAGGAACTTATCTTCCCAAAAACATAAATTAGCCCTTTGTCAAAAATACCTTAGAATAATTACTAAGTCTACACACATAAACTATGTTAGGTGCTTAAATTGGTCTCCATGTGTGCCCAAATTTGAGCCTTAAGAGGGCCAGAAATCTTTCCTGGAAGAAGATTCCACCAATTCAAAACAAAATACTACCATAAAAACTCCATATCAGCCTAATGAGATTCGCATAGATGCTATAGAAGGGCAGTGTATATAACTCATAGACAACTTGAAAACTTGTGTTCAAACATTTCATTTCAACCACTTTGTAAGGCCAGACTTAAGCCTTAGGATCTGCATTGGAATAACCTCCATAAACCATGTCAAAGATAAATGTCAGACCTTAGATAAGGGAAAGTGACCTCAGGCAATGCTCCAGTGAAGCCATAAGCTAAAATAGAAAGATTAAATACCAGGAAGTGTTTCAGAACTTTGAACTTCTCCCACGAATTTGCTTGAATACCAAAAGGACATAGATAATTAGAGATGTCTCAGCACATTAGATTTTATTGCACCATTAGCACGTCCATGCATATATTAATATCCAATTTTCAGAAAAATGGTAGGGTGAAAGGAAGTAATTTGGAACATATATTTTAATGAGACAAAAAGGCACAATATCCTTTTGAGAGACCTTCCCTTTGGATATATCTAAATTTGTAAATCAACTTCATCCCATGAATGAGAAAACAATAAATATATGGAGGGACTCCATTATGGGAAATATTCCCTTAGCCCAAAGGCCTTTGCAGAGAATAATGGTGTTGAGATTCTTGTTGATATCTCCGTTTGAAGTGAATATGATAAAATAGTTTGGAAATGATGGAAGTGGCCTTCAAATATTCCTCTTCCTTTGATAAAGCACTGGAAGGAAATGACCCTAGCACTAAAACATTTAGCTCCAATTGCTTTCAGAAAAGAGAAGTACCCCTCACAGGGAAACACAAGGACAATACACTGTAAAGCAAGTTTACCTTACTATTTTGAAACAATCTAATTATGGATTCTATGTGTTTCCATCATGTGGAACAAGTTCTTGCTCAAAACATAGATTTATTATGCCTCATAGTGCATATGAAGTTGCTAATTGCTGTGAACTAATTCAAAAACTGTATACTTTGTCCGCCCCAGTGGGTTTGTTGCAAAGATTGTGGAATATCGATGACCATCATTTCCATGACTACCCTTTAATGACCTCATTATGGAACATTATTATCTCTGAGCTAAATATCCCTCTATCTTCTGGACCATCCAATTGGGATCAAGTTTTTTTTTTGTCTAGTATAAGAACTACACTAGAGTCATGACAGGAAGTACCATAAACAAATCACTCTTACCCATCATCCCTAGGTTCACTTTGTGGAAATCCTAGCTGGGAAAGTTAAATCCCATTTAGTTGAGAACTTAAAAAGTTCCATGTGTTGACATAATCAGAGAATTGATTATGACATATTACCAAAGAATAAAGGACATAGAGAGGCTCAATCCCAAAGTGAAATAGTGGATCAATGACTGGAAACCTGCAGAATGGACAGTGGAAGATGTGAAGCAAGAAATAGTCAAAAAAACCTCCATTTCATCTTAACCTCTTTGGGAAAAGCATAAGAGACAAAACTCCAATCTTACATTGAGGAATGTACACAACTACAATCTTACATTGAGGAATGGACACTACTAAAAGCATAAGTTCCATTAATCAAGGTTTGTACCTCAAATTGGAAATTCTCCAAATGAAGAAAAAGAAAATGGATGGAATTATTTACCTTCCATACTATAATTTTCAAACCAAAACTTTTAAATGGTTCAAATTCAAATCAAAAACTTTTTCAAGGCCTATAGGATATAAGGGTATGTTTTTTCTAGGGATCAATCAATGTATAGTCTTCCCCTGCACCCTCTTGTAACATAGAACCATCATAAAGTAATGTATAGAAGTTAGTTTCTAATTAGGTTAGAAGATCTAGCATGATCTATATCCATTATCGTGGAATTGTGCAGATTTAGTGGACCATCATTTACCTTATGAAACTAACTCCATCAAAGGTTTGAGCTTTGACTTCCTATAGATTATAATGTTTGCCTTTCTATATTGAACACAATTGTTTCAATCTCATGTCATGCTCTACATTCCAAGCCTCCTTTCCAATTCTTTTGACTATGGAATCCCTGTTTTCAAACCAATAACCCACTATGTGGCCTTTGTTGGGCAGTCCTGTTGCCCTGAAAATGTCTTGTTGCATCACTAATATCTTGTGACCAAACACTGTAGAACATCCATATTTGAAATACTGGTGGCAATGCTGCTGCCTGTAACAGAGTCTCTCCATATTTCTCCACGCTGGCTCCAATAAGCTCACAACTCCAATATGCTGGTTGAAAGAGATGCTCCTTCACATCAATATGTTGCTTGAAAGAGCCGCTCCCTTGCATCAACACGCTAGTTAAAAAACAAAATATGCTCCCTCACATCAATACATTGGTTGAAAGACCTAGTCCCTTACATCAATACACTGGTTGAAAGAGATGCTCTAGTACACGAGGTGCATTAACCATAGCTAGAGCCCTTGCACAGTAGTCTTGGAGGTTGAAGTTACATTCATCGAGGCAACATCTGTATCTTAAGCCACGGCCACTGAATTATATGCAAGTAGAGAATTGGTAATTGGTAGGGAGAATGTTAAGGAATAGTTGGCTGTCATGTAAAGAAAAAAAAACTGCAATCTCATTTAGATCTCATTTTCCTCCATACTGCTCCAGTGTCTAGTGAATGCCCAATATCACAATTTTTTTTAATATCGCATTGAATCTCCACCACATAACGCCTCCCTCATTCATATATATATATATATATATATATATATATAGATATATATACCTCTGTTATATATATTAGTTTTCTTTTTAAACGAGAAGTGCAATTTCTTATAGAGTATTGGAAGCAGAAGTATATTTTTTTATAGTACAAAGTTTTTAAAATGCATTCATTGATATCTATTGTGGGAGTGGTCCTCACTGGCAAGGAGAACTATCCAGAATGGTCATGCAAAATCAAACACACTCTCATTTTCAATGAGCTGTGTAAAGGTGTATGTGTTGGAAACAGAGACAAAGAGCTAGAACAACCTACCTTAGACAAGGAATTCACCATTTGGGAAAATAAGAATAGAAAAGCTTATGCATTGATAAAAACATCAATAAATGAAGAGGTGAGTCGCCATATTTCACCATTTTCAAACACTTTCAAAGCCTTACAGAAACTAAAGGAACTCTATGACTCACACTCTACACTTGAAATTGTTCAACTCATGATTAAACTGTTCACCCTTGAATTGCAAAATGATGATCCTCTTTCTCTTGCATCATAAGTAAAATCTATTATGCATGATATGAAAGTCACTAATGTTGAACTGGATGTTCCTCTGATAGCTTTTCTCAAGGCACTTTATCCCACTTACTCAAATTATCTTGAGCCATTGCAAGAAAATGGAAACCTCAAGGATATTACCTTTGACTCCCTTGTGAAAAAATTTAATCAAAGAGAGAAAGGTTTTGGGAAGAAGATAGCTCCTTAGTCTTCTAAAGAGGCTGCGTGCCTTGCACATAGAGAAAATAATCTTGCTCAAGATACTTCCTGAGGAAGAGGTGGTCGAAGAGGAAGAGGAAGAAATTTCAGAGTCAAGGGTTGCAAACACTCTCAAGGAGAAAATTCAGATTTGCACAACATACACTGCAAAAGAGATGGAGCACATGATGCATCCACATGCAAGTTGCCTTGGGATAGAATTGAGCAGGAAAGAAACCAACCCAAAGGTAAAACTAATGACAAAGAGAAATTTAAAGCACTTGAATCCGCTCACTATGTTGTGGCACACTGTAATATTGGATGAAATGAAGACTTATTTAATGCTTCACTTGCTTCTTCGAAAAATGATTGGTTTCTTGATTCAGGAGAAGCTTGCCACATGAATTTTATAAGAGATGTTTTTGAGGAATTTATTGACAATGTTGATGGAGTAGTATACTTTGCAAACAAATCAAAACTCAAGCCATCAGGGCTTTGCAAAATGAGGCTTAAATTGCCTGGTCTTCCAGACTTTCTTCTGCATCATGTTCTATATCTCCCACAACTAAGGAGAAACTTGCTATCCTTGGTCCATATCCACCAACAAGGACACTCCATTCATATGTTTGATGGCAATCTTGAGGTGAGAAAAGCATCAGACCACTCACTTGTGATGACGGGGATAGAAGAAGAAAGGCTTCTCAAGCTGCAGGGTACCTTTGCTCGTGCACAAAATGTCTCATACAATTCTCATTATGAGGAAGGTAAATTTCCATCAAGTCTATTATGGCATGCTAGATTTGGACACTTGAACCATGACAGCCTCCGCTTTTTTAAGAAAAATGGTGTTACTGGTTTGCCTACAATTCCTAGGAAACTTAAGCAATGTGATGCTTGCATTCTAGGAAAGCATAGAAAATAGTATTTTGATGATTCACATTCCAGAGCACATAGAAAACTTGAACTCATTCATTCAAATTTATGTGGTCCAATGGTTGTTCCTTCTGCAAATGGAAAAAAATATATGATGACATTTATTGATGACTACACCAGAATGTGTTGAGTTTATTTATTAAAGAACAAATCTGATGCTTTTCAAACGTTCAAGAACTTTCATACATGGATTGAAAATGATGCACAATCTCATATTGCCTCTATTCGCACTGATAATGGAAAAGGGTACACTTCAAATGAATTTGAAAACTATCTTCACCAACATGGGATCAAACATAAAACAATTGTGCCTTATAATCCCCAACAAAACGTAGTAGCTGAAAGAATGAATAGGACAATCCTAAATATGGTGTGCTCCATGATGTTTTTCAAAAATGTAAAATTGATGTTTTGGGCTGATGTAGTTCGATGTGCTATATATGTAAAGAATAGATGTCCATCTAATGCTATTAGAAACAAGACTCCTTATGAAATGTGGTATGGACACATTCCTTGGTAAAGCATCTCAAGGTCTTTGGTTCCACATGTTATGCTTTGATACTAAAGGTACATAGAAACAAACTTGGTGCAAGAAGTCATAAGTGTATCTTCCTGGGGTATTCAAACACCTCCAAAGTGTATTGTCTCTATGATGAAGTCAATAAAAAGTTTGTTGTATCTAGAGATGTAATCTTTCTTGAATCATCCAAAATTGACAATGTTGTTGAGCAGCAACTTGATCGCTTGGACAGATTCGGAAATGAAAAATCATTTCAAGAATTTGATAATCAGGTTCCACATCTTGAAGGGGGATTTCTATACTAGATCAACCCATGGAATCTTCTTCTGAAGCACTCTCTCCCCCGCATGAAACTCCAACAACGGATGATACTTTGAGTGATGTGATTGACAGAATTGAGAGGCTCAATCTTGATTTAGTCCCAACTCAATCAATTGAGTAGCCTGGACCATCTAAGAAAGGTCCCCACAAGTGGCTGCCAAAGAAACTTGAACGTGTTCATCCTGATGAGGTTGGAAAGACAGGAACTAGAAATTCAAACTGAAAAAATGGAGGTGATGTAGATGAAATTGATTCACCTGTCGATATGGATGTTTCTTATGATTGTGAATCGAATTTGTCTACATATTTTGAACTAACTTCCTTCAAAGAAGCTGCTTCTCATGATGAATGGAAAGAATAAATACAAAATGGTATGATGCCTTAATGAAGAATGGCACTTGGAAGCTGGTTGATCCTCCATTGGGAAGCAAACCAATTGTCTGCAAGTTGGTATACAAGAACAAGTATAAAGCTTAGGGCTCACCTAACAAGCACAAAGATAGGCTTGTGGCAAAAGGTTTTGCACAGAAGGAAGGGGTCGATTATGAGGAGACCTTTTCCCCCACAATAAAATGGGCTACCACCCAGAAACTCTTTGCCCTAGCAGCTTAGAATGGTTGGAAAGTCCAGCAAATGGATGTAGAAACTGCTTTCTTGAATGGAGATCTAAAAGAGAATGTTTTTATGTCCCAGCCTGAAGGACTTGTTGTGAAAGGACATGAACATAAAGTATGCAAACTTGTGAAATCCTTGTAAGGCCCCAAAAAAGCACTGCGAGCCTAGTATGAAAAACTAACTAAGCATCTTTTGAAACTCAATTTCAAACATTATGATCTTGATGATGCAACTTTGTTTGTCAAGAAGGTTGGAAAAAAATTGTATAGCTTGTGGTATATGTAGATGATATTTTGATGACAGGGAATAATGACAGCTACATTGCATCCATAAAGAAGGAATTGAGGAAAGCTTTTGAAATGAATGATTTGGACTATGTTCATTACTATCTTGGTATTTAAGTAACTCAACATTTGAAGTCCATATTCCTTTCTGTTGTGGTAAAAACGTGACCCCCCCCCCCATTTTTGACTTGTTCACATCAAATAATGGGGACCCTTTCTATAAAATTTTTGGCTAAACACCTTTTTGGGTTTTTATTTAGTTAATTGCCCTACGCTTTTGTTAATTTTACATTTTCTTTGGATTCTTGTTTTGATTGCTTTGTTAGAATCGATTTTTTATAAGCTTCCCATTGACGCTTGTTTCGCCTCATTTGGTCAACTGGTTTGAAAATGGCACTCCTTTGAAGTCTCATCATTTATCTAGCCTGGGTCAAAATTGCATAAAATGTACAATATTGCATTTTGTAAATAAATTAATTCAATAATGTATTCATTTTAAATATTAACCCATAGTGAGTTTTTACTAACATTTTTCCATTTTTAGTTATGCAGCCAAACCATTAATTATCAGGATTTTAAGAAATTCACTCCAATTTCCAAATCAAATCCTAATCCCAAAAATCCAAACATTCAAGTGGTTGTAGTTTATTTTTCATTTATTTTCCAAGTGGCTATAATTTAGTTAATTTCATAACTAAATTTCATTAAAATAAAATCAAAATAAAACATTAATTTTATATATTAAATTTCAAAATAATTAAATTAATTATTATATAAAATATAATTAAATTAATTAAATTAAAATTTAATATATAAAATTAAAATATATAAAATAAAATTAATCGCATCGGGAGTTTGTATCGCATCAGAAATCTTGTTCGGAACACATTTTAAAAAGCTCCGATACATATCATACCCCAATGCCGATATCGCATCGGGACTTTTAAATGAGCACATTTCTTAAGACCCCCGATACCTCCCCGATTGCGATTGCCGATACCCTCCATGCTCCGACCTCCGATTAACTAAAGGACAATAAGGCATTAACCAAACTTTAAAACCCATTGGTTTGAACAAATCGCATCGGGGGTCTTCACTAAACACAAATCTTATGCCCCGACACCACTTCCTCCGATGCGATAAGTCAATCTTTGACTTCAATATTAATAACTCCATTCATGGTTTTAAAATGGTTCATATATTAACGTATGGTGAGATAGGTTTAATTTAGGATGTTTAAATATTAAATATATTAAATTTTAAATTAGATAAATTAATTAATATATATAATTTAATTAATTTAATTAAATTAAAATTTAATTATTATTTTGATTGAAGATAATTAGTTTATAAAATAATTAATTATATTAGTTAGTTAGATTAATTTTAATTAATAATAGTTTCTTAAATAATTAGTTTAGTTTATAATTAACAATTAATTTAGAATTAATTAGAATGCTAATTTAGGATTAAAATTTTAATTGAAATTCTCTTTTTAGCCTAGCAAGAAAATTTCCAGATTTATGCCAGATTTCATCCATCAACTTTGAAGGCTCATAGATTGAGTTATACTTGGCCAAATGAGGCCCAGGATGGCTCATTGGAAAGATAAAATCAAGGAGAATATTTCTGAGGAGATTTCATTGACAGATTTGGTCATTTATTGGGTCAAAAATCAGGCAGAAGATCAAGCTCCGAATTTTGAAAACAAAATCATTTTTCTGAGTTTTATTTTCATTGGTCCAGGCCTCTTCTAATTGCAGATTCACTCATCAATGATATTCTTGGCTAATTAAATCATCCCAGGCATCAATAGAGAATTTATATTTTATAGAATTTGATTGTATTTGATTTAAATGCCAGCAATGCCATGTTGATTTTATTGTTGCATTTTAATTTATTTTGATTTCTTTTTGCAGGAAAACAGTGGAAGAAATATGGAGAAAAGGATCTCAATCAATGAGAATGCTCCAGCAATTGGATTTGGTAGATTTCTCTTCACCAAACTTTCCTCTCAAGAATTCATTCACAGATAGTATAAGTAATAGATTGCAGAATGTAATAAGGGGCGGCTCTTCTCTTCAATTTTAGACTTCTGAAAGCACTACTGTAATAGGAATTCAGAGTTGTAGGAGAGAGGAGAGAAAATATCAGATCTGGGGATTATTGAGGATTTTCCCTTTGTATCTTGAATTATGCATGAAGGGAAAAGTTTGCACTATTGTGGCTTTAGCTTTGAAAGTAGAAGTTCAAGAAATGTAAAGGGCTGTTGGAGACCAAGGACAGAGAAATGGATGCAATAAATTGGTATTTCTAATACTACTGTTTCAAATATCAGTTTTATTTTTATGGTAATAGGAATGTGTCATTTTATTCATGTTTGTGCACTATTGTCAATATGGGTAATTTGTCTCAATCTTGTTATTATATATCTCTGTTTTTATGGATTAATTTCTCATTTTTGAGTAACTACTTACTCAGAAATCTGTCTTATGAAACTGATTTATTGAATGGTAATGTGTTGTGAACTATTTCCACATGTCATTATTCAATTATTGGATTTACTGATTTGATAATTAATATCATTTTTGTGAACTACTTCCGGGAATGTTGTTGGTTTTTTATTTCAGTTGATAGGTCTCAATAGGATGTGTTTTGGTAACCATAATATCAGTTAATTGAACTACTTCATTAACTTGATATTCATTATAAACGAAACATATGTAAATCCCAATACTTTAATTATCTTGCTCTTAGTTGGGTTCGATCTATATCTGCCTAATTAAGATAGGATTTAGATTAGTTTCTTTTGCTTGCATCATAGAATAAGCTTGCATTTAGAGTAAATTCTACATTCTTTTAAGTCCTCTCCTCAAAGAGGCAAAACTTTAGTTGTGGCTTTGCTGAACCCAAATCAGCTTAAGGGTCATTCTCTTGCCTGATCAGCAAGAAGAAGTGATCTGATATCCCTGTTTATTGGTATGTAAAGATACATCATAAACCAATAGCAATAGGGAGAAGGTAACTGGACCTAGTTAAACCAGTCGGAGCCACCACACCAAACGGAAAAGGAGCTGCTTTAAGGTCCGAACCGGATGGTTATCCCCCAATGTTGTTGCAGCGATTTTCGAGGCATCAACATTTTTGGCGCTAGAAGGAGGGCCTGAGAAATTTGTCTATTGGAGTCTTTTCAATTTTAACATTTTGTTTAAATCACGATGGCTCCTCTTAAGCTTCCAATTTGGAGTTGCATCCATGGACGTGCATCTTCCAATATCCCACCTAAAGTGGTAAGACTCTTGTCTCAGGTAAAGTTCAATGGTAAGAAAAATTCTTCTGCTTTTAACCATGTCTTTCAATTTATTCAAAATGTTTCAAATTATGATTTTCAAGGAATTGATGAAGGCATTTTATGCAGAATTTTTACTCTCACATTTGCGGCAAAAGCCAGAAACTGGTGCAAAAATCTTCGAGTTGCCTCAATCCATAGCTGGGATCAATTTGTTACAATTTTCATTTGTAAATTTGACGGCTACGATTATGAACATGTATGTGAAGAAATTGAATATCTACGAAGGTTTGAAAATGAGTCTGTTAATGATTTTAATATGTGATTTCATTTGAATTGCTTAAGATTTAAAGACGAAGATAAACCTACGGAAGAAGAATCATTAGATTGGTTTGAATATATTTGTTCTCTTCCAACCATTCCCAATCCATATGAAATTAATTCGAGCCTTGTTCCATCCCCTTCTAATATAAATGAGAATTCCAATATGGATGTGCAAAT
Source organism: Pinus tabuliformis (assembly GCA_031772625.1). NCBI lineage: Eukaryota > Viridiplantae > Streptophyta > Pinopsida > Pinales > Pinaceae > Pinus > Pinus tabuliformis. Next base: position 410,009,919 of record CM062813.1, read on the forward strand.
AAATGGTGATGAAGTGGTTTCACAAAGCTTGGAAAATATTTCCATTCAAATGCAAGAAGACAACAGCAACAATTTTGGAGAAAAAGCCGCCTTGAAATCTGAAAGCTACTTTGAAGTAAATTCGGAAAATCAAATCGTAAATCAGCAAGTACAAACAACTATCAAAATGCAAACTGCTGTACAAATTTCTGAATTTCTCCATGATGAGCAAAAGCCAAAATCAGAGCAGCAAAGCAGCGTTCTTCAAGAAAGCATATGCATGCAAATGAATGATCTGCAATCTGAAATTTACAATGAGCATAATGCACAAGAGTTCTCAAATAGAGACAGTTTTAAATGCATTGTTTCAGGTTCACATTTTTCCCTTTATCCTGATATTTTCAATGATGGTAATATATTTCCTCTTGGTATTAATGATATTTTAAAAATTAAAGAGGATGATTTAAATGAATTACCATTAAATTTTGATCAAGATAACGAAACAATAATTGATCATTCTTTTGCCACTAATGAACATGAGATTTTTGTTCCTCCTTGTTTTGGTATATTGGATGAAATCGAAGGGAATTCCAGGCAATCTTGTGAAGTCATTTATGATGATTACTCTGACATTGAGGATGTTGATTTTTATTCTTCTCAAGAGAATCCTCATGATAAAATTCAAATAACATCTGAGGATGAAGAACGCTTCAATTTAGGAATTATCTCAACTAATCCTCATTTTAGAGCAGCAAATTATCTTCATGATTTCACCATTCAAGAAATCATTCCAATTTATGATTCATATAAGGATCAAACTCTCATTCCTATTCATAATCATAATTCGTTTTCTATTTCACAAGTTGGAATTCGAAATTACCCAAATTTCATAATTCTGGCCAATCCTTGTGAAAATGAAATCATTTCAAAACAATCCCAATTGTGCTGTAACATTAGTTGTACAAATAGTGATTTCATTTTAGTTTTTCTTTCACAGTTATTTTGTTTAAATTTAGATTTATTTTCTGATTTTATTTTGCAAAATTTTCACACTTTTCGCTGGCATATTGAACACCTTACTATCAAACACTCAATTGATGCATTGCCCGATTGGGAAATTGAAGTTTCATATTATAATCATGAGCATCAAAAGATATCAATATTTCAATTTCAATCAATGCTAATGTTTCATCAAAAGCTTCTATTTTTTCAAAGGCAATGTCAACAAGAGAATGTATTTTTGCAATCTGGCCAGCAATTCAATTCAATTAATAACTTTCCATTTCATTTGAAAGATTTCCATCCATTTTTCATTAATTCATTTGAAAAATATTTGGAAATTTTTCTCTCAAAGGAAATGGTTAATAGCTTAACATTTGTACATAACACTAACAATTTTTTCCAGGTCTTTGAATTTGAAAACTCATATCCACAATTCGGCCTGTCATCTCCTCTTTTGAACGTTTCCCAATCATTAATGGAAATCCATCCAGATTTCTATGATCCAATTGGTATTCAATTGGAAAGGAAATTTCAAGAGAAAGAGATTTTAAATCAGCTACTAACAATAACTGTGCATTTTGATTTCATATTTAATTTTCTTAGTTTAATTAGATTTGTATTTTTATTACTAACATTTGAACTGTACATACATGCAGGAATTAAAATGAGAAAATGGCTACACTAGAAATATGACTATACCTAGTCATTTTCATGTATATGGTTAAAATAGGAGTAGAATTAATTTAGTTAGCTTGTTTTATGTAGTTAATTTATTTGCAATAAAACAAAGCAATCAGCCTTCTCATACATGTTCAGTGGAAACATTTTTCCTTATCAGAAAATTTTAATTCTTGCTTTCCTTTTTGAAATTTCTTATAGCGATATCTCTACTCGGCCTATTTTGAATAATGTCTGGATTAAATTCAATTAAGGTTGCACTTGGCATCGATCACCTCAAAGCCACTTTTCTTCATTTCGAGATTTCCTTCTAAGATTTTCCTTTGGAATTTATATGATAAAGGTTGAGGATATAAGAGCTTCATGATCTCATTATCCCATGAAATGTATGACTGTCTATGATAAGCTTAATTCTAATTCAATCATTATTAGTTAGTATAACCTTTCACGGTAATCATATGAAGTTCATATTATCTTCCTCAGAATTTGCCAAAAGCTGATCTTAACGATGTCCATTTTGCCAAGTGCACACATTCAAATCTGTTTTGATATTTTTCTACAATTAGTGGCTTTATCCCATTCTGATCTTTAGTTTATTATTTGATGCTACAAAACGCATCATATTCATTTACTAAAGGTATTCTTGAACAGTCGTTATAACAATACAGATTCTTCTCAATTTATTCAGAATAAGTAGAGATAATAAATTGTTGTTTCAATTCAAAAGGGGAACGTATTTTTATATTTATTTCTGGTAAATTTTATATTTACTGAACATGAACAAACAGATTTTATTTAGGCTGATTGCACACTTATATTTAGAATAAATAATGAGATGATTTTAAAAGAAGGAAAATTATGATAAATCAAAGGAAGAATTTGAAGGTTTATGAGGTAAAATTTGCAGACATTTTCCTTCCAGGTAAGCATTTACAAAGTTCGTCCTCATCTCTTATTAGTTTCTCTTTTCCTTAGTTTATTTTTTATTTGTGTTCTGTTTTATTTACAAATTTTCATTTGTTTTCAAAAACTTGAAGTAAGCAGTAAACCCATTTAAAATTTGCAACAGGTTCAGGGAAATTTTACTTTTGATTCAGTAGAATTTAAGCATTCTTTAACTTTGCTTTCAACCATCAGTAAACCCAATTGAAATTTCAAGGAATATCATAAGACTATTTGCATCATAAGATTTTATCAGAAGTAGTTCTTAGCATTTATTTTGATAACAAATCATTCATAAAATACCTCCGATGTATTATCTTACTCATATGCCATACCTCATTTCGCATATCGGAATTTTGCAATTGAGGTATACTTCCATTATCGTGAACCGTCGATCTCTGATAATTGATTTTACCAATATTGCGATGAACACATAATTCCGGACCCGATATGAAATTCAAATCAAGTTTTAAAAATATCACGTCCGTTTAATCGCAATAATGGTAGGAGCATAATTTTAAAGGGCAGATGTCTTGGATCCGATATGTTATTAAAATACCATCATAAATCTATCGGGTCCACTCTTCATCGCATATCAGCATATCAAATATTGTTACACCATGTGCTTAAAATTGCCGATCGCCGACTAGCCACGTCATTCATCGCATATCGGCATCGCAAGAATCATATCGTGTTACATCGGGTACCAAAAGTTTGTCAATCGCCGATATCGCAATCGCTTCGTCGCATTTTTATTTATGCTTACATCAAATCTCTGATTCTGCGATGTGCGATGCGCGATGTGGGAAGCACAATGTCAATATTCCCCAATCCCCGATATAATATTTCTTTAATGATGCGATCACTTCATTTCATTGCACATGTTCTTATCAGCAATTTGCCATTGAAATCTCCGATGCGATACCTTCCAATGCATGCCTCTAAGCCATTAACATTTAATCGATATGTGGCATAGCAACAAAAGTGAAGTCTTGCAAATTAAAATTCAAGCATGGTGAAGAGACATGTGATGCGAATCATCCGATACAGTGATGTGTTATTTTAAAAGCGAGCTTGGGTAACCACTATGGTAAGAAAGTAGTTAATGACCAATTTGCAGCATATTTAAACCATTTTGATTTCTCATACATTTCAATTTTAAATATATAATTCCATAATTAAAAAATGGAATTCAAGACCTCTCTATCTTCATATTTAAATTTTATTATCTTGGATTTGGTCTCGATTCTGGACAATTTATAAAATCGTGGAATTTATATGAAACTTATAATATTTTGAGAAACAGTCATTACTGCAAATTCTCATTCTCATTTCTGATGCATTTATTTTAATTTCAATTCCCTTGAGCACTAAGCATTCCATTTTTACATTTTACTGCTTGCTTTAGTTTAAATAAAATAAATAATGATTTTGGGTTATAGGATTTTGATTAGTGTGACTTTTTCATGTTTTTAATGTTAATTAAAATAAGGAGTCAACTAGTTTGGAGAAATTGATACCTTTCAGGTAAGATCAAAAGAAATTATTCAATGGTAAGATTCATTTACCCACTTTCATTAATTTCCATTTCGTCAGTTTACTCTCAGTTTTGTTTCGCTGATGTAAAAAATCTGTTTTGCAGTTCTCCATTTGAAGCCTCCAATCCTCCGCCAGATCATATTTTCAAAGTCCCATACTCTTCTCCTGGCTTTATTTCAAGGAGCAATGATAATCTTCGTTGAAACAGCTACACCAGGAAGATTTTGAACCTTTAGTTTGTTTCTTTAAGCATTCCTTTCATTAGAAAACAATTAAGATGATGCTTTGAAACAAGAAAATTAATATCAGACAGAAAGTTTTCATGGTGGCTGAATTTTATCGTCACTGCTATCCAAAAAGCCTAAAACACTTACAACCCTGCAAGGTATGATTTTTCTAAATCTCGACATCAGAAGGAATGATTACACGGTTATTTTCCTTTTCTTCATATTGTTGAGACATTGGTATAAACATTCTTGTTTGAGTTTATCTTTCGAAACTTGGATTTTCTTTTCCTCTTTTAAAATTTCTTCATTTTAATTTCGTTTGCTGATTTCTTTAGCATAAGACTTATTTTCTTTTGGTTTTCAGTTTTGATTTTGGTGACTTTGCCGTGATTTATATGGAAAACCTATTTGTTACCTAACAATTGTCAGGATACGTGGAGAAAAATTGTTAATAGCTACCTATTAGCTTTTTCTTGAATCTCTTAGTGAAGTTTGATTTTCTTATTATAAAGGTAGACATACTTAAAGAAGAGATTACCAATCAAGAGAAGTTGGCAAAGTATCATAAAATCTGAAAATTTTCTTTTTCATCAAATTGTAATCATTTTGAGATTTCAAAATTTCATTAGGATCTTTCAAAGTTTTATTATCAGTCAAGAAAATTTATTTTTAACTAAGTAAAAACACTTTACAACAAAGCACCTTTAACTCTGAAATTGTCATTCTTAACTCTTAAGGAGTCAATGATTCTCCCTGTCCCAAAGAGTCTTATTTTTCTAGAGTATAATCCAGAAATATATTTAAACTTAAAAGATAAGAGGTCTCATCATGAGCCTGCTTACCATGATCATAGGGGAAAAATAGGCTAACATTACCAACATTGCTAAACAAACCAAGGTAATGGCTTATGATTGCAAACAATTATAAGACAAGGGGTCTCATCAAGAGCCAGCTTGTTCAGCCCAATTTTAACTAGTGAATGGCATTGTCAACTATCTGGCTACCATACCAGGACAATGGCTTTTAAGATTTACTTAAAAAATAAAATTAAAAAAAAAAAAAAAAAAAAAATATATATATATATATATATATATATATATATATGAATGGATTTATCTCTAGGTCAATAATTCTTGAAGAGATGAGATTCTGAATCATTGATGATTAAAAGGTAACCCTGTCGAGACTATAGATGTTTGATGGCAGCAGTGGCTCTACCTGTGACAAATGAGTATATTTTAAAAGCTAAGTTGTAAAGTGACCCCTGCTTTATTTCTACAACTAATTAAGGACTGATGAAGAGTTGTGAAATATTTTAATGTATGAGGAATCTTAAGAAAAATTACAATCAGATGATTCTTGCTTTTATTCAGACTAATGAAGTTAGTCAAGCATTTCAAGCATAATTTTCTCTTCTTTAATTATTTTTACTTTAATTTTAGGAAAATCTTATTCATATTAAACAGAGATAACTGGTTCTTGTCCCATGTGTCGCCATTGTTGTGGTAAAAACACAACCCCCCCCCCCATTTTTGACTTGTTCACTTCAAATAATGGGGACCCTTTCTATAAAATTTTTGGCTAAACACCTTTTTGGGTTTTTATTTAGTTAATTTCCCTACGCTTTTGTTAATTTTACATTTTCTTTGGATTCTTGTTTTGATTGCTTTGTTAGAATCGATTTTTTATAAGCTTCCCATTGACGCTTGTTTCGCCTCATTTGGTCAACTGGTTTGAAAATGGCACTCCTTTGAAGTCTCATCATTTATCTAGTCTGGGTCAAAATTGCATAAAATGTACAATATTGCATTTTGTAAATAAATTAGTTCAATAATGTATTCATTTTAAATATTAACCCATAGTGATTTTTTACTAACATTTTTCCATTTTTAGTTATGCAGCCAAACCATTAATTATCAGGATTTTAAGAAATTCACTCCAATTTCCAAATCAAATCCTAATCCCAAAAATCCAAACATTCAAGTGGCTGTAGTTTATTTTTCATTTATTTTCCAAGTGGTTGTAGTTTAGTTAATTTCATAACTAAATTTCATTAAAATAAAATCAAAACAAAACATTAATTTTATATATTAAATTTCAAAACAATTAAATTAATTATTATATAAAATATAATTAATTTAATTAAATTAAAATTTAATATATAAAATTAAAATATATAAAATAAAATTAATCGGATCGGGAGTTTGTATCACATCGGAAGTCTTGTTCGGAACACATTTTAAAAAGCTCCAATACATATCATACCACGATGCCGATATCGCATCGGGACTTTTAAATGAGCACATTTCTTAAGATCCCCGATACCTCCCCGATTGCGATTGCCGATACCCTCCATGCTCCGACCTCCGATTAACTAAAGCAAAATAAGGCATTAACCAAACTTTAAAACCCATTGGTTTGAACAAATCGCATCGGGGGTCTTCACTAAATACAAATCTTATGCCCCGACACCACTTCCTCCGATGCGATAAGTCAATCTTTGACTTCAATATTAATAACTCCATTCATGGTTTTAAAATGGTTCATATATTAACGTATGGTGAGATAGGTTTAATTTAGGATGTTTAAATATTAAATATATTAAATTTTAAATTAGATAAATTAATTAATATATAGAATTTAATTAATTTAATTAAATTAAAATTTAATTATTATTTTGATTGAAGATAATTAGTTTATAAAATAATTAATTAGATTAGTTAATTAGATTAATTTTAATTAATAATAGTTTGTTAAATAATTAGTTTAGTTTATAATTAACAATTAATTTAGAATTAATTAGAATGCTATTTTAGGATTAAAATTTTAATTGAAATTCTCTTTTTAGCCCAGCAACAGAATTTCCAGATTTATGCCAGATTTCATCCATCAACTTTGAAGGCTCATAGATTGAGTTATACTTGGCCAAATGAGGCCCAGATGGCTCATTGGAAAGATAAAATCAAAGAGAATATTTCTGAGGAGATTTCATTGACAGATTTGGTCATTTATTGGGTCAAAAATAATGCAGAAGATTAAGCTACGAATTTTGAAAACAAAATCATTTTTCTGAGTTTTATTTTCATTGGTCCAGGCCTCTTCTAATTGCAGATTCACTCATCAATGATATTCTTGGCCAATTAAATCATTCGAGGCATCAATAGAGAATTTATATTTTATAGAATTTGATTGGATTTGATTTAAATGCCAGCAATGCCATGTTGATTTTATTGTTGCATTTTAATTTATTTTGATTTCTTTTTGCAGGAAAACAGTGGAAGAAATATGGAGAAAATGATCTCAATCAATGAGAATGCTCCAGCAATTGGATTTGGCAGATTTCTCTTCACCAAACTTTCCTCTCAAGAATTCATTCACAGATAGTATAAGTAATAGATTGCAGAATGTAATAAGGGGCGGCTCTCCTCTGCAATTTTAGACTTCTGAAAGCACTACTGTAATAGGAATTCAGAGTTGCAGGAGAGAGGAGAGAAAATCTCAGATCTGGGGATTATTGAGGATTTTCCCTTTGTATCTTGAATTATGCATGAAGGGCAAAGTTTGCACTATTGTGGCTTTAGCTTTGAAAGTAGAAGTTCAAGCAATGTAAAGGGCTGTTGGAGACCAAGGACAGAGAAATGGATGCAATAAATTGGTATTTCTAATACTACTGTTTCAAATATCAGTTTTATTTTTATGGTAATAGGAATGTGTCATTTTATTCATGTTTGTGCACTATTGTCAATATGGGTAATTTGTTTCATTCTTGTTATTATATATCTCTGTTTTTATGGATTAATTTCTCATTTTTGAGTAACTACTTACTCAGAAATCTGTCTTATGAAACTGATTTATTGAATGGTAATGTGTTGTGAACTATTTCCACATGTCATTATTCAATTATTGGATTTACTGATTTGATAATTAATATCATTTTTGTGAACTACTTCCGGGAATGTTGTTGGTTTATTATTTCAGTTGATAGGTCTCAATAGGATGTGTTTTGGTAACCATAATATCAGTTAATTGAACTACTTCATTAACTTGATATTCATTATAAACGAGACATATGTAAATCCCAATACTTTAATTATCTTGCTCTTAGTTGGGTTAGATCTATATCTGCCTAATTAAGATAGGATTTAGATTAGTTTCTTTTGCTTGCATCATAGAATAAGCTTGCATTTAAAGTAAATTCTACATTCTTTTAAGTCCTCTCCTCAAAGAGGCAAAACTTTAGTTGTGGCTTGGCTGAACCCAAATTAGCTTAAGGGTCATTCTCTTGCCTGATCAGCAAGAAGAAGTGATCTGATATCCCTGTCTATTGGTATGTAAAGATACATCATAAACCAATAGCAATAGGGAGAAGGTAACTGGACCTAGTTAAACCAGTCGGAGCCACCACACCAAACGGAAAAGGAGCTGCTTTAAGGTCTGGACCGGGTGGTTATCCCCCAATGTTGTTGCAGCGATTTTCGAGGCATCAACACTTTCTCAAAAGAAGTACATTGGAGATCTGTTGAACAGGTTTGGCATGACTGAATGCAATCCTCTGACTACTCCAATGGAACAAAACTTAAAGCTCGCATCCATTGAAGGAAAAGAATTTGAGGATGTAACAAAGTATGGATAACTTGTAGGAAGTCTCAACTACCTAACTACTACTAGACTAGACATTTTGTTTGCTATTGGAATCCTCTCCAGGTTTATGCAAAAGCCTTGTGAGGGACATTGGTCTTCTGCAAAAATAGTTCTAAAGTACTTGAGGGGAACTCAAGACTTTGGAATCAAGTATACACAGGTGGGTGATTTCAGCTTGATTGGATACTCTGATTCAGACTTCAATGGAGATAAAGAAACTAGGGTATCTACTTCAGGTTATGCTATGAGTCTTGGGTTAGGAGCTGTCTCTTGGATACCATGCAAACAATCAGTTCCAGCAGATTCCACAACAGAGGCAGAATATGTGGTAGTAGCTGAGGCAACAAAATAAATTTTGTGGCTAAGGAAAATTCTTGAAGATTTGGAGGTAACACAAGTACAATCAACTCCACTCATGATTGACAATACCTCGGCAATAAATTTGGCCAAGAACCCAAAGTTCCATGACGAACGAAGCACATCAATACAAAATATCATCTGATTCAACATCATGTTAAGGCCAAAACAATCCATCTTAGTCGTTGTTCCACTAATGAGCAAATTGTAGACATATTCACCAAAGCACTTGGAAGAGAAAAGCTTGAAAGGTTCAAAATGATGCTTGGACTCACCAACATCCCTTCAGATTAAGGGGTGGAATGTTGACACCTAATCATAGGGATTGGGTGAACAACTGTAATTAGTGTAAATAAATAATAGAGAAAGTGGAGAGTCATTGGGAGATGAACTAAACAGTCACTCCCTCTTGTATATAATAATGAACAACCTAAATGAATAATATAATTACATTTGAGGAGTTACCTCTTGGCCTGATAGTATTGAATATTTCTTTCCGTTGTGCACCAAACTTCTAACATTCTAAGATTTTTTTTTTTTTTCATGATCAAAGATTTGTTGATTCATTAAATCATTGAAAGCATTGTGAAAAGGAATTGTGGAAGGTATAATTGTGTCCTTGGGCTCACTTTGTCTATATCCAACCTATTTTCACCATTTATCCTTATATCATGGTATACTTATTTTGTCACAGGTCTTGTAATTTTTTCATATTAAAGTTATAGGAAGAAGTGGCTTCTATATGTTGACCATGACAAACTCTAAAACACACCACATTTTGTCTTCTTCCCCACCCCCTTGGATGTTATGAGAGTTGTGCTTCCTGGCTCTTGTTTCGCCAATAGTATCATCCAGTCACTTCCCTGAGGACATCATTTGCTGGTACATCATCCCTTTTATAGTGATTTATCACTCCAATGAGGAGCTTGCCTCTCCCTCTATTCATTTCGCCTCAACAGCTAGCTTTAGCATCCTTGGACATACTCTCTATTGTATTTCACCCATTCACCCAGATTTAGTTGTTAACATTTCTCTTGTACTCCTATATTTTAGATAGGGAATTGTTCCTTATCTTTATCTACTTTTTGTTAGCATTGATTTGGGAGTTTCTTTAACAGTCCCACTTTTTAATTAAATTTGATATCCTATTTGTGTCCCATTAACCTACTTTTGTGATGATTAGTTAGAAACAAATAAAATCATTTTATATTATTCTATTTGATTCCAACGCCAAGAATTTTCCCAAAGGCTTCACAATGTGTTCCATGCAATTTACTCTATAAGCCAATCAAGAAAGTTTATTATATCCATAGAAAATATCTCTTTTGAATAACATTGTTGATGTGGCATATCAGTGATGTTCCACAGCCCAACTTGTATAGTTGCTTTATTACTACTCTTATTTAAAATTTGCACCGATGCTGGCACTTCCTAAGCCACACATTGGTTCCACATTTCAAGAGTTGGCCTTTTTCCACCTTTTCATTATCTTCATAAGAAGGCATTCTTCTCATGGATTGAAAAATTATTTCTTGCCTGGTTAATTTGTCATAGATTTCTTGAGCTATAGGAACCTTAGAAAAATCACCCATGTAGCAAGCGCTACTCATAGAAACTTATTTTCTTCATCATTATAGAATATTTATGAACTACAACAGAGGCTTTTGCCTCATTAAACTCCTTGAAGTGATCATTCTCTGCTAAAGAGTTAAGAGGATACTCCCTTTTAGTACATTCAAGAAACGACTTGAACTTGCTTTTGTCTTTCATCTCGAGTAAACCCTACTCCAAGATCTAATGCATCCTAGAGATATTAGAAAATGTCATAATTTTATTTATGTTTCCATTAATTTTAACTTTTGTTGTCTTAATTTTCTTCAAAGAAGATATTTTTGAAGATGTGACAAACATGTCATTCTAGGGAACAAAATTTTCCACCCAATTATCATTAGACAGGAAAACATGCTTATTGAAGGAAATGAGAACAAAGAAAGCCTTACGTGTTGTTTACTTTCATTAACCCCATTTGAGAGACAATCCGAGATTTTTTCCTTGTGGAAGCTATGGTTCATGAATGATATGGAACATTGGATGAGTTTTCTAGACCATGACTAATTGTCTTTATTTTTCTTCCCCTCTTAATATGTTGTCTTGAGTGCATGCAACTGAGAAAACAGGGAGAAAAAGCAAGAGATATTACCTGTATCAAGTGATGGCTTGTTGGGAGAATCTTGGAGGGTAGCCTCATGGAGACGTTCACTCATTTCATGAGAAAGAGATTTTATTTATTAGTGGCTCCCATTGACAGCCTTAGGATTTATCACTGGTGTCAAAGAGTCAATGTCATGTATGAATATCTCTTCCCTAGCATATGTCAAATAAATAGAAGTCTACGTAGCCCTCCAATGACAAGCACACAGACCTGTCTTCATGTCGACTTCCAAATAAGGTGACAAACTCATGCCGGCTCACACTAAGGAGACCCACCGACTGGGATGCTCAGGGTGGCTTAAGTATATGGAGGAATCACTATATATAGGAGGCTAGGCTCTTTGCATTACCACAGAACCTACTTGCCTTTATTTGTTTTTCAAATTCATCCATTGGGTACAATACATAAAACTTTTACTTGCAACTTTACCATCATGTTCAAGTTTACATTACAGACCCATTATCCATATAATATATGGATAAATATCTCTTATATTAGAGAATTGGTGATTGAGAAGCTTTAGTGAAGAGGCATATGAATAGGAGATCATTATATCAAACAAATATTCCATAGTTTTATTCTACAGGGTTTTGGTTTTGATCAAGTATTGGAACCTTCCTTATATATTTCTAGATACATGTTCTTCTTTTCATTTTTAGGAATAACGATCATAACATGTTGTGTCAAATTACAATTATATCAGAAGGGGATATATATATATATATATATATATATATATATATATATGTATGTATGTATATATGTATGTATATATGTATGTATGTATATATGTATGTATGTATGTATGTATGTATATATATATATATATATATATATATATATATATATATTATTTTTCAATATTGTACATTATCTTGTGTCAAGATTTTTAGTCTTGGCCTATTTAGTGCACAACAAACAGACTAGTTTTATTTGAAGAAAAGTGACATTTCAATTTTTAAATTGTTGCTTGCTAGTGACTCTGAAAAATGTTAACTAATAGACACTTAATTTTAGTTTGCCAAATTCCATGAGAAGCTAAATAGTTATGTCATTTATGAATTTGGGTCATATAGTGATTCTAAGAAGTATCTTGGATGTTATAAGTATCTTGCTTTTATGTTGTGACTTAAATTTTTTGTAGAACAAATGTGAAAATAATTTTTCTATTATCTTATGGTCTAAATTATAATATAACTAATTCTATATAGTGTGGAGTGGCCATGTAATTTCCAAATTCATATAATAATAAATATTTTAAGAAGTGTTGTAGAAAATAAGACAACTTCACATTATAGTCTTAAAACCAGTGTAGGGAAATATCGTTGCATGATTTTAAATTTGTGCATGAACCATATCAAAATTTCAAGAAACCCCCCAAATATTATATGTATAATAAATGGGTGAATATTGAGCTACAAAGGTTATTTTGCTCAAAATGGGTATTGGCACATTCAAACAACTCAATCATATTCTATGTAATTCACACTCTAGAGCCTTCACATGAAAATAAGGTCCATGACTATCAATCTTAGAATCATAAATCTTTATATCAAATTCTTTTGGTTTCTTATACATTGCTTCTCTAATAGCTAGATACTTCTCCAATTCCTTGGCTTCAGATAAACACATAAATGCGCACATAATAAATGAAGCCATATATTAAGATTAATGTCATATATTTCTTAAACAAACATGACAAAAATATAAAAAAATGATTTTTTTACTCAAAAATAGTCTTTAGCTTAAATCAATAAAAAATCGATGAAACCAATCATGCCATAACAGAAGGTTCAACTAAACATCAAAAGAGAACTAGAAGCATTGAAGAGATAAATTAAGGAAAAAGAAATCACAATTATTAGAAACTTTCATTAAGCGAGATGTTATTTCTCAAACTCTTGGTGAACATTGTTGAGCATGGTTTCTAATGTTTAATCATAAATAAATATGGTTGACCGTGCTCACAATGGTTGATCATGATAACCATGGATCATCATCATGATCATGGTTCAAGATTAGTGAACTGGTTTAACCATGGTCAATATAGTTGCATCGCTGGGAAAAATTATTATAGTTACGTTAAAAGATAAATATTGAAAAAATTAAATATTAAATAATATTAAACATATATCAAATTTATTACCTAAATCTATTAAAGTTATTAAGTTTAATGACTATATTAATGTCTATATAGATGTTGACTATGGTTAACCAGGTGATTGACATGAGCTATGATATATATTAATACATTAATGTATAGCTTAATATCTTAATGTGTAGACAAAATATTATTAATCTCTTATTATTTGTCGATAAATATATTATTAATGTGTTAATGTATAAATTAATGTATTGATGCATACTTATAATGTATTATTATAAAATTACATTTTAAATAATAGTATAAAACTATTGAAAAACCTCATTGATACTAGTAAATGTTATTATTAATAAAAATGAATGTTAATATCATTAATGAACCTTCAACCTTATTAATGAATAATTACTAAACCTTAATATAAATATTATTAATAACCACATTAATGCTATTAATCTTAATATTAGTGATACTAAAAAATCTTAATTTCATTATTAGAACCTTATTATTATTATATCTCATTAATAAACCTAATGCCTATGGTGTCGATCATTAATCATGGTTTAACATGATGTCCATGTTGATTATGGTTGACCATGTCAACCATGATTCACATGTGCTAATGTATATGTTAATATATTATTAGGGTGTTATTATCTATAAACAAAAGTATTAATGTGCTAATGTGTAAATTAATGTATTGATATACAATTATTAATCTAATATTATAATGTTACTAAGGATTAAATAATACTATTGATAAAATTATTGAACCTTATGTTGATAGTGTCGAAAATTTGTCAATTAAGGGGGCCTCCTAAAGTGAAGCCCCAATTAGACCTCACACCATTTGGAGTAGTAGCCCCATTTGAAGTATTGTCCTGACCACCATAACTCAAAGGTTTTCCTTACTTGTAATGAATAACACAAGAGAGTATGCACATAAAATTTGAAATTAGAAATTAAGTTCACATTGTGAAACACCAATTTCAATGTGTAAAAGGAGGATTTCTTGAGAGGGGATTAAAGAGTAATTATGTAGAAGGAAAGTGATAATACTATCCTAAGAGAGGCATACAAGACCAAGGAAAGATTTGTTAATTATCTAGCGATTTAGGAGGACAAATGTTTTCTATAATGTTGGAGCTAGTTAGTGAGATGGTTTTATCACAATAACCATTATCATATTTTTTCTTTGGATTTTTTTCGAAATTTGTAATAGAAATACAAAAATTTGCAATAAGTTCTCCCTCATGATATTAGATAATTTGTCTAGGATAAAGTAATGCTATTTTTATTTAGGCCTTCTTATCTATCAAACCTTCCCGAATTATTGGCCTTTTCTTATTTTCTTTGTCTATTTTTTTATATGTAACCAACACATTGCCATGGAAAAATATTCTTGTTATATTGTTACTGATATCTTCTATGATAATTGGCATGGACTTCATCTTTTATTCCTAGTCATGAGCATTGAATTAAAATTAATTGTAGGAAAGAAAATGAATATGATATCTAGTTAGCTAAACTTGGACAAAACTACCTTTCTTTCTCCATTCCTTGTCTATTTTCTACTCCTTTCCTTATGTTTTGTGCGATATATACTTTTTTAGTTGTGCTCATTTCCATTTCTAGTTATTTTTCCATCCCTATCTTCACAACATTAAACATATATTTATTTGAGACTCATTCTAAATCTAATATTATTTTTCCTGTTCACAATTACTACATTAAAATCACTACTTGAAAGGACACTATAATTGATAAGCAAGAATTGGTCTATGAAGACAAAACTGAATATTGAAAATTCATTGCTAATGTATACTCTAATATTAGGTTCATTGTTACAAGATAGAATTTTATTTCTATGCATATAGGTAAAATACTAAATAGATTTTAGTTTCAATAAATTCTAATTTTTAGTCCATTGCTACATATATTAAATTGAAAAATGAGCAAATGTTCAAATCAACAAAAAAACATTTTTTTTATTCATATCTTCAAAGTACCTTTTTCCTTTTGCTTGTACTCCTATATCTGTATCACTAAGTGTTATATGTTTCCTTAAAATTGAAAAAGTATTGCTTTTAATTACAATATATAAAAATATAGAAAAAAATGATATAGTTGTATAATGTAATAATTAAATGATGGTAAATAGGAAAAAGACATATCTCTTAGCCTAGTTATCATTGCCTTTTAGTGTATCTATTCTGTTTGTGTACATCTTCCTTGCTCCCAAGATATGAATTACATCAAATATATAGAGATAATTAAAAGAGAATTGGAATATATATAGGAATCATACAATTACAACAGTATATATTACACCACACATAGCAAAGCAAGAAAAATCGAAATAACAAAACGAGGCAGAACACTAGTTTTGTTGATCATTAGCTAGTTAGAGATCGTACTTCTTTTCTTTTCAAGAATTTGTTTGAATAAAATGTTTATGACTAATAGAAAGAAGGTTCCAAGCTATACAAATATAAATTTAAGATATTAGTACCAATATAACAAGAAACATTTTCCATGGAAATGTGTTTATTAGATATATAACACTTTTGGACAAAAGAAATAGTGCAAGGCCGACAGTTTGTGCATATTTCATAGATAAGACAGTGAAATGACATTAACATTGCTTGTGCCTACATAACTTACTGAACAACATGAGAATTTTTTTTATTAAAGATGCTTGGATTTATATTAAAAACTTTGAAATAATTTCAATGTAGAAGTATGGTGGTACCAACTATCAGAAAATAATCTCATCAATTGTTTTCAACATTGTAGGAAAATTATTTTGGTTTGCACAACACATTGATTTTCCTAAAATATGACCATTTCAAATATATTACGTCATATAGATTTGCTTCTAGTTAGCTAGTCGGTGCCATTGTTACTTCAACAATACAAGTACGAATGCAACATGCACTATAAATCAAATATGCCAATGATAATGATAAAAGTGAAACAATAGGGGCATACAACATATTTCTTCTCATAATGCTAAAAAATACAGTTAAAAAAAGAAATAACCTAAGCAAAGGACAAAAACTACGAAAACAATGGAATCAATAAGAAATCCAAGTACATAGATAACATATATAAATTCATAAACTTATTTCTCAACCATTCATTCCAAGAGTTGCAAAGGGTCTAAGCGATTTTGGTGCTAAGTGACTGAATTTTTACGTAGAACAAGGTCAACCATGTTGAACCCTAGACCTTTGGAGTAGTCCCTATCATTCTGTTAATGTGGTTTCACTATATTTGATATTAGGTTTCAAAGGAGTTGTGCCAGAGGCACATCATAGACAATCCTATCACTGGTTTATAAAACCGGAGCGCATAGCTATATGAAACTTTGGATGTATCCTTGACTATAACAAGAATGATGACATTGCAAATAATTTTATTTTTTTGTAATAAGTTTTAAAGTAAAAAATAATATAGGGAACAAAACTATAATTTAAAACTGAACCATGAAATTAGATGGACATTTTGATCTTATTCCCCACAACTATCTAGTTATAATGTATATTGTATTAACACTTTAATCACATGTGCATATAGGGAAGGCCCTACTTACTTGATAAAGATACAATGAGATTTTCCCTTCTC
Organism: Pinus tabuliformis; assembly: GCA_031772625.1. Classification (NCBI taxonomy): domain Eukaryota; kingdom Viridiplantae; phylum Streptophyta; class Pinopsida; order Pinales; family Pinaceae; genus Pinus; species Pinus tabuliformis. The sequence goes on from CM062813.1 coordinate 410,027,224, forward strand.
TTCGTGTTGACGATGGTAGAAAATTTTCAACCAAGGGGATCTCCTGGATGTGAAGTCTGAATTAGGCCTCACACCATTTGGAGTAGGATCCCCATCCAGAGTATAGACATGCCTTCCATGTATCCTTGTAGATTTTCCGTGGCTACAAAGTTCAGAACAAGAGAGAAATGCACAAATATTTTTTGATGATCAAGTGAGCATGTCTTCTGAAACTTCTAACTACGGAAAGTATCAATCCTTCTACCAAAAGGGAAGAGAAAAGTGGGCCATTAAAAGACAAGCAATAATACTAATCTTCAAAAGTCACATGAGATTATACATATGAATGAATCGTATATCAACCACCGAAATAGTTCAAAAGGAAGCAATGATTATTAAAGCAAATACAACACATCTTCAGCAAGGTAAGTACCAAAGAGATTGAAATAGTTAAATTTCCTTAGTACATATGAAAGCAACATACATCGTAAACATTTAAAGAATAGTCTTACAATATTGTTGACAAATGTATGAAAGAATGCTAGCTCAATGAGATTCTGAATTAAGTAAAATTTCCAAGATACATCAAGACTTTAAACACCACTAGCCCTACTATTGGAGGATTAGAGCAATCACTCTCTCCTCCAAAATAACTATCTTGCTCTCCAATGCTTGGTAGGAGGAGGCAAGGTGAAAATTCCCTTACATGAGTAATGAGGGTGTATATATAACAAATGGGGTGACCATTTACCTCCCTTGTGACTCTTGGACTACCCTCATCATTGTTTAACTTCTCAACGAGCCTTCAACTTCCTACATGACTTTTCACATTACATGGATGAATCTTGGAATTCCACTTTACATTACATTTTTCCAATATTGAATTTACATAATCCACAAATGATGTGGAAAATAATGACTCTCGATCGGACATGACATGACATTGATGACATGGACTGCATGATGATGTGGCAGTGCCAAGATTTCCTTCCAGCTTCTTTGTATTTAATAAAATATTTATCCAATACTCTGTATTCATGAGAGGTATGCTTTATTATTCATATGTTCCCTCCATAGGGTTGTGAATTTGATGGAATATTCATGTGGTCTTGATCTTTGTTCTTCTATTGTAATCCAATGATACTTCATCTTTCCCGATGATCATCTTATCTCCTCATATCCTTAGGTGTCTTCTAGCATGGTCTTCTTCTCCATATCCTTCATCATGATCCTATCATGACATAATATAATACCTGCATCTGCAATCCACCCATGACAATATGACATAAGTTTGAAAAACCCTTAGCCTATAATGATTCATTAAATTACATGTTAGGGATAGAAGTGGTGACTCGTTGAGTGACTAACTCTATGATTGGATAATTCTAGAGGCCAAGGTCTGGGGCTGAGGCTTGAGACTACACAATGCATAGTTCAAGATGGCTAGGGTCAAGGAATTGCTTAATTGAGGCGTTTAAGAGATCAAGGATGGGGCTTTATGATTGAGGTTTCCCAATGGAAAATCTCAAGGAACTACATAGTTGAGTGACTCAAGTAGCCAAGGTCCTAGACTAAGCCTTAATATTGTGCAATGTGCAGTTCAGGATGGGCTAGATTTACCAATTGCATAATTGGGGAACTCAAGGAGGAAGGTTGAGAGATTGAGCACTAAGTTTCCCTATTTTACAGTTCTGGAAGGAGAGGAATCCAAGTGACTTCACATTGGCACATTTTAGGATCTCAAGGTTGAGGCTTGAGGGCTAGGACTATGTAATGCACAATGAAGGACCCAATGGAGAAGAAAAATGCGTAGTTCTAGAGCTGAGGGGTAGGGATTCAGCTCTATGATTGTGCAATGCATAGTTTTAGGAAGCAGGAAATGTAGATTATGAAATTCCAAGAGGAAACGCTACTTCTTGAGGATTGAGACTATGCAGTGCATAGTTCAAGAGGGTTGGATGAGGCTGAGTGGCTTGGTCGATGACTTTCCTAGTTTTCACTAAGTGTGGGATCAGTGAAATGAAGATGGAGAGAACAAGACTCAAGCATCATAACACACTTATATCATTTTAAATCACAACATATGACACCTATAACACATGAACAATAGAATTTATCAATCAGACAACATTGCAACAGCTCACTCTAAGTATAACACTAAAGGTATACTATGCAACGATAATGAAGAAAATTATGAGACAGTGCTTGAAACTTTGGGAATGGGTGAAATACATGTTTACTTGATAATACCAACTCATTAAAAAAATTATTACCCCTTAGAACAAACAAAAAATACCTTTATCCGGTGTGTGATGCATGCCATGCTAAAAGATGAAATTTTCTATATGAAAAGAAAAATGCGAACGTTGCTCATGATATGCAAACGATCGTGAAAGACACACATTCCATAGAAAACATAGCATGATAATGAAACTAATTAAAGTGAAATCAAGGAAAGGTGATAGTTTAAAGTATGAAAACAACACTCGCAAAAGCGAATGTGAGCAAAGCGACAGTTTGAAAAAATCACCAAAACAGAAGCACAAACATAATGAAAAGTGAGAAACTGCCAATGATAATGCGCATTGACGTTTGACATAGGTTGAAAATCTCACATGCACTATTTTGATAGATTTTTCTAGGCCTGTTCATGCCTGAGTGAAGAAATATGTTAATGAATTCATTACAGTTTGAGCATGTGTGAGAGGGTGACTTCAAAACATACCATCGAACAAGGGAGCTTAAAGACTTAACAGAGTGCCAACCGACCCAAAATTGGCTACAAAATGACCAATTACAAGATCCACGGTAGGCTCCAAAATTCAATATAGGAAACATTTTGGAGGGTGTTTGTCACAATGAAAACACTTTGATATCAACTTATTTGTGTACTCCTTACTCTAGCAACAAACACACAGAAATAAATGCCCGCTGTCTCAGTAAGCTCCTCCACACTAAATTTTGGCACACAACTTATGGAAAAAATCAATCACATAATGCAACTAGCATAACTACCACAATATAGCTTATAAAATAAATCATCCTCCTCAAGCATTTAACAAAACTATTAGCCAGGAAATCATTCCCAAGGAAATATTTTGTAACAAGTGCCCCCCCACCCCCCCCCCCCACCCCTATTAAGTTATGGTATGTTCTATGCTTATAACAATTTACTTCTTTTTCTTATTATATTCCACCGATTAGCAATCACATGTACATAAAGTAAAGTGCAGATAGAACATTAAACGATCGACAGAAAACAAGCCAAGACAAGAGACACAAGATGTGGCGGCTAGCCAGGGACAAACCCCACAATGTGTGGGGAAACCCTTTGATCAAATATTCTTTTATCTTCAATAATTCAGCAGAGAGAAATAGTACAATAAATCTGATTCATATCAGCAGTAGCAAACCCTAGATCAGCAGCATCAGCATTAGCGGCTTCATTATCAAACTAGGGCAGACGATATCTCACAAACCGACCGTCGGATTGACTTCATTCCACCACCAAAAGTTTCGGCTTCCAGAGGAGGTTCAGATGAACCTACAGTGCAGTTCAGATGAGGAGATCTTCTAGGCCACGCTAGTCAATCTTTACTTCTGCAGTTGCAGCTTCAGTTTCAGCAGTTTCCGGCTTCAAACTAGGGCAGTCGATATCTTGCAAACCGTTCGTTGGATTGACTTCATTCCACCACCAAAAGTTGCGGCTTTCAAAGGAAGTTCAGATGAACCCATAGTGCAGTTCCAAAGAGGAGATCTTCTAGGCCACGCAAGTCAATCTTTACTTCTGCAGTTGCAACTTCAGTTTCAGCAGTTTCTGGCTTCAAACTAGGGCAGTCGATATCTTGCAAACCGTTCGTCGGATTGACTTCATTCCACCACCAAACATTGCGGCTTTCAAAGGAGGTTTAGATGAACCTACAGTGCAGTTCCAAAGAGGAGATATTCTAGGCCACGCAAGTCAATCTTTACTTCTGCAGTTGCAGCTTCAAATTCAACAGCTTCCGGCTTCACATGTGTGTGAGAGAGAGACCCATTTTAGCGCAGTAGACAAGAGACTCATATCTGCGCAGTAGAGAGAGAGAGATGTGATGAGATGAGTGAGTCCAAATGAGGAAAAGTCCTCTTATATTTATACACAACGTTGGTGGGTGAATAGATGCGACTGTTGGGCTTCTGAGCCTACATGAGTTGTAGGTCGGCTTGATAATAATTCCATAATCAAAATAAATTCATATCTCCATGAACACTTATCGGAATCGGATGATCTTTATATCAATCCTACACCTCTCGACGAGAGGAATCTAATAAAAATATTATCAGCCATGAATAAGATGACCCACATGAAGTTTTGCCCTGGTTGCCAATTTTAACAACCCCCCAACTGCAAAATTAATTTATGTCTTTCAAATCAATTAAAATATCATAGGAAAAGTTATAAAACCATAGTAAACAAATAATTTCTAATATACTTAGCTCACTAACATGACATTACAAAATTTCTAGTTCAATATTCACATTCTCAACTTCAAACCTCAAGACTATAGGATGGTAACATATATTGTATGAATGTTTAAAGAACTCAAATATTATCAACATTTTGAGTTTCAAATGTCATTTCTAGAGGGCTATAACATATATTATGTGAATTTTCTAATAATCACATACAAAAAGAAAGAGACACTACTAACCTCACAAAGATGCTACATGTTTTGTGCCTACATTCCAAATGAGCTTGTTTTCCAATACCTTATGATTAAATTTAATACACAATTGCTAGAAGATTCTAGATCGTGGTAACTCTAGAAAACACTACAAATGAACATATTTTCATTGTGATAAAAACCTTCCAATAATTTTCTTACACTTCAATTTTGGATCCTACCGAGGATCTTGCAATCTATCATTCCACGATCACTTCATGGAGCACTCAAGTCTTCCTCTCTAATTCTAAGTGTTAAAGTCACATTCTCATACATGCTTAGTCCTTGATGAATTCATAAATTCGCTTCCATTCTATGAAATCTTAGATAGACATCACATAGCTCCTAAAAGTAAGGCTTGAGTAATCTCTAGGAATACTCGTTGCATAATGTTTTCTACAATAAACTACCCAACCTATGTCGACAATTAGTGTATTGTATCCATTGATAGTATTACTCTCAGTTTGGCTGTAATTTTAATTCTATTCCAGTGATTTTCCTCAACTGGTTCTTTTGCGCACCTCTACTTTCACAAGTGTTTCTTTCATTTTATTTAGCTTTCGGAAGTGCCATTTTCACTCTTTCTTATTGTCACATGTGTCACTTTCAATATCGTCACTCCTACATGTGTGGCACATTTGTGCCTCACTAGAGGAAAATATAGTGCACTCTTATGCATTATATTGTGCTATATATCATAAGATTATGCGCTAGACACATTTCTACACCTGAACACACTTCCTAGTCATAGTTGACACTTCTATCGCAACTTTTGTTCTAAGTGTCGCAATGTAAAGTTTCAATTACCACACATAGAAATAAGCGTTACTTTTATTTCATTTGAAGGTGATATTGATAATTGTAAGCCTTGTGCATTCGTATTAATGAAATTCATGTGTGTGATCCTTTTTTGAGTCCCATTCGAATTCTCTTCTCTCTATTACTCCATTGGTGCCACACTAAGACATTTTGGAGCTCTTCCTAGTTCTGTTATTAGGTGCAAATTATGAAAGAATTAATTTCTCACCGAGGTGATGAGGACTACCTATCCATAAGACACATTGATGAAATCCTTTCCTTCCATAATTTTTCATTGAGTCTTTCTCATGGTCGGCTCCTATTATTTCACATTGAAGACGTTCAAAGCATGGTCACTATCACTTGTTGCTTGTACTAACCTACTACGTTCAGACTTGATTAGTTATGCTTTGTATAGCACTTGGATCACTTCTACTTGATAGAAATTCCTTCTCCATCCAATTGCACTGATAAACTATGTAATACAAAGGATTCCTCACCTTCATGTTATAGTGAAAATCCTGAAGGAAAAGTGACTTTCCTTTCCAACTGCTTCTCTCCACCCACTATGAAATCTCCTCAACTAGTGAGGCTCCTGGTGTGCAGTGTCAATTAATAGTGGATAGTGGGTCCACCTTTTAGGAACTTCTCCACAGCCATAAGAATCTTCCCCTAGAGCACTATGCATTACTTAGTTTCAGTTCCCAGTTTGGCCTCCTTTATTGACTGTAACCCCTCACTGAGGCATGCCTTGTTCTAAGTAGTCTCTCTCTATGCATTGTGTAGTTCTAGTGCAAACTGAGACCTTTGCTAAGTCACTGTGAATCTCACCTAGGTAGTCACTACCTTCCTTTCCCTTGATCATTGTGCATTGTGCAATTTCAATCAATAGGCTCATCAACCATATCTCTTGCACTTTCTCACTACAGTGGACCCTCAAGAGCACACCCTTATAGCAGATTATGCATTTCGCATGAATAGTGGTGCCTTCCCTCAGCCGCTACTGAGGTCAACTTTGCAAGTCCTCGCAATCCTTTCCTCCTCGGTTCTTTCATAGGGCCTTCATAATTAGCTTGTTCCATGAGACAATTAGAGGTATAATAGATGATTAATGGATTTATCTTTCCTTGTCATTAGTGAACTTCATTGGACATGTACCAACTCAAAATGGAAAGGTGATGCTAAAGGAATATGTGAAGGATAACAAACAAAGAATTACTAACAAATAAGAAGCACAAAGGGGAACCATCATGAAGACATAAAGAGATCATGGACTATGACACAAAGATAACATTGTATGATGACTCAAAAGGTTCCAACATTGATCCAAGACCCTTTAGAGGGTTTTCATGATGTACAGATTATATGTATCACCAAGAATGAAAGACACAAAAACAATGAGAGGCTCTTGGAAAGGATACATCACAATGAAGTCTTATTTCATAATGGCCAACTCATGACCTCTCAATGTTTCATCAAATAGTCTTATGTTGTCCATGAATTTTCCTACATGTTGTGGAATGCAATCATGTATTTTCAAAAATTAAAAAATGTAAAGGTGTGGAACTCTAAGAGTTGCATGTGTAATATTAAAAGTCACATGTGGACATGTTGTACTATTCAACACCCCCCCCACCATTTATTGATTTAATAGTTAATATTCTATTGAGAAATGGGGACCCTTTATAAATATTCTCTAAGAAAATTAGCACTTAAGCGATTCTTTATTGAATTATTAGAAATAATTTTCTAAATAAGCATAAGGTATCAAGCTAAAATCCCTTTATGACTAGTTGTTCTCGGTTTATTTCACATCGCTCGACCATGTTTGTTAAAGGTCAATTAGCAATTGGGATCTGTGAACCGCAATAAGAGGGACCACCGTAATAAACTTATGGTATCATTAAACTTCTCATTAAAACTGAGGCTTAAAGTATTTCTTACAAGATAACGTACCTAATGCAATCGCATAGTGGCATTGAAAAAAGCTCAAACAAGGAAAATCGAATGTGTGATGTTGCCATATTGCGACATAACAAGCTGAACACTCAATGCATCGTGACACTTAGACAAAGACCAATCTTGTGAAACATAAAAGGTTGCAAAATGTGATATGACCCAAACCTGATAGAAGTATACGATAATTGCTATAAATTTGGTTAGGTCTGGGTCATAGTAAAAAGTCACTTTATGCAATAAAAAGATAAAAGGTATGATGCTCACATCACATGTCGCCAAATTCTAAATAACTTCAAAATAACGCATAACTGAAAGTGCAATGTTGCGATTTGTTATATTTCAATAATATTTATCGCAATCAATCAGCATTGCACCCTTCAAACTTGTCAACTTCAAGTTTTTCTTACACATTTGTGATGCAATGGATTAAATGAATAATAACGGAAATAAGAAAATATCTTAGTGTGTATTTAATGAGATTTAATGGCATTTATTTCTAAAATGGCTCGATGTGATTTGATATCTTTCATCTGCATTTTCGAATAAAAGCTTCTTTCTTGTCACATTTTGGAATTAATTGTATCATTCTATTTCAACTATCATTTTCTCTCTTTGTGTTTATTCAATAAACTAATTTGCTCAATTTCAGGCAACCTCCAAAGGAAACAACGTTTGAAAAGATAGCGAAGAAGGGAAAAGCTACCACATTTGAGAAATCAGACACGACACCACTCTTCTCCAACACCACTTACAGTAAAGACGGGGGAACCACATATGGGAAGTTATGTATAACCTATTGGAAGAAGAGAAACCCAGACCACTAGAAACGAAGGCAACAAATAATGCCGAAGAATCATTTGATGCTTCCTACTTTGAGGCAACATGTTCATTTTTACAGAAAATAGCTGCAAGACCTAAGATATTACCATACACATAAATGGTAAAATGGGTGATTGATAATGTGAATATCTCAGACAAAACTTTCAGTAATTCAAGACATGAGGTCATGGGGTCTTTCACACCAGATAACTTGCGCCATATGTACCATCTACCAGACCCTCAAAATCTCTATGAAAAATATTTCCTTGAGCAATTTTCCAAAGAGAATAAGGACCCATTGGACATTACACAGACCTGGAGGTTAGGCTCAAGCAAATTCAAATGGGAGAAATAGGTATGTACCCAATTGCATCCCTCTTTGCCTCACATAATTTCATAGCTGCGATGACATGTGGATTATTTGGTAAAGCTGACAATACCAAATTTTCTATAGAGTGACTTCCATTAATTGATGTAGCGGTTAACGCAATGATTATGAATTGGAGTCAGATTTTATCAGAGAATTTAGCTATGACTATTAGGGAATATAGGCAAAAGAGAAGTGTTTCCTCAAGAATTATTCCCCCTTTTTATATGAGTGTTTATGTAATAGATTGCATTTGTTTTCATTCTCAATTTCCAAGCATGTGTTGGAAATGGACTGTACAGAACCCTCTCCCCATCCATGTGTACCATAAAATCTTATGGGAATCCCAATTCAATTCCCATTTTTACAAAATATACCATGGTATTATGCTACCTATTTATAAAACCATTTTTGATACAAAAACTCACAGGCTTTCCGAAGAAACCAAGATAGACATCTTTCTAGTCACAAGATTGTTCAGTGAAGAAACATTTGTTTATATCAAAGTTTTTGGGAGCATTATAGCTCCACATGTTCTCCCATATTATGTTCCAAACAAGCTATTGGAGAGAGAGGTATCTTACTGAAAAATAGGGGAGGGTTTAACGAAAGCCCTGAGGGAACAAAAGAAATCCATTTGGCCAACCTTCCCATTGCAATGTGGTGCTTTCACACTGCATGGCTATGGGCACACAGTAAAAGAGCTAGAGAATATTACATCTCTAAAATTGGCAACAATTCTAGGGCAATAGTATGACCCAAATCAAGTTGCTAAAGACTTCACCACCATCGTCAAAGTCAAAAAAATTTCTCATGAAGAGGATCCATTTGATGAGCTCTTTCAGGGAGTCGAATCATTTGCTGAGGTCCTACATTTAGCATTATTACATTTAAGCCCATATGATATTAATTATTTTCATGTATATAGGAATAAAATATTGTTAAAGGTCCCATTGAACCTCTTACAAATTGAACCAATAAGATAACCTACTTCTAGTGTGAGCCTGAACGAAAGTTCAAAGGAAAATTCTGATGAGGAAACGTAAGAGAAATAAACTCACGAGTCAACACATAAAGAAATAATCTAGGAATGGGGAAGGGAGTCCTAATAAAGATTCTAAGAAAGATATAGAAGGAAATGCTGAGGAAACGACCAAATAGGCCTTAGCCAAGAAACAAACAGAGGTCGACTCCACTTCAGCTCAAATAAGGAAGATTCTCACCATTGACCTAGACAAGGAATGGGATAAATTCAATTAGAAGCTCCAAATAGGCACAAGTCTTTAGAAAACATATGGATTTCAGACCCCCAAACAAGCTTAGCAGAAAGAAAATCAAGAGACAACAAAACAAGGGGCTACAAACACTCAATATATTGAGGTTATTCTGGTTTTTTTGACTTCTAAAATTGTCTGAAAAATTGAAGGGACACCTCCACTCGACATATTATACATCCCTACACAAAAGGCTGTGGTTAAAAGACAAATAAAGAAGAGGGAATTAGCTACCACGACTGTTGCAAATCAAGAGAATGAATCAATTGAAATTGTGGGGAAAGACACTCCTGCTGACCCATCAGAAAATCTTATAGAGTTGTCACAGTTTGTAGGTGCCTATGCCACAATGGCCATTCATAAAGCAACAAAAGTATGACTCCTCCTGAAAGGAAAAGAACATAGATTCTTTTTGCTCGAACAACAATTAGAAAAAGAGAGAACCAATTAGCAGGTAGAAAAATAGGTAGCTCAGCTTCAGAGAGAATTCAAGAAAATGAGGTTACAATACCAGACAAGCATATCAGAAAAGGGCTCACAGATTGGCCAAATGTAGCCCATGGTAGGTATATTTATATATAACTTTCAAGCAAATGAATTCATCAAATAAGAAATGAAGCTAAATTCACTATTGATACATAAACAAGAGATGTTCTTCCTGTTAGTGTCAGTCTTTGCAACTTCCTCTAGTGATCAAACATGCCCTTACAAAGTGATTTTAAGGTGTCAAGGTCAAATTTTAACATTTCAGTGAGTCTTCAAGTAAAATTTGGTCACTAGGCATTAGGTCTAGGGTTTGCTTTCACTCCTTTCAAAGTTGTCCAAATGTCGGTCTATGCCACTATTCATCTGAGTCTACCATCATTTAGAGGGTTGTCATCATCATGTCAGGTTCCAATGGGTCATTTTACACCTTGTTCATGCTTCAGTTGCGCCTAGGTAAGGTCATTTCCCTCTCCTAGGGTTTTGAAGGCAATTTCTCTTGGACGGTCAAATCATCAGCAAAACTTGTACCCTGATGTTCATCCACCTTCCCCTATCCTTAATGTACGTTATTAAACATTTCCCATCATTGAGATCCCCCAAATTCCTCATTTTCACACAAACCCTAGTTTCTTGCTACAAACCCTATTTTCTAGGCTAGGCTTGTGTTTTTCCCTTTTGGAACCCTTCCCCTCACTCAATTTCAGAGATTACCCTTTCCCCTACTTCCTAACATCCCTCCCTACTTCCAAAAATTTCCTCAAGAATTTAGAAGCTCCCTATCCCCTTTATTTCGCTTCATTTTGACAAATCTCTTGTTCCACACATCGGGGTAGGTTTTACTCAAATGATGTTTCTGAAAAATAAAAGATGAATTTTAGAAAAATGAGAGAGGTGTTTTTCCACAACTAGCCAAGGAAGAAAAATCCCCTTCACTTTTTACACAGGTGTCATGGTTTTAGAGAAATGTCAAAAAAACAATTGCCTAGGGAGAATTGATGCACCTCTGAAGTGACCTTGGGAAAATCAATTTTTCTCCTAGCTTGGTCAGCCAAATGACTTGCATGATGCATAAAATGATAACTAGACACAACGAACTTCCCAATGAGCTATCATGAGATCAATTTGGAGTTGAGGAAGGCATCGAAAAGTTGATTGCAACAGCACTGTGCCTTGAGGCAGCCTCATTTGGCACATTTTGACCAATCTTGGAAGATTTGATTTTTGACATGGAAAATGAACTCCAAATTGAAAAATTCTAGTTGGTTTGAAAATTAGACTCAAATACATTTCCAATGAGCTATCATACACCCAATTTTGACACCAGGAAGGCATCCAAAAGTTGCTTGGAAAAAGGCGCTGCACACTGGGAAGGTGTGACGCATTGGGCAGTAATTTCCAGTGTAAATTGACACTGGCGCGACGCACTAGGAAGGCATGGCGCACTGGGCTAAAAAGCCTAAATTCTCTCAAAAACTCCCTCAAATTGCCAAAATCACTCACTCTTCTAGTGTGCAAGTAATTTAAGCCCTCTTCCTTGCTAGTGAAGGAGTTTTTCATGCAATTTATGGTGGTTGTGTAAAAGAAAATTCAAACCCTAATACCTTGCAAGTTGTGCTCACAAACAAGTGCTTAGGGTTTGTAGTTGGTGTTTTGTTGCCAAATTCCATTCCCTCACTTCCACACTCCTTGTTTCCCACATTCATTTTCTAGTTTCATCCCCATATCCCTAATTCCTATATCCCTAAATTCACTAACCCTATATACCAAACTCCCACTATCACAAACCCTAACTGTTATCCCTAAAGCTCCCTCATTCACTCCTAAGCCCATTTTTCCTATCCCTAAGTCACATGATTCCATATAATTTCTATTTCCCCATCTCATTTGTAAAATTCCAAGTTACTCAAACATTCAGTGGTTGTCCCCTCCTCCAAAGTTTGTCAAATCATCAAAGGGTAAACTACCACTTGGCAAGACTTCATTGTTCCCACTGTCCCTTTTTTGCCACAGTCCCTCATTTCCATTTGGCGCGCATTTGGAATTGAAATAAGACACCATGTTCTCATTTCTAATTCTCAACAAACCAAACATACACTTGGCATATACTTTCAACACCATGGAGGCGGGAACTGATACATTATATGACCAAGACAATTACTTTACAACTAAAACTGCATGCACCAGGAGGGCACTAAAACGCCATAAAAGGGAGGATCATCTCCGAATCTTGGCCGAAGCCTCTTTGGCTAAGCATGATGCTTGATGAAGCACCTTCAGTCCAAATTTAAAGAAATTTGGGGCATTTTTGGCATTTTGGCAAATTTTGGTATAAAAAAGCAGGGTTTTTCTCCCTATGCGCCGTGCCATGTGGCGCTCGCTTTTGCTAGGGAGCTCCAAATTGCAAAAAGTTTACATTTTTGGATTTGGCATGAAAAATAATGACTTCTAGTGCATGGAAAATAAGTTTGGGCAAGTTTTGAGTCCCGAGGAGGTCAAAAACACTCAAAAAATGACCTCACTACCCCTATTTTGACACATAGGAAGTAATCTTGGGAGATTGAAGTTTTGGAGGGGCAAATGGGCACTAAATTCAGAAATTCCTCTTGGTTTGGAAAGTAAACAGGTAGGGCTTTCCAACAAGCACACTTGGGCTCAATTTTGAATTCAGGACGCTCCTCAAACTTAGCCTCAAAGTGGCACGACACATAGAGGATTTTTGCTCAATTTTTCACCTTCCAGCTCAGAAATTCGGCTAGTTTGACTAGTTTTGCTTTGTGATGTAATTTTTGATCTATCTTGATGTAATTGGATAAAAATGATGTAATTTTGGCACTTATTTACTTTTTCTAGAGGATTCATTCAATGAAAAGTGAAAATTTAATGAATGAATCAGTTTCCTACCTTATAGAGGCAAGTTGTTTTGATTGGCTAGATTTTAGTGCTTTGTTTAGAATTGGTTGAAACAGCTCCTAGAATGATGATCTCGACCCATAGAGGCAAGGGAATGGGTTGGGATAGTCTATATCATGTAATTCCTAGGTCATTGTCAGGGTTGGACACTTGGGATTGCTTTGGCATATCATTGTACATTTTATCTCTGCATTTTTGGCTAAGGAAAGACCAAGGTTTTGCAGCACTGTTTGGGATCCATGTGGCTTTATGTTTTGATCGTGTTCCTCTCTAAGTAATTGTAAGTTCATTAGTGTTATGTGTATCATTTTCCTATCTCTTCCTCTGAATTTGAACAAATGAGTGATTAAGGTAGAATCCATTAACTACTATGATCTGCCTTTGAATTTGTTTAAATTTCCATGTTTTCATCTACTTAAGGAGAATTATTGGGACTCTCTTGCTCTCCTTGGCTCCTCACTAGCCTGATATATCAATTTCACTCAATTTAAAGAATCAAAATGACTGCCTTCCTTGCCCCAATTAGAACACTGCAGAAACTGTGCCTCATCCCCAGACCCAATTTGCCTTTCCCTGTTTCCAACACAAAACCCCCAAAAACTCACCCCCAAAAACCCTTGTACTTCATACCTAGCCTAAAATTAGCTTTTATTTCACTCATCTCGAGCCCCATCGCTTGTATTTTCCCAAGATCAACCTGGAGAGAGCCGTCTCCTGTCCTCATAGGGCTAGCTACGTGGCTGAGCATGGTTTGATGTGGACCTAGAACCTTGTCTTTTTAGCTTGAGGAAAATCTAGGCTCTAACATAGTGGCGACCATACTGGGGAAGAAAATGGTTTGCTTGTTGATCTCATTGGTTTTATAAGCTACAGACGGAGCTTGAAGTTATGCCAAGAAGGCTTTGAAACACTTTTTCTTTCCATTAGCGCAAGTAGATAAACGCTGCTTCAGTCAATCTCCGGTCTAGCTTGTAAACGTGACATCTAACTTGTTAATTGCCCCAGTACATGTATCAAGTTCAGATTTGATTGTTGATGGTGGACAAAGATCAAACATAAGAAGGCTGAAATCATTCACTTGGCGACTCCATTCACAGAAAATCTAGAAATCAATGCTTGATGGTGACCCCACTATAGGAAGATTAGTAGCTTTAGTAGCTTCAACTTGTCCTGACGATGAATCACACTGGATGGTTTGAAATGCGTCGACAAATGATGTCTCATGTGATCTTCGTTGAAAAATCCTTTGTAAGCTTCAAGGTTTTCAAGATGGATCGGGTTGCAAGAAGATACGCTCCCATGAGCCGTGATCATATCCCAGGTTTTCCAAATAAAATTCCCAAGGTAGATTGGTCAAATAATTTTTCTATGTTTAGAAATGCAGAAGGTAATGACGCTGCTCTTCATCTGGTGAAATTTCACATTCATGTGCATAAATTAAAGATCACTTTCCCTGAAGACTGTTTAATGAAACTGTTTATGGCTACTCTGGAAGACGAAGCCTGATCTTGGTATGAAAGTTTGCCACCGGTGTCTATTTATGGTTTAAAATATTTTCATGCAATATTCTTTGAAAGGTATAAAAAATCATATCCATCCTTGGCTTTAGTTCGGGACTATTGTAGCCATGTTCATAGTTTTATTGAAAATATTGAGAAAGTTTATGAAGATGATAATTTCATGGATGATGAGATCATGGAAGCCCTATATGAAAATCCATTCCAGCAGCATAAAGAGAGTGATACTTATCAAGATGATCAGGAAAATGTACAGCAGGATCAAGATCTTAGTATGGCGGAAGATGAAGGAATTTTGCATTTTGACAGCCAACAGGAATTACATGAAATAGATCAGCAGTATGAGGAAAATTTGTACACTCCTTCACTTGAAATTAATGAAGACAATCACTGTTTGAGCAGAAGAAAACAAAAAGTATTATCTCCTCTGTCTGAAGACGAGATAGATCAACTCTTGAACGATCATGTTCCAGCTCAAGTTAACGCAGATCTACAGTGTAAACATGGTCAAGAAGGTGATGGTGGAACTTCTTCCTCTTCTAAAAAGGATGACAGTTCTGTAAACAACTTTATAGATCAGTAGGTTGAAGAGTTCCATATGGCTGAAAGTGATGAAAAAAAAAGTGTCGTTTCAGATCTATCCATAGAAAAAAACAGCATGCAGGGAATTCAAGTTTCGAAATCAGAAAGTGATAACGTTAAGTCTTCCATTTCAGTTCCAGATTCAGATTGTGATGACCAAGAATACCTTATACTGAATCCCATGGAGGAGAACTATGCTGTTGAAATCATCTGGAATAAAGAAGACAGAGTTATGAATCCAAACGTTCTCATGTCATCAGAACAAAGCCTTCATAAAGGGGCAATCAATCAGTTCATAAACAAAAACAAGATGAGGTCTTCATTCAAGTAAGTGAAAAAGTTCCCGTGGATGAATTTATGGTAAAGGATAGCAATGATAGTGTTGAGTATCAAGAAATATCTGAAGTTTCTTTTCTCATGATTGATGAATGTAATGAGAATCTAGCTGTCATATCATATGAAGATGATCTAAAATATAGTCAGACTACCGAAGATCAGACCATTCAGGATGCCATTTCAGATTCTTCTTCCTATGTTTCATGCTATGAAATGTCCTTTGAAGAGGAAATCTGTTCATCTACTTGTTCAGAATTATTTGAGGACCAGTAACACATTTTTATTGAAGTACATTATGAAGAAAGACCAGAATCAAAAGAAAAAGATACCTTGTTTCTTCAGTAGGAGGTAAATCTTCACTTTTTTCATGATCCAATGGTAGATTTGTTGCAGTCAGCAGTGAAGGTGATTATTGCAGTATTCAGTGATGAAGGAGGTCATGGTCAACTGTGTTTTTGGATGCCCAGTTACCAGTATTCATTGTTGACCAGAAGATCTGATCAGGAGAATCAATCAAGAAGGCATCTTCTTGATTGGTTGCATTGGCATTTTGATATAGTTTGATGGTATATTGTCTTGTAAGAAACACAGGTGGTTGTCATCATGATTTCAAATCTTGATGGACTGCTGCCTTTTTCAAAAGCTTTTGTTTTAAGTCAGTCATAAGTCATTTATGTTTGGTCTGTTGAGTCAAGTCTTTCAGTCATTTCAGTTTCAAAATTTAGTCAGATTTTCAGTCAAATAAATGAGTCAAAGTCTTGCGTTGTTTGTCGAAATAATGACTCCATTGCCCAATGGATAAGGCACTAGTCTGCTCTCCAAAAGATCCGCCGTTATTGGCACCTCCAAGGAGCTACCATCCCCATTGGAGCCAATGTTAGTGTCAATTTTTGCAGCCTTCCTCCAGTGATCAAACATGCTCTTACAAAGTGATTTTAAGGTGTGAAGGTCAAATTTTATCATTTCATTGAGTCTTCAAGTAAAATTTGGTCACTAGGCATTAGGTCTAGGGATTGCTTTCACTCCTTTCAAAGTTGTCCAAATGTCAGTATATGTCACTGTTCAGTTGAGTCTACCATCATTCAGAGGGTTTTCATCATCATGTCAGGTTCCAATGGGTCATTTTACACCTTGTTCATGCTTCAATTGCGCCTAGGTAAGGTCATTTCCCTCTCCTATGGTTTTGAAGGCAATTTCTCTTGGACGGTCAAATCATTAGCAAAACTTGTATCCTAATGTTCATCCACCTTCCCCTATCCTTAATTTACCTTATTAAACATTTCCCATCACTGAGATCCCCCAAATTCCTCATTTTCACACAAACCATAGTTTCTTGCTACAAACCCTATCTTTTAGGCTAGGCTTGTGTTTTGCCCTTTTGGACCCCTTCCCCTCACTCAATTTCAGAGATTACACTTTGCCCTAATTCCTAACATCCCTCCCTACTTCAAAAAATTTCCTCAAGAATTTAGAAGCTCCCTATCCCCTTTATTTCGCTTCATTTCGACAAATCTCTTGTTCCACACATCGGGGTAGGTTTTACTCAAATGATGTTTCTGAGCAAGAAAAGATGAATTTTGGAAAATTGAGAGAGGTTTTTATCCAAAACAGGCCAAGGAAGAAATAATTACTTCACTTTTTACAGAGGTGTCATGGTTTTAGAGAAATGTCAAAAATACAATTGCCTCAGGAGATTTGATGCACCTCTAAAGTGACCTTGGGAAAATCAAGTTTTATCCTAGCTTAGTCAGCTAAATGACTTGTATGATGAGTAAAACAATAACTAGACACAACGGGCTTTCCAATGAGCTATCATGAGCTCAATTTTGAGTTGAGGAAGGCATTCAAAAGTTGACTACAACAACACTCTGCCTTGAGGCAGCCTCATTTGGCACATTTTGAACAGTCTAGGGAGATTTGATTTTTGACAGGGAAAATGAACACCAAATTGAAAAATTCTAGTTGGAATGGAAATTAGAATCAAAGAAATTTCCAATGAGCTATCCTGCACCCAATTTGGACACCTGGAAGGCCTCCAAAATTCGCTTGGAAAAAGGTGCGGTGCACTGGGAAGGTGCGGCACATTGGCCACTAATTTCCAGTGTAAATTTACACTGGCGCGACGCACTAGGAAGGCACGGCGCACTGGGCTAAAAAGCATGATTTCTCTCAATACCTCCCTCAAATTTCCAGAATCACTCAACTCTTCTAGTTTGCAAGTAATTTAAGCCCTCTTCCTTGCGAGTGAAGGATTTTTTCAAGCAATTTATGGTGGTTGTGTAAAAGAAAATTCAAACCCTAATACCTTGGAATTTGTGCTCACAAACAAGTGCTTAGGGTTTGTAGTTGGTGTTTTGCTGCCAAATTCCATTCCCTAACTTACACACTCCTTGTTTCCCACATTAATTTTCTAGTTTCATCCCCATATCCATAATTCCCATATCCCTAAATTCACTAACCCTATATTCCTAAACTCACATTATCCCAAACCCTAGCTGTTATCCCTAAAGCTCCCTCATTCACTCCTAAGCCCATTTTTCCTATCCCTAAGTCACATCATTCCCTATCATTACTATTTTCCCATCTCATTTGTAAAATCCCAAGTTACTCCAAAATTCAGTGGTTGTCCCCTCCTCCAAAGTTTGTCAAATCGTCAAAGGGCAAACTACCACTTGGCAAGACTTCATTGTTCCCACTGTCCCATTTTTGCCACAGTCCCTCATTTCTCTTTGGCACACATTTGGCATTGAAACAAGACACCAAGTTCTCATTTATCATTCTCAACAAACCAAACATACACTTGGCATAGACTTTCAACACCATGGAGGCGGGCACCGATACATTATATGACCAAGACAGTGACTTTACAACTGAAACTGCATGCACCAAGAGGGCACTAAAACACCATAAAAGGGAGGATCGTCTCTGAATCTTGGCAAAAGCCTCTTTGGCTAAGCGTGATGCTTGATGAGGCACCTTCAATCGAAATTTCAAGAAATTTGGGGCACTTTTGGCATTTTGGCAAATTTTGGTACAAAAAACAGGGTTTTTCTCCCTATGCGCCGCGCCACGTGGCGTTCGATTTTGCTAGGGAGCTCCAAATTGAAAATAGTCTACTTTTTGGATTTGGAATGAAAAATCATGACTATTGGTGCATGGCCAAGAAGTTTGGGCAAGTTTTGAGTCCCCAGGAGGTCAAAAACACTCAAAAAATGACCTCACTGCCCCTATTTTGACACACAGGAAGCAGTCTTGGGAGATTGAAGTTCTGGAGGGGCAAAATGGCACCAAATTTAGGAATTCCTCTTGGGTTGGAAATTAGACAGGCAGGGATTTTGAAAAATCACACTTGGGCTTAATTTTGACTTCAGGAAGTGCTTCAAACTCAGCCTCAAAGTGGCACAATGCATACAGGTTTTGGCACGACGCATAGAGGATTTTTGCTCAATTTTTCACCTTCCAGCTCAGAAATTCGGCCAGTTTGACTAGTTTTTCTTTGTGATGTAATTTTTGATCTATCTTGATGTAATTGGATAAACATGATGTAATTTTGGCACTTATTTACTTTTTCGAGAGGATTCATTCACTAAAAAGTGAAAACTTAATGAATGAATTAGTTTCCTACCTTATAGAGGCAAGTTGTTTTGATTGCATGGATTTTAGTGCTTTGTTTAGAATTGGTTGAAACAGCTCCTAGAATGATGAGGTCGACCCATAAAGGCAAGGGAATGGGTTGGGATAGTCTATATCATGTAGTTCCTAAGTCATTTTCAGGGTTGGACACTTGGGATTGCTTTGGCATATCATTGTACATTCTATCTCTCCATTTTTGGCTAAGGAAAGACCAGGGTTTTGTAGCACTGTTTGGGATCCATGTGGCTTTATGTTTTGATGGTGTTCTCCTCTAAGTAGTTGTAAGTTCATTAGTGTTATGTGTATCATTTTCCTGTCTCTTCCTCTGAATTTGAACAAATGAGTGATTAAGGTAGAATCCATTAACTGCTATGCTATGCCTTTGAATTTATTTAAATTTCCATGTTTTCTTCTATTTAAGGAGAATTCTTGAGACTCTCTTGCTCTCCTTAGCTCCTCACTAGTCCGATCTATCCATTTCACTCAATTTAAAGCATCAAAATGGCTGCCTTCCTTGCCCCAATTAGAATTCTACAGAAACTATGCCTCATCCCCGTACCCAATTTGCCTTTCCCTATTTCCAACACAAAACCCCAAAAAACTCACAAAAAACCCTTGTACTTCATACCTAGCAAAAAATTAGCTTTTATTTCAGTCATCTCAAGCCCCATCACTTGTCTTTTGCCGAGATCGACCAGGAGAGAACCCTCTCCTTTCCTCGTAGGGCTATCTACGAGGCTGAGCATGGTTTGATGTGGACCTAGAACCTTGTCTTTTCAGCCTAAGGCAACACTTCCAAAAAATCTCACAGATCAATCCTTACTGTGAGACAAGTGATAAATTGATAAACCAAGTGATTGACCTGATGTTTGAATATGAAGAAATCAATAAAAATATTTCTGAATTTATTACATGGCAACAATTTTAGGAGGGAAGAAAGCCTGATCTACCAAAAATAGAAGAATCCGGCAAATACATTCTATTTGCAGATTGGGACACACTATTAAAGTAGGCAGAAAGGGTGGCAATGACAGCAGCAAGTGCAACCAATAGTATAATTGAGGTCATTAATGAAAACATGCACAGTGCCAACCTTGTAAAAGAATGCATACCAGGGGCTCTCCCAAATATCAAACAGCTAGAACAACAGTGGAAACAAACAACCTAGACCAAAGAAGAAGCAATCAAATGATTGACCAAATTGGGTTGGGAGACATAGTGGTAGTATTTGGTAAAACCACATAGCTGGTGGATGACTCTACGATGCTTAAATACCTATTCACAAAAAATGGTGCCAGCTTTGTCAGATGCCATATTTCCAGGAAAATTAAAATCCACAATTGGCCAGCCACCCTAGGTCAAACCAATAATTGACATTTGCAATCTCAAAGATCAAGTTAGACTACTAAGATAATTCAAGTTGAAAGAAGATTGTCAATAGTTTAAATTCTATAACTAGTTTTATTTTTGCTTACTCTGAGGAAGGTTGTTTCAAATATCCTCAGCTTTTTTGTAATAATCTATTCTTAAGGCATGTATTATAGTATTTGAACCCCTCTCATGCATTTACAAAGACGTAAAAAATTTTATCAAAAAAACTTTTCAGGACATTACACTTTTGTATTTTTTGGAAGGTTTTGATGAAATTTTTGAACAAGATCTAATTTTCTTGAATATTGAGCATGCTCTACTGAAATTGCATTTCTATACTCTTAGAGTGTATTTGATTGAATGAAAGTGCATCAATATTTTTGGGCCCATGAGAAGAGCCTTTCGTATATGGTACTTTTGTCGTATGATCATGTTTTATTTATACCTTAGCAATACGCTTTCTTTGATTGTCTTATGTATGAAAACCTAAGTTATAGTTCTACATTGTTGCACTTTTGTATGATTTTTCAGCTTTGATTCCGTATTGTATATGTGAACAATTATTATATGCGTTAAAGTTTTCTCAATTGTTTTTTGTAACTATTAATCAAAAACAATTATAATCAACGATTTCATTTCTTTTGGAAGTTGAATGATCTTTATTACCAATTGCTTTGAGACATCTTTGTACATCACATATCTTATATTATTCCTAGGGATATTTATAGTTAGATAATGTTAAATTAAGATATATGCATATGTTTATTATTTATATTAGATTATACTTAGTTGAATCATTCTCCATTATATATTATATCACCCCAACAACATTATCACATCAATCCTCCCTTGGAAACTACTCCCATTATCCCCAGTCGGAGCCACTATACCAAAAATAAAGGAGCTTTTCTTAAGTTCCAGATCGGGTGGTTATCCCCGATGTTGTAGAAATGAATTTTGAGGCTTAAACATTTCTGCACTACAAGGAGGGCTTAACAGTGAATGGAAAGAAAATCCAAATTAGAAAGCCCTTTGAAGAGTAAAACTCCATCACCATCACCTCTGACTTATCGGTCACATTACAAATCCCCAAATCCTAAATGTGAATTTGTGAAGAAATCTTTACAATCCACTGTTGTTTCTCCAAGGAAATAAAATCAACCTTCTTCTATAGAAACTCCCGAAGTTGAGTGTTTAATTCACAAGTTATAAGGGATTTCTCTGGCTGAAAAAGAATCTGAATTATCTCAAGCCAATGTTTCTTCTCATCTTCCTTCCTCTCAAATATTAACTAGATCATAGAGTGAAGAAATTAGAATTCCTTCATTTGAATCTCATCTACTTTCTCTAGGAAGAAAAACTAAGAAATAAGACTCTAAAAATCATAGTGATATTCTTTCATCATCACCAAAAACTCGCTCATTCATTTCAACATCATCATCACAAACTCAATCATCCACCTCTCCATGTGAGATTGTGATTTACATAGGTACAAGAGAACAATCCTCCTCCACCTAATCACCTTCAACCACTGGTACATCTTCTTCCGCAAAAATACCCATAATGGTTTAACCATCATGGAAAAAGCTGGGAGCTGTTCAAATGGAAGGACCATTTCATCAATTACCTACTCATCCATCAAAATGGTTGCCAAAATTTAATCCTAATGATGGTCTTCCTACTGAAGAACACATAAACAACTTCATGTTGTTCGTAAATCTAAACGGAGTTGTAGAAGAAGACGTAGTTGTACGATTATTCCCTTATACTTTACAAGGATCAGTAGGATCCTGGTACTTTTCACTACCATCTATTTCTATTGATAGTTGGAATGCATTTAAGGAACAATTCCTAACCAAGTTTGGACATGACCATTCAACAACTACTCTTCTTAATGATATCTCCAACTTAAAAGCTAAATCTAAAGAGCCAATTAAGGACTCCAATTCCCGTTTTAACAAAATATTAAACAAAATTACGGTGGCATCTAGGCTAATCACTGAAGTTCAAAATGAATGGTAAATTCCTGCTCTTCCCTCAAATGCAGCTATTTCTTTACACAAAGTTTCCAAACGAACATTGGCAGAAAGCATGGAGAAGCCTTAGTTGCAGAAAAACAAATTTTATCCTTAGAAAAGAAAAATGCATTAGAAAAAAGAAAATCCAAGAAGGTCACTTTCAGGGATGAATCTAAGAAGAAAGCACTGAAAGATCCTTTCGACCTTGAGGGTCTGCAAAAGGTACTTAAAACCATGTCTAGTGAAATGGTCAACATTAAAAAGAACGTAGTTGAGACTTATTCGAGGAAATCTTTTAGACCTTACAAAAGAAATCCCCCCTCTGATCCCAAACCTCCAAATACAATATCAAATGTTGAAGAATATGTGGAGGAAGAAGAATTATGAACAACTGAAGAAAAAACCGATGACAAAGAAATAGTTGAAGTATAAGGAATGTGGGATTTTATTCTTCCTGTGTCAGATAATGAAGAATTAGAAGAAGCATTACATGTAACTACTAGAAGAAAGAGAATTGTTTATTTCCCACAAACAAATCAAAAACAAAAATCATCAAATCTTGCTCTCAAAGATAAAACAATAGGTAAGAAATATTCTCCCAAATCCACTCAAATGACTCCTCCTCAATCCAATTCTTCACCCCCAACAAAAACGTTTCTAGTGTACGATGAGATGGAATACAACATCATCAAATACATGAATAAGACTAGAGCTAATATCACATTCCATGAGCTTAGAAAGCTTAAACATCAACAAAAGCTATTTCTGAAAGAAGTAAAAGTGGTTCCCATTTCTCCTCTTCCTGCTGCTGTAATTTCTTAGGCTGCTCAAGAAATGGGTAGGCCTCACAGTACTTCATCATATAAAATGAGTTCAAATAATGTTGATTTAATAGGTGGTAGATATAAATCCCATACACCTCCTTTTATTTTGAATTTTGAAGTCTTAAATAAGAATTTGCACAACTGTTTAATAGACTTTGGAGCCTCATCCAACAAATTTGCCAAAAAATATTTGTGCAAAATTGAATGTCGAACCCTAGAAATTTGGTGTTCACATTGTAATGTTAGATCGATCTCAAGTCAAAGTCATAGGAGAAATCAATCAGGTTACCATTAAACTCTCATCAAATCCGAAAGTATGTCAAGTGATTAACATGCTTGCAGTTGGCATCCCTGAATTCTATGGTTTGATCCTCAGTAGAGATTGGTCTGAAAAGCTTCATGGATGTTTCACAATAGACTAGTCCCATATGTGGCTTCTTTATAATGGTAAGACAAATGAAATAAGGGTCAACCGTGAGAAACATTTAAAGTATATCATCACAGAACTGGAAGGCGAAAATTAGCCCATCGCATACAGTAGTAATATCATTGGAAATTATTCAGTCGAATCATTTTTAGTCAATTTTAATGTGCATACCTCACCCTTTTTGGAAAATTCTGTTACATCACAAATTGAAGATTATTCTCAAACAAATTCTTCTAAATGTATCAATTTTGCAGATAAACCTATAGTCAAATTTTTATTTTGGAAATTATTTTTTGATGGATCTAAATCTATTGATGGAGCTGGGGTAGGTTGCATATTGGTTAGCCTCAAAGGAGAAAAAACTATGTTGGCATGCACACTTGAATTTGAATGCACAAATAATACTGTAGAATATGAAGCATTAGTTTAAGGGTTTTATAAATCCATAGGCCTTGATATAAAATACCTTCAAGTATTTGGAGATTCAGAAATTGTAACAAAACAGGTGAGGAAAACTATTCATTGTCAATTGGGCTAATTTATAGAGTAAACTAACGCAAGTATTTAATTATCAATCCAGGTTTGTAGAACTTAGAAGCATTCCAAAATGTATAGATATAAACTATAATCAACTTTAGAATATAATCGAAATTGAAGGAATGAAATTATAAACTAATTATAAGTGCATATTGCAAATATAAAATTGAACTAAGAAATTTCTAATTCATTATGTAATAAGTTGGAGAAGTGGCTCCTAACTTAGGAGAACCATATTTGTCCTTCTTCTAGAATACTACTTTATGAACATAAATCAAAAACCACTGATGGAAAATAGCTTAAGATGTGTAAAAAAATAATGGAAGAGGGTCATAACTAAGGAGGTCCTTGTTTTTCTTCATTACAAATTCATTCATCATTATTGTCATTGTTAGAATACTAAAAATTCAGAAAATAACTTCAAGGCAAGAAAGCTGAATTTTAGTTTATATTTATTAATCCAATAGAGGGAGGGTTCAACTTGAACACTAGGTTGTCCCTTCATATAAATATTATAAATAAATTAAGATTCATTGGCAAACATAATAAATCATCATACATCAAATCAAATAAACAAATCTGAAGCAAAACTATTTTATGAAAATCAAGTTAGATTAACCACGAAGTGTACTCAGCTTGGAGTGGGGGACCTCCACCCTTGCCTTGCACACTTAAAGTGATGATTAGATACTGAAAAATGAGTCAATCATCCACACCATTGAACAGAAAAATGAAGATAGAATAGGTTCCTCAAATTAACTCAAAGTACTCAGAAGTCACACTATGAAATTACACAAATTCTACATACCATAAGCCTTCAATTTTTTGGCTTAAATAGAAAAATATGAAACAAACTGATCTAAAATGTCTCTAATATATATGTCTATCCATATCCTATCTATCTAAGTCAAACTCACCCATCCTATCACTAAAAATATGGAAAATCCAATGAAATCATAAACCTGCCCGATTTCTTAGGGATTTCCTGAATGGCTGGTCCTCTTTAACCAGCTTTGACTGGGCCTGTTTAAGCTTGGTTTGACTGAACCAATAGGAGTTATTTCAATCTTAGTTCCCAATATTTCTAGAAATGTACTTAGCTCATGCCTAGGTGTCCTGCAAATATGACATCCATGAAACCATTACGGGAATTTCTGATTCTGTCCAAAAATGGACTTAAAATTCAATTTTCATAAAAACGTCTAAAATTTTCAAAACTAAATTTATATACCTAAATATGCATAAATACATAAAAATCAGGTGTATATTATAGAAAATGGATTGATAATATAGAAATTTGGTGTGTTTTCTTAAGTAAAATTAGATAAAAAATGAGGGCCAACATCTCCCCCTTGCTGATGCACAAGCATGTCGTCATGCTTGCTTTCTCCTCTTGGATCTTCTAACCTTTGTTGTAAACCCTGTGCATGATCTTCATGCTTCCTCTTATGCTTCTTCTAGTAAACAATATATCCCCTTGTATTTTTCTTCCTTGTAAACTGTAGCCTTGACCTTTTGTTTCTCCTACTTGTTCTTCCACAAGTTTTTGTCTTTGAGCCGCTTGAAAGCCTGTTTTCAAAGAAGATCATTCTTTCTTTTCAGTTTTCCTACCTCCTCATTTAGTTTTTCATTTTCCTTGACCAACTTTGCATTCTTTTTCTTATATGCTTTGTTCTCTTCCTTCAAGTGCCTCTCTAAGATCCTGTTTATCTCTAATTAATCTGTCAGTTCTTTTATCTTGCTCATTTACAACTCTTTTTCTAATTCTTGTGTATTTTATGAAAATGATGTGGCCTCAACATTGTCAAAATATGAGTCTTTCTCCAATGCTTCTTTTTCCAATCTTTCAATGATATCATGTACTTGTTTCTCTGTAGAAGGTGTCTCTAAAATTTTTACTTCAGGATATTTGCTACTTGACTCTATTGGATGCTTTCTCCTATGCCTCCTACGAGTGCATATGAAGGATGCCTCCCTCTCAATTATAACACCATTGTGTTTATTTTTGGATTTATTTGTTGGATGGAGAGGTGAATCCATTATGCTTCTGCTTTCTTGAACTTGTTTCTCTTCTATGGCCTGTTCTTCATGACGATTTTGGACTAAAAATTCTTTCCAAATTATACCCTTGGCTATCACTTGATATTCTACAAGATTTTTTTATAAGTCCTTGGCGATAGATTTGGGCCTCTTTCAGTTTAGTTTCATTTTTCACAGTCTTTATCATCTTACTCATATTCCTGGAGAAGATATATGCCAAGTTAATTTTCACTCCTCCTTTGATATGCTGGAACAGTCTGACATGGTAAAGATGTACCACACTATGGCCTCTATCACATGTGAAAAACTTCTGAATGATTAAAACTAATTCTCCCCAAAGCTCATTGAACCATTCTCTAAGTATGCCTTTCATTCTATCAAAGGTTCCTTTCCTGTTATTCTCTAAAAATAAAGTCCATGATTTTTCTTTGAAGTGTTAACCCTTATGACAGTGTTCTCCTATTAATGGTAGATGTAATGCCTAAGAGATGAATTCTGGAGTCAAAGGAATAGCTATGTTTCCAACCATAGTTTGGTCTTAGGCATAATTGTTTATAAATTCTCTGGTTATGCTTTCACTGTGCCCATTAAACTTTTGAAGAAAACCTATAAGTCTAGCTTGATAAAGTTTCTCTATTGTTTCTTTCTCCCACTTCTCAATCTGAAATTTTGGTTCTATTATTGTAGCCATGTGTTCTAAACACCAATTGATATAACCCTCCACTGTCATCATTCTCATTTTGAAATTGAAAATAAAAACTATGCATGCATATAGATCTTTATTGGTTCATTCATGTAGGTCTTACCTCCTCTCTGATACTCTTTTAAAAACAATGATGTCGGCCTTGTTCAATCTTTGTTTTACTGCAAAAATGAGTCATTGTTATTTAAAAGATTACTCTTTGTAGATGAAAATCATAAAAAAGAAAAAAATCTCGCTCATGTTTTTTTCTTGTTCTCTGATTCACAAACCAATCTCTGTTCTATTCCAATTCATCAAAACCTTGTTTTGTTCCTTACTATGCATGAAATTATCTTCCTATAGAAATCATTCATAGATTGTCTCTATTGTATATAGGAAAAGAAATATTGTTTGCGAAATGAAAATCGAAACTCTGTTTTGATGTGGACTATAAAAATAAATAAAAAATCATGCCATAGTTCCTCCTGCCTATCAATTTTCATTTATGACTCTTTCTCTATATTTGACAAATTCAGTATATGACAAACTGAAGTTTTTTTTTTAATTCACTATTTGTACAATCAAACAACAAATAATTCACAATTTTTTTTATTATGCAACACTCTATTCAACAAACAAAACTTAGCGATTTTGTGAATGAATCATAGAAGATCTGATTTGATTTACCTAATTTTGGTGAAATTTAGATATTTCCTTTGATTCATGGCCTTATCTCCTTGCATTTCATAATGTTTTCCACCATTAAACTCTACTCAGAAATCCTATGTATTTATTGGTGGTAGAGTTTAAAGGAATGATGGAAATGACAACTTTCAAACAATGGCAGAGGCAATAATTTATAACTTGAGGTTAACTTGCGTTCTCCTCCAAATCCTGAGATTTATTCATCGAAATATCCATTGCATTTATGAGAAAAGTTTGGGTTTTTCTCTTACTTTCTTGCTTCATGAGATCTCTACACTTAGATTACGTGTTCTTGCTACGTGACTACCAGATCTCTTGGCTTAACTCCCAGTCAACTCTGCTTGCTCTTCTTATCTCTTCGTTCCTCCACTGCGTATTTCATGCTTCCTTTCCTCATTTCGATTTCCTTTGTTCCTGCATTTTTCTCCACCAATTCGCTCTTCACTGGATATTTCGAATGTGTGCCAATAGCTTGGATGGCATTTAATTTCCTCCCTAAGCCTACAAATGTTTATGATGGTGAAGAAAATAAGATTTTACAGAGGTCTGTGGGTTTGAAAATCACGGAGGAGCACAGAGTTTGTTTGGTTGAAATGTTATATCATTGTGTTTTCAAACTTGTTTGACCATTTTTTCATGCTTCAACTTTTGAATGAGACACCCTCGTGGATTAGTCCTACATACTTGCTCCACAGTGTATACCTCAACGTTCTCGGCTTTCCTCATGACTATATACCATGTTTGTTGTTCTACTTATGTCGCCATATACCCATACTTCCATACCTTTGCATGCCACTGAAACATATTATGCTCCATCTTGTGCCCATTGAAATGTATCATGGTTTGATTATCGTGCCCATTGGAATGCATCATGGTGTGATTGGATGGCCTCGTGCCCATTGAAATGCGTGATGGATCCATCTTATATCCATTCCAAACACATTATGCCGCCTAAACACATCATAATACCATTTCATAATTTGTGTTTCATTGCATTATTTACATGTCATTGCATCATTTGTCTTGGCGTTTCATTACATCATTGTAACTTTAGATTTCGTTGTATCCTTTTGTATTATGCAGTTTGGTTATGTCTTATTGAAATTCAACTTTTTCGATTTTGTTATGACTTGTATGATTTCATAATATGTTCTTAATCATTATTTTCAATTTAATTTTAAAATGACCCTAACATGGTCATATTTAAAATTAAATTTTATGATACTAACTTTTGGTTTTATGGCTTTCTAGGTCAATCTAGGGCTTGACTATTGAGCTCTCTATTTATAGTCCATTTTCTTTAAGAAACTTAGGGTTAATATGATGTGGTATATGGAATATGAAAAGAAATATGGTATATGGAGTATGAAATGAAATATGGTATATGGAATGATAATTAAATGGGTAGGATAATGGATATAGGAATAGGAATATAATGAATAGAATAATGAAGGTGATGAGATGTATGTAAATATGCATATCAAGTACTAAATTAGTCTTAACACTCTCTAGAAATTGTTTTAAGAAAATTGAAATTTGAAGAGCAAAAAAAAATAAAAATTACTCACTGTACTTTACTCCCATAAAGTATTTGATGATGTCTTCTGGTCAAATGATAGTTAATAATGTCTTTGATGCGTCTTTCAGGATAGATTACAATGTAGAATTATTTCTGCTTCATGTTTTCACATCCGTCATTGATTCAAGATCTTTGAAGGTTGATGTTATTCAGGTCCCAATTTTTACATCATGATTTAGGTCCCTTTTGACATGTATTTTTTTTTGGATGTTGCATCTGTCATATAATACATGTTTCTTTTGACATTTCAGGTCCCTTCCGTAAAATATTTTCAATGATGTTTCAGGTCCCTTCTGACATGAAATTCAAGTTCAATATGCAGTTTGGCTCCTCAAACTTTCAGCTGCAATTCAAGTTCCTTTTGCAACTTCCCCCTTGATTATGTGAAGACTTGTCCTCAAGTCTTGTCTTTGTTTGGAGGATTAATTCTACAAAACCAAGTTGTTGTAAAACAAATTTGAGAATTCATACGGTCCAAATTAGTTGATTTTTCTCTATGAATTCAAGTTTGCTTTGTGCGATTTTCCTAGGTTTTCACAAGAAAACTTATTATTTTTTATTTTTAATTTTTAATTTTATTTTATTTTTTATTTTTTATTATTTTTTATTCTTCTGGAATAATGGAAGGCATATTTCTATGTTGTTCCATAATTTCCAGATCAGTGTGTATTGAAATTCTATTCATGAAATCTTCTTTATTTATAGGCTTATTTTAGACTTTAAGCCTATGTTTGTTAACTACAAATGAAATAGATGTTTCATTGATTTTTTTTATTTTGATAGCTTCATTATCAAATATCTCTTCTATCTCATATGGCCCCAGCTAATGGGTTGTAAACTTTTTCTTAAAATCTTTAAACTTAGAGTCAAACAATAATGCACAACATCCTTTTTGAGTGTTTTGTTCTTGATGAATCGATCATGCCATTTTATCCTTTGTTGTTGCACAAGAGATGTGTTCTCCACTGCTTGTTGTCTTATTTCATCCAGTTGATTCAATTCCATTACTCGTTGTTGTTGTGCTTCAGATAATTCCATTCCCAAATTTGCTGCTAATTTTAAAGTGTGTATTTGAAATTCTATGGGTAACAAGAATTATTTTCCATACACTAACTGATATGGACTGAACCCGGTTGTGTTCTCACATGTTATCTTGTATTCCCATACTGCATCTCTCAATTTCTCTCACTAGTCCTTTCTATTGATTTGTATAGTTTCTGTCATGATAGTCTCCATGACTTTGTTTGTTGACTCTACTTTTCCGTTTGCTTGAGGATGGTATGAAGTTGATTTTCTATGTTTGATCTTGTACTTCTTCGTAAGGCCATGAAAAAGTTTAGAACAGAACTTTGTGCTTCGATTAGTTACAATCTGTCTCGGTACTCCAAATCTAACAAATATTTCCTTGAAGAGGAATGTGACTATTGTGTTTTATGTTTCTCTTGGTACCGCCTTTTCCTCAACCCACTTAGTAACATAATCAATACATACCAAGATGTACCTCTTCCCATTTGAAGGTGTGTTTATTGGTCCCACAAAGTCTAGAGCCCATTGTTCAAATGGCTTTATGAGTACTTAGGGCTTAAGTGGAATTTCATCTGATGTTATTGGCCTTCCTACTCCTTGGCAACTATCACACCTTTTGACACAGTCTTTGGTATCCTTGAATATTGTTGGCCAGTCGTAGCCAAGTTTTAGCACATTATAAGTTGTTCTCTTGTCTACAAAATGGCCACCACATGGCTTGTCAGGACATGCTTTCAAAATTTCTAAGATTTCATCTTCTCTAACTCATTTTCTTATTATCAAATCAGAACTAGTATAAAAGAGGTCACCATTAATCAAGCTATATCTAGCACTTATTTTTCTTTTTAATTTCTTTGTGAAGTGGGATGGTAATTTTCCAGAAGATAAATAGTTTGCTATATGATTTTTTGGCAGTTATTCCAAATAGAAGTTCATTTGGGAAGTTATCTGAAATAGGATTCAGATCACCAGGTGTATGAAGCCTTGAAAGAAAATCAGCGACTTGATTGCCTTTACCTGGTCGATCTTGAATTGTAATGTTAAATTCCAGCATTAACAATATCCATCTTGTAATTCTACCATTTGTGATTGCTTTATTCATTAAGTATTTGATGGTTGAATGGTCTGTGTGAATGAATACTTGATAGCCTATTATGTAATGCCTGAATTTATTTACTCCTTGTACTAAAACTAACATCTCTTTTTCTGTAACTGTATAGTTCAATTCTGTTGGTGTTAAATTTTTACTTATGAAATATATATCATAATTGAATTGGTTTTGTTTCTATCGAAGTGATGCACCTATGGTTGTATCATATACATCAGTGGAGATATGAAATGGAAAAGACCAATTTGGTCCTCAAAGAATGGGGGCAACTAATAATTTTTATTTCAATAATTGAAATGCATTTTGACAATGGTTTGTCCATTGGAATTCAACATCTTTTGCAACTAACTTGAATAGAGGCAGAGCTATTTTACTTAAATTTTCAATAAATCTCCTATAGTAGCCTGCATAACCCAAGAAACTTCTTCCTTTTGAGTTGTATGTGACATTAAATTCACAATGACTTGTATTTTTTCTTGGTCCACCTTAATTCCTGATGAGGAAATATGGTGCCCCAACGCAATCCCTTCTGTTAACATCATGTATCATTTTTCATTACTTAGGGATAAATTTGTCTCTATGCATATTTTCAAAACTTTCTCAATATTTTTCAAACAATTGTCTATATAGACTTCTACACATTCATGGATCACATCAACAAATATTGCAAGGAATGCTCTATGGAAAGTGGCAGGTGCATTACACAACCCAAAAGGAAAAACATTGTATGCATATGTTCCCCATGGGCAAGTAAATGTTGTTTTGTCATGGTCTTCCATTGCTATCCTAATCTGATTATACTCACTAAATCCATCTAGAAAAGAAAAGAACTTCTTCCCAGCTAATGAATATAGTACCTGATCAATAAATGGTAGCAAGAAATGGTCTCTTGATGTGGCTTTGTTAAATTCCCTGTAATCTACACATATCCTCCACTTCCAATTTTTCTTTGGCACTATCACTAAGGGAGAAACCCATTCACTGTCAGAAATAGGATAGATGAATCCAACTTGTAACAATTTCTGTAATACTTCTTTCACTATTTCCTTCATCATGGGGTTCATCGTCCTTTGAGGCTACCTTACAGGTTTGATATGATCATCAGTATAGATGTGGTGGATACATGAGTTGGGATGAATCCCTTGCATGTCTATGTAATCCCAAGAAAAATATTTTGAATATTTCTTTAATAGTGCTATTACCTCTTGTTCTTGTGACGATTGCAAGTTATTATTAATATTGAAATTCTTTCCAGGATAAATTTCAATGACTTTACCTTTTGAATTGGTAATTGAGTTAACAAGAAAAATATTTGTGAATGAATCTTACAGTGATTGTATTGTGCAGGTTTCTTGAAAACAATGATTCAAAATATTACCTGTGGCTTCACACTTAGTTACTCTAAGTTGCTCAGAAATATTTGGTTCTGAGATGAAAAGGTCTAATAAAGAAGGTTCTTGTGCTGGAGAATAAAGTGTGATGTCATTTCTTTCATCCCCATGTGCAATAATCATACTTCCCAATCTACATCCAATAAAGGCATCTGTGGTGGCTAACCACTGTCTGCTTAAAATTAGAGGATGTCCTCCCAAGTTTGTTTTTGGTTGCAAAATGGGGAGGTCTATAGGATACTCCCATGAATCCAAAGAGACAATTATATCTTCTAATATTCCTTCTGGTACAAGCTTATATCTATCTGCTAACTCTAAAATGGTTGTAGTAGATCTAATATTGTTTAAGTTTAAATGTTTCATAGCCTCTGTAGTTGTAACGTTTATAGCTACTCCCAAATCTATTAGAGGGTTTGGAATTGAAAAATTATTAATTGAAATAGTAACCATAGGGATACCAAGGTCAATATATTTTTGGACTATTGTCTTTGTAGACATGAAGCTAGCTAGTTTTCCAATGACTTGGATTGTAGTAGGATCCTTTTTCTTTTTACCAATTTTCTTGATGCATGACTCATTTATTGTTTTAGCATAAATTGGAATTTATTTTATTACTTGTAACAACAGAATTTTGACATAAGTATATTTCAATTCATCCAAAATATCAAATTTAGGAAGAGGTATTTGAATTTTTTTTTCTACTAACCTCTCAGTATATGGTGGTGTTTGAGTTATTACAATTTTTCCTTTCTTATTTTGATTTTCTAAATGTGATGTTTCAATTTTTTCTCATTGTTTAGCTGGTTCTTCTATGATCAGAGGAGAATTTTTGTGAAATACTTTCCCAGACCTTAAATGGACATCATTTATGGAAATAATGGAGTATGTCGGAAAATATGTTGCTTCTTCCATATTGTATGCAGGTTTATCCATTTTGTTGCTTGGGTTTACTACTGGCTGAGCTGGTAGTTGAGTTGGTCTAGGCTGGTTTGAAGTCAAATGAACTTGTTGTCATTGAGTTAGTAATGGTGTAGGATTTTGTTGTGGAAATGGCATGGGTTGTGGATACTATTGCAACTATTGTTATGGAGCTGGCTGTTGATATTGTTGCTGGTATTGTTGAGGATACATTTGTTGAGGTGGTTGGTTTCCATAACTATATCCTCTTCAACCTTGTGCAGGTCAGTTTTGATATTATTGTACAGGCCAATATTGCCACGACATTGGGGTATTCGATGAATTTTGAAGAGGATACTAATATTTTTGTTGAGGGAATTGCTGAGGAATCCTTGGCTGCCAAGGTATTCTTGGTGCCACATAGTAAAGGCCATCTCCCCCTTGTACTTCTTCCATTGGATTCATTTGCAATTCTTTCAACTTGAGAGAGTTTTATGTTGAATGGTTTTATGTTCAAAGGCCACATACCTGAATACTATCCATAAAACATTCTCTTAATGGGTGTTTCTTCCTACATTTGGAACAAAAGATTGCTAAAATTTGCTCTTGTTCCTATTTCTTTTTTTTAGCTTTAAAAACATCTACTTTTGTCCTAATGTGCCTAGAATATCAATTTTGATGTTTTCTAGCAAAATCCATATCTCTGCTCTTTTTACCCCTCCTACAGCTGATCTTGAAGCTTTTGAACTAATATCTCTCCTTATAGTTTTTGATCTTCCTCTAGAATATTTTTGACATAGTTATGCAATTTCATTAAATGGCAAGTTTGAAATATCACCTTTGCCCATTACATTCAAAATGTTAAGATATTCATCTCTTATACCTTTAAGAAAGATTGTACGGATGGTATCAAGGTTTAGAGAGTGTTGTTTAGATTTTTGAATATTGTAAGAAAATCTTTCCAAATATTCTTCTAAAGTTTCATCTTGTTGTTGTGTCATTCTAAAAACATCCTCTTTCGAGTCCCTAGGCCTACAACAAGCTTGATATTTTTTTAGAAATATTTTCTTCATGTCATCCCAAGAACTGGTTGTACGTTCTCCTAAACCCATAAACCATTTTAACGCTGCTACTTTCAAAGTAGCACGAAAGAGGTGAAGCTTGTGTGTTTTATTTGTGTATCCATAAGTTCTACAGAAGATATCAAATACAAACATAACTGAGTCAGGTTCTTCTGTTGACATTCCATAAAAGTTAAGAAATACAGAAGGTGGAATGTTTTTCATTTTCACTTCTCTTAATATTGCACTTGTATCTAATATTGGAAAGCCAAAAGTACCTTCTCGATCATCATTATTTTCTTGTTCATTATCATTTAGTATTTTTTTATCATACAATATTTTTCTTTCTTCTTCTCTTTTTCTTTCAACTTCTCTTCTTGCCTCTTCCTCTCTTTGTCTTCTCCATTCTCTTTGTTCTTTTTATATTGAAGTCTTTGTTCTAGAGCGAGGATAGTGGATCCTTGTCCTTCTTCTATCACAGTTTCAACTATTATAGAAACTTGCGATTTAAGTTGTTGTTTGTTGTCGAAAATAGGTTGATGTATTGGTTTGAGAATGGGTTGATCTATTTGTTTAAAAATTTTCCTTATTTCCTTTTTTTTTTCTATAGTTGGTGTTGCTTTGTGGTTTTTTTTTTCTTTTTACTTCCAAGGCTAACAAGGTTTTTCGTTTAATTAAAGTCAATCTTTGTCCCGCTCTTTGTTTTTCTTATAATTCCTCTAGAGTTGGTTTACCAGCAACCGATGTAGTTAGTTCTGATGGTTGAATTTTTGGGAGGGGTTTTCTTAATGAATCTATATTTTTGATCTCCATCTTTAGGTGTAAAGAAACATAACTAAAAGGAAAATCAATTTTTTGTTGTTTTCATTTTTTGTTTTGTTATGTTTTTTTTCTTTTTTTTTAATACTCTAATTGACTATGTTGATGAATGCTTCACCGGCGATAGTGCTAAAATGTTGGGCTAATCTATAGAGTAAATTAACACAATCATTTCATTATCAATCTAGGTTTGTAGAACTTAAAGGAATTCCAAAATGTATGGATATCAACTATAATCAACTTTAGAAGATAATGGAAATTGAAGGAAATTCAATTATAAACTAATTAGAAGTACATATTACAAATATAAAATTCAACTAAGTAATTTCTAATTCATTATGTAATAAGTAGGAGAAGTGACCACTAACTTAGGAGAACCAGATTTGTCCTTCCTCTAGAATATTACTTTATGAACATAAATAAAAAAGCACTAATAGAGAATAACTTAAGATGTATAAAAAAAATAATGGAAGAGGCTACTCACTAAGGAGGTCCTTTCTATTCTTCATTGCAAATTAATTCATTATTAATTCCATTATTATAAAACAAAAAATTTAGAAAATCACTTGAAAGCTAGAAAGAGGAATTTTAGTTTCTATTCATTAATCCAATAGAAGGAGGGTTCAACTTGAACACTAGGTTGTCCCTTCATATAAAGATGATAAATAAACCAAGATTCATTAGAAAACATAATAAATAATCATACATCAAATCAAATAAACAAATCTGAAGCAAAACTAGTTTATGAAAATCAAGCTAGATTAACCATGAAGTGTACTAGTAGCTTGGAGTGGGGGCCCTCCACCCTTGCCTTGCACACTTGAAGAGATTATCAGCTACTAAAAAATCAGTCATTCAACCACACCATTGAAGAGAAAAATGAAGATATAACATGTTCCTCAAATTAACACAAAGTATTCAGAAGTCTCACTATGAAATTATGCAAATTCTACATACCATAAGCCTTCAATGTTTTGGCTTAAATAGAAAAATATGAAACAAATTGATATAAAATGTCTCTAACAGCTATATTTATCCATATCCTATCTATCCAAGTTGAAATCACCCATCGCATCACTAAAAATATGGAAAATCCATTGAAATAATAAAACCACCCTATTTCCTAGGGATTTCCTGAATGGTTGGTCCTATTTCACTAGCTTTGACTAGGCCTGTTTAATCTTGCTTTGAATGAACCAATAGGATTTATTTCAATATTAGTTCCCAAGCGTTCTATAAATGTACTCATCTCGTGCCCAGGTGTCCTAAAAATGTGACATCCATGAAGCCATTAGAGGGATTGCTGATTCTATCCAAAACTACACTTAAAATTCAATTTTCATAAAAGCATCTAGAAACTGCAAAACTAAATTTATATAAGTGAATATGCATAAATAAATCAAAATTATGTGTATATGATGGAAAATGGATTGATAATATAGAAATTAAGTGTTTTTTCTTAAGAAAAATTGGATAGAAAATGAGGGCCAACACTGTCTTTCTGGACGTTTGAAGCATTATCAATCATTAGTCTAAGACCTCACCTCACATTTCGTAGCATTTAAAATTTCTCCAATTCAAAGACATCAAAATGAAAGTGTTGATCTTTTGGATAACGTTGCATCCAAGCTAATACTATGAAGATATTATTGTCCTGATCGATTTTCTATACAATTAATTTTTAGGCCTTCTATTCCCGATAACATTACCAATTGGCAAGTTTTTAATAATGATCTAGATATCATAAATTTTTTAACATATGAAGGCTCTTATGATAACCATATAAAAGATGAATACCAACATGCTAGCTAGCTTAAGCAAGAAACAAATTTAAATCCCATACCTAAATCTATGGTTAAGCTAGAAGATCTGTATGACCTTCAGGACAGATTCAAGAAACCAACTAACTCGAAGCTTCAAAGTTCAAATTTAAGGTTTGAGTTAGTTAATATTGGAACTGACCTTAAATGTCAAAGTATTAATTTGGGTCTTTGTCTTACACCCGATGAAAGTTTAGCCTTTATTCACTTTTTGAAGAGATACAAAAATGTTCTTTCCTGGAATTATGAATATCTTAAGCCATGTGATACTTCCATCATTCAACATACCATTCCTATGATATCCGATGAAAATCTTGTACAACATAAGTTCAGATTGATTCACCCAAACTTAGAAAATCAAATCAAATCTGAATTAAATAAACTTCTCAAAGCCAAAATAATTTTTCCTAATAGACATTCAAGGTGGGTTGCTAACCTAGTTCTAGTCAGGAAAAAGAATGGTGATATTTGAATTTGTATAGACTTTCACAATCTCAACAAATCTTGTGAGATGGAAAACTTTCCATTGACTCTTATGGAAAAAATATTGCAGTCAGTTGCAGGCTCAAGGTTAATGTATTTTCTAGATGGTTTTTTGGGTTATAATCAAATTCTCGTGCATCCAGATGATCAACTAAAGACCACATTTAGAACTAAATGGGGAACATATGCTTATCAAAAGGTGCCATTTGGATTAATCAATGCTAGTGCAACATTTCAGAGAGCCATGGCTATAGCTTTCAAAGGTTTGGGGAATAAAACAATGGTAATTTATTCAGATGATATAACTGTGTATTCAAAAAAGTGCAGTAATCATGTAAAGTACTTAAAACAAATATTTGAATGTTGTCAAAGATATGGAATTTATCTAAATCCAAAGAAATATTTCTTTTCTTGAAGTGAAGGTAAACTTCTTTGATTTATTGTATCTAAATATGGAATTCACATAGATCCTGATAGGGTAAGAAAACTTTCTGAAATCTCTTTGCCTCACAACAAAAAATCCATGCAATCTTTCCTAGGTTAGATAAATTTTGTCAAAATATTTGTCCCTGAGTTTTCATGAATTGTTTTACCCCTCCAACCTATGATCAAGAAAAAAATTCGTTTTTAAATGGGGACATACTGAGCATGAAGCTTTCAATCTTATCAAACAAGAAAATATAAATGCTTCCTCTTTATCAACTCCGAATTTTTCTAAACATTTCATTTTATATACATTTTCTTCTGAAACATCATCTATAGCTATATTGACTCAAGTCAATCATGAGA
Source organism: Pinus tabuliformis (assembly GCA_031772625.1). Classification (NCBI taxonomy): domain Eukaryota; kingdom Viridiplantae; phylum Streptophyta; class Pinopsida; order Pinales; family Pinaceae; genus Pinus; species Pinus tabuliformis. Next base: position 410,066,164 of record CM062813.1, read on the forward strand.
AAGCCGAAGCACCATTTTATTTCTTTAGCTCCAATTTGTAGGGTGCTTAACTGAATTACTCAGGTGTTGAAAAATGGGCTTTTTCTATTTTGAAACCAATCAAACATTTTAGACCCTTTCTTCTTAAAACTCACACTAAAGTAATAGTTCCATTCTCATCAGTGAGAAATTTACTAATGTAAAGAGAATTAGGTGAAAAAAGAGAAAATTGGGTAATATCATTGCAAGAATATGACAATGAGATTAGACAAACTGAAATTGTTAAAGTTAAAGGTTTTTGCATAATGATATGTGGAGTATCCAAACTACCAACACCAGAATATTCAGGCGATGATAAACAAATGTGTGAGGTAAGCCTCAATGATACGGAATCTAAATATGTTGATATCATCTTTTATTTGAAAAATGGATATGCCACTATGTACTTCAGTTACAAAATAAAAAGGCCTTTGAGATTAAAACCTAAGAAATATGAAATAATCAATGATGTTTTGTTTAGGAAGAATTATGATTCTATTTTACTTAGGTGCCTTGAAAATTTTGAGGAAGAAAATTTTTTGCCAGAACTCCATGATGGACAAGTGGTTGGGAATTTTGGAGGAGGCACAACATTGTATAAAATACCACATGCTGGCTGTTATTGGCCAACCTTATTCAAATATGCACACGAATATGTAAGGAAGTGAAAAATTTGTCAAACAAATGCTACAAGACAAAGGAATCCCACATTACCATTACAACCGATCAACATTGAACAACCATTTGAGAAATGGGGACTAGACATAATAGGTGAGATCATTCCTCACTCTTCAAATCAGCATATGTATATTCTTACATCAACTGATTACTTCACTAAGTGGGTGGAAAAAATTCCACTCAAGGTAGCCAATTTTGAAAACATAATTGAATTTATTGATCAATTATTATTACCAGATTTGGCCTACCAACTGCCCTCATGTGTGACAATGCATCCTATTTTATAGGTAATGCTATGTCATAATTTTCTCTTAAAAGATGTTTCAAACTTAAATATTTTTCGAATTATTATCCTTGGGGAAATGGTTTAGCTAAATCAATGAATAAAAATATCATAAGGATCATCAAATGAACTATTGATTAGAATCAGAAAAATTGGCATAAATATTTAACATTTTCTCTATAGGTAGATCAAATAACAGAAAAGGAATCAATATGCACTTCTCGTTTTAATTTGGTGTATGGGAAAGAGGTTGTTCTTCCTACATATGTAGTGATTCCCTCTCTAGCCCTCGTCCAATTTATTGAAGAAACTTCTTCCTCTTCTACGCAATTAAGGCAATTACAAATCCTCAAACTCGAAGAAGAAAGAGATAAAGCTAAGATCATACATTCACATCATCAACGGTTAGTCAAATATTCATTTGATACAAATTCTATAAGTCATAAATCTTTTCAACTAAGAGAACTTGTATTGAAGTGGGATAAAGCACACGAGGGAAAAGGTAAGCATACCAAATTCAAAAGAATGTGGCTTGGCCCATTTCAGATTGTAGAACAAATTGGCCTATCAATGTTTCTATTGAATTATTTATCATGCAAGAGAGATTCTTTGCCTGTCAATGGATAGATTTTGAAGAAATATTTTTCATAGAAGACAACCTCTTCTATCCCTTGTACATTATTGCCTTTACTTTTCCTAGGAAAATAAAAGTTAAATAGTATTTAACTTTGGCATTACAATAAAAAATATCTTTAGATATTTTGATTTTTTTCTTGTATAAATAGAGTTTGTTAAGGAAATAATAACGACATTTTGAAATAATCTAAGTTCTATCTCTCTGAATTCTGGTTTTCTCCACCAAAATTATTTGTTCTTTGTTAAACCCTAACTTTGTAAAGAAACCTTTGTTCTATTATCAGTCAAGAAAATTATCTTTAAAAAAGAAAAGACTCTCTACAGATAAGAATCTTTAACTCTATAATTGTCATACAGAAACTCTTAAGGAGTCAATGATTCTCCCGATCTAGTAAAATTTTCTCTTTTTAGAGTGTAATTCTAAAATATACTAAAACTTAAAATATAAGAGGTCTTGTTCAGATCCAACTTACCATGTTTGTAGGGAAATAATAAACTGACATTACCAATATTCTATATCAAAACAGGGTAATGGATTGAGATTATTTTAATCAAAAGACAAGGGGTTTCATCACAAGCCAGCGTGTTTAGTTGAATTACAACCATTGAATGGCATTGTCCCTTTTTTGCCACCAAACCAAGATAGTGACTTTTGAATAGAAAAAAGGAAATATTTTAGAAGAAAAATAAATTGTTTTAAAAAGAGAGAAGAGAATAAGTATAGGTGTCTGGATTTATCTCTAAAAATTGCACTCTTATCTGGATGGGATACTGAATCATTGATGGTTAAAAAGGTAACCCTACTGAGGCTATGGACGCCTATTGGTAGCAGAGGCTCTACCTATAACGAATGAGTACATCTAAAAGCTAATATGCAAGAGACCCCAACTTTATCTTTAAACCAAGTAAAGACTGATACAGACAAAGGAATTTTCAGTTTCAGGAGGATATCAAGTGGATGATAATTAGGTGACTTTTTTTTCTTATTTAGAGAGATGTTGCTTGTCTTAAATTTCACATAATTCTTATTTTCTGAACTATATTTATTTCATAAGTTTTAGAATTTCCAAAAAAATATCATAGATAACTAGTTCTTCTAGTGAATCACCAATTATTGTACTATTCAACATCCCCCCCATTTATTGATTTAATATTTAATATTCTATTGATAATTGGGCACCCTTTATAAATATTCTCCAAAAAACTTAGCACTTAAGTGCTTCTTTTTTGAATTATTAGAACTAATTTTCTAAATAAGCATAAGGTATCAAGCCAAAATCCCTTTGTGACTAGTTGTTCTCACTTTATGGCATATCGTTGGAGCATGTGTGTCAAAGGTTAATTAACAATCAGGATCTGTGAATTGCGATAAGAGGGACCGCTATAATAGACTTATGGTGTCATTAAACTTCTCATTAAAACTAACAATGAAAGTATTTCTTGTAAGATAAAGTGCCTATCACAAATGAATAGAGGGATTCAAAAAATCACAAACAAGCAAAACTGAAAGTGCGATGTTGCGATATTGTGACATAACAAGCCGAATGCTCTTCACATCGCGAGGCTTACAGAAAGACCAATCTTGTGAACCATGAAAGGTTGTGAAATGTGATATGACCCAAACCCGATGGAAGTATACAATAATTGTTATAAATTTGGTTAGGCATGGGGCATAGTAAAAAGTCACTTTATGCAATAAGCATTCATTCAACCAAAATGCGCTCAAAACGATAAAGTGTACACCGCTCACATTGCATGTCGCAAAATTCTAAATAAATTCAAAATAACTTATAATCGAAAGTGAGATTTTGGGATTTGTGATAATTTTTATCACAATCGCATAACTAGAATCACACGCTTCAAACTCATCAACTTGAAGTTTTAATTAGTTTTAATGGCATATTTAATCAGTTTTAATGGCATTTATGTTTAAAACAGCTCGACATGATTTAGTATCTTTCATCTTCATTTTCAAATAAAAGCCTCTTCCTTGTCACCTTTTAGAATTAACTGTATCATTTAATTTTCACTGTCATTTTCTCTTTTTATATCTATCTGATAATATCCATTGCTCAATTTTAGGGAGCCTTTGAAGGAAAAAATGTTTGAAAACAAGGCAAAGAAGGGAAAAACTACTGCATCTGAGAAATCAAACATGATAGCACACTTCTTCGATACCTCCTACAGCAAAGATGGAGGAAGCACATCATGGGAAGTTATGTATAACCTACTGGAAGAAGAGAAACCCAGGCCACTAGAAATGAAGGCAACAACTGATGCAGAAGAATCGTCCGACGCTTCCTACTTTGAAGCAGCATGTTCATTTTTACATAGAATAGTTCCAACACCTAAGATATTACCATAAATAGATATGGTAAAATGGGTGATTGGTAATGTGAATATCTCATACATAACTTTCAAGAATGAAAGACATGAGGTCATGGGGTCTTTCATGCAAGACAACTTGTGCTAGATGTGGCATCTACCAGAGCCTCAAAAGCTCTATGACAAAGATTTCCTTGATCATTTTTCCAAAGAGAATGAGGACCCATTGGACATTACACAGACCTGGAGGTCAGGCTTAGGAAAATTCAAACGAGAGAATTCCAGTATGTACCAAATTGGATCCCTCCCTACCCCACATAATTTCACAGCTACAATGATGTGTAGATTACTTGGTAAAGATGATAGTATAAAATTTTCTATAGAGTGGCTTCCATTAAATGATGCAATGGTTAACACAATGATTATAAATTGGAGTCAGATTTTATCAAACAGTTTAGCTATGGCTATTAGGGAATATAGGCAAAAGAGAAGCGTTTCCTCAAGAATTATTCCCCCTTTTTATATGAGTGCTTATGTAATGGACACCATTTGTTTTTGTTCTCAATTTCCAAACATGGGTTGGAAATGGACTATACAAAACCCTCTCCCCATCCATGTGTACCATAAAATCTTATGGGAATCACAATTCAATTCCAATTTTTACAAAATATTCCATGGTATTATGCTACCTATTTATAAAACCAGTTTTGATAAAATGACCCGTAAGATTTTTGATGAAATCGAAGACAGACATCTTGCTAGTCGTAAGATGGTTCGGTGAGGAAACATTCACTCATATAAGAGTTTTTGTGAGCATTGCAGCTCTACATTTCCTCCCATATTATATTGCGTATGAGCTATTAGCGAGAGAGATAACTTACCATACAGTAGGGGGGGGGGGGTTTAACCAAAGCCCTGAGGGAACAAAAGAAAGCCATTTGGCCAACCTTCACATTACAGTGTGGCTCTTTCACACTACATGAATATGGGCACACAGTAAAAGATCTAAAATTGGCCATAGTTCCAAGGCGACAGTATGACCCAAATCAAGTTGCTAAAGACTTCACCACCATGGTTAAAGCCAAATAGTTTACTCATGAAGAGGATCCATTTGATGACCTCTTTCAAGGAGTTGAATCATTTACACAGATCCTATTAGCATCATTACAGTTAAGCCAAGATGATATTAATTCATTTCATGTATATAGTAATAAAATATTGTTAAACGTCCCATTGAACCTATTACAAATTGAACCAATATGAGAACCTACTCCTAGCATGAGCCTAGAGGGAATTTAAAAGGAAAATAATGATGAGGAAGTGCAAGAGAAATCAACTCATGAGCCAGAACAGCCAAAGAAACAATCTCAGAATGGAGAAGGGAGTCCTACTAAAGATTCTGAGAAATATATAGAAGGAAATACTGAGTAAATGATCGAATAGGCCTTGGCCAAGAAACAGACAGAGGTCAACTCCACTTCATCTCAAATAGGGAAGATTCTAGTCGTTGACCTAGACAAGGAATGGGAGAAATTTAATTAGAAGCTCAAAATAGGCACAAGTCTTGAGAAAAAATTTGGATTTTAGACCCCCAAATAGGGTCAGAAGAAAGCAAATATAGAGATAATACACCAAGGGGCTACAAACACTCAAGATATTGAGGTTATTTTGGCTTTTCCCAGTTCTAAAATTTTCTTAAAAATTGAAGAGATACCTCCACTCAACATATTTTACAGTCCTACACATAAGGATGTGGTTAAAAGACAAAGAATGAAGAGGAAATTAGACATCATGACTATTGCAACTATAGACAATGAATCAATGGAAGTTGTGTGGAATGACATTACTGCTAATTGTTATAAAAATATTTGGGCACTACAACCCCAATTACATATGTCCATAAACCAAGGGCTTTTATGTCCCTAAAAGTGTTGTTTCATACCCTAAAGGAGCAAGGTTAGCTGATTACATCATCTCCCATAAGTTTTCCATGAAAAACCACTAAGAACTGGTCAAAGCAGGACCATACAGACTGCCCAGTGCAAAGGGTGCGATGCATCTCACCTACCACATGCAAAAAGTGTGATGCATACTGGAAAGCCCTTCTGTAGGGTGCGATGAACGAGAGAAGACAAATGGCACAAGCAGTCTGCTAAGTGAAGAACCTGAGAATCTTCTAGAAGCTGCTCATTTAACAATTGCCTCCCTAAGTTTTCCCAAGGATGAGTAAGAGATCATGAAATCTCCAAGTGGAACCAAGAACTATTAGAGAGATGACACTAATCAAAATCCAAGAAGCTGACACACCCCCCTGCAAATATCTATAAATGGATCCGTCATCCCAAAGGTCCAGAGGTTGGAATTGGGTAATTTGCAAAGAGGTGCTGGTGGTTTCTCTTTGAAGACATTGTTGGGTGATCTTGCTTTGTTTGAGGTGAAGAGGGCTTTCAAGCTGGGACGACGGTGCTAGGTCAGACTAAGTGGTTGTAATCCTCTCTTCTATGACTTTTACTAATGAAGCTATTTGAGTTTTCCTCCATATTCTTATGTATCTTTTGATATATGCATTTGTATAGTCAATATATATCTGATCCTATATTTTTTACGGTGAAATATCTCTATGCTTTGATGATATTATGCTGCTGTGAATCTACAGGTGCTCTTTGAAGCGGGACAAGTAAGGAAGCAGTGCCGAGATTCTGTCAAAGGGGAAAGGAAACAAGTAAGGAGCCAAACGGAAGACTGAGGTTGGTAGTCTCTATTTCTTTCTCATCTCTCTCTCGTAAAGGAAAAAGCAAGTGACTTTAATCTGTTTGTTTCTACAATAGCTACCCATCTTAGTGGGACTAGCAGCTCTGAATAGACACTAGATTTCCTGAACCTTGTATCATCATATCGTTTTCACCTCTACAAAAGCATTTGCTCTGTTCCCTGTCATAGATGTGGGATCCATTAGTGCCCTCCTACGATGGGTCAATTCTTGTCGACATCATCTCATTATCCAAGAAGCCAACCTAGGGACAACCCTTTTAGTACTTTGAAGCTTGCATGCCTCAATGGCAAGCTTCTCACATCTGGCGACAGGTTTACACTAATGGCCTTCGACCGAAAGACTTTGTGTGGTGTTTGACATCAACTCATGTATTCACACCACGTGAATTGTACTGTAGTACCTTGAGGGTCATCATCATTATCGGTGATTCCTCTCATGTCTGTTAACAACTTACATCATTGGCTGGTAATCAGGCGATGTCTTTCCATGTTCAACGTCAGAACATCTATTCACATGGATCAACTTGTACTTCACGTCAAGATTGAATGAGTTTTGAAGACCTTGGATCTAGTTTCATCCATTCAGGTTGCGATATATTTAGCAAAATAAAGACATCAAATGCACATCATTGTTGCACAGATAATCATCCAAACTAAGGGATGATCGCTCTACCAGAATCATTAGTCTGCACACAGACAGTTGTCTATCCTATGTACATGAAAATGAATTTATCAAAGCTGAGCATGGGAATGCCCGCCTCAGTTAGATCATGAAAATATTATGAAGATAATATATTGTATTGTATCTTATTACAGGTCACCTTCTAGTGTGAAAAACCTCGGATCCTCATTATAAAGCATTTAACCGACATCAAAAAGGATTTACGACCTCATTCTTTAGGGAGCAACTATTATAGACATATTTGGGCACTGCAACCCCAATCACATATGTCCATAAACCAAGGGCTTCTAAGTCCCTAAAGTGTTGTTTCATACCCTAAAGGAGCAAGGTCAGCTGATTACATCATCTCCCAGAAGTTTTCCATGAAAAAACCACTCAGAACTGGTCAAAGAAGGACCATACAAACTGCCCAGTGCAAAGGGTGCGATGCATCTCACCTACCACATGAAAAAAGTGCAATGCATACTAGAAAGCCCTTTTGTAGGGTGTGATGAGTGAGAGAAGACAAATGGCACAAGTAGTCTGCTAAGTGGAGAACCTAAGAATCTTCTAAAAGCTTCTCATTTGACACTTTCCTCCTGAGTTCGCCCAAGGATGAGTAAAAGATCATGAAATCTCCAAGTGGAACTAAGAACTATCAGAGAGATGACACTAATCAAAATGCCAGAAGCTGACTCACCCCCTACAAATATCTGTAAATGGATCCCTCATCCCAAAGATCCAAAGGTTGGAATTGGGTAATTTGCAAAGAGGTGTTGTTGGTTTCTCTTTGAAGACATTGTTGGGTGATCTTGCTTTGTGTGAGGTGAAGAGGGCTTTCAAGCTGGGAGGACGACGCTAGGTCAGACCAAGTGGTTGTAATCCTCTCTTCTACGACTTTTACTAATAAAGCTATTTGAGTTTTCCTCCATATTATTGTGTATTTGTTGATATATGAATTTGTATGGTCAATATATATCTTATCCTATATTGTTTACAGTGAAAGATCTCTATGCTTTGATGGTATTATGCTGTTGTGAATCTACAGGTGCTCTTTGAAGTGGGACAAGTAAGGAAGCAGTGGCGAGATTCTGTCAAAGGGGAAAGGAAACAAACAAGGAGCCAAACGGAAGACTGAGGTTGGTACTCTCTACTTCTTTCTCATCTCTCTCTCGTAAAGGAAAAAACAAGTGACTTTAATCTATCTGTTTCTAAGATAGCTACCCATCTTAGTGGGACTAGCAGCTTTGAATAGACACTAGATTTCCCGATAGCACTGATCCATAAGAAAACCTTACGAAATTGTCATAGTTTGCAAGTGCCTATGCTACAACGACCATTGATAAATCAATAGAACTCCGACTCTTGCCAAAAGAAAAAGAACATATAATTCTTCTGCTTGAAAAGAAATTAGAATAAGAGAAAACCAGCTAGCAGGAAAAATAGTAGGTAGCTTAGCTTCAGAGGGAATTGGAGCAAATGATGTTACAACACCAAGAAACCATATCAGAAAGGACTCATAGATTTCCTAAATGAAGGCCATGGTAGATATATTTAAAGATAACCCTCAAACAGATGAGTTCTTCAAAGAAGAAATCAATCTAAGTTTCCTATTGATACAGCAACAAGAGATGTTCTACCATAAAATCTCACAGATCAATCCTTACCATGTGACAAGTGATAAATTGACAAACGAAGTGATTGACCTAGGGTTTGAATATGAAGAAATCGATAAAAATATTTTTGAATTTATTAAATGGCAAGAATCTGGTGAGGGAAGAAAGGCTAATCTACCAAAAATAGAAGAATCCCACAAAGACATTCTATTTGTAGATTGGGATATAGGGTTAAAGCATGCAGGAAGGGCGACAATGACAATAGCAACCGTAAGAAACAATATAATTGAGGTTGTTAATGAAAACCTCCACAGTGCCAACCTTGTCAAAGAATTCATACTAGGGGCTCTCTCAGATATCAAACAACTGGAGAAAAAATGGAAACAAATAGCTCAGACCAAATAAGAAGTAATTAAACAACTGACCAAACTGTGTTGGGAGAAATACTAGCAGTATTTGGTAAAACCACATAATGAGTGGATGACTGTACGATGCTTAACTATCTATGCACAAAAAATGGTGCTAGCTCTGTCATATGCCATATTTGCAGGACAATTAAAATCCACAATCATCCAGCCACCTGAGGTCAAACCAATGATTGACATTTGCAATCTCAAAGATCAAGTTAGCAGACTAGGATAACTCAAGTTGAAAGAAGCTTGTCATTAGTTTAAATTCTATTTTTAGTTTTAATTTTTCTTACTCTGAGGAAGGTTATTTGAAACCTCCTCAACTTTTTTTGTTATAATATATTTTTGAGGTATGTATTATAGTATTAAAACCCCTCTCATGTATTTAGAGAGATATCCAAAATTTTGTCAAAAACACTTTTCGAGACATTACACTTTTGTATTTCGATGAAGGTTTTGATGAAATTATTGGAACAAGATCTAATTTTCTTTCATATAGAGCATGCTCTACTAAAATTGCACTTATGTATGCTTAGGGTGTATTTGTTTGGATGAAAGTGGATCAATATTGCTGAGCCCATGAGCAGGAACTTTCCTATATGGTACTTTTAACTTATAATCGTGGTTTATTTATGCATTAGCAATACTCTTTCTTTGATTTTCTTATATATGAAAACATGAGTTATAGTTCTACATTATTGCACTTTTATAAGATGTTTCATCTCTGGTTATTTATTGAATACATGAACAATTATTATATGCAATAAAGTTTTCTCAATTGTTTTGTCTAACTATTTATCCAAAAAAAATTATCATCAACGATTTCATTTCTTTTGGAATTTGAATGATATTTATTACCAATTTCTTTGAGACATCTTTATATATCACATACTTATACTATTCCCGGGTATATTTATAGTTAGATAATGTTAGATTAAGATATATGAATGTGTTTATTATTTAGATTAGATTATACTTAGTTGAATCATTCTCTGTTATATCTTATATCACCCCAACAACATTATCAAATATATCATCTCTGGGAAATTGGTCCCATTATCCCTAGTTAAAGCCACTATACCAAACGGAAAACGAGTTTCTTTTAAGGTCCAGGCAAGATGGTTATCCACCATGTTGTAGCATTGAATTTTGAGGCCTTAGCAGGACCAAAGAGTAATATAACTTCATACGTTACTTAGGAAGTCCAAAGTTATGAGGGTAACTCAAGAGTCATAGGAGATATGAAAGGTCATTCGTCTTGTTATAAAAGAAACCTCATAACTGAAGAAAAAGGATTTTAGAGGCCTAGAATTTGGAGAGCTTTCCCTGGCTTCTCTAGCTCGGCATAGGAGAGAAGAGAATTCCTTAGAGAAGCGAGAAGTGACTTAATGTTCCACTATTGGAGCTATTGTCTCACCATCGTAACCGTATACTTGTACTTTTCAATTAATTATCAAAAGGTCATTAAGCCAAAAAAAATTCATGCATGTATCATGAATATTGTAATAATATTCTTTAGATGTTTGCATTAGATGTTGGGTTCATGTACTAAATAAATTAATTAATTCATTAGACTTGGTGCTTATCTTGTTAAATGCATATTGTATTTTCTTTAATGATTGTTGTGTCTATGTGAACTACTTCACTAGATAATTAACAAATATTTCCTTGATATTATGTGCCTTTCTTAGTATAGTACTATTACTTTCCTTCTAAAGACTCACTCTTTACTCCCCTCCCATGAAAGCCTCATTTTACACATTACAATTGGTGTTTTGTAGTGTCAACTTGATAATTTCAAAGGTTGTCTACGAACTCTCTTATGTTTATCATTGCGGCTAAGGAAAACCTTTGAGTTATGGTCATTGGGATGATACTCTGGATGGGGATCTTACTCTAAATGGTTTGAGGTCTCATTTGAACTTCACATCAAAGAGACCCCCTTGGTTGGCAAAATTTCTAGAACCATCAAAATTTTGTCACTAGAAGGAGGGTGAGATGACAAGCTGTGCACATTGAGTCTGTTTGAATCTCTTATATTAAATTGATGATTCCCAAATCATACTCCCTAGATGTTTTCCTAGTATATTCAAATCTAAAATTTTAATCCCTCCATAAGCCTTTTATAAATTGTCTCAATTAAATTTTTATGGCAAGGGAGAGACATCCATAGTTGAGCATACATCTTACTTTCTCAGGTTTTGTGAATCTCATGAAATTGATTATGAATATGTTTCTTGTATATTATTCACTCTCAGACTTGAAGGTCGAGTTAATGGATGTTGTCATACCTTACCATCTTATTACATACATTCATTTAAGTAACTTGTTGGGAACAGGATCACCCAAGGATAGTTTTGGGGCTAAAAGCCCATGTTTTGGGTTGAATTTTGTAATAAAAGTGTAAAGTCTCTGCATTTTGTGGTCGTGGAGCATGAAGGTGTCATAAGTCATGAATGGTTGTCCACCCTTATTTTTGTAAAGTAAAGTTGGATGTAAAGTTCTACCCATGGTCCACCTACCACAAGATTGTATAAAAAGAGCTAAGTAATTAAGCTCTAAGTAGTCTTAGTAGTAATCGATAAGTTGTAGATGAAGTCTTGAGCGATAAGGAGAGAATTTTAAGTTTCGGGTCTTAGTGTAGGTAGAGGCTCTGCAGCGGAGTTTGCAGAGGCCTAGGGTAGAAGTCTGCAACTGAGTGCATAGAGGCCTAGGGTAGAAGTCTGCAGCTGAGTGCATGGACCCATGCAGCTATGTGCATAGGGTGGATAGAGTCTGTAATCACTTGAATGTATCAATAAAGAGAAGTATTCTGCAAATTATGTGTCTTTGTTTCTGGTTAATGCATCTTGTCATATTGTGTATGAATTTCATTTATAATGCTTATGTGATGTGCAAATGTATGTAATTACTTTGGATAATTGAACTCAAATAATGATATCTATTTACACAGTGCTAACTTTGATTGTTTAATAAAATAAGTAAGACACTTAAGCTAGTTGGGAATCTGCATGATACGCTTCCCCAACAGTGTGAAACCACCTAAACTGCAGGTCAGGGCTGTGTAAAGGCTGATCATGCCCGTTCGCAGGGGCTCTGAAGGGCAGAGTAAAGGGATAGACAGACAGATCCCTACAACTGTACGACCTCCACAAAGGTAGGAATAGAAGGAATAAATCGACATCACAACCATCTCGGGGTGCAGAAACTTGGTTCCAGCATCCCCCCATACTACTTCGGGCGAGACTTTGGTCCGCAGTCTATGGGCTAATGTTGAAAGTGCCAGTAGTGTAGGGATTTCTTTGGCTAACTAATGTTGAACCTGGGTCAGGCCCCACCAAGCCAACAAATGGTTTCATTGTCAGAACCAGAATCTACATAAGAGATGTGTGATGTTGTATCATTGGAAAACAACTAAGAAAGAGATCGAAGAATAGTTCAATAAGAAGATCCACAAATTTGTAGCGCAAGAGAATAGAAGCCCGTGATTGACATAGGAATAGTGGTTGGATAGGTAGCTATATATAGAAATACACGAGATCTTTTTATGTTCCTTTCCGATTGAGCTATATGAGTGGATCGCGAAGCTAGCAAATAGGTAAGGAAGGTGGAGACTTGACAGTCCTATTGTTTGGAATCTGGAGTTAGTACAGAGACTAGAAGCCTCTAAGGATGAGATCACCCTCACTCTCAATCATTGGCTTGATCACATCATAGGAGGATTTGTGGATGAATTCGTGGTCGACACCTCAGTCAGCCAAAGTGAGGTGGAGTGGCATTTTTTCAAAAGACCACAAGGTAAGTAGTTGGAATCTTTGAATAGCTAGATTAAGATGTTATTATGTGAAAATCAAGTTATGCATCTACCTTGATGTTCAGAGCTATGTGAAGGAGAAAAACTTACAAGAACGAATGAAGAAAGGGTCTTGAATATAGTCCATTGATTTCACCTCCATTGGGTGATGAAGAGGGAGTAGTGCAGGCCTCTCCATGAAGTGCTATTCAGTTAATAAGACAAGGATTCCTATGACTTCCACCTCCACCCACACCACCTCCAACTTCACCACCATCACCTGCGACTTTACCCATACCACATCCACCTCCACCGCAGTTCAGCATGGAAAATTCAGTGAAGATGCCTTTATTTAAAGGCTTGGGAAATGAGGACCCAGACCACTTCAGGTTCATTGTGAAAGCTGTATGGGAAGCTCGTCGTGAAAGTTGTATGGGAAGCGCAGGGCATTATAGATGATCACATGAATAAGGAAACATTGGTTAGTGCTCTGCAGGATCGCACGCTAACTTGGTACATCAAATACTCAAATGATAACCCAAATGTTAGGTTGGTGGACATCCAAACCACGTTGAATAAAGAATTCAGTATGCCTAAATTTGAGGCACAGTCGATGGTGGGGATCAAGTAAATCACAATGAAACCAGAAGAGACACCTTTGGAATTAGATCAAAAGTTGAAGTGTAAAATCCATGAAGCTAACATGAACTTAATAGAGGGACAACACTGTAAGTGGTTTGTGGCTTCGCTCCTAGCACACCTAAGGGTTGCATTGTCACAACAAAAGATAACGACTCAGGTAGAGGCCTTAGAGATTGCGATAAGACTACATGATACACCGATGGGTTCAATAGATCCATGCGCAGTTCAAAAATATTTTCCTTGAGATGCAATGTTTGAAGCAAGACATAATAGTTCAACCGGAAATGTCGAAGAGATATGGTGCCTGAAATGCAAGGGTCAGGGGCACGATAAAGACCATTGCCCAATCTTTGTGAACTACATTACAGGATGGGGATCGATGCCTTTAAGGCCAGAAACTCAAGTATGACCAAGCACGAGGCATGCATTGTGGTGCTCTATATGTTAGCTAGCAAGAAAACATGCCACAAATAATTGCAATTTGTTGGAGAAGTTTGTACAGACACCACAACAAATGTTCTACAACTTCTGTAGATTGCTAGGGCATGATGAGTGCAATTACAGGAGCTATGAATTGATGATGGATAGAAGACCTGCCTATAGGGTTCAGGTAGAAATGTGCCCCCCTGATCAGAACGTGGGGATGGCACAAATAGGCTTTAAGGGCTGCGGACGAGGCTAAGGCGAAGGAGGACCTGCCATAGGTCTAGGACAACTAATCTATTACAATTGCGAAGGAACAGGACACTATGCCCATGATTGCACTAACCCAATGTGTCTAGCGTGAAACTATTGCACTCTTTTTTATCATGAGATGGATGACTGTCATATGCTGATAGCAATGATATGCAACAAAGGGGCACTACCACCTCAACGGACTCAGAACCTACAGATGATGAGGTCTGAGCCTCGCGAAGAGGATCCGAATATGAATATAGTGCTCCGAAGTGGAATTACAATAGGAGATAATAAGGGGAAACAACCCGAAGACAACACATAGGTTCACAAAGCTTAAGCGAAGGAGGATGAATTTGGTTTGGAGCGTGCACACGAAACATTCATGGAAGCAAAGAAGAACTTCACTGAGGCCTCCACATCAGGGAGTAAGGATAAGCCTGCTCAGGAGATGGACCCTTCTATGCTTACAACCTTCCTAGAGACCTGCATGAAGTTGTTGCACGATAGCAAGGCTATGAAGGGATTACAGGAGCTTATAAATAGATGTGTTGGAAACACTTCCGGTGAACCACACGTGGTACTAAAGATTGGTAAGCATAAAATAAGGACAGGACAAGAGATGAGGCTAACTATGCAGATAGGAGAGTATGAAATGGATTACATTATTTTGGACCTCGGTTTAGACACGAATGCCCGACCAAAGAAGACTTGGGAGTAGATGGGAAGACCCGCGTTGTAGTGGTCTCCAATTCAGTTAAGGATGGCAGATGAGAAAAATATCATCCTAATGGGGTGGTTGCAAGGGGTGTCTATAGATATTGAAGGCGCGAATGCACTAGATGACTTTGGCGTAATAGATATTGTGGATGATAGAAACCCCTACCCTACGCTCCTTGGCATTGATTGGGCTGCTGATATGAACGGGGTAATCAACCTAATAAAGCGAAAGATGATATTTGAGAAGAAATCACTTCGCGTAATAGTACCCCTAGATCCTGCTGAAGGATCACGCTATCCTGAACCAGTCCGTGATTATGAGAGCGATAACAATCTACACTATATATATAAGATAATAGTGCAACACCAATATTGGATGAATCCAACAACAGATGGACGAGTTAAATGGGATTGCTAGAGTTCCTGCACCATAGACTCTGATGAAAGATTAGAGTGCTTGCAGAATCAGTTACATGAAGTAACCACACTGAGTTGTAACATGATGACCTAGTCATTGCACTGTGTGTCATCAGAGGTAAGAAATATGCCCACTTATGATGGCCTGAATGATGTAGATATATTGTTGGATGCATTTGGGAGGGAGGTAATAGAGAAGTAGTGCTTCTAGGCTTTGAACTGGGCAATGTACGCTACGCCTGCAAGGTGGTGGGGTACGCACAAGCGTAGTTTTAATGATTGGCGTGAATGTAGGAGGATGATGAGAACACGCTATGGGAGGCCAAAGGTATGAATGATAGACAAATATGATGGGTAGGATGATCCGTGCATGCACTTAGCCAAATGGGCTGAAGCTTGTGGAGAGAAGCCCCAACCTAAATCAGTGCACCTGTTTTGTCACACCCTAGATGTCATCCTGATGAAGTGGTACTTAGAAATAGAGCTCTGCCATGGTACAGGTGAATGGGATATTCTACGCGAAGGATTCATAATTAAATTAAACTTTGAAGACAACTTTAACTACATTGATGAAGCGGTACAAGAAGTAAAAGTAGCAATCATTAGGATATCGTAGGATCCTTTGGACCTGATTCAACCCAATTGGACTACTCCACTGAGTCACTTGCTAGAATGTTATAACATAGCCACTGAAGAAGAAGATGAGGATCTATGAAAGGTTAACATCCCTGAAACAAAAGGTCATCGCGAGGTTGAAGGACCGCAGATTGAGAATCCTAATATAACCTTGCCACTAAAAACAAAACAGGTAAATATTGGTATGTCATCCTTACTAGGATGACATGACGCTGGATAAGGTCGCTGAATTTCTCTGCGATTACCAAGATTTGTTCCCTACCAAGTTTATGGATCTAAAAGGGATAATAGGGGACCTAGGTGTTATGAAGATCACATTGAAGCCCGACGCGAAGCTGGTTAAGCAAAGACCTTACCATGTTAATCCAGAGTATAAGGAGAAGGTCCGCTTAGAGATGGATAAGATTCTCGCGGCATGCATCATTGAGCGTATGGAAGAATCTGATTGGGTAAGCCCAATGGTGGTACAAGAGAAGAATCAGAAGGATGATATAAGGATATGCGTAGACCTCTGGGAGTTGAATGACACTTATGTACATGATCCTTTCACAACTCCATTCACTCATGAAGTGTTGGAAAATGTAGGTGGCCGGGAAGCTTATTCCTTAACTGATGGGTTCTCTGGATACCATCAGATCAAAATTGTGCTGGAGGATAGGATAAAGACAACCTTCACGACTGAGTGGGGGTGTTTTCAATACATGGTAATGCCTTTCGGATTGAAAAATGCGCCTGTGATTTTCTCGCGCGTAGTCATTGCCGCGTTCAAGGAATTTATTCATAAATTCTTGGATGTGTACTTTAATGACTAGACTGTGTTTGGGATGGTGAAACACCATGTAGCAAGTTTGCACTTGATGCTAGATACCTGTTGAAAATACTAGGTCATGCTCAATCTGAAGAAATGCATGTTTTGTGTTCCTTTTGGGACCCTACTGGGTCATGTGGTTTGTAGATAGGGACTAATGGTAGATTCCGTGAAGATCACGATGATACTTAACTTGGAATCACCGAGGAGGGTGAAATAGCTACACACAACCCTAGGACAGACAGGATATTACAGAAAGTTCATCAAAGGCTATGCCCAGATCACCCTGCCTATGGAGAATTTGTTGAAAAAGGATGTCACATTCTGCTAGAACGAGGACTGTAAGAAAACCTTGGATGTATTTAAAGAAAAGATGGTCACCACACTAATTTTAATCTTCTCGGATTGGAAAAAGGAGTTTCATATACATGTCAATGCATGCTGGAAGCAGTACTGGCACAGGGTGGTGGAGGAAACTTGGACCATCCTATAGTGTTTGCAAGGATAAGGTTATCCAAGGCAGAGAAGAACTATTCCACCACCGAGCACGAAAGGTTAGCCATGGTATATGCGCTACAGAATTTTAAAGACTACTTGCTGCGTGGCCATTTTAAGATGTATACGGATCATTTCGCGTTGAATTACCTAGTCAATAAGCCTATGTTGAAGGGAAGAATATGTAGGTGGTTGTTATTGTTCTAGGAGTATGATTTTGAAGTTATTGTGAAATTTGGATGGTTGAACGTGGGACCACACCATCTGTCGCGCATCAAAATAGGGGAGGAGCCCACTAATTGGGAGGAAGGATTTTCTGATGTGAAACTCTTTCCAATGCACATCGTAGATAGTCATTTTGAAGATATCATACACTTCGTAACAATAGGTACTACCCTGGAAGGATACACCATCTAGCAAAAGAAGGAGTTAGTGGTGCATGTGACAAAATTTTCTGTCATTACTGGGCATCTATATAAAATGGGGTCTGATGAGATATTGCGACAATATGTACCAGAGTTTGAAAGGAGCAATATCCTTATGGACACTCATGGGGGCACCTTGGGAGGGAATTATGCAAGAAGAGTGACCATGTAGAAGATTCTACGCATAGTGTTGTGGTGGCCAACCCTCCATCAGGATTCAAAGGCATACTGCAAAGCATGTGATGTATGTCAAAGGATTGGCAGGCCATCATAGAGGGATGAGCTGCCTATCAATCCATAGATGATGTTACATGTTGGAAATAATACTGAGAGGGGGGGTGAATCAGTATTATCAGATCAATAAAACCTTTTCAATTTCATACTCAGAAACATATACGCGACTTCAGTTAAGTGAATCCGCGTGTACACGCGACTGTGTCTAAAGCAACTAGCGTATATGCAGATATCTTATGATTCAGTTAATCCTATCTTCAGTAAATGCATCAGAACATTATTAAGCAATTTAACAGTAAGCAGGTGCAGTATAACAGAACAAAACATCACACAAGAGCCACACACATGAACACCATGATATAAGGTGGAAACCCAATGTGGGTGAAAACCACCTGCTGCAATTCGTCTCTTTCTTCTTTAATGAGAAACTTCTTTTACAATATACTGGTGCAGTCCTTTACCAGTATGCAGGCTACAACCTGCAGAGGGCTACAACCCTCTCTTTCGTTTCCAACTACTTCTGGAAGGGAGCTACAACCCCCTCAGCTCTTGTACTAGCTGATCCATTTACTAGTACGTAGGTGCTGACCCTACAACCTTCAGGGACCACGTTTCATCAATTTTCAGACTGGATCCAAGAGTACAAAGCAAACATTACCGCAATACAATCATCAACTTATACTTGCATCATAATTCATTAAACAACCCAATACCGAATCACTGAAACCCTGTCATCAAGAACACAGAACCCAAACCAGAATCTAGAACTCTGCAACAACCACCAGAATCAGCAACAACCTGAAATATCAACCCTTATCATGCATACGCTACTTCACTGTACCAAAACCGCGTGTATACGCGCTTTCTCCAAAGGCAACCCGCGTGCAGATCTAGAAATGATTACTTCTGCCTTTGCTGTCAGATCCGACCCTTGCCAAGCGTCCCGAACAGATAACCAGCAATACCAGATCCTCTCACTGCGTCAGACACCCACACACATATCTTTGCCTAGTGATCTTCTCCTTATATAGCCTTAGGCCTTGTTCAATACCAAGAGCCAAAACCATAGAAACACAATACCATCAACTTCAAAACTAGGGATCGACACGCCCGTCGAGACATAATGGTCTGAAACCATAGGCACAACTTCCAAGGACTAACCGCCTTGGACCAAAGGTACTTTTCCACATACACGCGCTTTTTCTGAAGCCAACCTGCGTGTACACGCGACTTGGGCTTAACAAACCTGCGTGTATGAACTTCCTTGGTAAGCTGTACTAGGATCTGTCTTCTGATTAAGTTGCCATTACCTGTACCAACTTCTGATCATCTGTACCAACCTCTGAGTGAGTTGCCATCAAGGACAACACTTGAATCATAATGCCAACAATCTCCCCCTTTGGACTTGATGGCAACCACTACACCAAGTCACTCTCCCCCTTTGACATCAAGGGCAAAGGGCGGACCAAGATATTCTCTTCTTTGGTATACCTTCTGCTGTCCATACTCCCCCTGAGTACTTGCTGAAATCTCCAACTGTGCTCCCCCTTTGTGTATGCCAAAGTGTACCAATCTATCCATCCTGCTCTTGCTGAATTGTGCTGTTCATGCTCCCCTTGACTGTAGGCAAGATCTGCAAAAGATGTTCTTCAAGAAGAACAAGGACTTATACATCATAGAAGACCTTCCTATCACCAAAAGACTCAACATACATTCATCATTCATCCCAGGCATAGTGGGGAAACCAACATAGGCCGTTACATGACCTTGACACCATAAAAAGAGATATCACAAGAGATACATGACATAGAGACGAAATATCTAGACCAAGACTTATGAAAGCCACCAACAGCATCATGATCTGTACCATAAGCATCAGCCTGCAATCCCATTCCTAAACAGTAAGATGTATCATTTAGCTTCATAGACTTTATCAGCAACTTCTAACCATAATGCCAACAATGCATTATTTGAAGAATATTCTCCCCCTGAGTGTGAGCCAACCATGTCTGAACCATTTCCTGAGTCTGTTCTGCTCCCCCTGAGCCTGAGCCAACCATGACTGAACCTGGGTCTGTTCTGCTGCCCTTTCTCCATATACGCGACTTTGCAGCCTGTAACTCGCGTATATACGCGACTTGTCTTCATTATCTCAGCGTATGCAGGATGGAATACTGAATCTCATCACTTTCAGATTCCCCTGTGTCTGTTATGTCAGCTGACTGAGTTGTCCCACACCTTTCTGTCTCTGTCTTCTTCAATTCCTGCAACTGTGATGATATATGGTCCCCTTGTCTTGAATTTTGAAATCTGCTCCTGCATTCCCTTGCTTTATGCCCATAGTTGTTGCATGTATAACACCTTATATTTTTCATGTTCCTTCTATCACAATCAATTGCTTTGTGTCCATATGCATTGCAGGCAAAGCAATACCCTCTGAAATACTTGGGATGCGATGATCTTTCTTGAACCATTCTACTTCTGCATCTGGCTGCAACATGTCCAAGATTATGACATACATAACATTCAACATTATTCAGCGGAGGAAATAATCGTCTAACACGTCCATAGTTAGGAGTAAAGGATCTTCCTTGAGGAATTTATTTCCTTGGTTGTTCCTTGAGCATTTCAGATTTCTCATTAGAGTTTCTTGCCTCACCTTGTGAACTAGATTCACCTTCACCATATTCATGAAAACCAAGACCAGTCTTGATAGCAGGAGATCTTTGACTATTAAGAATATCATCCAAGACTTTAGAACTATCTTGAAATCGTAAGAGCTTATCCTTTTCTTCTAGTTTACCTTTCAAGATATTTACCTCAACCTGATGTTGTTCTTCCTTTTTCAGATACTGCTTCCTTAGGTCTTCTTCAACTTTTCTCCCTTCTTCCACTTGTCGCTTTAGTTTGATCACTTCATGTTCTTGATCTTCAAGATCTTCTTTTAGAGAGAGGATCTTTGATTCAAGTCTCTGAATAGTTGTGCTCTGATCTTTTGCTATATCCTGCAATCTCTCCCTTACCCTGGTTTCTGTTTCCAATAGTTCTTTTAATTTGGCAGCTTCTTCAGTTTCTGCATTCTTCTCTTCATGTGCCATGAGACTTTTAATATCCTCGCTATTATTGGATGAAGCATTCTTCTTCTTGTGCGCCATGAGACTTCTAATATCTTCACTATCATTTAATGAACTTTTAATATGGGAATAATAGCTTCTACCATCTTCTTCATATATCCTTTCTTTGTTATGAGGACATTTAGCAGCATAGTGACCAACTCTACCACATAGAAAACATTTGAAAGGCAGCTTATCTTTGAACCGTCCAGTTCCCCGTTCAAGATTCTTGACAAAATTTACCTCATCTTCTTCCTCTGACACTTCGAATGCGGCCTCTGGTGGTACCTCTTGTCGCATTTCAAAAGCAGTTAAGATCCCGTGAAGCTGTGACATGGTAATTTTCCGCACATTCTCCTTTTCTTCTATGGCAGATACTTTAGAATCAAATTTAGTAGACAGAGATCTCAAAACCTTTTGAACTAAGACAACTTCCTCAAATTCTTCACCCAGATCCCTCATACAATTCACAATCTCATCCATACGCAGGAAATAATTAGCTACGCTTTCATTACTTCGCATCTTAAGAGTTTCATACCGGATTCTGAGAGTTTGAAGCTTCGCTATTTTTACCTGATCATCTCCTTCGTAGCTTGTAACGATTTTGTCCCATATTTCCTTAGCTGATTTGAGATGCATGATCTTCATAAATTCTGATTGAGTCAAAGTACTCAATAGGACATTAACTACTTTGGCATTGAGCTCATATTGCTTTTTCTCTGCTGGATCTGTAGGAGTTGCTGATGGGAATTTGTATCCTCCTTCTACGAGTCCCCAAACTTCTGCTCCAAGAGACTGTAGATATGCAGTGGTTCTTATCTTCCAGTGAGTAAAATTGTTCCCGTCAAAGACTGGTGGCCTGATGTGTGCCTCTCTTTCTGGATTAGCCATTTTGATGGATCTTTTCCTTCAAGAGATCAAGCTTCCTCTGAAGGACCTGCTCCGATACCAATTGTTGGAAATAATACTGAGAGGAGGGGTGAATAAGTATTATCAGATCAATAAAACCTTTTCAATTTCATACTCAGAAACATATACGCGACTTCAGTTAAGTGAATCCGCGTGTACACGCGACTGTGTCTAAAGCAACTAGCGTATATGCAGATATCTTATGATTCAGTTAATCTTATCTTCAGTAAATGCATCAGAACATTATTAAGCAATTTAACAGTAAACAGGTGCAGTATAACAGAACAGAACATCACACAAGAGCCACACACATGAACACCATGATATAAGGTGGAAACCCAATGTGGGTGAAAACCACCTGCTGCAATTCGTCTCTTTCTTCTTTAATGAGAAACTTCTTTTACAATATACTGGTGCAGTCCTTTACCAGTATGCAGGCTACAACCTGCAGAGGGCTACAACCCTCTCTTTCGTTTCCAACTACTTCTGGAAGGGAGCTACAACCCCCTCAGCTCTTGTACTAGCTGATCCATTTACTAGTATGTAGGTGCTGACCCTACAACCTTCAGGGACCACGTTTCATCAATTTTCAGACTAGATCCAAGAGTACAAAGCAAACATTACCGCAATACAATCATCAACTTATACTTGCATCATAATTCATTAAACAACCCAATACCGAATCACTGAAACCCTGTCATCAAGAACACAGAACCCAAACCAGAATCTAGAACTCTGCAACAACCACCAGAATCAGCAACAACCTGAAATATCAACCCTTATCATGCATACGCTACTTCACTGTACCAAAACCGCGTGTATACGCGCTTTCTCCAAAGGCAACCCGCGTGCAGATCTAGAAATGATTACTTCTGCCTTTGCTGTCAGATCCGACCCTTGCCAAGCGTCCCGAACAGATAACCAGCAATACCAGATCCTCTCACTGCGTCAGACACCCACACACATATCTTTGCCTAGTGATCTTCTCCTTATATAGCCTTAGGCCTTGTTCAATACCAAGAGCCAAAACCATAGAAACACAATACCATCAACTTCAAAACTAGGGATCGACACGCCCGTCGAGACACAATGGTCCGAAACCATAGGCACAACTTCCAAGGACTAACCGCCATGGACCAAAGGTACTTTTCCACATACACGCGCTTTTTCTGAAGCCAACCTGCGTGTACACGCGACTTGGGCTTAACAAACCTGCGTGTATGAACTTCCTTGGTAAGCTGTACTAGGATCTGTCTTCTGATTAAGTTGCCATTACCTGTACCAACTTCTGATCATCTGTACCAACCTCTGAGTGAGTTGCCATCAAGGACAACACTTGAATCATAATGCCAACATTACAACCCTTCGAAAAATGGGTGATAGATTTTGTGGGACGCATTCAGCCCCAAGGAAAGATGGGAGTGAGGTACATTATCACCGCGATGAAGAATTTGACTCGATGGGCACATTCATAGCCTATGAAGGATTGCACAGGCTACTGCAATTTTCCTCTTTGAGTATGTACTAACGTGATTCAGGTGTCCAAAGATTTTGATGGGTGATTGTGGTACGCACTTTATGAATGAGACGATTAGCGCACTGACAGAGTAATTTTAGGTATATCACGAGAAGAGCATGCCTTAACACCCGCCAGCTAACAAGACAGTGGAAGCATTCAATAAAGTACTAGAAAGGGTGCTAACGAAGGTTTGAATCACTCAGTGAAGTGATTGGGTCCTACGCATACCCATAGTACTATCGGCTATTGGACGGCATGCAAGAATTTGACTGGACAAACATAATTTAGGCTTGTATATGGTGTTGAAGTAGTGATTCCCATGGAATACATTGTGCCTAGTCTACGCATAATGGCACTCATGGGTATGACAGACCGCAGAGCCCTGGAGGAGAGGCTCACACAGCTACCTGAGCTTGAGGTATAGAGATTTCTAGCTGGATTTCACCAACAGGTCCAAAAGCAGCGCAAAAAAGAAGGGCATGATTGGCACATTAGGCTATGCTCCTTTAAGGTAAATGACCTGGTTTTGTTATATGACAACAGGTTTGATAAATTTCCAGGGAAATTTAGAATGCACTGGTTAGGGCCTTATACCATTAAGGAGATTATCGAAAGAGGAGTGATTTAGTTAGTCAAATTGAACAGAGACCCCTTCCTAGGAAAGGTGAATGGCAGTCGATTGAAGCGATACACTAATGGTCTGACCATGTGACTACCTGAAGGTAGCACAGTCTTAGTGCTCCAGGAAACTGAAAGGAGGTGTGGGATTATAAACTACATTTCCCAGGTTGGGGAGCTGTGTGATTGGAGGATTATGCAAAGCAAGGAAGTGTCAGAGGGTTCATGGCAGTGCAAAGGGAGTTGCGCTACATAGGGAGAAATCACGCAGGTCGGCCAGAAAGTGTCTGTTATAGTCACTATTCATGATTTGATGATCGAGTTGTGACCAAATAGAGCGATAGGTTGACATTTAAGATGGAATTTATGGGTTAGATCCTTGAAAATATTTCGCCAATCTGGCATTAATGAATCGAATTTGGGGTGAATAGTCAGATTCAAATTCAAAATGCTCTATAAATTACAAGCCGCTATCCAGCGAAAAACACTTGGCATTTTGAGAATTAAGTTGTTAAGCTCTCAGATGCACCTGAATCATGAGGACTTCAAACTTCTGATAGCCAGTTTAGTATTTGAGAAATTGTCGAAGGACACGCAAGAGTTCTTGTAGAACATCATGTCGGCACCCATAGAAGCTATAGATACCGAAGCAGAGGAGTCAGTGCCAGAAGTGGTTATGGAGGCCAAAGAAGTTGCTCCTAAAGTGGCCGAAGTATTAGCGGAAGTCCGTAAATCCCCAAGGATGTCGAGACCAAAACTGACCCCAACCAAGGAGAACGTGAAGGATAAAAACGGCAAGCAGCCTGCAATACGGGTGCACACATCGCCAAGAAGAAACCCACCAAAGCCTACTGCATAAGAGAATGGAAAAGCCATTAATCTAGAGTAGGAGGAGGAAGAAATCAAATATGTCCCAATGGATGATGAGGATGTGGAAGTACAGGTGGAGGAAGTTGAAGCCCAGGGTGCTGACCCTTCACTCAGTTTCTTGAGTATGTCCCTCCATGTGAGGGCAAGGCCAAGGTGCCGAAAGATATTGATGAGAACAAATTCCCCTTGCAAACCCCTCTACGGCCGGATGAAATTGTCTTTGAATGACCATGCTTGTGGTAGGTTCCTCTATTATAAATTGAAGACTGGGACTTGGCTGAGCATGAAATGTTCCCACACTTGGTGACTGAGTAGCTGATGCATCGCATCATCGATACAACCACCGAAATGATTGCATTGGAACCGCGGAGGTGGCTCACAAGAGTAAACAAGCTAGGTTTGCTCAATCTACTATGGGTGCTGCACTACAACTGCACCTTGGTTACTGTATTGGTCATCAAGCAGCTGCTATGCTTGTTGCATGATGGTTGTCTATGGCTAGAGGAGCCAATACCCATCACTAACAGGTTGATCCACAGGATCATGCAATTGCCTTACACAGGAGAAAATATGGCCATGATATTTGGCAGAAGAGGTGGTGAGAAGGCCCTCGTGGAGGCCATGAAAGAAAAGTTTAAGCTGGTGAAGAAGTCGCGTGCATATGCCATATCCAGCATCTGTGACACTACTGTAAATGTGGCTACGCAATTTTAGCAAGGAAGGTGATGAGGAAGTGTCGCACCAATGAGGTGTCAGCGCTTGTCGTTGCGCTAGCAGCCCAGTGCACCAAAGGAGTTCAGTTCAGTTGGGTAGACTATCTTCGTGGTGAGTTCCTTTGCGAACTTCTGTGAAGCACAGGAGATCAGCAAGACATTCCACTATGTGTGGCTCTTGCTATCGATTATGTTGGTAGCATGGGAGCTACCAGAGGATAACCAATTCCCTTCAGTCATGCCAGACCTACCAGAAGCAGCGAAGTATGCTTCACTATGGGAAACCAAGGATGCACAACGAATTAAGGACAACAAGTTCTTCTAGATCTTGATGGAGATGGACATCTGCATGGCCATCAATCAGAAACCACGGTTGTCACCTAGGGTGTTTTCCAACCTGCAGGGCTACGCAGAGTTCAAAGAAAATTTTCACCATGTGGCCATCAGGGCATGGAAGGACCCTGCACAGAAATGGTATGACTTGCGTTACCTAGCAATGGATGATGCCATTGATGCAGTACTTCAGATGGCCAGAAGAATGGCGCACCACAATAGACTTGGTAGTGGGAGGGAACAAGTCTGCCACACAGAAAAATAAGGAAGAGTCCAAGCTCAAGATGACACAGCTGGCCGAGAAGAGGAAGAAGAAGGCCGCTAACAAGGCCCAAGTGGAGCATGATGCCACTTAGTAGAAAAAGAAACAAACAGGTGGAATAGAGCGGGGCTCTGCAAAGGCATGGGGTCACCTTCACCTGAGATAGAGGAAGAGACAAAAGAGCAAATAGAACAGCACAACGCAGACCTGCAGGCGACATTCGCCTGCATCAAACGTCCAAGGGAACAAGAGAAAGGAGGGGCGGGGAAAAAATCTAAGGCTACTAAGACATTATTGGTCCCAATCACCCTCATAGATGGGGATTTTCATGAGATCGGTGACACGGTGCAGGATGTCACCGTGGAAGCCCTACAATAGTTTGAGCAGTAGCAACAAATAATCTTGGGTGCTATCTAAATAGGTTTGCAGGAGCTATAGACTTGTGCATAACAGGCTCACACGATGTCTACCAGCATTGCTATCGACACTTCTGAAGCTGCCAAGATGCTGCGGGTGAAGGCCTCTTGTGCAATAGTGTTGCCTGATGGAGCAATGACCATGGAGAATGAAGCTAACAGGCCCACTGTTAGCACCCTAAAGGGATTAGGGTTGAATTTGGTAGTGCTCCTTGGTGAAGCACTCCACCTTATGCAGGATGGAGTTATTACGGAGCTGAGAGCCTATGAGCACCGCGACCTCCAGGTGATCAGTGAGCAATGGATCAATAATGAGCAGATGGTGCTACATCGAGACTCTGCCTTTTCCACTGTGACCAAGGAGACCAACTAGAACAAGCGTATTATACAAGTCATCGAGGAGGCATGCCGAATGCTCCTAGAGTTGGCCATTCCTAAGGAGGAACTAGTTGAGGTGGGCATCCGTAAGCTAGCTAGAGGGGTGCATGACGAACGTACAGAAAGGGCGAGGGTTTAGTCGGAGTTGAACTTGAAGATCATAGAGTTAAAGTTGAAGGCCTAGCCTTCAACCTCGCTAGAAGTAAAGGAGCAGTGTGCAACTGCCATAGCGGTGGTTGACAGTACGGTAGCAGACTGTGTGCAACTTTTTAAGATGTCATTTGAGGTCCTAATAAGCTTGCAGGAGGACCCCAATGTACAATGACTATAGATAGAAGCGTATGAGCTACAACAATGCTTTGAAGAAGATAAAAGCACATTTCAAACCTTCGCGCTCACACAGAGAATGGAAAAGCTGCAAGAGGCAGGGCAGTTGAAGGAATAGTGGATGCATTACTACACAAGGAAGTAGTGTTGAAGTCACAACTAAAACCTTGGCTGGATGAGGTTTATAGGGTGACAACCTCTATTGAAGGAAAGCTTGCGACTCTACAAGCAACTCAGCAAAATCTTTAGGCCGACAGTTCAGGAGCAGTGACAGAGCAGATGGGCAAAGACGCGAAGCGGGTGGCCGAATAGTGTAGTGTTGAGGTCACGGTCATATGTGTGGAGCTGGGAGGTCTTCGTGCTAAGATCTCTACGCCTTCCAAGTGACTCGAGGGTGAGTTATGATGTCTATGTTGGGGGCCTGTTGGGAACAGGATCCCCCAAGGATAGTTTTGGGGCTAAAAGCCCATGTTTTGGGTTGAATTTTGTAATAAAAGTGTAAAGTCTCCGCATTTTTTGGTCGCGTAGTGCGGAGGTGTCATGAGTAATGAAGGGTTGTTCGCCCTTATTTTTGGAAAGTAAATCTAGCTGTAAAGGTCTACCCATGGTCCATGGACCATGGTATTGTATAAAAAGAGCTAAGTAAGTAATCTCTAATTAGTCTTAGTAGTAATCGATAAGTTGTAGATGAAGTCTTGAGCGATAAGGAGAGAAGTCTAAGTTTCGGGTCTTAGTGTAGGTAGAGGCTCTGCAGTTGAGTGCACAGAGGCCTATGGTAGAAGTCCACAACTGAGTGCGCGGACCCATGCAGCTGTGTGCGTAGGGTGAGAGAAGTCTAAGTTTTGTGTCTTAGTGTAGGTAGAGGCTCTACAAATGAGTGAGCAGAGGCTTAGGGTAGAAGTCCGCGGTTGAGTGCGCGGACCCCTGCAGCTATGTGTGCAGGGTGTATAGAGCCTGTAATCACTTGAAGATATCAATAAAGAGAAGTATAATGAAAATTCCATCTCTTTGTTTCCGGTTAATGTATCTTGTCATATTGTTTATGAATTTCATTTATAATGCTTATGTGATGCACGAATGTATGTAATTACTTTGGATAATTGAAAGCAAATAAGGATATCTGTTTATGCGGTGCTAACTGTAATTGTTTAATAAGATAAGTAAGACACTTACGCTAGTTGGAATCTACATGAGACGCTGCCCTAGCAGTAAAAAAGCACCTGAACCATAGGTCAGGGCTATGCAAAGGCCGATCATACCCCTTCCCAGAGGTACCGAAGGATGGAGTAAAGGGCTAGATAGAAAGAGCCTTAGAAATCTACGACCTACGTGAAGGCAGGAATAAAAGAAATAAATCGACATCACAACCATCTTACGGTGTGGAAACTTGGTTCCAGCATCCCCCCATACTTCTTCGCGTGAGACTTCAATTCGCACTCCGCGGGCTGATGCCGAAAGGGCCAGTAGTGTAGGGATTTGTTTGGCTAAATAACTCTGAACCTGGGTCAGGCCCCACCAAGCCAACATAGCTCCTCAAGGATATTCATCATTCCCTTGATAGGTATGATTACCAATATTTTCATAAGAGGATTAGTCAAGTAAGAATGAAGCCTGATGATTCAATTAAGTATTTTTCTAATATATTCCTTCGCTTATGTTATGAGTTTCCTGAAGAAGATACATATTAGTATTTATTTAAAGAAAATTTTCATTAATGACTCAAATATCTTTGAAACATTGTGCATTTGAATCACTTAATGATTGTTCTCTCCACACCATTGCAAGCCACGAGACACCTCTAATTTTAGAGGAGGAACCTACTATTCCGTTTGTTCCTTATCCTCCTCCTTTCTCAGTACTAATCTAGATGCCCTCCTGTGATGATCCTGAAGTTGGGAAATCTAGGAATTAAAATGGTGATCCCTCTCTTCCACCTTCATCCACTATCCATGATCGAGATATGATCAATGAGAACTTGGAATGGTTTATGAAGCCTAAGGTGAAAACCAATCCCTTGATTTTTTAAATATGACATTAACACATGTAACTTCAACCTTGAATCTAATTTTATTGCAAGTATAACCTCTTCAAGGGATAATTGTCATCCTATATAATCCCATTCTCATTATCCGTTGTTCCTTGATCTGCTTGATTAGTCTCTTTAAAGCTCTATTTATTTTCATTTTACGAGTCCAAACAATGATCAAGTGGAAGGCATAAACATTTCAAAGGTAGAGGAGCAAAAAGGTGAATGTTATTTCGATCTCTCTTTTATTTTCCAAAATACTCTATGTTAAGATGATATTCCTCCATTCTTGATTGATTTAGAATCTAATAATATTGATAGTCAATCAAATGAAATGAATTTTATTAATAAATATAAAGTCTTGGGAAACCATCATTTTGATAATGATGGCTCAATTGATGAATATGATGTTTGATGCCCAAGTGGACCAACTGATCTTTTGGTCTCTGAAGAATACTTTCATTCAAAATATTTAAACATAGAATTTTATTTAATTAAAGAATATTTCCTTATGGAAAATTCCTCTTCAACTCACTCTCCCTTGTGTCTCATTGTTTGTAATGCATCAACTCATGATGAAGACTTTCCATACTCTATGAATCTATGATCCGGTGAGCAGAATATTGCATCGACATAAGGCAGTTAGGCCATCTATGATGAAGAAGAGAAGAATGAAATCATTGATCATCCATTACATTACTTATAATTTCAAGTCTTACATAAGGAAAATTATTCAGTTTGGGTTACTCATGAGATTTCTCTGATTTATACATCTCTAGATTTACAATTAGAAAGATCTTATGACTTGAGTAACCTATTTGTGTAAGATCTCAACATGTTATTATTAATTTTTTCATGGAATCAAGACACCTCAACTTCCAATGATGGTGATGCCAGGTTATCACGATCCTGATGAGATCCCCAAAGCATGTCAGATCTATATTCTCTTGCAAAAAAAATTCTCCATATTTTTTCACTGGGTGTAAGCTCATTCTTGATAAATTCTGGGTTTTTCCAAGAATTTTTTTCTAATTTCCAGGATTAGGTTTTTGCTCAGATAGAAGATTTTGTTAATTTATCTCCATGTTAAACTATTGCATTAAACATAGAATTGAAATGCACATATTACATGGATGCATAAAGTTATGAATATGTTGAGGGTGTGGGAACCTGCCAACATTCATGCGATCTCCCTGATATGAAGTCCCAATCAACCTCACATTGTTTGTTGTATGAGTCCCATGAGTTATAAATGGCTGGTTGCCAAATACTTAAATATTTGTCTCGCCTCTAGCTATCTACACCAGAGAGTGATGTAATGGTTTCGTTAAAAAGAAAGGGAGGTGTGCTTGGTGAGTGTGCAATTGCAACTATGTCAAGGTTCTTCTACTACAAAAGGGGAGGAAAAGTGAGCCTCTAAGTGAGAGGCCATACTACCACCCAGGAAGAGATTCACATGAACCAAAAGGGCCCATCTAACATCCAGAAGAATAGTCTGCAGCGGATGAGACCATTCTTACAACTAACAAATAAGGATAAATGTATCTAGTATACCACAGAATAGTCCACAAGGGTGGGACAACCATAACAACCATTACGATACATTCTTAATAAGATAAGCATTAAAGTAACTAAAATAGCTAAACTATATTAGGACATGTGAAAGAAGACATAAAATACAAATGTCCATAGAATAGCTTAGAAACATTCATAGTCAAGGCATGAAGAACATGATGGCCTAAAAAGGCCTCTGTTATTATGAAAAAGTTCCAAGACACATTTTTATAATGTAAATCACTAGCTGCAATAATGGGAAATTATAGCCATACCTTTCTCCTCAAAGAGCTACATGATCTCTCTAATTCCTTGTGCGAGGATTCAAGGTAAAAATTCCATTGCTCATACAATGAGGGGGTATATATCACCAAGGGGTGATGCTTCGCCCTTGTGACTCTTTGACTACCCTCATGACTATTCAAATTCCTATGAATTTTCAACTTACATGATCCTTCATATTCATTTCTGTCCTTTGGACTTCCACTTTACAATACATTTGAATATAATATACATGGTCCATAATAGTGATGTGGCATATGACCACTTATGACATGACATGACATGGCACTATTCATGTGGACTACTTGGTAATGAGGAAATGTCAAGTCATTGTTTCTGCTGAGTGTTGGATGTGTTCTTTGGTATGATTTGTCTTCACCTTCGCATGGCTTAATGATGCAAAGTCTTCAATGATCTTTAGTCTTCAATGGTAGTTGCAAAATTGTGTCACTTTCCTTATTGTTGATTGATCTAGTAGTGAGTTCAGCTACAAGAGAGTCTTTAATCATGATTCTCTCCTTCTTCTCCTTCTTCATCATCTTGCCATGACTTGATAATGTACCTATTCTATCAATTCACTCATGAAAGGATGACATCAATCCAAAAACCTCCTAGTCTAAGATGATGAATTCTTATCCATGAAGATAGCTTGGGACATGTCACAGGCTTGGTAGAGGGGCCAAGTGAGTGTGCATTATATAGTTCCAGTAGACATGGGGAGAGCTTTGGCTTGGAGACTACACAATGTGCAGCTCAAGTACACTTGAAATATAGAACTGCATAGCTTTTGGAGGCTGTGGGGTCTGGCTAAGAGAAGGGTCATTGGAGGAAGCATATTCACAGTTTTGTAGGCCAAGGGAGGTTTTACTTCTATCCAATGTGTAGTTCCAGTAGTCAAGGAAAAGGACTAAGGTTTGAAGATGCAACGTGCAGAGTTCATGGTAGACACAGAGACACAATTGTGCAATTATGAAGGCCGAGATTCGGAGATGAACTTAGGAATTACACAAAGAAGAAACCATGGAGGATATGGACTATGAACTATGAATTTCAAAGAAAAATGGTCTGAGTCTAGAGTTATAGGACTATGTAGTGCACAATTCAGTTGGGGCCCCGTGAAGCTAAGTTTCTTGGTCGGGAGGATTTTCTAAAAATGGTTAAATGCGGGATGGGTGATGGACTTTTGATGAACCTTCACTGTGATCATACACTTAACATACTTTGATGGAAAAAAAATATATCATCGGAATACAAAAAAAAGTAGTTTCCCTCTAGGTGACTGCCTCATGACAAGATACAACAAATGCGACAATTAAGATAACCTTTAGGATGATTGTGATGAAACTTGTGCGATAGCACTCAAGACTCCGTGAATGGTTGTGACATATGTTTACATGGTTAGGACAAATCAAATACATGAAAAGGCTCATAAACATTTTATGACAATCAAGCATGTGAAAATACAATAGTTAATCCATCATGCAAAAGGGACCAAAGAAATTCAAGAAAGATCATGAAATGAGTTGTAGTGTTTGCAACAACAAATGAAAAAGGACAAGGAAGGCTATGAAATTTGAGTGTAATCCAGAATTTTAGAGGGTGTTGCAGAAACTAGAACATAATCTTACCTTTGCAATTATCAGGATAAAAATTGCCATTGGCTGAGGAGTTCATACTTGTTAGATACTTTTGAAAATACCTAGATCCTTGTTTTTCTTGTGAATTTTATGATGCTAATCATTGTCATCATGGCACAATATTTCCTCTTGAGTGTTAGTGATTTCTTCAGTGATTTAGTGAATCAAATTCCTCATCTTGATAGATTATATTCCTAAGTGGATACGAAGGTCTAATTTGATTCAACACATGTTTACCCATTCTATCCTAACTTGTTTCATGTGTTTGTAATACTAGCATATACTTTTAAACCTCTTGATGATTGTGATGATGCTCCGGTTTGTAACCAGTTAAAAGGAAATGGTTTGTTACATTCAATATGTGAGGAAAATGCTTCTTTTGGTCAAATCATTTATTGAACTGTTCAAACTAATTTATATATATTATCCACTAAATGAGAATATTATGCCTTAATTAGCCCATCTGATGATGACTCTTGTCCTAACAATTATCATTCAACTGATCATTTCCCCATAAATGTATATGACGATAGTTGTTTCACATGGATTGATCTTTATGGTTTATCATTTCACCATTTAGATACTTGTCACGTAGTTGAGGTAGTTCAGCCTTTGCTGATGGTTATGGAATGTCCTCACTATCTTGACAAGCCTTCTAAATATGATTAAATTCAATTTCCCTTACATGATTATCATTATTGTATGCCATTAGTTGAAAATTTATTTTCTCAAGGATCTCAGGGTTTTCAAGAGGATTGTTTTGGGTTTCATGATCAAATCTATGATTGGCTAGAAGCATATTACCTAGCAAGCCCTTATGTTAATTATAATATATGATATTTATTGATGATTGCTAAGGATGGTGAAACGAATAAAGGTTCATTCACAAGAAGCCTCTGAGGCCTATTTTATTTTGGTTTAACAAAAAAGGTAAGGTTGCAAGTTGGATAAAAATAGTAGTTATGGCACATCTTTCTTCCTAAGGGAGACACCTTCAATATTTTTTGCAAGCTATTCAATTTCACATATTCTCTTTTTCATATTATTTTATATGATTTTAAATTGTTCTTATCTTTGTAATTGTAGGTCAGGAACAACTACGACAGTTGAAATAGAAATTTCATTACACTTGTCCCTAGCCTTATTGTTGGTTAGGTTAGGAGTAGGTAGAGTTGCATTCTAGTTTCCCTTTATACCCATATTTCACTTTCTCTCATTTGTCTTCTCTTTGTTTTATTACTTTTTTCATGTATGTTTCCTTTTAGTTCATTTCTTTATTTGATTTTTTCTTTTGATCTTGTTTTCTTTTTTTTCATGTATTTTATTTTGTGTTTTGTTTAATAAGACTTTGTGTGAAAGGTTTTCCTTTCAGCTCAAAAGAAAAAGTGGAAAAACTTGAAAATAGACTTTGGGATTATGAACAATCTTTGTCTTATTTGTTACCCACTTCTCTATTTTGGTTTACATATCTCTTAAAGTCAATGATTCCTAGATGGAAAATACAATTCATTCTGGATGTAAAACCTTTGTTTGAACTATAAAATCTGTATCTATTCAGGATCCTCATTCTTGACTCAACCTTGTATTGAACGATGTTTCAACTGATCGAATCAACCAAGTAGTGAAGGGAAAGGAGAAAACTTAAACATAGCATATTAGCATCAATTATCTTTGAAGTCCCTCAAGAAAGGAATAACCTCTCTTACTCTCAATAAATCAGCATCCCTTGTCCACTTGTGTTATAAATGTTTAATAAATTCTTCAAGCATATATTTCATATAAAATAAAGGGTGAAGAAGAGAAAGGCTTCCTGCACAAAGAGGTGAAGCAAGAAATGTCACTATGGTACTAAAATTCTCATTGGAAGTGGAGAAACATTGGGAAATGTACTTAACTCTAATTATAAAAGTCTCAGTATACTTACTATCCTTCTACCCTATCAAAATAATTGAGATATAAATAGTCCTGTGCATGTGGCAAAGTTAGAGTAATATAAATAGAAAATGAATAATTCCTGAAATAATTTGACCTTACTCTTAAGGGTGAAACCTAAAATGAGAATATGGAGTTCAAAAAGAGTGTCGCCAAGTGTTGTCATTGCGACAAACACCCTCCAAAAGTTTGCCTACACATGAATTTTGGAGCTTGCTAAGGATCTTGTGATTTCTCATTCCATGATCACTTCATGGTCAGTTGATATTTTACAAATCATTCAAGTATTTCTATAAGATTCTAAGTGTTAAAGTAACTTTCTCATACATGCGCATTCCTTGATGAATTCATAAATGCACTTCTTTTCTATGTAAGCTATATAGGCATTGCACAACTCCACAAAGTAAGGTTTGCACAATATCTATGAATAGTTATTACACAGTATCTGGTATAGTAGGCTACACAACCTATGTTGATATTCAGTGCGCAATCTACATTGATAGTGTTTCTCTCACATTCGTTGCAATTGTACTTATATTCTAGTGAGTTTCCTCAACTATCACTTTTGAGCACCTTTACTTTCACAAGTGTCTCTCTCACTTTCACATTTAGTTTTTTTGCTTGCTTTCACTTTAACAAGAGTCATTTTTCCTTTATCTTTGTTCTACCATGTGTCAATTTCACTTTCTTTATCTTTTACAAGTGTCATTTTCACTTTTTCTTATTCTCATAGGTGTTGCTTTCAATGTCAACACTCTTACATGTGCCGCACCTTGATGCATCAGTAGAGGAAGCTCTATCACACTCTTCTCCATTAGATGGAATTATACATCATAAGAGTATGCACTAGACACATTCTTAAAACTTAGTGCACCTTCTAGTCGCAATCAACTCTTCTATCACAACTTGTGTTCTAAATGTTGCAATGTGATGCTTCAACTACCACACTTAGAAATAAGTGTTGCCTTATTTTTGTTTCAAGGTGTGATTTTTTATTGTCATTCCTATGAATTCCCATGTGTTGCATTGATGGAATTCATGTGTGTGATCAATATTTGAGTCTTTTTCACATGATTTTCTCTCCCTTAGTTTGTTGGTCCCATACTTAGCCATTCTGGATATCTTCTTGGTCCTCTTGTTAGGTCAAAGTTATGAAAGAATTAATCTCTCACCAAGGTGATGAACACTGCCTATCCATGATCCTCATTGATGAAATCCTTTCCTCCTAGACTTGTGGAATGAGTCTTTATCAAGGTCATATCCTATCATTGAACATTGAGAACATTCAAATCATGGTCACCAACCCTTGTTGAATGTAATAACTTATTACAATGATCGTTCATCAATTAATCTTTTCATAGTGCATAGAACACTTCTAGTTGATTGCAAGGAATTATCCATTCCCTTGCATTGATAAAATACATAATAGAAAGGCTTACTTACCTTCATGTTGTAGTGAACATCCTCAAGGAAAATTGACTTAACCTTCGAGTTGCTTCCCTTAACCCACTGTGCAATCTCCTCAACTAGTTGGCCTCCTGATGCATAGTGTGCATTCCTAGTGGATACTAGTTTCACCTCTGAGCCATTGTAGCCCTCACCTGAATAGTTATATAAGTCTTATGATCAAGTATTGTGTATTGTGTAGTTTTAGTGCCTAGTCTATCCTCCTCTACTGACTGAAACCCCTCATTGTGCCATGCCTTATTCTGCCTTATGTCCCTCTACACACTATGAAGTTCTAGTGCATAGTTACACCTTACCTCATCCATTGTGAAGATCATCTATGTATTTAATTCCTTTCTTTCCATTTAACATTACACATTGCACAATTTTAGTCACCAGACTCATCAACATTGTCTCTTGCACTTGCTCACTATGTTTGACCTTGAAGAGCCCATCCATATAATGCATTTCACATTTCCATTGAAAAGTACTAACTTCCCTCAACCACTGCTGAGCTCAACTGCACAATTCTCATCAAGCCTTTCCTCCTAAGCTCTTTCGCATGGCCTTCACAATCAATTTCTTCAATGCGAAAAGTAGAGGTAGAATAGATGTTTTCTGCACTAATCTTGTATTATGATAGATTAATTTCATTGGCATGTGTACCACCTGAATAGGGAAATGTTATTCTCAACGAATATGCCAATGAGAAGAAACAAAGTACTTGTAGAGAAGAAGAAAAAAGAAGAACCATCATCAAGAAATAAATATGTCCTGGACCATGACAAAATGATGACATTTTATGATTAGTCAGAGTGTTCCAATATTGATCCAAGAGCCTTTCGAGCATAGAGATGAAGTACATATCATTTCTATCACCAAGAATGCAACAAACCATCATAAGGAGAGGCACTTGGCATGGATACATCATAATGAAATCTTTTGTCATAGTGGTCATCTCATGGCCTCTCAAAGTGTCATCACATAGTCTTATGTTGTGCATGTATTTTCCCACATGTTGTGTAATTTAATTATGTCTTTCTAGAAATGACAAAATGTAAAGGTTTGGAAGTCCAAGAGTCACATGTGGAATATGAAAAATCACATGTGGATCAAAGAGTCATAGAACTTCAAAGGTCACTTCGGAAGTCCAAGAGTCATGAGAGTAACTCAAGAGTCATAGGGGATATGAAATGTCATTCCTCTTGTTATAAAAGAAACCTCATAACTCAATTAAATGGGTTTTGGAGGCTCATAATTTGGAGAGATAGCCTTGGATTCTCTAGCTTGGCATAGGAGAGAAGGTCATTCTTCGGAGAAGCAAGAAGTGACTTAATTTTCCATGATTGGG
This sequence comes from Pinus tabuliformis, assembly GCA_031772625.1. Taxonomy (NCBI): domain Eukaryota; kingdom Viridiplantae; phylum Streptophyta; class Pinopsida; order Pinales; family Pinaceae; genus Pinus; species Pinus tabuliformis. The sequence continues at coordinate 410,104,094 of CM062813.1, forward strand.
CCTAGTGTCTCATCATTGTAACTATGTACTTGGATATTTCACTTAATTATAAGAAGCTTGTTGAGAAAACACATTTTCATGCATGTATCATGAATATTATAAGACTGTTCTTTAGATTTTTATGGTATATGTTGTCTTCATGTGTACTAAATAAATTGAACTACTTCATTGGATTTGGTGCTTATCTTCCTGAACATGTGTTTGATTTTATTTAATTATAATTATGTCTATTGTACCTTGGAAGGAAACCTCTGGTTGAGGATAGGTCAATGCACAAGACATTTATTAAGAACTATGAGGAAATAATTTTGTTGTCCCATTTTTAAAACCCCAGAAATATTAATTATATATACAGTGTTTCCTAGTCTTCTATGAGAAAATAATCTTACAAAGTGGCCTTCTGATGTTGAATATTATTTTAATGGACATACAGTGAGAAAATATGATGAAAATATTTTAGCAATAGCTTGCTTAGTTCATAATCTTTTGTCTTTAACTTTAGAACAAATATAGAATTAAAATGGAATGAAATATAGAGAAGAGGAGCACATAATTAAGGTTTCTTAACTTTAACTCACATAAATCAAAACTTGAAAAACTATAAAGATAAAGGCCAACTTCATTACTCTCTTCTATAGAAGAAAAACATTAAGATGAAAAGATAACATGAAGCACATATCATAATCAACAAGTGTCTATACTCAATTTGAAATCTTTATTCAAATCACCATGAAGATTGAAAATACAAGTAACTTTTGTTTCTGAGGTCCAAAACTTAGAACCCCCACTTCGTCTTCCAAATTATTTTTATACAATATTTCAAAATGGGTAGTTATAAACTGTCAACTTCCAAAAAATACTAACCTCCTAAACTACTTTGAAATTAATTTTTATTTTAAACATTACATTCTTAAATGAAAAGAAAACATAAATACATAATTTTAGAAATGTTTATAAAAGGATCGTTGAAATGACATGTGACATTGATTCATTGAGTAAGCTAGAACTCTCGTGAAATTGAGGGTCCAACTTCTGCACTTGTTTTCGTTGGTGACATCCATTCTTTACATTTTTTCCAAATGTTCATGTCTGAACTGAGACTCTTGACAAATATAGTATGTTCCATTATGAAATTTGTGATCCTGTTGTATGTTGGCTTGTCAACAAAGAGGGTTCTCATTACCACAGCAGCTAAAAATGCCTATGACAGTAGACTAGTAGAAAATGAGAAATTAGTGACTAGGTGACTAAAAAAATTAGTCACCACAGCTTTTCCAAGTGAAATACTACAAAAAATGAGCAATCTTAAGTGATTGAACTAAAAACGACTATCATAAATCACTAATTTAGTCACGAGGTAAAGTATGTGACTAGATAATAAGTAATACAACTAAAAATGACTAACATGAATGACTAATTTAGCTTAAAAACAAAAATACAACTACCTAACAAGTACTGCAATAATATGAATTAGGTTTTTATGTTAGTCATCTTAATTGTGTCAAGCAATATAAACTTACAAGTGATAGGGGATTGAAAGGTTGTTAAACATTAGTTGAAAGGTTATCCTTCCTTAAACACATCTTAATCATCACATAGTGTATAGGTCAGCCAACTTTGCACTATGTATCTCTAATAATTTGTAAATTTAAAAATATATTTTTAATTAAAAAAAATTATTTTATGTATTTTTTAAAAAAATTTCATTGAATCTAATTGGATCTAGTTCTAATTTGAAATTAATTTAAAGGGAAATTTTAATTTTTAAGACTATAATATGAAATAAAAACTACTTTCATTTAATATTAACCAACCTACATCCATCTTAACCCTGGATCTATCAAGCGTTGAGGGGGGTCCAATCTCTCGAGGTGCAAACTTTCTCTTCTACTGCAAAACTTGAGGAAATGTTTTCACCTCGAAAGACTGGATCCCTCTTAGCAGTTGATAGTTATAGGGTTAATATGGATCTAGATTGGTTATATAATACTATATAATATCTATATTTGTATTTTTGTCTCTTTGTTATTCCCTCTCTCTATCTCACCCCGTAAACATACACACACTTTATCTCCCTTTCTTCCCTTTCTCTGTCTATCTCTCTTCCCCTTCTCTCCCTCTCTATCTATATCCTTCTCTCTACTCCCTCCCACTCTCCTCTCTCCCTCACTCTCTCTCCATGACTCCCTTGTCACCCCCCCTCTCTCTCCATGACTCCCTTGTCACCCCCCCTCTCTCTCCACATTTCTCGCTCTATGCTTTTCTTATTCCCTCCCTCTCCTACCCCCTCCAATTCCATCTCTCTCTCATTATCTCTATCTTCCTTCCTCTCTATCCCTTATCTCCCACCTCCCTCTATCTCTCCCCCCCAAATCAATCCCCCCCTCTCTCTTCCGTCCAACTCTATCACTATCTCCCCTCCACTCCCTGTCCTTCTACATATCTATGTCTCCATCTATCTTCCTTCCCCTTCTCTCCCTATCTATATCCTCTCCTCTTCTTTCTCTTCCCTCTTCTCTCACTCACTCTCTCTCCATCTCTCCCTTCTCACTCCTCTCTTTCTCCACCTCTTTCTCTCTATGTCTTTGTTCTTTCCTCCCTCTCTCTCTGACTCCAACTCCATCTCTCTATGTCATTGTTCTTTCCTCCCTCTCTCTCCTCTCTCTTCCTTTCTCTCATTCCCTCTCTCCCACCTCACTCTCTCTCCCCGCCACCACTCTCTCTTTCTCTCTCTCTCTATCCTCCAACTTTTTCACCGACTCACTCCCTCTCTCCACCCCATCCCAACTCTCTCTTAAATTTCGTCACATTGTATTGTGTTTAAGAAATTATAGAAATTAGTAAAACTTAATTGGTTTTAAAATATTAAACCTATATTTTGGATCAATCATGTCAAAGAAAATAAAATAATGAAAAACTTTTAAAAAATCATGCACTATATTTAATCTATTATAATTAGTCAATATGATTTCTCTCATTCCTTGGATTCTCAGCTACTATGGATCGATGTTGGTTATATATATATATATATATATATATATATATATATATATATATATATATATATATATATATATATATATATATATTGGATCAATCATATCAAAGAAAATAAAATAATAAAAAAGTTTAAAAAATCATGCAGTATATTTAATCTATTATAATTAGTCAATTTTCTTGCTCTCATCCCTTGGGTGCTTAGCTATGATGGATCAATGTTTAGCTTAATTTGATTAAAACCTTATTTTAATTTCTATGGGAATATTTTTAGTAGTCGTGAGGGTGAGGATTAGGGTTGAGATATATCTCAAATTGTAACATTTTCCCTTTTAGATTCAATTAAAAAAATGTTTTAAAATTAAATTAAGATAAGATATGTTTACGATGAAATAAGTTATGGTTTTTTGGAATGTGGTATTCATAAGCCATGGTATTGGCCCATGATATTGATATATCTCAAATTGTAACATTTTCCTTTTTAGATTTAATTAAAAAAATTTTGTAAAATTAAATTAAAATAACATATTTTTAATATGAAATAAGTTAACGTTTTTTGGCATGTGGTATTGTAACAAAGTGGATTTACATGTTAATATCCATAGTAAAGTGAGGGCGAATATCCATGGTTAACAATATTTTCATATTGTTATAAAATATTTGATTATGAAATAATTTATGTGTTTTGGGCATGTGGTATTGTTATAAAATATTTTGATTGTGAAATAATTTATGTTTTTTGGGCATGTGGTATTGGTAATCCATGGCATTGACCCATAATATTGTAACAAAGGATATTTTTTACAAGTTAATAATATCTACCGTAATGTGGGGGTGAATATCCATGGTTAGGAATGTTGTCATATTGTTGTAAAATATTTTAGTTGTGAAATAAGTTATGGTTTTGGACTTGTAGTATTGATAAGCCATGGTATTGGCCCATGGTATTTGTTGTAAAATATTAAACCTATATTTTGGATCAATCATGTCAAATAAAATAAAATAATGAAAAACTTAAAAAAATCATGTACTATATTTAATCTATTATAATTAGCCAATTTACTTGCTCTCATATAAAGAACCAGCTTAGCTTAATTTTATTAAAACCTTAATTTAATTTCCATGGGAATATTAATCACGTCAAATAAAATAAAATAATGAAAAACTTTAAAAAATCATGCACTATATTTAATCTATTATAATAGTCAATTTGCTTGCTCTCATATAAAGAACTGGAATAGGTCCATCTTAGCTTAATTTATTAAAACCTTAATTTGAATTCCATGGGAATATTTTTAGTAGTCGTGAGGATAGATGGTTTATATATATCTCAAATTGTAACATTTTCCCTTTTAGATTCAATTAAAAAATGTTGCAAAACTATATTAAAATAAAGTATTTTTACTAAGAAATAAGTTATGTTGTTTTGACATGTGGTATTGATAAGCCATGGTATTGGCCCATGGTATTGTAACAAAGTAGATTTACAAGTTAATATCCTTGGTAAAGTGAGGGTGAATATCCATCGTTAACAATCTTGTCATATTGTTATAAAATATTTGATTATGAAATAATTTATGTTTTTTGGGAATGTGGTATTGATAATCCATGGTCTTGTAACAAAGACTATTTTTTACAAGTTAATAATATCTACGATAATGTGGGGGTGAATATCCATGGTTAAGAATCTTGTCATATTGTTGTAAAATGTTTTAGTTGTGAAATAAGTTACGTTTTAGGACTTGTAGTATTGATAATCCATGGTATTGGCCCATGGTATTGTAACAAAGCCTATTCACAAGTTAATAACAAAATCAAAATATAACAAATTAAATTTTATTATTTTTATTAATTTAACTTTTTATTGCTAATTGAGGTCATATTTAAATGTTTACACTCACTCGAATGTCACTTTTATCTTCTTCTTATTTTTAATTTAGCGTCTTAGGAAAAAATAACAAATTCTTATTAAAAATAAATCATCTAACCCAATTGCAATTTATATATTTTATTTTATATTATAAATATTTCATTTCTTTTTCATTACCAGTTTAGTGTTGGGTTCAAATGAAATATTCACAAATTACAACATCACATTCTAGCACCGTATTCTTCTCTACCGTGTCTATATCTGTATGGAAATACCATAATAAGGAAGACCATCCTAAAGAGGATTTTTGTTCTTATGGGTAAATAATCTCAAGGGTTTATATGATCAAAGAATGAATTTTATCTAGAGTTGAGAGATGGAGGAAGGGCAAGGTCACTGAGCATGGATATTTTGGTAATTTTTACATGGGTATGAATTTGGACTTTGTTCTTCCTTTTTACTAAAGAGGATTTTTGTTTGTGTGGGTAAATAATTTCGAGGGTTTATATGATTAAAGCAAAAGTTTTATCTAGAGTTGAGGGATGGAGGAAGGGAATTGTCACTTGGCGTGGATATTTTGGTAATTTGTACATGGGTATGAATTTGGAATCTGTTCTTCCTTTTTACTAAAGAGGATTTTTTTTTGTATGGGTAAATAATTTTGAGGGTATATATAACCAAAGCATAAATTTTATCTAGAGTTGAGAGTTTAATGATTATAATAAGGGCAAGGTCATAGGCATGGATATTTTGGTAATTTGTACATGGGTATGAATTTGCACGATTTTTGTTTGTATGGGTAAAAAATTTGGAGGGTATGAATTTGGACAATTTTTGTTTGTATGGGTAAATAATTTCGAGGGTTTATATGATCAAAGCATAAATTTTATCTAGAGTTGAGGGTTTAATGATTATGATAAGGGCAAGGTCATGGGCATGGATATTTTGGTAATTTGTACATGGGTATGAATTTGGACTCTCTTCTTGCTTTTTACTAAATATGATTTTTGTTCTTATTTGTAAATAATTTAGAGGGTTTAGATGATCAAAGCATACATTTTATGTAGAGTTGAGGGTTTAATGATTATGATATTTTGGTAATTTGTACATGGGTATGAATTTGGACTTTGTTCTTCCTTTTTACTAAAGAGGATTTTTATTCTTATGGGTAAATAATATTGAGGGCTTATATGAACATATCATAAATTTTATCTAGAGTTGAGAGTTTAATGATTATGATAATGGAGATGTTGATTACGGCCAACAATTCATCAAAAGACAATGCACAAGTAAGCATTGTACATGTCCTTATGGTACAAAGGGTTTAATGATTATGATAGACAATGCATAAGTAAGAATTTTTCATGGCTTATTGTGCAAAGAGTTTAATGATTGTGATAATGCAGGTCTTGATTGTGGCCAACAATTCATCGAAAGACAATGGACAACTAAGAATTTTTCATGCCCTTATTGTAGATATCAGTTTTCTCCTCCCTAACTTTTCTTGGGTTAGAATGCATGAGATTTTATTTTTTCATTTCCCCTTTTTTTAGTGGTTGATTGTTTGTGTAAGGATTCTACTATGCCTAAATTAAAAGGGATCAAGTCACGCAAGAAATATTTCTAGTAGGATACAAATGCTAGATCTTCATCAAACATTGTTACATGAAATTAAAATTTCTTGTAAGCATGAACATAAAATCTTTTATGTTTCATCCTTAGATTTTGATCTCAATGCCTATAGTTTTAAACCATGTTACTATATTTTAAGTAGAATATACTTAGATCCATTAAATCTTACAAATCTCCAAAGCTTAGGTTAATTTCATCTAAAAGGAAGGAACTTGAATGGCTTTTGCAACTTAGATTTCATTCTTACAGACAATGATTAAAAATGGAAGAACTCAATGGTCTGATAAATTTTACCCACCCATCAATTTCTAAGATCTTTGGTATTAATCTGAACCTAAACAAAGAGAGTAGAAGAACAAGAGGAGCCTGGATGAGGTGGACCTTGACCTGCTTGATAGTTTTTAAAAGTTGGGCATGCCCTTGACTAGAAGAAGAGATTGACCAACGTTGTTGTAAATGTTTTTTGACAGTGTTTTCATTGCTACCATACATAGGTAGATTCTATAGGTAGTTGAGGTTATCTTTTGTTTGTTATAAGAGGTAATTCATGAGTATATTTATCTGGTTAGGAAGTTGCTTGGCAAGGTTGTTGCTCCTGTTGATAAATCTTATGCTGCATTGTATTTTTTTTTTTAGTGATAGCTCCTTCTATTAAATCTCCAAGCACACTTTGTCACCCATGGAAATATCCACTTATTTTACGATGAATGAGATGGAGACCATGCAATTTGAGGGGAATCTTATTTTTGTAGATGAGAGGAGTTCTGTGACATATATTGGAGGATGAATGATACCATTTTATGACATCAATCATATCCATGCCACAATAGTGGATCTCTACTACACTGAGGGAGAAATGATAAACTATTCCATTAAAAAGAATTGGTATGTCCGGGCCGAGGAATGTAGATGTGGGATTTATAATTTTATTACGAAAATAGGTTTTTACAATGGAGACAAATCAAGGATTTCATGGACCTAAGCAGAGACTCGTTCAAGAATCACTTGGAAATACTCAAGCATTGTTTTGAAAGGCGATGATGCAACTGTAGAGTTCTATTATGTTCCTTGAAAACTAACTATCAATAGGGAGGGACAAAGATGATCCATATACGGAAGAATTGCAATGGTGGGATTGTTTTTAAAATTATATCTATAGGCAAGTCAAGGGACTACTATAGAGGATTAGTGTAGGTGCAACCAAATTATCATAATGCAAGGAATTTTTCACATTGTTATTTGATGCTCATCGGTGACCAAGAAGCTGCAAACATTGATCGTTACATTTAGGTACAACTAAGTTGCATTCTAAAGTCTCTAATTTCATTTACTAATAGTCTTTCTTGTGGCCTTGTCTCCCTTAATTTCATTCTAGTATGATTGCAATGGGTTAAAAAATCAAGCATATCATTGAGTCAAATAGACACCCACATGTCCCTACATGTCATTATGCATACTCTTTGTTTTTTATACAATTAGAAGTGACAAATATGATGTGTGCACACACAAAAAATCCTAGCATGCATGACGAATCCCCCTCCAATTCCATTTTTTATGGTGAAATTTTATTTGCTTTGTTTATACAGGTCATCTAGCCACATAATCGCCACTATCGAATGTTGAGGTATATGTCATATAAATCTTTTATAGTCTAATTATTTTATATTCAAGTATTCATTGTCTTTCATGTCTTATACTCTACATTGTATCTTCTTCCATTTTCATGAGAGAAACTCAATATTAATGGTAAGAAGAAACAATTGAAGAAAGAGGAGAACAATAACATGGGAGCGACAAATGCAAAATGAGAGAGAAAAGATTATCTATCTAGTAATACATTTAGAGCCAATATATTGCACAAGACACACTCATAGAGACTGATGGTCAAGCATTTAGAGTTGGTGAATTCACTTGCAATGCTTTGGCAACACAGAGATAATGTTTCAAAATGATGAAACAATATTTCATGTGTAAATTGTAGTCCAACCCATATTAAGTTGGAAACTCATATTGTAATACTTGATATTTTATATAATAAAATTTATATGGTTGAAATTATTTTCATTTGCACTTGATATTATTTAGTCTTCTAATTAACATATGTAACTTTGCATTATCATATTAGATAAGCATGCACATTGTATGACATTTTCTTAGAATTTAGTCGCAAAATCATATTAATTAATTTATGGTGATTAATAATAAATACATAAAATCAATATAAAACTACTAAATTAGTAGTTTATATTAATTAATGATGAACATGAATAAAATGAATATATGACTAAATTAGTCCTTTATAATGATTATGAATGAAATTAAATGAAATGAATAGAAACTACTAAATCAGTTGTTTATATAATGAATATGAAAGTACCAAAAGAATATAAATGACAACTGCAAATGATAATCTTTTTTATTATTAAATAAGGACTAAATTTTGCATATATATGACTATTAGTATCTAATTTACAACATCTTATAACATGAATAAAATTGAGTCATATTTCTTTGGTCATTAATTGGTTTTAAATGATGACTAAAATTTGCATATATATGACTATTAGTAGCTAATTTATAGTATCTTATAACATGACCAATATTTTTGTCATATTTCTTTGGTCATTAATTGGTTTTCTTGAGGATTCATATAGTAATATATTTTGTTATATATTTGGTCATTAATTGCAACAATTAATGGCTAAACCAATGAAAAATTAATGACCAAATTAATGACTAAATATACTACTAGATGGTAAAATTGAGGAAACCAATTAATGACTAAGCTAAAAAAGGACTAAAAGTCGGTCACGTTATAAGATATTGTAAATTAGCTACTATTTCTTACTGACTAAAAATGGTTGTTTATATGCAAATTTTAGTTGTTTTTTTAGTAACTAAATAGTCAATTTGTACTAGTGGTAGTTTACAATTGTTTTCCCCTTAAGAACTATTGTTTTCTCATGTGTAGAGTTGATTTTACTCTTCCCTCCACTAGTAAGGTATTATAAATCTCCCATGGTAATAAATTTCCTTGTTGGTCCCAACATGAAGGAAAACCTGCTCTGGTCCTCTTATCAAAACCTGTGTTGAATTCCATTACAACTTCCTTCACCTCTGACAAATTTGTCTCTCATGTCTTCCTCCATGATATTTTTAAAAATCAAATTTATAGGACATACTCTGTTCTATATTCAACTCCTTATACCCTTAACTCCTTTCAGGATCTTTAGTTAGGGAAATCAATCATTTTCCTAGCAAATTGGGACCACTGTTGTAGCTTATGCTTGCTGTTAGCAATTAAAATCTCTACATATTTGACAAGGAAGAAGAAAAAGTCAAAGCAAAAGAGTGGGAGAAAGATATCTTTAGTTGATTTCTATCACGATCCATGGTAGAAAATAATCTAGTCTGATAGTGAGAGATGGAATGATATTCGAATTGGGACTCCATTCTTTCCTTTCCTTTTATTTTCCTTTCTTCTATTTGAGAATATAATTGTTTTATGAATGGAACAAAACTCTGAGCACCTCTTCTATAATAGGAGAAGAATGTGCACAAATGACCCCCTAACTGCAGCTGAAACCCCAATTCTACTGAAAAAATGCCCCCCTCAGACAACTTAATCCTCTTGGATCCTTTATCTGCTTCCTCTTGCAAATTAATAATATCTTCACTGCCTCATTTCAAATTGTAATCACTTAGATGAGGAGTCTCAACCTGCATCCATCCTAATACATTGGTTTGTCCTCCATTTTCTAGTTTCTCGACATCTGGCCAAGGCTCATTGGTGAGCTCCAGTATTGTAGCAATAATGCTACAACTCCTGGGGCTTCCTGTCTCTTAATTTTATCAACCCGGTAGTTCGTACAAACTTGGAAGCGACGGTGCTGTATGCACAAGTACTAGCTCTTGTCGGAGCTGTCACTTGGTCAGCTGACACAAGTCTGCTAGGGCTCAAGCCAACTTCTATAGGCTCTCAGAAGAAGCTTGCTAAATGATGGACGAAAGCTATCTCAAAGAAAACTAATCTACTTGGCAAAAACGAACTGAAAGCAAATCAAAGCATAGAAACCCTAGGAAACCCTAATTTGACTAGTCTAACCTCTATGATGCAAAGAATGTGAATGAAACTTCTACCAATGCTGCCATTACTTCTAGTAAGTGAAATTGCATGAATCTAAGCTACTTGCATCTGAAAAGACATGTTTTTGTATTTCTTTCTTAAGTGAATGAAGTGATTGTGATTTTGTTCTTATTAGGGTTTGGTTGTGCAGAGGAGGTGCAAGGAGGAAGGAAAGCTTGGGAAAGGTTGGGGAGGCTAGGAGAGGTCCTCAAGGATCCTCAGCATCCATCCATAGAGGTTCCTCATGTTCAGAGGCTCAGCAACCGAGTGAGTGGCCTCCTACAGGATGTCTGCAGGGGATTCTACAGGAAACTCAAGGATTTCTACAGGATGTGCTGTAAGTGGAAGTTTTGGGTGATGGTGAAGGGATGGAATGGTTTGGGTGGATAGGTAAGGTGGAGATGAGACTTGTGATGACTCAGGGGTAGAGAAATAGGACAGAGAATGAGTGCACGAAGTGGTTGGTGGATAGAAGGATGGGATCAACAAAAGGACAAAAGGATGAAGCTACGTGGTAATGAAAGAGTTGGAAGGTGAACCAATGAACAGCAGTATAAAGCATGTAGAGGAATGTGCATGAAGCTGTGATGAAGGTGTATGGTGCAAGAGTGAAGTGCATGGAAAGATCTATCATAAACGAGACTATGTTGCAGCATGTATAAAGTGAAGAACTACGTATTTTTGTGGTTGGTATAGGCTGCACTCCAATCTCCAAACAGAGATGGTAGTGGAGACTTCCTCAACCTTTTTCCTTGGAGCTCCAATGTATTATCAACCTGCTAATCTAACTAAACAACCGAAAGCAATTCAACCATAAGCTAAACTCATTCAATCTCATAAAAACTAACCCAGCAAACCTGTAATTTTGAATTGCATGGTAAAGCAATGAACTAAAGTGCTGAAACAAAAAGAAATTAACATTACAAAACAAAGGAGGTCTATTGCTCTCTTAAAAACTCAGAATTGGATCAAAAGCTGCCTGTCTTTATTGAATAATCATGAATCTAATGACATGCCAAAACTGGCTTACAAGGAGCAAAAACCGAGCTACAACATGACTAACCAAATTGACTAACTAGCTATCCCCAAATTGACTAACTAGCTACACAAAATGACTACCCACTAGCTAACCAAAATGAGGCCCCAAGCCTTCTTATTTATACAATTTGAGGACCCAACAGTCCTCCTAAAAGTTAGGGACTTGGCTGCCCAAGACTTGTAGTTAATAGCAGTCCAACTTGACTTGCTTGGCTGCCCTTGAGCTGATTGATTCGGTGGCCCTTGAACTCCGAGCTGATGGTGGAGAATTCGAGGTAAGGGCCCATAAATGATGGGGACACCTTCCTACAAATCCTCTAGCTTGTTCTCCCACGAATTTGGCTGCCAAGTGCTCATTAAGACCTTCCATTTTGTCTCCAAGTTGACCAAAAAGGCTACACAAAGCACCCATTAGACTTGTTGGCATAATGACTAACCAAATTCACTCTATTAACATAAAATTAATCAAAAACATGCAATAAACAAATGAGAATGGTGGATTAAGTCAAATTAGGAGGTTGGATGAGCCCAAATATTTGTCCATTTTTGGGGCTCATCATCACCCCCCTACTGAAAGTGTTGCTCATCCTCTGAGCAACCAAATCTCTCCCCTTGTCTTTGATGGCCCTGGTGGCTTCCTTGGCTAACATCTCAGCCGATTTCTCCTTTGGCTTCCCTCTTTTCAAACTTCCTGTAGAACAGTTCACTGGCTTCCTGTAGAAACGGTCTCTGTCTTCCTGTAGAAACAGTCTGCTAACTTCCTGTAGAAACAGACAGCACCACTGTTTCGGCCTGCTTGGCTGTGGGCGATTTTCCTTTCAGCTGGGCTGTGGCAGCCTTCATCTCCTCCTCCTTCCTGCTCTTCTTCCTCACTGCCTGCTGCTTGTAACTCTGAGCTAGTGTGATTTGATGATTTTCCCCCATTAATTAGGATCACAGCACAACATAAAATTGGAGCAATATGCCTGGTTGACCTCCATGGCCAAGCTAGGAATGTTTCCAAAGCAGAAGATCAACAAAATGCTATATGAATCACCTGTCATAATGTGGCAGCTTTCATGGATGCCCAAAGAACCCATGGGAATATGGAGCTAGGGAAACATGCAGCAGAATGCGTTTTTATTTGGACTCGTTGTATCAGCAACTTATGTGCTGCTATAAAACATTTATGTTGCAGCTGGCAAGTAGACTTATGTAACAAAGGTAAGAAATATGAGGAATTACAATGGGTGAACCTAATTGCAGTGAGGATTTGATGAAGCCAAAACTTGTAACCATTTTGCTTTTGCTGCAGAGGATGACATAAATTGCACAAGTTAACAACCACTTTACGAAATCAAGCCTTCACACCCATGTATAGGTTCACCATGCGTTGCTGACTTCTAAGTTTTCTGCATGCATTGCTAACTTCTAAGTTTTCAGCTAGCATCTCCTGAAGCAGCATAGAGGCTATTTGCTGCGTCCTCATAGCCATTCCAATCTTCTTCTACCAGAATCCTATGAATATATTGATCCACATGCAAAACTTCAAGAGCTTCATTTTCAATTTGAAATCAGTGGCTTACAGTCTTAGCTAAACGTGACACACCATACTTCTGAACTCGTACAACGGGCATCTCCATGCTTTCTGGACTGGTTGGCCATTTTAGAAGAGCTGTGAAAGCACCTGATTGGTCTTCTGACAGTGGTATTGCAAGAGGAATTATACCCCGTCTAGCATAAGGAGGGGCAAGTCTTTCACCCTTGGCCATATGATAATTGTCCATCTTTCTTCAAGCTCCAAACTTGATGAAGAACCTTAGGCTTCTCTGCTCGGGAAGACTCTGCTGCACTTTCCTGTAGACGACATCCTGTAGAAACGCCTGAACAACAATTAACGTGAGTCTTCAGCCGAGCGTTCCTTTATTCACTGCGTGATTTGTGGTGAGGTGGCAGAGACCTGCGCTTAGCCCATGCAAATTGTTCGTCCTCTGCAGTTCCATCTGCCTGTGATCCCTTACCATTTGTTTCACTGGAGTTTAAACTATCCATGACTGGCTGTGTTTTTTTCAGTTTCACGTGAATGACCATGCTGCGTGACTGCCGGCTGAGTTCTTAGGGACGACAATCAGCTGAACCTCGCTAATTCGTGGCTTAATCCCACCATTCCATTAATTCATGCAATTTTCGAATTAAATTTATGCAATAGAGGAATGAGTTTGTCACATACCTCGAAGTTGAATGGCTGCCGTGAGCTTTTTGCTGCTGCCTGCTCTGATTTTGCTGCTGCATGCTTAGTTTTTCTGATTGCATGTGGCTTGGCTGCTAATCCTTGATTGTTTTTTTCATGTGCAGGTGTCCTCTGGCCGGATCTGAGTGCATGCAATCATTTCCATGTTCAACTCTGCCCGTTCAAGCTGCTGCTGTTGTATGGTCACAAAACCAGAACTTCTTTTTGCCATTTCTCCCAAACGGTAGATCGGATTGATCTGAAACTCAGGGAGCATGTTCCTACTGTCATTATGCATCTCCCATAGCAAATTCGTGATCAATGGATGCACGGATTTCGAGAAAAATGGAAAATGGCTGAAGATTTCAGAGCTTGATTTCTCGGAAACCGTGCATCGGAATTGGCTGAAACTGCTTGGGTAAGCTACTATCACCCATATGCATCTCCCCATGAAACAGGTTTTGAAACGGATGGATGGATATGGAGAAAATGCAAAAATGGCTGATGGTGATGGAGGCTGATTCCTTGGAAACCGTGCACCGGAATTGCATGAAACTGCTCAGGCATGTTGTCATCGACCTTGTACAATCCCCCATAAAACGGTTTGTCCAATGGATGCATGGTTCTCAAGTTATGGCAAAAACAAATTCTGCTCTATGGATTTTTGCTTCAAGGCACTTTGCATGTGTTTGTATGGTATGATAAAATGAATTTTGGATGTGATGCAGGTATGGAGATGATGGAGGAGGAGTTGAAAGAGTGCAAGATGCTTCTGAACAACTGAGGAAGCTACCATGCTTGCAAAACCACTTTTTTGAAATCCATGGCTAGTTTCCCTCAATTTCTACAGGAAGTTCCTGTAGAAGCACAATGAGAAGCACAATGAGGTGGACGAATGATGGAGAGAGGCAAGGGATGGACACACAAGTGCTTGTAGGCCTAATCAACAGATTCCCACCATTAGATTCACTTTTGAAATTGTATTTGGCTCGTCCAAAGGTTCTACAGGATGTTTCCTGTAGAAATACAGAGCTTCCTGTAGAAGACACAGTTTTGAGGAAAGAAGCGTAATGACATGAAAAAAAATGATGGAAAAGGGTGAGGAATGGAAACATGGATGTGGGTAGGCCTCATGGACATATTCCAAGCCTTCAGGTCCTCCTCGGAGATCAATTTGGCTTTTTTGTAAGCTTCCTGTAGAAGATACGAAACTTCCTGTAGAAGGCACAAAAACTCCTTTGACCTTGATTTGAGTGCTCCTCCTGCCATGAAACGTCCTTCTTGCAACCTGAAATTAGCCAATGGAGATTAGTTTTATTTCTCTTTTTCTTTTTTTTTTTGAAAAACAACTAGGGCGCCTCATGGAGGTTTTCACCCTAATTGCCTGCCCTGGGCGCCTCCAAGGAAGGTTTTCACCCAGGGATCTTATTCCCTTTTATTTTCTTTTCTTTCCAACCCATTGACCGCCTCATGGAGGTTTTCAATCAATGAGCCAATCTAAGGCGCCTCCGAGGGGGTTTTCACCTTAGATTTTTATTTTTCTCTTATTTTCATTTTTTTTTCATTTCTTTATTTCTTTTTTCATTTTTTTCCTACCCTACCCTACTTGAAAAACAAAATCATTTTCAAGTATAAGAATACTTCCAATGGAGCCATGTGCACATCGAGATTAGAGACAAAATGATGTGAAGGCTCGGAATGCATGCTTGGACAACTATCCAACTTTCCGAGACAAAATGATCTGACTTTGACAGTACAAAACATAGCTGAGGAGGAGAGTGCTGCTGCAACTTAGTGACCCTCTGAAACCATATCTCAATATAGCTTTGATATCCTTGGTCATTTTGCTGATTTGGATCATTCTTCATGTCACCTTCTATCATGACCTTCTGATCTTCCTCTTTTTGCTAATCTTTCTCTTGAGTACATGGAGGATTTGATGGTAACCATGAGGAAGCTTTCTCGATCTCTGATTCTGATCTCTTTTCCTCATTAAGTGCAGCCCATGGTTCTTTGATCTCATCTCTTGAATCTTCTTTTGCTTTTGGTCCTTCAATGTTGTCAATAGATTCTCTCTTTTGCAACACTCTACCTGAGCTTGGGTGAAGATCATTGAGCTCACGAGGAATCATTTGCACATGTTGTGCCTCAGATTTGCAATTGGGTTGAGCTGCTCCATGGTATGGCTTTGGAAATGGTACGGGTATTTGAGTGGAGGTGTGAAATTGAGATGGAGATGGATGGCATTGTGGTTGGGTAGGCATTTGGGGTTGCCTTGGTGGAGGAGGAGGCGATGGTTGTGGATGAGCAGGTGGTGGAGGAAAATGGGCGGGATGAGAGTTGTACTGGGGCCTCCACTCTTGATAAGGTGCATTCCACTGAGGCTGTGGCTGAGCATAAGAGTGAAACGAATGAGCAGCTGGTTGGGCATAATATGGATCTGTGAAGGAACAAGGAGGATATGACCAAGGAGGAGGTGTAGACTAGGAAGGATGAGCAGGGGGACACCAAGAAGGCATGAAGGTGGCTTGGTAAGGGTCATAATAGGTCTTGGGTGTCCCTTGTAGTTCCTGCTGGTAGGGTATGGGTCCATGTGGCCTCCTTTGGTTCATATAACAGAGTGATTCAGTGGCTCCCTTGGCTCTTTGATATGTAGCTTTGATTCTGGGCAAGGAAGGGCACTGATCTGTAGGATGGTATTCTTCACAAATGAAACACACTTCTAGAGAGTGCATTGGACATTCGTTCCAAGGATGCTTTCTAGTGCACCTAGGACAAAAAATGGCCAAAGCCCTCTTGGCTTCTTCTTGCTTCTTTTGGATCCGCAAGGTATCCAGTTGCATGGCAAGAAACTGCCTCATATCACTCTTGAAACCTTCGATCTGATTTTCAAACTCATCTCTGGACAAGGGACTGCTCCAATCATTTCTGCTTGTAGCCATTTGCTTCAGAGGAGTGTTTCTTTCTTCTTTTCCCCTAGAGGTTCTTGAGATATGTCTTGATGTCCACCCGGGGGTTCTTTCATCACAACCATCGAAGAAGAACGTTGGCTGTGTGAAGCGATGGGGGGGTTGTGCAATCATTTTTCTAACTTATCTCTACTCCTACAAAGCATGAAATGCAATCTTTTTGGTTGTTTTTTTTCTTTTTTCCTACTTCTACTTGCAAAACTGAAATAGATTGAACTGCAACTAACTATCTTGCTGAAATGAAAATGCTGAATTGAAATGAAAGCAAGAAAGGACTAATCTATTTTGCTCAAATGAAATTGCAGGAATGAAATGCTAGGCTACGCTTGCGAAATTGAAATGCTAATCTACGCTTGCAGAAATGAAATTGCAGAATTGAAATGCTAATCTACGCTTGCAGAAATGAAATTGCGGAATTGAAATGCTAATCTAGGAAAGCAGGAAATGCTAATCTATGAAATCAGGAAAGGCTAATCTATGAAAGCAGGAAATGCTAATCTATGAAAGCAGGAAATGTTAATCTATGAAAGCAGGACATACTAATCTGTGAAAGCATGAAATGCTAATCTACTTTTGCATAAATGAAATTGCATAAGGGAAATGAAATAAACTACTTAGCAGAAGGTTGTAAAGGAAAATAGAAGAATAGCAACAATCACCAATACTCTGCCGCTTCCCCGGCAACGGCGCCAAAAAGATGGTGAGCTCCAGTATTGTAGCAATAATGCTACAACTCCTGGGGCTTCTTGTCTCTTAATTTTATCAACCCGGTAGTTCGTACAAACTTGGAAGTGACGGTGCTGTATGCACAAGTACTAGCTCTTGTCGCAGCTGTCACTTGGTCAGCTGGCACAAGTCTGCTAGGTCTCAAGCCAACTTCTATAGGCTCTCAGAAGAAGCTTGCTAAATGATGGACGAAAGCTATCTCAAAGAAAACTAATCTACTTGGCAAAAACGAACTGAAAGCAAATCAAAACATAGAAACCCTAGGAAACCCTAATTTGACTAGTTTAACCTTTGTGATGCAAAGAATGTGAATGAAACTTCTACCAATGCTGCCATTACTTCTAGTAAGTGAAATTGCATGAATCTAAGCTACTTGCATCTGAAAAGACATGTTTTTGTATTTCTTTCTTAAGTGAATGAAGTGATTGTGATTTTGTTCTTATTAGGGTTTGGTTGTGCAGAGGAGGTGCAAGGAGGAAGGAAAGCTTGGGAAAGGTTGGGGAGGCTAGGAGAGGTCCCCAAGGATCCTCAGCATCCATCCATAGAGGTTCCTCACGTTCAGAGGCTCAGCAACTGAGTGAGTGGCCTCCTACAGGATGTCTGCAGGGGATTCTACAGGAAACTCAGGGATTTCTACAGGATGTGCTGTAAGTGGAAGTTTTGGGTGATGGTGAAGGGATGAAATGGTTTGGGTGGATAGGTAAGGTGGAGATGAGACTTGTGATGACTCAGGGGCAGAGAAATAGGACAGAGAATGAGTGCACGAAGTGGTTGGTGGATAGAAGGATGGGATCAACAAAAGGACAAAAGGATGAAGCTACGTGGTAATGAAAGAGTTGGAAGGTGAACCAATGAACAGCAGTATAAAGCGTGTAGAGGAATGTGCATGAAGCTGTGATGAAGGTGTATGGTGCAAGAGTGAAGTGCATGGAAAGATCTATCATAAACGAGACTATGTTGCAGCATCTATAAAGTGAAGAACTACGTATTTTTGTGGTTGGTATAGGCTGCACTCCAATCTCCAAACAGAGTGGCAGTGGAGACTTCCTCAACCTTTTTCCTTGGAGCTCCAATGTATTATCAACCTGCTAATCTAACTAAACAATCGAAAGCAATTCAACCATAAGATAAACTCATTCAATCTCATAAAAACTAGCTCAGCAAACCTGTAATTTTGAATTGCATGGTAAAGCAATGAACTAAAGTGCTGAAACAAAAAGAAATTAACATTACAAAACAGAGGAGGTCTATTGCTCTCTTAAAAACTCAGAATTGGATCAAAATCTGTCTGTCTTTATTGAATAATCATGAATCTAATGACATGCCAAAACTGGCTTACAAGGAGCAAAAACCGAGCTACAACATGACTAACCAAATTGACTAACTAGCTATCCTCAAATTGACTAACTAGCTACACAAAATGACTACCCACTAGCTAACCAAAATGAGGCCCCAAGCCTTCTTATTTATACAATTTGAGGACCCAACAGTCCTCCTAAAAGTTAGGGACTTGGCTGCCCAAGACTTGTAGTTAACAGCAGTCCAACTTGACTTGCTTGGCTGCCCTTGAGCTGATTGATTCGGTGGCCCTTGAACTCCGAGCTGATGGTGGAGAATTCGAGGTAAGCGCCCATAAATGAGGGGGACACCTTCCTACAAATCCTCTAGCTTGTTCTCCCACGAATTTGGCTGCCAAGTGCTCATTAAGACCTTCCATTTTGTCTCCAAGTTGACCAAAAAGGCTACACAAAGCACCCATTAGACTTGTTGGCATAATGACTAACCAAATTCACTCTATTAACATAAAATTAATCAAAAACATGCAATAAACAAATGAGAATGGTGGATTAAGTCAAATTAGGAGGTTGGATGAGCCCAAATATTTGTCCATTTTTGGGGCTCATCACTCATGCACATAATGAGCATAGAGATTGTCCACTCTTCTATTTGAAATAATATGGCGAGGGTCATATGACCATTTCTCGCCTAGTTGGAGCTTCATACATTCAAGGTTTTTTTGCACTTATCCTATGGCTTGCCTATTATTACAATAAATGGCCTATTTTTTCTTGGAAATTTAAATAAATTCCCTGTCTTTGCTGGAACAAAATTTACTTCATCAACATTTAAACTCTGCCTAATAAATTCTAAAGAAAACAATCTGAGGGGCACAAATATGGGGAGTATGTAGGGGGCAACTTATGCTACATACATTATTCTCCGCATAATCTTCAAATAAGAACCAATCACCTACTCTAAAATCTTTACTAAGTTGAAGAAGAGACTGCACCTTTGGTAGCATACAAGGTGTGTTAGGCCCCTATACTACTAGTGTAACCCCTTATTGTTATTAGTACAACCCACTTATTATATTGATGTACCCATGTAGTGCCCATATTGTTACTAATGTGCCCCATAGAAGCCCACTATTGTTATTAATGTGCCCTTACATTATTATTGTTATGTCGGCTCTGATTATGTTATGACCCCTTAGACTCCTATATATAGAAAGGAGGTCTTTTCATTTCTATCATCCAAGAATTTTTCATTTATGTAATGTAAAGGAGGTTGCCCCCTCGAAGAGGCTAAATTCTAAGGCGTTGATCTATCTTTTCTATCTTTTCTTGAGCTGGCTTCATAACATTTGGTATCAGAGCTTTGGATTCTAGGGTTTCGCTGCTCCAAACAGGTCATCATGGCATTTTCGCTATAAATTTTTCTGTGACGTTTCAAAAGTCACAAAAAAAACCCATTTGATAAGAAATTGCACTGAACCTTGGGTCCGAATTTCAGAGCTTTTTGAGTGATATTGTCGGAGATATGATCTGAGGAAGTTGGTCTTTTTGCAGACTCCTGAATTACATTCAAAACAAGTGACCTGGGGAAAATCGTCATAACTTTCTCTCTGAGGATCGGATTGAAATTTCGTAAGAAGGTACAGAAAGAAGACGGACTTTAGTTTCTTGTATGCATTTTTCAGATCCATAGGTCGAAACAATGACTCATGGCACGTCGTACAATTTTTATCTACTGAACTAGTCTATAAGCAAGTCATTGTGGGCAATTTCGCATAACTCTTTTGGGTCAGACTTGTGGCATTGGAAAGAGGACTCAGAAGGCTACAACAGGCCGCAATTTTAGAACTTAAAGATCTGAAAGTACAGAGTTACAGTCGTTTCAAGATCGAGCTCCTAAAATCAAGAAAAAGCGAGATGAGGAAGTTTGATGGCAAGGATTCGGTAAATTGGATACTACAGATGGAGAAATATTTCGATCTACATGAGGTGAAACTATTACAAAAGGTATGTATTGCATCTTCATATTTAGAACCAGATCAATTTTTATGGTATGAAGGGCTTTGTTCTCGTAAAAAACTTGTTACGTGGTCAATTTTCATGGAGGAAATGATAGCACATTATGAGGATACAAAGAGCAACACCTTCTTTAGAGAAACGCCACAACAATTGGAAAGAGTAAAAGGGCTTTCTGACATAGTGGAAAGAAAAATTATGGAAACTAGGAAGCATACCCCTCACAACTATAAAGATGGAAGTGTTGTTTCTCCTAGCCTTCCACAACCTACAAGGGTTACGCCACAACAATTGGAAGAAAAAAGAGAAAAAGGGTTTTGTTACAATTGTGAGAGCAAATGCATTAAAGGTCATAAGTGTGCTGAGAAGAAATCATTTTACATAGAGTATGGAGAGGAGGAAGAAAAGGATCAAGAAAAATCAAAAGAAGAAGATATGTGCCAGGACCCCACCCCAGAGAAAGAAGAAATGAATCAGACGATATCTTGTAAAGCATTGGCAAGAATTATCACTTCTCAAACTCTCAAGATAGAAGGAGATATTAAGAAGAAAAAGGTGCAAGAAGTGAAAGATCACATCGAGAAAGAAGAAATGAATCTAACCATATCTTGTAATTCATTGGTCGAAATTACCACTCCTCAAACTATCAAGATAGAAGGACATATCAAGAAGAAAAATGTTCAAGAAGTGAAAGATCACATCGAGCATCAAGAAATGAATCCGACCATATCTTGTAAAGGATTGGAAGAAATTACCACTCCTCAAACTCTATAGATAGAAGGACATATCAAGAAGAAAAAGGTTCAAGCAGTGAAAGATCACATCGAGCATCAAAAACAAGTTCTCCAAGTTTTAAAGGATAATGCCACTTCAGTGCAAAATCAAATGAAACAACAGGTAGATCAACACTGTAGTGAAAAATGTTTTGATGTAGGTGATTGGTATTTTTACTGCTACATCTCAAGCAAGCTATTTATGAGAAGGAAATGTTGGCAATACTACATGCACTTAAAAAATGGCGACCTTACTGAATGGGAAGACTCTTCAAAGATGAGGATGTGGAAGCATTGTTTTGTGCTATTTCTCTTATCCAACTAGTTTGGATAAACGAAGCAAGGGATGAATGGAAAGAAGGATGAAGAAGTATGGCCACTTATTCAAAAGTTGCAAAAGATCCAAATTCAAACAATATTGCCAGAAATTGAAGAGGAAGGAAAAATAATATTGGAACTTGGAGTAGTCACAGAAACAAGAACTCGACAACTACAAAATCGATCAATTTCAGAGTATCTCATCAAGTGGAAGAACTTACCCGCTGAAGATTCCACATGGGAGGACAAGAATTTTATACAGAAGCATCAAGAACTACTCAAGCATTGAGGACAACGCTTTTTGAAGGAGAGGGGCATGTTAGGCCCCTATACTACTAGTGTAACCCCTTATTGTTATTAGTACAACCCACTTATTATATTGATATACCCATGTAGTGCCCATATTGTTACTAATGTGCCCCATAGAAGCCCACTCTTGTTATTATTGTGCCCTTACATTATTATTGTTATGTCGGCTCTGATTATGTTATGACCCCTTAGACTCCTATATATAGAAAGGAGGTCTTTTCATTTGTATCATCCAAGAATTTTTCATTTATGCAATGTAAAGGAGGTTGCCCCCTCAAAGAGGCTAAATTCTAAGGCGTTGATCAATCTTTTCTATCTTTTCTTGAGTTGGTTTCATAACAAGGTGAAGGGTAATTGTTTATGATTGAATAGAAAACTGATAAGAAAGAAGTGGTGAGATACATAAGCCCCTCACAACTGGCATTACTTCTTACAACATCTGTCCAAAATACCACTCACTTCTTTTTCTTATGAGGATTCATAATATTTAATCCCAGGTGCATAAATCTCTCAACATGAGTGTATAAAAAGAGATAAGTAACCAAAGAAGAAAATCTGAAACATTCAGTGAGGGAAATATCTATTAATTGAGAGTTGAATGTATTTTCCCAGAAAGCAGGTATGTCAAAAATTGTCTCAGGATTCATCATCAAACTAAATATTCCTATGATAGCTTTTTCAATGACAATTGTGTCTTCTTTTCCCAAATTATTAGAAGTAATTTGAAGAATGGTTTTGACCTCCTAAGAAAAAGTATCCAAAGGGAAATGAGTGGGTTCGAAGGAAAATTCTTCCTACTGGGCTTTAAAAAGAAGGTTAATTGAGCATAATTTTGTCCAGATAATTTTTTGAAGGTAGTCAACAAGGTTTCTTCTGAGAAAGAGGTGTAGGAATTTGAAGAAGGAAAAAATCAAGGATTGTTGTATTAAAAGCGAAGACACTTGGAAGATATTTTGCTAAATGTGTTCATGACAAAGTATTTTTGTGGATATAGGGTAGAGGGTAGCTAATAAATAAACTCTGGGAAGACATATGTCTGAGGGATCACTGCATCAAAAATACCATACCTGACAGTTGCAAGATATAAAGGAGACTCTGCCTGATTGAGTAGGAAATTATGGTTGAGTTCTATGAAATCTATATAGGAAACAGTGTCAAATATGTCCCCTTCATTGTCCATTAAGGGAATATGAGAAGAGGACCCTATTAGGATGGTTTTCTTGGACATTTTGATAGCTAAGATGAAGGAGACAACATGTAGATACTTGATTACCAATGGCTGATGCTGACTAGAGCTTTGATTTGTAAAATATCAATCTATGGAAGTAGATAAAAATAACAACGGTAAAATGAAATGGCCAAGGATAGCGAGATTTATTTGGAAAATGGGAAAATGGGTGGGGAAATGGAAATAAATGCATACATGGGGGTGTACAAATTAGTGACGTGGTCAGAAGATGGGATTTGGTGACAGGGTGACATGGTTGATGAGGTGGTGAAGAAATAATGGTGACATGATTATGATGGGGCGATAACAAAATAATCACGCTCGCTTCCCAATGAATTATGGGGGCATACTCCCATATGAAAGAAATTCAATGCAACCTCGTCATAATTTTCCTCCATCATCGATCTATGGTCAGCATAGATTGTTGACCGTTCTTATAGAGGCACGAGATGAGTTAATCATTAGGCATGTAGTGTCCTCGGGTTTACACCATCCACTCATACCCTCCTCTTCTTTCCATCATTCCTGACATGCTAATCGACGTTTAATAATGTCCAACATTGGTGAAAAGGTAACCACCAAAGACCATTTACTTTAAATTGTGCATTACAACTTAATCAACGCTGTTTAATCCACCATTAGGCATTAATCAAAATCGTAAATCAAAGTTTTAACTTTGATTTTATTTTTTGAGTACATATATATATTTGTTATGTTTGAATACATTAAGAAAAGTAAAACAAGCTACAACAATATCTATGTGAATTACTTAACTAGATAATTAACTAATCTTTCCTTGCTCTTGTGTGCCTCTCTTAGGATAGTACTATTAATTTCCTTTTGGAGACTCACTCTTTCCTCCCCTCCTTTGGAAGCATCCTTTTACACATTGCAATAGGTGTTTCACAGTGTCATCTTACTTATGGACTTCTAAGGTTATGTGCATACACTCTTATGTTATTCATTGCAATTCAAACAAACCTTTGAGTTATGGTAGAAACATTGATACTCTGGATGGGTTTCCTACTCCAAATATTTTGATGTTTAATTAGGACTTCACATCAGGGAGACCCCTTTAGTTGACAGATGTCTATCACCATTAATAGAACTACACAATATGAAACCATAGAGCTTCGAGAAAAAATCCTTCACATCATGAAACTAGTAGAACAACCATTGTATGGCTTTGAGAACAAATCACTGACATGATACATCTAGACTTCAATTTGAACATTTAGAAGTTGTTACTTTACCAGAAGACGGTCAACTGGTTAACCGTCAAACATCAGTAACTACTGAAACTTCCACTTTACCAACACCAAAATTATATTACAGACCTGACGGTGAAGTTTGTCCACCTGGTTTAACTTCTATTGAGCAAGAATTTGAAGAAGATACTACACCTGGAACCCCATTCAATTTTGGAACCGGGCTTTATCTTTACCCTTATACTCCTCATTTTACTGCTCCTTTTGATCCTGCTTCTTTTCAAGTACCCATTGATTCTTTAGGACATCTATTGGGTCAGTTAACTATGGTTGAACAACCTTCAACATCCTAGACTGTATCATTTGATGCAACTATAGCAGAATATTCTATTGCAACCTCTTCGATGTTTTCTACTACTCCTGAGTCACACCTATATGGTGAATCATCCATCCTGGTTGGTTACCAATCTTTATCTGGAACCCACTCAAGGGTTTCTTCTACACCATGGTCATCACTCATGTCCTCAACCAGAATTTTACCTAGTTCTTTATTTATGGGAACACAATAGTTTGTTCCTACATATTAATATCAAACTAGGAAATCTAGTTAACAATGACCTGTGTATCCGTTAAATACTAGATTGCCACCATATGGAGAGAAATTTGCTTATTCACCTTATCCTCCATATCTTGGAGGACCATCATATGGTAGTATCCCATCGTATTCAGGTCAGTATGGAATGCGAGTTTGTCAATGGAAACCAACAATGCCAGTTCAACCAAGGCTTGTGTATCCAACACAACAAATGCAAACTGTGTCAGTTATTCCTACTACACCTGTTGTTATGACTGTACTGCAGTCACAAGTTCAAACAGTTGTATCTCAACCTATACAAGCTGGTCCTCCCACTGCGCAACCACAAGTTTTGGGTCAAGAGGCCCAAGTTTTTTAGGCTATTATACAACAACCACTTGTGTCTAGGGTCCAACAACCACAATTTAGTGTACCCTTATTGAAATGACTCAAGCTTACACTGGTAAAGTTTATTCACAACCTGGTCAACCTTACATTGTTGGGCAGCAACAACCATTAAATCAACAATAGTTGTACCAACAACAACAACAATTGATTCAACAACTTTGGTAGCCCCAATATCAACAGCCTTAATTCCAGCAATTCCAACCCCAATTTGGACCTGCCCAACAAGCTCAACCTGGGTTTGGACAATATCAAGATTACCAAGGTCTTGGTTAACAAGGCTTTGTTGGTTATGGATTATCGCAAATTCAACCTAGTTATCAACAACCACCTTATCAAGTGTACCAGATACATATGCCCTATGTTGGTATGTAAAGACTTGTTTCTCACGCAATTCCATCATATCCTAGGTATGCTTAACTTGAATTGAATCGATAGTTTCCGTTTGTAGCAACTCTTGAATTACCAGATTTAAACCAACTCACTAATGATCCAATCTTATATGCACCTTGGTGGCCAGTGATTTCGCATAAGTTACCTTCTGACATTCCGAAATTCAACGGAAATCCCAAAGAAGACACATCAAATCATGTCATGACTTTTCATTTGTGTTGTTCATTAAACTCCTTAAATGATAACTCAGTTAGACTCCATCTTTTCTAAAGAACTCTTACTAGTCTAGCTGCAAAGTGGTACATTAAGTTACCACGAGCTTCTTTCGACAACTTTACTATTCTAGCCACCAAAGTTTTGACCCACTTCCAGTTACCTATTAGATATGAGACTGGAACGGAACTCCTAACCAATTTTAAACAGACTACTACTACTCATATATTAGACCATATTCATGAGTGGCAACATTGTCATCGAATGGTTAAGACTTATGTTCTTGATCAGCTTTTTGTTGAGTGGTTTATAAAATCCATACTATCATCAATCACCAAGGATGTGGCGAAAGGTCGAGTTGTAACAGAAGAGCAAGTAATTTCTCATGCCCAATATTTTGATTTGATTTATACATAATCTGACACACTCTTCAACAAGATTTTGAGTGCACCTCCACCTACTTTCACTGTTCCTCCTCCTGCACAATCGAGTAAGGACTCTCGTGTAGGTGACAATGTGATTGATTCTTCGAGCATGCAAGTGGCAGGTAGACCACTTGGTCAAACACTTTCCATTTCCAATCAAACTTCCAATGCATCAGAAAACACAATTGGTTCCGAAGTCAATGCCGTGTGATCTGACAAAGGCAAGAATTAAAAGCAACTAGGAAGCAAGAAGAATGGGAAAAACAAGAAGAAGCAAGATAATCCCCCTAAAGAGAAATCATCTGATTCGTCTACTTCGGTAAGGAAACCTCGTTATCCATGTCTAATCTGTAATGACAAGCATTTTACAAGAGATTTTCCACACTGCTTGGAAGTCTCTAAGATTTTAAAGACTTCTAACACATCTGCAGTGTTGATTGATCTGTTTCCAAACACGGAGACACATTTGGTTGCAACAGACCAAGCTTCCACATCCCAAGTACTTATTCTATCTATCTATTGCAAAGCCTAAAAATGAAGTTTTAGTGTCAATACAAAATAAATATTATGGAAATCCACCGTCATCGTCGAATAATCAGGGCATTAATCAACCTAATCCTTCGAATTTGACTTCACCTATAAATATTCCATCACCTATTGTGCCAGAATTGACAATAAAACCACCAAAGGGAGTTGTGCAAATTGACATTTAACCCTCGAGCTCAAGCAACTCAAAACTATAACATAGTAGAAGACCTTTCTGAATCACCTTGTGTTATGTCGATGCTCAAGGTGTTACAAAACTTTCCCTCCTAGAAGCAGGCTTTACTATCAACAATTGGTGGAATAGACCCTGTGGATTCCAATCTTATGGTTTTTAACCATGCGAGATATACACCACAGTTACCGGCACAATTATATTTCTTAATTCAAGTAAAACATCTTAATAAAAATGTTCACCAAAATATTATTGATGAGGGGGCATCTACTTGCATTATGTCAATGAGCTACTACAAAACACTTGGTTCACCATCGTTGTCACAATGACCAACAACTTTAAAAGCTTCATCGGATGCACATATACACCTTGTGGGATTTTGAGTAACCTGGAAATTGAACTAGGGGGAAAAACAGTTACTATTGAATTCGAGGTAGTTGATGGACCACTTGAATACAATATTTTACTATGAAGGCCATGGGTATATGCTATGGCTGTTGTGGTTTCCACATACTTTCGTATGATTGCATTCCCTCATAAAAGTGGAATCACAGTTATTGATCATCTTGCCTTCTTTGCATCTAGTTCTCAAGATACTAGCAGCATTCTGTTGGTACACGAACCCCCATTGTCACTTCAAAGTCTTGTTGTATGTATCCTTAAAGATCCTTCCCTAATGGGTACTTTTACGCTACCGTCACCATCTGATTTGATGGAAGTGGCAAGAGTAGAGACTTGCAACATGATTTCCTCTACCTTATCTAATTTAAGGAGGATTACCAACATTTCTGAAGTTGATAGTAATATTGAATTTATGCCACTAAGCCCCATTGAGCTTGCATAGAAATCAATTTTTATGGCTTGTGTGGCAAACCCAAATCCACTTTCACCAATTGTATGGGTAGACTGTTCATTAGAATACGGTACTTCTTCAGATCCTTTTTCATGTGTATTTTCAATGGATGAAGGAATCATCCAATCATTGATGATAGGAGAAGAACCTTGGGAAGATTATCATCATCATTCCTATCTTCCAAATGACATTGATGATTATTCAAATGAGCTTAACCACCCTTCAGTTGTTGATTTCCTTTCGAGTTCTGTTTTCATAGATACAATAGATTTCGAGAAAAGCCTATCAAATAGTGAAGAAACAGTTTCTATTAATATTTCGACCAAAACTATTATTGTAGAGAACATTCATGTAGGCAAATATTATTCTCCATCAGAAATTGATAATTACCATACTCTCTTTCATGAATTTTGAGATATATTTGCATGGTCATATGAGGAGATGCCAAGTATAGACTCTAGTATTGTTGAAGATGAAATAAAAATGTATCCTGATGTCAAACTAGTACGACAGTGGCTTTGACCTTTTCATCCAAAGAAAGTCACCGCCATTAAAGGAGAAGTTGAAAATATTTTGCATTTTGGCTTCATTTACCCTATACCTCTTACTGAGTGGGTTTCCAACATTGTTCCTGTCATGAAAAAACAAGGGACAATTTGAGTGTGTGTCGATTATAGGGATGTAAATCAAGCCTATATAAGAGACAATTATCCTACTCCTTTTATCGACTAGATAATTGATGAATGTGCTGGATGCAAAATCTTCTCAATTGTTGATGGTTTTTCCGGTTACAATCAAATCAATATCCACCCACAAGACCAATCTAAAACAACTTTTATTTGTCCGCGGGGAACATTTGCGTGTAGGAAACTCCCTTTCAGTTTGAAGAATGCAGGGGCCACATTTTAGAGGGCAATGAACTATGCCTTCCATGACATCAAGCACATTTTTCAACCTTACATTTATTATTTACCTGCTCATTCACGAAAGTAGACTGATCACACGCAACATTTGAGAGCAATATTTTTACGGCGCCGACACTGCAAGATACGACTCAATCTACAAAAATGTGTCTTTTGTGTTGGTTCTGGTTGATTGCTTGGATTCATAGTGTCTAGAGATGGAATTCGACTTGATCCATTAAAGGTTTAGGCAATTCTTGATTTGCCTCCACTGTAAAAAATTTTACAGTTACAGAGACTCCAACGGAAGGCTAACTTTCTGAGGAGTTTCATTCCCAATTATGCTAAAATGGCTAAAGGTTTTACACAACTTTTTAAAAATTGGATACCCTTCCATTCGGATTAGGTTGCACAATTTTCCTTTGATTCTCTTAAATATACTTTGATTAGAGTGTCATTAATGTATTCTCCGAATTATCAAAACGACTATTACGTGTATCTTGCCACTACAGATACAACCGTTGGCATGGTTTTAGTCCAAGAGGAAAACGGGATTGAACATCCAATATATTAGTTGAGCCGCAATCTCAATGATACATAAAGTAAGTATTATTATGTCGAAAAGTTAGCTTTGGCAGCTGTGCAAGCTGTTTAGAGATTTCACCATTATATCCTGCTTCGGAAGACCAGTGTCATTTCAGGTTGCAACCCTATGACATATATTTTGTGACGTCAGTTGATGGGGGGCAAATACTCAAAATGGATAGTCATTTTGCAAGAGTTTGATCTAGAATTCACTAAGTTCAAATCAAAGAAATCTCTAGTTTTCACCGAGCTACTTTGTGACCTTCCCTTGATATCCATTGATTCAACATCTGAACCATCAATTTTGGATGAGTCTCTATTCCTGATATCGTCATCTGACCCGTGGTATGGAGATATACTGATCTATCTCTAGACCCAAGCTTTCTGGCCTGATACCTCTCGCTCAAAACAACGATGTATCTGATACCAAGCCAAAGATTATTTGATCATTGGCAACCCTCTTTACCGTCGTGGTATCAATACAGTTTTGCGGAGGTGCCTCTCTCATGAGGAAGCCGAGAAAACATTGAATGATTGCTTTTCAGGTGCTTGTGGTGGAACCTTATCTTGATATGCTACCATGCAAAAAATTCTTCATTCCGATTACTTCTGGCCTAGCATATTAAAAGATTGCATAATTTTCATTAGAAGCTATTATGCATGCCAGATCTATGATAGTAAAGTTAGATTACCACTTGTACCATTGCATCTAGTCGTTGTTGTTGTTGGACCATTCGCCAAATGGGGAATTGACTTCATGACATGTAACCCCACCTCATCTAGGGGGCATGGGTATATTATAGTCGCCATTGGCTATTTTACCAACTGGGTCAAGGTGATGCCAACATTAAACAATAGTTGTAAAACATCTGCTCTTTTCTTTTTCAACCATGTGGTTGCCCGATTTGGTGTACCACATGCCATAGTTATAGATCATGGGTCAAATTTTTGCAATCACATGATGGTTGAGTTGAGTGCTAAGTTAGGACTGTCACATGATAGTTGTACCCCTTATTATCCAAAAGCAAATGGACAAGTTGAGGCCATTAAAAAGGTCCTAAAGCGAATGTTGCAAAGAATGATAGGGGTTCATAAACGAAACTAGCATTTAATCTTGTACTCTGCCTTGTGGGCATATCGAACTGCGGTGAGGAATGCAACAGGATTCACACCCTTTTAGTTGGTGTATGGTTTGGAAGCAATATTACCATTACAATGTGAAATTTCATCTCTCAAACTCGTGATTGACCTGTTACCCGACACTTCTATAATAGAAGTGCATTTCTTGGAACTTATCCATCTGGATGAAACCTGTTGTGATGCCACATTAGCTAACGAGGTTCATAAGAAATGAATTAAGGCACAATATGATAGAAATGTCAAGCCTCGTATCTTCTTGAAAGGAGAGCTGGTCTTGCTTTGTGATCAGGAAGCTGATAAAATTGGAGGAGGGAAATTTGAACCAATGTGGATGGGTCCTTATATTGTCAAGCATGTTTTGGCAAAAGGTGTGTACGAATTGGTAGACTATGATGGGATTCCATTGTCACAACCCCAAAATGGGCTATACCTAAAATGTTACTATGCTTAATTTAGTGTAGTAAAACTCATTGTATATATGCTTTCATTCCATGTGTGTGTGTCAGTGTGTGTCTTTGAGAGCTTTTTATCTGGTTAATAATCTGCTTTGTATTTGTTGCATACGTCAAAATCTTCAGATCCATTTGTTGGTTACGCTGATGGTGCTAGTCGTAGTACGCAGAACCTATCCTCTGTAGCATGGGATATTTTCACTCCATGTGGCGAGTTAGTGAGTTTTCAAGGGATTTGTATCGGTTAATCGACGAACAATATCACCGAGTATAGTGCATTGATCGAACATCTCTCTGATGCCATTTCACTTGGCATTCGCTGAATCATCGTTAGGGTGGATTCAAAACTCATTGTACTACAACTTAAAAGTGTGTATACCGTTTGAAACCCAACAATTCTTTGTATATTTCTTAGAGTTCGTATTTTGGAAATGCATTTTGAATACATTCAATATCAACATATTTCTAGAAACATTAACACATTAATTGATTCTGTAGCGAATTATGTGTTGAATAGACATTTGCGACACATGTAAAAGTAACATTTTCAATTCACATCATTAGTTGAATAGGATTGGACATTACCATAGAAAACTATGAAAGTAAAATAGATAGATGTTTTAAAAGTTTTTACAAAATTTGTGTCCAATAAGAATTTTGTCATCTGACCCAAAAACTCAAAATGAATGTAGAATGTCCTAAGTAGACCTAGTGATGTTCATGATAACAGGTCACAGCCTGTGCTATCATGCGCAAAAACCTCGTCCAACAGCTAGGAACACCAACAGTGTGGCAGTGAAGCCTCATAGGTAGCTCCTCGATTCGGACATCCAAAATAGCAAGTGTTAATCCCTCTATGTGATCTTGCAACTCTACCAAGGTCTCAGCCAAATCCTAGTCCTGGAGGACTGTTATCCTAATGTTTCTCCACACTGGCCCACCTACACCCTGTTGGTGTCCCACAGGTTGAACAATACCGACATCTACATGCATGAGAATGATTTTAATTTATTCTTGTAAACATTAAAACACAAAAACATGTAGAAAATTGAAAAATCAAAAACACTTTGTTTAAACAATTTACGTATAGCACCCGATTGTGCTCCAACTGGTAGAATCAAGTCCAAATCTCCACGAAAACCCATCCCTGAGTATGGATGCTCCTCGCTGACAGGGTGTTGTTGATCGAGCCAACTAAAGAATGCAATGGAAAAAATGATTGTTGTCTGACCCACATGTCGAGCCATCAATTCGACCCACCTCTACATACTTGGATCTCTAGGACCAGCTACACCCAGTGATACATGTTGCAGTTGCATCAATGCGAGTCTCTCTAAGGTAAAACTGATTAAGATTGAACCATAGCAGAAATTCTTCATCTTACTACTTTTTACCTTGGTCAATTGTTCTTTCAATGAACAAAGCACAACCTCACATTAGTTGAATGCTTTTGGCTCTAGACACTCAAGTGCATACTGCATATCTGATCTGTTCGCTAGTTGAAGTGTCACACTACCAACCAACTTTGCAATTGTGAAGATGATTGTTCTCAAAGGAAAATTACCTACACCCCTGATGTTTATTTTCCCATCCTTGCTAGGCTATGTACTTGGCCGATAAAACTGGCAAATGTAATACCTCACTGATTCACCTCCACAAGCAAATCCAGAAAGTGAGATGGGAGCACCTCGCCTTGACAATCTAGTAAGAAAGCAAACATCATCAATGGTAATAGGGACCATTTTGTCCCTTATGTGAAAAGTATGATCTATTGAATCCCATGCATGAACAAGGAACTGTAATAGTTCTATTTGTTGCCTCATTCCAGACAATCTGAAGTATTTGAGTACCCACAGTTTTTTAGGGCCTCGACTGTACCCGAGTTGTTTAGGTCAACCATGTCTTATTATTCATGCTCTCTTTCTCTCCATGTAATCGACATTTTGATCTAATGAAAGCCTGAAATTCAATCATAAGATTAGTTAAGATCCTTTCCATGCAAAAACCAGGACAAATTTTGGAGCAAACAGCTAAATCTAGTTCGGAAAACTCACTCAGCGTAGCCTAAGCACAAAGAAAGTGCACTGAAGAGCAGGAATCATTCTATCAGGGTGCTCTTCAAACACAATTTTCAATGTGAAAGATTGCATTGATCCCAAGGTGAAAAAATAAAACCCTAGAGGCCCCAAAAAACCCTAAAACTTGCATGAAATAGTAAAGGAATGACTTGAAAAGAAAGAGGAGGGTAGATCTCCTACCTGGTTTGGTCAGCACGATAACTGGCCCACAGAATCTCTCGCAATCAATTGATGAAGTTTGGGGTAAAAAACCAAACCATAGCACAAAACTAAATGGTAAGTAAAACTTGTTTTATGTTTATTTCATGTTCATTAATCGAGTAAACATTAGTATTCGCTTATTTTTACCTATGAAACCAGTATTTTTAATCCATTTGGTGATGTTTTGAACAGGTTTTGTAGCCGAATTATAGGATTTCACGCGCTTGATTGTAAATTGTACCTTTGACCACAGACCATACTTTTATCTCTTTTTCAAGCTCTATTAAATAATGAAAAAGGAACCCCCTTGGAGTCCTCTTTAAGCTCTTTTCAGACTCCCTAAACATGGAAAGATTTCCAAGCGTTTGTCCTTTTTAGCTCGTTAATGGATTGGAAATGACATTTACTCAGTATAAGTTTAACCCTTTTTCGGGCTGAGATAGATTAACTACAAAAAAGGAATTTGTTGACCGAACATGGTCAATAGGTTCTCTCTCGTATTTTTTTATGCTTTTTCGAGATTAAGAGACAAATCAACAAAATGAACTTGTGGAGTTTTGTTTTTGTAATTTTTCAAACTCTCTAAACATGAAAAGGACTGAGTTATCTTTGTCGTTAAACTTGTTAAAGCATCAAATAGTGACAGACTTGTCCATCTAGAGAAGATCGAGTTTCAACTTCGCTACACTCGTTAAAAAATCACATAGCAATGGATTCACCCGAAGGGTGGAATGATACAACAATCATATGTTATCTTCCTCAAGGTTGATAAAAAATAAAGAGGTACTGATCAGCAATGACTGGGAAAATGGAAAAAGCGAGAAAACCACTTTATGGTAGAAGGTCGCTCTTGAACCTGACACTTTTACTTCATTACCGTGACTACTTGGGTTGGGTTATTAGCTTGATGGTTATCATACTGTTGGTCTATCATACCACCCATCACTTCATTTTGGGTCAATGCTACCAATTCATTTCAATGTCACCGACATGTTCAAGAGAAGTCATCCAGTTTAAATTCATCCTTTGCAGTACCATAAACCTTCATTTTCATTACCGCCATTCCTGAACCTTGTGTCCAGGGAAAGTTTTAAGAACCCGCCCTAAATTTACATGTATAATAAATGGGCGAATCTCCATGGTATATAGGAAAAATGGAAGGTGATTTTATCAGTAATATGATATGCATATATAATTTTTTGGCGAATCTCTCACCAGGCATGGCGAATATTTTACTCAATTATAAAATCTTGTGTTTATTGAATACACAAATGAAATCATTTCATTCCTTTAAAATATCTTTTGAAATCAAAATTACCGAAATTACATATCGATAACCTAGTGGGTGTAGGATAAAATTCACGTGTGCCATTCACAGAAAGCATGAGAAAAATCCTAATACTATATATAAAACCAAGAAAAATTCAAATTCATCACTTCTAGGGACCTCGTAACCACCCTACCAATACACAAGTATGTTCTTGTTTGCAATTCAAAAAGTTACCCAAATTACAATCTGTTTACTCCAGCATATGTTGGAAAGTTATAGAAGGATGACTAGTGCAATCAATCCATTCCTTTTAGCCCTGGATTTGTTTCAATTTAAAACATAAGTATACAAATATACTTGTCCAATGTCTATGCTTTAACCATTCACCTTAAGATGTTTTTACAATATAATTTCCAAAGTCTATTTAATATCTTCATTATCATAAAAACCAATCTATATCCATCTTAACTCCACATCTACCACTCTTAGGGGGATGAAATCTATTTATCCCTCTGAGCACTTGGTAGACCCAGAATTAAGATGGATCTAGGATGAAAGAATTTCCCCTTTAAATAGTCTATGCTCACATGAATACCATGGTATTACCATGGGTCAATACCATGGGTTATCATAAACCTGGAGCTTAAAAATTACTATTAGTAATTTATAAAAATTAATAAAATTAATAGTTGATTTTTATTTTATTTTTTATTTTAACCAAGCTAAAATGTTTAACATACATTAAATTACAACATCCATTTTTACTTTTGATCGGATCAAATATTTTTTCACTCTATGCTAATTTGCATATCACGATATTTGATACCTCTCGGGGGTTAGTAGATCCAGAGTAAAGATGGATCTATGTTGGTTTAATTCCCCCATTTAAATAGGCTACATTCCAGGTGAATACCATGGGTCAATACCATGTGCCATTTTTATTTTTATTAATACTAATATTAGGGTTAATAATGTTTTTTTGCATGGTATTAATAACAATCTAGTCCATGGTATTTGTCCCATAGTATTTTTCCAATAGGTTTCACCTAAATATAACACATTTTTTGAGTGTTCATAAATATAAGGTGACTTATGGAGTAAATATAAAAAAATGTTTTATTTGTTTACCATACCTCTCGTTTATTTATATTTTTATTAATTTACCATACCTCTTTTACAAATATGGTATTTGGCCCATAGGATTCACTTAAATAAAACCTCTTTCTTAAACCTTCATAAATAGAACAAGGGTTATGGACTAAATATAAAAAGAGGTTTTATTTATTTACCATGTGTCTAGTTTATTTATATTTTTATTTATTTACCATACCTTTTGAGTAAGTATAAAAAGACGTTTTATTTATTTACCATACCTCCACTTTACTTATATTTTTATTTTTTTACACCCTTGGATGTATATAAGGTGACTTATGGAGTAAATATAAAAAATGTTTTATTTATTTACCATACCTCTCATTTATTTATAATTTTATTAATTTACCATACCTCTTTTATAAATATGGTATTTGGGCCTTTGGCCCTGAGGATTCACTTAAATAAAACCTATTCTTGAAAATGGGCGAATGGAAGGTTGTAACTCCTAATTTCAAGGGCTAAATTTACCTTTTTTATCCCCTCCCTTAAAATAAGGTGGGCTATTTGAGGTGATTTGTAAAAATGTACTATGATACAAAATATTCGCCCACTAAAAATTTAAAACCCCTTAATTTCGCCAAAGGGCGAACATTCGCCCCTAAAATTTTCTATGCTTGTGTCTTTAGTCAAATTTCATCTCCAAAATCATTACACGCATTTCATGTCATTGATGTGGGATACATCAAGGCCTTCTTGCGACGAGTCGCTTCTTGTCGACGTCAGCACATTATCCATGAAGTTGACTTAGAAACACCCTTCCAGTACCTTGAGGCTTGCATGCATCAATGGCAAGTTTCTCACTTCTGATGATACATTGACATCAATGGCCTTCGATCGAAAGACATTGTATGGTGTTTGACATCAAATCATCTATTCACACGATGGAGAATGTACTGCAGTGCATTGAGGATCATTATCATTATCAATGATTTATCTCACGTCTGTTAACGAATTACTTCATTGGCTGGTAATCAGAAGGTGTCTTCCCATGTTCGACTTCAAAACACATATTCACATGGTTAGACTCATACTTAAGCGAACGATTTAGCGAGATAGGAGACCCCAAATCTAGTTTCATCCATTCGGGCTATGATTTTAGGGGTACTAAATCATGTGTACAATGGCTTTACATTGATCTTTATTCCGATCATGGAGATATATCTATAGATGACTATCTACATACATTTAATGAAAGTTTATATGATGAGCATGGGTATGCCTTCCCTCAGCAATTCATGAAAAGATCAAAAAATCATGGTATATGTATTGTAATTGATGCAAGTAACCTTCCACTTTGAAACCTCCTCATCACATCGTAAAGCATTTCATTCGACATTAACATTTTTTCGACTTCATGCTTTAGGGGGCAACTGTTACAGATCCATTTTGGCACGTCACTCCCATCATCTAGTTTAGTGTTTTAGGTCTCATCAAACCCTAATTTTAGTTGCTACATGTGCTAAACAAGTCACCCTTTTGAATGCCTCCTTCCTAGATAGTTTCATGACTTGAATACATCCTGAAATGACCACTAAAGGGACTAGCGTAGGTAGGACCATGTAAGGGTGCGCTGCAGAGAAGTTGAGTCCATGCCAGGGTGCTCTACAGAGAACTTAGGCCCTCTTTCACCTATGCTAGGCGAGATTGAGCAAAATTCACATAGGGTTTGGGGAATATTCTTAACTCTTGGAGTAATCTAGAAGTTTCCCTCACTTATCAACTCCTATGAGATCGAAAATGGATGGGGAATGAGTTAGGATGCATCCTATCCTCTCATCCCTTCCTCCACGGAACTAATTCTAAGTATGGAAGGCCATTCAATAACCCCCATTTATGACATAACCTCATTCATCCTACTATAAATTGAACACTCATCTAAGTGGTCAGGGGCTAGACTATGTTGAATTGTAAGGAGATAATGTTGCTATGAGAATTGACTTTTAGACAAGTATTATTATGCTACAAGTTTGTCATGCTTTTGATGTGATGTAGATGGGATCCAAGCTAGAGGAGTGACTTCGAATCAGACTTGATGGTACTTCTCAAGCGTGTTAAGTATGGGAAGGAGCGATAGGATTGATACAAAGGAGACAAGAGGAAAGCGGAACTACAAGTAGTTCTTCTCATCTTCTTTGTCTTATCTATTACTTACAGGAAAAGGCTAAAGTGATTTAAACTAATGTTCTAGATATCGCTACCTTTCTAGGGAATTAGTATTTATCTGTAGATACCAAATTCTCTAAAACAAAGTGTTGAAATAGGATTAGAAATCAATATCTATGCTAAAACCAATGCATCTAGTGCAAGAAATCAAATAGGAGTAGAAATCGTCATCTACACTCAAATAAATGCATCTACTGTAAGGTATTAAATAGGATTATAAATCAAAATCTACATTAAAATCAATGCTTCTAGTGCAAGCGATGAAATAATATTAGAAATCAACAACTACACTTATATCAATACATGTATTTTAGTGAAAAAACAAAATATTCATGAGTTTTTATATCTAGCCTCTATGTATGTATTTGTCTCTATTTGTCTCTTTCTTCTTCCCTCTCTCTCCAGCTTCCATTTTGTTTCTATCTCCCTTCCTCTATCATTCTCTCTCTCTGCCTCCCTCTCTCCCTCGTCTCTCCCTTTTTGCATCTTCCTCCCTTTCAATATCTTCCTCTTCCTACACCTCTCCCCCTACCATCTATATCTATTCCTCCCTCCATCTCTCCTAATTTGTCTCTCTATCTCAGCCCCATAAACACATGTCATGCTCTCTCTCTCTCTCTCTCTCTCTCTCTCTCTCTCTCTCCATATCTATATCCATTCGTCCCTCCCTCTCTTTATCTCTCTCTTATTCCTTCTCGCCCCCTCCACCTATTTCTCTAACTCCCTCTGTCTCTCCTTCCTTATCCCTTTATACCATCTCACAAGCACACACTCTCTGTCCATATCTATCTATCTATCTATTTATCTCTCCCTCTCCCTCTCCCTATCTATCTATTCCCCCTCCCCCTCTCTCTCTCTATATATATATCTCTCTCTGCCCCCTCCATATCTATCTCTATCTCCCGTTGTCTCTCTATCTTAACTCCCAAACATACACACACTCTCTCCATATCTATCTATCTCTCTCTCACTCCCTCCCTCCCTCTTCCTCTCCCTCTCTCTCTTCCCCCTTCTTCCTCTCCCTCTCTCTCTCTCTTCCTTCTCTCTCTCTCTCTGTCTCTCTCTCTCTCTCTCTCTCCCAAACGCACACACACTTATCTCTTCATATCTATCTCTCTTCCTCCCTCCCTCTCTTTTCCACTCTCTTCTTCCCTATCTCCCCCCTCCATCTATATCGATATCTCCCCTTGTCTCTCCTTCTCACCCCCAAAACATACACACTCTCTCTCCATATCTATCTATCTCTCTCTCCCTCCCTCTTCATCTCCCTCTCTCTCTTCAGCTTATCTCTCTTTCCTCTGGTTGTCCCCCCCCCCTCTCTCGCTTCCTTCTTGCTCTCCTCTCTCCCTCACCGTCTCTCCATATCTCCATTGTCACTCCCTCTCCCCCTCCACCTTTTTATCTCTATGTCTTTCTTCCCCTTCCAACTCCATCTCTGCCCCCCCTCTCTCTTCTCTCTCTCTAGTCCTCTTTCTCTTCCTTCCTCTCTCTACCTTTCTCTCCCGCAGCCCTCTTTCTCTCCCCCCCCAATCACTCTCTCTCTCCCCCTCTCCACCTTCCAACTCTGTCACTATCTCCCTCCCTCTCTCCTTGTCACTCTTCCCCTCTTTCCCCTCTCCATATCTACGTCTCCATGTCTCTCTCTTCCCCTTCTTTCCCTATCTCTATCCTCTCCTTTTCTTTCTCTTCCCTCATCTCCACTCTCTCTCATTCCATCTTCACCTCTTCCTTGACACTACCTCTCTTTCTGCCCCTGTATCTCTTAATGTCTTTGTTATTCCCTCCATCTCTTCCCCCCTCCAAATCCATTATCTCTCCCTTCATTTCTCGTCCTCTCTCCCCTGTCTCCTCTCTCTTCTTTATAATATTATTTATATTATATAAATTTCACATCTGTATGTATAAAAGTCTTCTAATTTTCGGGCATGTGATATTGATAAGCCATAATATTGGCCAATGGTATTGTAACAAAATAGTTAAAAGTTTAGATCCATAAAAATTGTAGATTTCCCATGGTATTGATAAATAATGGTATTAGCCCATGGTACTGTAATAATATCCATTGGTAAATTTGCATGATTAAAAAATTTGTTATATTGTAAACATTAGATTGCTATTGGTTTATTAATTAAATTTAAAGATAGTTATGGAATGTTAATTTATAAATACTATTTATATGTTATATATTTTAATGTGATATGTATATTATATTTTCTTTTACTTAAAAAAATATTGATAATTTTATTACTTAAAAAATTAGAATATAAAAAAAAATTGAATTAATGAAGTATAACACCTACACATCTACCTTTAAAGATATATAGATATGTTTCTATCGATAAAGATTTTAGAACTCTAAATTTTTTTTAATATAAAAGCTATTTGGAATTTTTTTTTATTTTTTTAAACATATTAATTAGTTAATTTCATTGAAAATTACAAAGAAACTGAGAATATTTTAAACTATATAATTTTAAAATAAAATATTATTCTCTAACAAAAAATTTACCCTTGAATTAAAAAGTAAGTAATAAAAAAAAAACAAAACCATTTTGGACAATTTTATAAGTTTCTAAGACTACCACTTCCACTTTTGCTACTTAGGCTACCCATTTTCCTAGTCACAGAATTTCGATAAGTCAATCACCAGTGGGATTTCCAACAGAAAATCGAAACGTCAATTGAAGCAGCAGTGAGAGTTACAACACTGACCGTATTATCGTTAAATTCTAATACAATTATCAGGATTACAAATCACATTCAAACAGACAATCCGCATTATCAGGATTACAAATTTGTAAACATAAGTCCAAAATATACTGAACGAGAGAAATCTGGAGGAGCCCGATGATTTAATATATATGATTTTTTGGATTTTTAGGTTGGAATTTGTGGAAAAATTGAAGTGAAATTTTGATTTGTGTTATTTAAATTGGTTTTTTTGGTTATATATAGATTTAGTGCCCTGAAAAATTATGGAATTGTTTCTAATGTGATTTTTTGGATTTTGAGGTGTTTGAATTTGGTTGAAAAATTTAAGGCGAAATTTTGATTTGTGTTATTTAAATTGGTGTTTCTGGCTGTATATATAGATTTACCACCCTGAAAATCTCTAAAACACTTCTACTGTGCAGGGGTTAAGCATCAAATTTATGACAGTAAAACTTCCTAAAAATCAACCCTATGAGTATGCCCCTGAGCTTATGTCTATTACTGATTCCCCTAATATTAGGAAATCAAAATCAAAAAAGCATGAACACAATCAAATATTACGCACCTATATCTATTCCATTTGCAAATATTCAGAAAATCAACCATCGCCATAAAAATACCAGAATACCCCCACCCAGGGTTGGAATTTGGATTTCTCTTTACCCTTCATACAATTTTTTTTTGACGTTTTGGGTCCTTATGCTCCCCGTCAAGAAACGTTATATTAAAAATTTTGCCCTTCAAGAGTGATGTTCTCATAATAAATTAACCCTTCACTAATAAAGTTTTGATTAAAAAATTACCATTCAATAAATAATTATGTTGAAAATTTTTATATATTTATCGTAAGAAAAAAAAACCAAAATTTGAAAAAACTCAATTGTGGAGGTTTCAATAAAAAGTGTTGAACATTTGAAATTTGCTCATTTAAATTATATAATCAGTCCAAGGTGACCTATTGAAAAGGTACAAATCAATGTTGAATTAAATATTAAATCCTCCAAAACGTTCTCTAAAGATATTTTGAAATAAAATTGACTAGAACCATCAAAATTGCAATGCATTCTCTCCATTAACAATAAAGACAAAGAATGACTCAGAGTCCTTGAGTTATAACCAAAACTCCTAAAACCTTCAAGGATTCTGGACCAGGTCCAAATTTAATTCTGAAGAATAGGTTTTAGGGTTAAGATTTTGAAGTTGGCTGTGATACTGTGTAAGGATCCAATGCTGAGTTCTTGGACTAACCATAATTCTACATAATAGTTTTACCCCATAGTAAATTTTTTGAACTGAACAGAAATTCGCTTGTGACTTCATTGATTTAATTGTTCATGTTCTTTGATTATATTACTATGAACATAATTGGTAATATTGTTTTTGCATAGGTTGGGTGTGTCACTAGATCAGACCAGGGGTCCATTTGTTTGAGTTTTATTACCATGTGGAATTGTCAAGAGTCCTGTCTCAGGCTCATGGTGGACAAAGGGAAATTCTGTCACTGAATAGTTTTTAGAGAGGTTCATGAGGGAGTGGTTATTAGTCAGGGAGGCAAAAGCATGGGACTTTGATTTCCTAGTGATAACTAAGGATGAGTCAAAACACCCACAAAGATGCTTCCTTCTCCCAAAGTAGAGAAGCAATGCTCAGATGCCAAGTCATCGTCCATAAATTCATGACAAATTCACATGTGGTTTCCAATAGGTGGAAATCTCATTCCAAGGTCATGTGTAGGGTCTCGAAAGTGAAATGTTTTTCCCAAAGGCTGCAATTTTTCATCCAAAAGGTGCTAGATCATATCCATATCTATGTACATTCACATGGCTCTTAGTGTGTTCTGTAACTCCAAATACTTTGAATAGACCATCATATATGGCATGATTATTTCAGTGGCCTAAGAAGTCCTCTATAATGTCAAAGACTACCCTGATTATTTCAGTAGCCTAAGAAGTCCTCTCTAATGTCAAAGACTACCCTAGTTTCAGAGTTTATAGCAAACAACCAATCAACATTTTGGAATGAGTGTACAACTTTTTATCTTTTCCCAAACCATTTACAAACAAGTGCCTTAGTATCCGCCGATACAATATTATAAGAAAACGTTAGTGCATTTCGGTAAATTATACAGTTCATTTT
Organism: Pinus tabuliformis; assembly: GCA_031772625.1. Lineage (NCBI taxonomy): Eukaryota > Viridiplantae > Streptophyta > Pinopsida > Pinales > Pinaceae > Pinus > Pinus tabuliformis. The sequence continues at coordinate 410,147,183 of CM062813.1, forward strand.
CTTTTCTTTTTGAAAGCACTCAAGAAGACAGGGAGAACAGGACAATATTTTTTTGTCGTTATTCAATAAGTTTGCACAAATTCTAGCTGGAAATTCAAAAGGATTAGCTTATATTTTTATTTTCAATTCTGACTTTTATAACTAAAACGAATATCCTTTGAAATACATGATTTTTGAACTTACACGTCTAAACGTAAAGAGATAATTATGCCATGACACGCACAACCAACAGAACACTCCAACAGATTGAGATTGAGTTCGTTCCCCCGTTGCAGATCGATATTTAGACCCCTTTGATTCTTGTGTTAATTCTCATACGATATAATTTTTATAACTCTGTAAGTCCTAAACAACTCTATTGATAAAAAACAGAGAGACAGGTTAACTTAGAAAAAAATTTATATCAACCTTTCCTTGACCATCACAAATGCACGCAAATGCAATTTATTAACAGAGAGAAATTTTATTTAATAACAGGGGATAAACAAAATCATATCAATTTATTTACAATGTGTAAAATAGTTGGGTGCACGGTTTGTTCAAAATCATATAATTTTTATAACTCTGTCGGTCCTAAACAACTCTATTGATAAAAAACAGAGAGACAGGTTAACTTAGGAAAAAATTTATATCAAAATTTCCTTGACCATCACAAATGCACGCAAATGCAATTTATTAACAGAGAGAAATTTTATTTAATAACAGGGGAATCGGGATAAACAAAATCATATCAATTTATTTACAATGTGTAAAATAGTTGGGTGCACGGTTTGTTTAAAATCACATCATATCAGACGGTAGACCCACAGTGTTTGAAATCACTAACCTGAACTTTGAAGAACAATTTGTAATTTCCTCGCAGTTTCCTTGGAGGCTGGAGCAAATCTTGAGCTGGGCGCCACTGCCAGGCGTAAGTTTGAATCGGCGTTGTGAGAGAGTGTGAAACAAGCCCACCGCCACGGACCACATTCGGGTAAAAGACAGGGAGACCGGAGACCATGCAGACTTGCAGTGCATGCACAGATCTCCGAAATCATCCAGGGAAAGATTTCAAAGTTTCCCAGAGAAAAATCTTCAGCTAAAAGAGAATTGCCCATTTAAAAAAAAAAAACTAAATCTCTGACTGAGAAAAAATGGCTATTGCCATTGACTGCTCACACATGCTAATTTCGTTCCTCCCACATACTAATTTGACAGCCTCCGCCCTCTTGAAATTTCCACAATTGCCAAGAGTTTCACGCAAAAGGAAGGAAACCTGCAGGCTGTGAAATAAGGGAAATTGGAATGACGTTTTTAAAAAAAATTCCAACCCGTTACCCTAGGTATAAGAACGTTTTGGAAAAAATTCAAAACGTCAAAAAAACGTTTTTAACTCTCCTGAGCACGTCAGTCAAAACGGGCATGGATAAATTCCAGCCGTCAAATACGTTTAAAAAGGCTTATGACGGGCAAAATGCCCGTCAAATTCCATCCCTGGCCCCACCATGTTTTAATAAACAGAACAGATTCAGATACCAAAACAGAACAGATTCAGATACCAAAATGAGCGGCGCAAAACTTGTATGATCCAATAATGAATATTCATGCACTGCACTATATGCCATTAACGTCAGCAAATATATAATTGTAAGTTGCAACAGAAAGAAGTGTTTGTACTGTAAGGTCACCAACTACATAATTAATTGCAACGGGAATGCCTATGATATTTTTTTTAGTTGTAAGTCACCATCAATTATTGCTGTGCGAATTAAGTTGAATTATTAATATGTTTCTTTCAACGTTGAAATGTGATGTTTGGCTTTGTTTATCGAATAACAAAATTATGATGACCTGTCTACTTTGAAGATATTGGATATAAAATATTTCAGAAATGGATACTATTTAAAAAATTAAAGTGCATTGACCCCTGGAGACATATATTTTATGAAAGGACTGATCATCGAACTCATTGGAACATGCAACAAAAACGCTGCTTTAGGGGATGGGCAAGTCCATGTTGTTATAATTATATATAGCATAGTAGCCTAGAAGTGGAAAAGAATAGATAACTTTTCTTGTCCACCGTATAAAATGTGCAGAATGAAGAATTCATTTCGGGTAGGGTCGATGCCTTTTTATAAAATTATATATGAAAAATAATTTAATTTGAAAGGAAACTTTAATTGAATATAAAATTTATTAAAGGAGAAATTTATTCATTTAAGGTGGGTTGAGTTGATATTTAAAAAAACAATATTTGTAAACCATGCTTAATTTTTTTGTTTTTCATTGAATATTAAAGTGTAGTATTTTATTTGATATACTTAAGTGTTATAGGTAGATTTTGTTATTAATAATATAATGATTATCAATAATGATAAGTATGATAATTATTTAATAATAAGTAAAGTAAATATTAGATAAAAATTTATTTGTTAATTTGTATTCACTAAATGTGACATAACTTAATCATTAATGTAGGAGTTTTTAGTGATTACCATTATAAGTAACGATAGAGTTCTCTATATATGTTAATTATCTTTTACTATATTAGAGCATTTGGAGGTTTTTTGAAGAGGAGTTAATCATTCTCTTAAATGAATATTCCATGGTTTTATTTTACATTAAGAGTTTTGGTTTTCCTAAAATATTGGAATTTTCTTTAGATATATGTTTTATTATTTATCCTTTAGGAAGAAGGATCATATTATGTTGTATCAAAGTATAATTTCAGCTCAAGAGAACACAAATATTTTTTTTTTGTGGGACAGCAAGGTGAACAAATATTTTTTTTTGTTATTCGAAGTGATTTTTTTTATTTATTTTTTTACTTTTTATATTCTTTTACGTCAAGTTTTTCTGTTGGCCAATTCACTACCACAATCACACTACTTTTATTTGAGTAAAAGTGATCTTTTCATTCTTAGATTGGGGTTTATCAATGGTTCTAGAATATTTTGTTCCAGAGATATTTAATTTTGGTTGTCTTCTCACATAGATAGTTTTCCCAATATCTAGGAATGTGATTCTAGTTCAATAACTATTTTTATTTGAATAAAAGTGATGCTTCCATTTTTAGATTGGGGGCTTACTAATGGTTTTAAAGATTTTGTTAGAAAGATACTTAATTGTAGTTGTCTTCGCACATAGGTAGCTTTCTCCATATCTGGGAATGTGATTCTAGTTCAACAATAGAGGAGAAGGCGCAATGATTGTACCATTTATGAATTTGGATCATATTGTTATTCTAAGAAGTATTTTAATTTTATGTTGTAACTTAAAATTCTTACAGAAAAATGTGCTATTTTCTAATGATCTAAATTACAATATAACTAATTTTATATAATGTGGAGTGGCCATGTAATTTTGAAATTTGGATAATAAAAAATATTTTAAGAAGTGTTGTTGAAAATAAGATAGTTTTGGGTTGTAGCCTTAAAATACAAGCAGGAAAATATCATTACATGATTTTCTCTTCATTCATGAATTATATCAAAATTACATGTGCAACTGAAGCAATATTTACACAACATGTAATGTAGCTAGCTCCATGGTAGGTCATATCACAATATATTCTCCTCTCTCTTACCAAATTATAATGTACCCAAATCACAAGGCTCCTCAGTCACTCATTTACTTCATATAATTTACAAATTTTTATACTTATTTAATGAAACCATAGATATTTAGTAGAATAAAATGGATGCATTAATCTAGAAAAGGTTAATTACCTATAAGAAATGATCCTTGTAGTGCGAAATATTAAAAGATTTACAAAATATTAATATTCAAAAATCATAGAGTAAACATAGCTTGAATGAAATACATAGAGAACACTTATGTTTATCAAATAACCACACTTATTCGCTATAGATGTCTATCATTTCTCCCAACCATAGACACTATAGTAACCATCCCACTATGAAATCTCTTAGTAGTGTGACATCCCTAAGTTGAGGTTATGAATCCATAAGGACAAGTGCTTGGGATGACTCTATTCTCTCACATACAATCAAGTGTTGTTGTTTCCATAGGGTATTCAATCACCCAAAAATATCACCTTATCATATCTATTTCCCCTTCAATTTGCAAAACCAAATGAAACTAATCCCCTTCTCTATAATGTCTTCCCTCGTGCTATTCCATTCTATCTAATGATATATCATACTTTGTTTAGAGATTGCCAATGCTGGAAACTCCAAGATCCTCTTACATATATTTTTATTAAAAAAAATCAATTTATCCATGTAGTCAAGCATCCTTAAGTTGGTGGAAAAACAACAAGTTTTCTTATACAACCATGTACTTGTTGATATCTTTGAAAGTATTATTTTCTCGAAGAGAGAAGAACAAAATTAAATGAAAATGAGAAAAGATGAATAATTTCCCTAACCATGAAACAATAATTCTTACGTGAATACTGAAAATGTGCCATGTTACTTGAGAGTATTGAGACATATGAATAAAATATCATAATATTAAACAAAAAAACCTTACGAGAGTATCCTTCTATCCATACAATAACAACATTTAATCCAAGAAAAGCAAGATCTAGAATATAGGTGATTGGGTTATGGTGCACAGCTGGATCTAAATCAAGGATGAACCTGAGCGCTTGATGAAGGATAAGTTTTATTGATGGGTCAAGATCTTAAGGCTTAAAGAGAAGTATCTTTGTGTGGTTTTGATCTTTTATCTAAATAACTGGCGCACGGTATAACTGATGTCTCTAATTGTTGTAAAGTTTAAATCATCATTTACGGATCTCTATGTAGGTTCACCTTAGCAGGGGCACATATACACACTGGTTCTGCATATCAAAACAGCGTATATGCAAGTTCGAATTGAGCAGACGTCATATGTATGCAAGTTCAACACATTGAAGTAGTGTATACCTCATAAAATATGCTTTAGCTACTTCTATTTGTTGTTGCAATGTTCTGGGTTTTGGCTTGGGTTCTGGTTATTGTTACTATATTCTGGTTACAACATTCTGAGAAGTGATTGATTGATTTAGTTTTGGTTGGTGCAAAGGAGATTGGTTGATGAAGATAGATTTGATATTTGATTGATGTTATTGATGGATCGAGTCTGAAAATTTATGGAACGTGGTCCCTGAAAGAAAAGAGGAGGTTGTATATAACCTTCTGCAGGTAGAAGCCCGCGTACTAGTATTGGATTGCACCAGTACAAAAATTGTAAAAAGAAGTTTCTTATTAAAAGAAGATAGAGATGATTGCAACAGAAGGTTTTCACCGACATTGGGTTTCACCCTTATATCTTGTGTTCTTGTGTGTGATTTTTTATTCTATTTTATTGCACCTGGTTACTGTTTATATGGTTATGATGCACTGATTAAAGGTCAACATATGAAAAATTAACTGAATCATAAGTTTGCAAGATATACACTAGTTTCCTTAATAAAAGTTGTGTATACACGCAGATTACATTAACTGAAGTAGCGTATATGAATCTAAGTATGGAAATGAAATATTATTGACTTGCTAATACTAATTCACCCCCCCCCCCCTCAGTATTATTTCCAACAATTGGTATCAGAGCAGGTCCTTCAGAAGAAGCTTGATCGCTTGAAGGAAGATCTATCATCATGAGTAACTATGAAAGAGAGGGATCCATTAGACCATTGATATTTGATGGGAGAAACTTCATTTATTGGAAGGTAAGAACCATAGCCTATCATCAATCTCTTGGAATAGATGTTTGGGAAATCGTGCAAGGAGGATATAGATTTCCATCAGCAATTCCTACAGATACGGCAAGTAAAAAGCAATATGAAACCAATACCAAGGCTGTCAATACATTATTAGGAAGTCTGTCAGAATCAGAATTTGTCAAGGTCATGCAGCTCAAAATTTGCAACGAAATATGGGACAAGATCGTTCTACGCTATGAAGGATACAATCAGTTAAAACGTGCAAAACTACAATCTCTCAGAATTCAATATCAAACTCAAAAAATGCACAATGATGAAAGTATAGCTAATTACTTCCTACGTATAGATGAGATTGTTAATTGCATGAAAAACATGGGTGAAGAGATAAAAGAAGTTACTTTAGTTGAAAAGGTTTTAAGATCCTTGATTACTAAGCTTGAATCAAAAATTTCTGCCATAGAAGAAAAGCAGGATCTTTAGAGTATTACTATGACATAGCTGCACGGGATCTTAACTGCTCTCGAAATGAGAAAAGGAGGTCCATCAGATATGATAGAAACCACATTTAAAGCTTCAAGAATAATAGAGCTTAACAAATTAGGACATATTTCAGAAGGGGAGGAAGAAGCAAACTTTGTCAAGAACCTTCAATGGGGTTTGGAAGATTCAGAGGTAAACTACCTTTCAAATGTTTTGCTTGTGGAAGAGTCGGTCATTATGCGGCCAAATGTCCTCATGAAGAAAATCTTGATAAAGGTAAGGAATCAACAAAATGGAATAGAAAACAGAATGTAAGTAAGAAGAGCTACTATACACATGAAGATAGTGATGGTTTATCAAATAGTGATGAAGATGAAAATGCTAATGACTATAGACTTCTTATGGCTTTTGAAGATGATGATTTCTTGGATGCTTTAGATGAAGATGACCTTTATGAAGAAATCTCTAAACTCAAAATCTATTTATTAGAAAAGAATATTATTATAGATACTCTAACATTCTAGCTTGCTGAAAGAGAAAAACAAAATGAAAAACTAGAATGTGAAATTGTGGGTCTAAGAAAAGATATTGAGAAAACAAAAGCTCTCAATCTTAGATTTGCTAAAGGATCAGAAAATTTACATGAAATTATCAAAGTGCAATGCTCTCCTCTGATAAAGACAGGTCATGGATATACTGAAGAAGCATCTCAAGCATAGAATTCATCAACCTCCACTAAAAGCTATCTTGATGCAGTAAAGAGAAGTGAACAGTTTGACAATCGTCAGCAAAGGCATAACACAGATCACCAGGTAAATCGGGTTCAATCTAATTGAAGGATCAACAGAAGTTAAACCAACCTTAGGTAAATCATACTCAATTTTCTTCAATAATGAATGTCAATGGAAACTACAATCACTAAGTCAGTAGATTTGATAATCGTAGGAACTTCTCTAATGGCCAATGTTTTTCATGTCATAATTTTGGACACAAAGCTGCTCAATGTGTTGCCTACAAGACCATCATGACTAGAGAAGCATGAAATCAAAGGAATATGACAGGGATCATGAAAAGGACCTACACTAACTTTTCACTTCTTGAAAATGAAATAGAATGCTCTATCTGTAAGAACTTTGGTCATGAAGATTCTAAATGGAGTAAATTTTGGGAAACATCTCAGAAGAAGCAAACTTCATTGAGTCCCAAAATATGGAGGAAGAAAGAACCACAAAAATAAAGATGTGGTATAGCCTTGTATGCAGAAGGACAATAAAATCAGTGGTACATCGAGACTGGATGCTTGAAACACATGACATGTGATAAAGAAAAACTTCAGTCATACAATGCCTTAAAAAAGGAAAAGAATGTCTCATTTGGAAATGACACTCCTACTGTCATAAAAGGTAAAGGTTATGTTCTCTTAAAGGAAAAGGTTAAAGTTGGGAATGTTATGTATGTTGATGGCCTAAAGCATAACCTATTGAGTGTCAGTCAAATGTGTGATCAAGGAAATGAAGTAGTATTTCGATCAAATAGATGTGTTGTTCGTGAGCTTGATACAGGAGAAACCATGATCAAAGGAATAAGAACTCCAAACAACTTATACATACTCAAGGGAGGACAACAACAATGCTATCTAATAAAAAATGATGAACATTGGCTATGGCACGGAAGATTGGGGAATCTAAGCTTCCCACAATTAAGGAAAGCATGCGAATTCCAGGCTGTTCCTGATCTTCCTGATATCAACTTTCCAGAAAATAATATATGCAAATCATGTCAATTTGGTAAGCAAACCAAAGCACATTTCCCAGAGAAGGAAGGATCAGCTAGTAAGCCTCTTGAACTTGTCCATACTGATTTATGTGGTGCATCAAGGAAAAAGTCACCTTGTGGAGAAGAATACTTTATATTGTTCATTGACGATTTTTCTACAATGTGTTGGATAGGACTTCTAAAGCATAAAGATGAAGCATTTGAAAATTTCAAAGCCTTCAAAGCTTTGGTTGAAAATGAATCAGACAAAATCAAATGCCTCAGATCTGATCGAGGAGGGGAATTTACCTCAGATGAATTCTTCGACTTTGTGAAGAACATGGAATAAAAAGAGAATTCTCCACCGCAAGGAGTCCTCAGCGAAATATAGTGATAGAAAGGACGAACAGAACTATTCAACAAATGGTTTGTGCCATGCTAGATGAGTGTAGAACTCCTGCAACCTTCTAGGGTGAAGCTACATTTGTTGCCATCACTATCCTCAACAAAGCAAACGTTCAAGTAAACAACACTTAAACCCCGCATGAACTTTGGTATGGTAAGACTCCTACTATAAAATACTTCAAAGTTTTTGGAAGCAAATGTTACATCAAAAGAACTGATGAAAAACTTGGCAAGTTTGAACCTATAGCGGATGAAGGCATTCTCCTTGGTTACTCTTCCCGAAGTAAAGGATATAAGTGTTATAATAAAAGACTTGGGAAAATTATTGAAAGTATTGATGTTGTGGTTGATGAAGCAGACAACAATCCAAGGCAGGTAAAAATTGAAGATTGTGAATAAGATTAGGATTGTCCTTCCACATCAAATCCAACAACTTCTGAAGAAGAAGCCAATGAAGCTCCAGAAGAATAGATAATGATAGAAGAAAATAATCCATCCAAGTATGTTTAGAAAAATTATCCAGAGACTCAAATTTTGGAACTGAAAGAGGTAGGTGTGAAGGCAAGAAGAACTACTACAGAAGCTTCAAGCTATCTAGAATTTCTTTCCTCCATCGAACCTAAAAATGTAAGTGAAGCATGCAAAGATGAATGTTGGGTCAAGGCCATGAATGAAGAACTTGAGCAAATTGAAAAGAATAATACTTCGCAATTTCTTCTGAGAACACATGAGAAGAATATAATAGGAACCAAATAGATATTTAAAAAAACGCTGAATGAAAATGGTGAAGTTATCAGAAACAGGGCTAGACTTGTCTATAAAGGATATGCTCAACAGGAAGGTATAGATTTTGAAGAAAATTCTGCACCTGTTGCTAGAATTGAAGCCATAAGAATGTTCCTTGCTCTTTCTAGCTTTCAGAAATTCAAAGTATACCAAATGGATGTAAAATATGCCTTTCTTAATCGAGACTTAGAAGAAGAAGATTATATTGAGCAACCAGACGGATTCATCCTTGGAAATGATCCAAAACTTGTATGTTGACTTAGAAAGGCTCTCTATGGTCTAAAACAAGCTCCGAGGGCCTAGTATTACCGTCTTGACAAATATCTCCATCAACAAGGCTTTTCAAAAGGATCAACTGATAGCAATCTATATACAAAGATTGATAATGATAAATTGCTAATACTTGTAGTCTATGTTGATGATATCATTTTTGGTAGCAATGAAGAAGCCATGAGTCAAAACTTTGCCTTGGTAATGCAACAAGAGTTTGAAATGTCCCTTCTTGGTGAGCTCACATATTTTCTCGGCCTACAAGTTCAACAAAATAAAGATGGTATTTTTCTATCACAAACCAAGTATCTCAAGTAGATCTTGAAAAAATATTGCATGGAAGATTCTAAACCAGTATGTATTGCCATGGTAACAGGATGCAGTCTCAGCTCAAATGATGAATCAACAGTAGTACATCAACCAACCTACATATCCATGATTGGCAATTTGCTTTATCTAACAGTTACCCGACCAAACATCATACATGCAATGGGAATATTTGGAATATTCCAAGCAAATCCAAAGGAATCACACCTTCAGGCAGTGAGAAGGATCTTCAAATATCTTCAAGGAACTCAGAATTTTGGTTTATGGTATCCTAGGGATATGGATCTTACACTTCATGCATATACAGATGCAGATTGGGCATGAAGCGTGGATGACAGAAAAAGCACTATTGGTGGTGCATTCCATACGGGTTCCAGATTAGTGTCTTGGTTCAGCAAGAAAAAAAGTTCAATTGCATTATCTACAGCTGAAGTAGAATATGTGGCTACTGCATCATGTTGCACACAACTCCTTTGGATGATGCAAAAATTGCAAGACATTCAGATCACATGTACTCCACCCATCTCCATTCTATAATACAAGTGCAATCAGTATTTCAAAGAATCCAGTCATGCATTCCAAGACCAAGCACATACCCATCAAATATCATTTTCTACGTGAACAAGTGCTTGAACAAGAGGTCAAATTGGAGTATGTTCCCTCCAAAAGAACAGGTTTCTAATATATTCACCAAACCACTGCCCGGAGAGACATTTGAATATCTCAGACAGAAGCTGGGAGTATTTGATGCATCATCTTGTTGTTGAAGCTTATCTGTTTCAGATAAAAGTGGTTATACGTGAGTTTCATGAAGCGTATCCGCATACATACGTAGGTTGCTATGGATACAGTCACATATATGTTGGTTTGAAGAAAAATAGTGGGCCAGACTCAAGATGAAAGGAGTCTGATATGGGTCTAACAGTGATCATCTAGCACAGGTTCAGGGGGACCATATACTTCTAATAATGCATTGTTGACATTATCTTAGAAGATCTTGGTATGGTTCTATTGCCACAGTTGTTTTTTATTTAGGTGGAACAAGTTCACTGGGAGGTCATGGTTGCTAGTCTGGATGGTGATTGACAAATGTTGTTGATAACTATCATAGTCTTGTTTCAGATATTTGGTCTCTATGTCATATATATCTTTTAATGTCAAGGTCATGAAACAACCTATTTTGTTTCCCCACTATGCATGGGACAGATGATGTAATGCTCTTTTCTTGACATGTATAATCACTTGGTATATCCCCACTTGGTTGGGAGATGGATGTATGTATGAGTCATTGGTGATAGGAAGGTCATTTATGATGTATGTATAGAGTCATCTTTTTGCAGACCGTGCTTATATTCAGGGGGAGCATGAACTCAGGCATGGAGCTCAATCAACACACTTCAGCATATCAAAGAATTCAGCATGTACTCAAGGGGAGCATAACCCTTTGCCCTTAAGGACAAAGGGGGAGCGTGAATTAGGGTTGCCATCAAGTCTAAAAGGGGAGATTCTTGGCATTATAACACAAATTTGGCACTATGTCACAGGTGTTGTCCTTCATGGCAACTCACATAGATGACAGATCACAATTCAGGCTCATAGAATGAAGAAAGAGAGGTATACAGAGGTTTCCCATTTACCAAGCCGTGTGTACATACGGGTTCATAGACCAAAAGGTGCGTATAGTGTACACATGCACTTTCATGGAAGTAAAGGCACATACATGTTGGAAAACTTAGTTTTGGTTCATGGTATTTGGTCCATGGTACTTTGATCCACGGTATTGGTCCAAAGTATCTTGTCCGAAGTGTTGACCCTAGGTATTTGGTCTAAGGTATTGATTCTAAGTGGTTTTTGACCATGGTATTAAGTAAGCCCTAAGACTATAAAAGGAGGAGAAGATCATTAGACAAAGGCACTCATGAATTGAATATCTAATGAAGAGCAAGATCTAGAATACTGGTGATAGGTTATGGTGCACAACTGGATCTGAATCAAGGATGAACTTGAGTGCTTGATGAAGGATAAGTTCTATTGATGGGTCAAGATCTCAATGCTTGAAGAGAAGTATCTTTGTGTGGTTTTGATCTTTTATCTGAATAAATGGCGCATGTTGTAATCTGTAAATATGATGATCTGGGTATAAGTGATGTCTGGAGTTGTTGTAAAGTTTAAATCATAATTTACAGATCTGTACACAAGTTCACTTTAGTAGAGGCGCATATACACATTGGTTCTGCATATCAAAACAACGCATATGCAGGTTCGACTTGAGAAGACGATGTATGTATGAAAGTTCAACACATTGAAGTAGCGTATACCTCATAAAATATGCTTTAGCCACTTTTGTTTGTTGTTGCAGTGTTCAGGGTTGTAGCTTAGGTTCTGGTTACTGTTACTACATTCTGGTTACAACATTCTGAGAAGTGATTGATTGATTCAGTTTTGGTTGGTGCAAAGGAGATTGATTGATGTAGATAAATTTGATTTTTGATTGATGTTATTGATGGATCTAGTGTGAAAATTTATGAAAAGTGGTCCTTGAAAGGAAAGAGAAGGTTGTAGCCTCCTGTAGGCCTGCACCTACATACTAGTAAACACATCAGCTAATACAAGAGCTAGGGGGTTGTAGCTCCCTTCCAGGAGAAGCTGGAGAATGAGAGAAGGTTGTAGCCTTCTGAAGGTAGAAGCCTGTGTACTGGTATAAGATAGTACCAGTACAAAAATTGTAAAAAGAAGTTTCTTATTAAAAGATGATTGAGATGATTGCAGCAGGTGGTTTTCACCCACATTGGGTTTCCACCTTATATCTTGTGCTCATGTGTGTGTTATTGTATGTTCTATTTCACTGCACCTGGTTACTATTTATATGGTTATGATACACTAATTAAAGGTCAACAAATGAAAAATTAACTGAATCATAGGTTTGCAGGATATACGCTAGTTGCCTTAATAAAAGTTTCCTATACAAGCAAGTTACATTAACTGAAGTAGCATTTATCAATCTGAGTATGGAAATGAAGTATTATTGAGTTCCTAATACTGATTCACCGCCCCCCCTCTCAGTATTATTTCCAACATGTCTAAGTAAGAAAGGTTATCTCTACTACTGCCTATGTAAAGTTTCAAAAATTGACAGTAGACGTTTAGTATATTGCTGGTTGGTACATACTTGATTAAGAACTTGTATGTTTCAGTAGTTTTTGAGGGTATGTGCAGGTTTTATTAAAGGAAGTAGCACATGCATGCAAGTTTGGTTCAGTAAAGTAGTGTATACATTTTGATGCATGATTTTTGAAGTTACGGCTAGTTCTAAATGATGATGTAGGTTTTTTGGTTCAGCACAGTGTTCTGGTGACAGTGATCTGATTGTTCAGATTAACTGATTGTTGGTTGATGCATTTTGAGTTTCAAAGTTTCTCATCGGCCCCGTATGAAAATTTGATGAAGTGAGGCCTTCATTAGTATTATTGTGTACCAAAAGCATCGAGTCTGAAAATTTATGAAACGTGGTCCCTTGAAGAAGAGAGAAGATCTAGCCTTCTATAGGTCGACTCCGACGTACTAGTAAGCACATTGGCTAGTACAACAGCTAGGGGGTTGTACCTCCTTTTCAATAGAAGCTGGAAAATGAGAGAAGGTTGTAGCCTTCTGTAGGTGGGTGCGTGTGTACTGGTATGAGTCTGCACCAGTATAAGATTGTAAAAATATTTTCTTATTATTAAAATAAGAGAGAGATGACAGTAGCAGGTGGTTTTTGTCCCACATTGGCTTTCCACCATAAATCTTGGTGTTCATGTGTGTTTCTTATGTGTGATGGTTTATTCTATTTTTACTGCACTTTTTAATAAGTTATTGATCCACTGGTTAAAGATCAACATATGATAAATTGACTATATCATAAGTTCTATGAGTATACGCTAGTTTCTCTAATCACAGTAGCATCTACATGCTAGATCACTTCACAGAAGTAGTGTATATAAATATATTTTGGAAATTAAAAATTGATCTGATAATACTAATTCGCCCCACCTCTTAGTATTATTTCCAACAATTGATATTAGAGCAGGTCCTTCTAAAGAAGCTTGATCACTTGAAGGATGATATTTCAAGATGAATAATCATGAGGGCATGGGATCCATCATACTACGAATCTTCAATGGGAGAAACTTATTATATTTGGAAATAAGAACCAGAGCCTATCTACAATCACTTAGAGCCAATGTTTGGGAAATTGTGGAAGGAGGATATCAATTTCCAGTAGCAATACCTATAGACTCTGCAGGTAAGAAGTTATATGAAAACAATGCCAAAGGTGTCAATGTGTTGTTGGGAAGTCTATCAGAATTAGAATTTGTCAAAGTCATGCAGCTCAAGACAACCAAATAGATATGGTACAAAATAATTCAGAGCGACGAAGGAGACTCTTAGGTAAAACGTGCTAAGCTTCAAACTCTCAGAATTTAGTATGAAACTCTTAAGATGCATAGTGATGGGAGTGTTGCTAGTTACTTTTTACATATAGATGATATGGTTAATTGTATGAAGAATCTAGGTGAAGAGATAAAGGAAGCTACTTTAGCTGAGAAAATTTTGAGATCTTTGTCTTCTAAATTTGAGTCAAATGTGTCTGCCATAGAAGCAAAACAAGATCTTCAAGTTCTATTACTATGAATCAACTCCATGGAATCCTAACTGCCTTTGAAATGAGAAAAGGTGGTCCATCAGATATGAGAGGAGCTACTTTTAAAGCATCAACAAAGGGAAAAGAAAAGGAAGAGCACGATGAATCCAAACACATTTTAGAAGAAGAAGATGAGGTAGATTTTTTTAAGAAGCTTCAACAAGGTTTCAGAAGATTCAGAGGTAAGCTACCTTTCAAATGCCTTGCTTGTGGTAGATTTGACCATTATTCTACCAAATGTCGTCATAAAAATAAATATGAAAAAGGAAATGAATATGCAAAAGGAAATAGAAAACAGGTTGTGAATAGAAGGAGTTACTATATGCATGAAGATAGTGATGGCTTATCCAATAGTGATGAACATGAAACTGAACAAGTCTATAGATTGCTCATGGCTTATGAAAATGATGATTCTTTGGATGCCTCAGAAGAGGAAGACTTTCTTGAAGAAATCACTAAACTCAAAATATGTCTAGAATAAAAGAATATGATCATAGACACGTTGTGACACCAACTCACTGAAAGATAAAAACACAATGAAAATCTAGAATGTGAAATTGTGGGTTTAAGAAAAGTGCTTGAGAAGACAAAATACCTTAATCTTATATTTTCTAAAGGATCAAAAACTTAAATGAAATAATAAAAGTTCAGAGTTCTCCTCTGATAAAGATAGGTCTTGGGTATACTAAAGAATCATCTCAATCACAGAAGTCGTCAGCCTCCACCAGAAGTTATCTTGATGTAGCAAAGACCAGTTAAAAGTATGTCAATTATCAGAAAAGGCCTAAAATTACTCATCGGGTAAATCATACTCAATTTACTTCATGGATGAATATCAGTAGAAGCTTCAACCAATAGGTAAACAATGCCAAAAGATTCTAAGATTACAGAATGTAAATTTTCCTTGATGAAGTAGTTTTTTTATTGTCAAAGTAAATCTAGATTCCAAAATACCCCTGCTATAGCCAAATTGTCATATTGCAACATTTGATATATGCAAAAAATTCTCTTATTTTCACAAACTTTTGCAAATATCTTTGAAAAAAACTCACCCTCACATATGCATAGCATCAACAACCATTCCAATCTTTTACCTTTGTATTGATATATTGATGGTTTTTTTTTATCATAGGTATCATTTCATTTTATTAACACTTAGTATTGTGGGATGAATGGGTCACTGACCTCAATGTTCTTATGTGTTCTCAGTAGTTCATTGACTCCTTCAAGTCTTACACACAACTTTTGACCATCAAAATGAAACTCATATTCTTAGAGGTACAAAATTGTTATATTCATTCCATACAATGTTATTTCTTTATGTATGTGGCATGTGTCCATGTCCACAACAACAAGCCCATCATAGTAGGAGTACTCTATACCATAAGATTTTTCCTTGTTCTTTTCCTAGTACAATGAGTATTAACCCTTAGAGGGTATCCCTTAACTCCTCATGACCAAGGTTTTTGACCATTTCCTTCACATAATGAATATTGGATATCCTTCCAAGCCCTTAGCTCCAGGTGTCATACAAATGTGCATCGATGACCATGTGATATGACCCTGTGCGAATCTCCATACTAGCTACCATTCAAATTCCTTAGCTATGAGTACTAGAAGAATAAGCACTCATGATAATTGGATGTGACCACATCCTATTCTCCATGCCAGATAGCAATTTAACTCATTTTCTCCAAATGTTGGCAACCATGATTGCAGGCTATGAACTTGATATTATATGCATATGATTATGGTCTTTTCCATTCACAAATATTTGGTACACATAACTATAATTGAAAAAAATATCCAACCTACCTAAACTTGTTGGAAAATTTCCAATTACACGAGATTCCTCATACCAGAATATTTTAATACATATTCATTTGGACCTCCCTTTACTCGGGTACTTCAACATAGAGCCCACAATAGGTTATCCTTTAGATACGTTAACTTTGGTGTAAACCATTGGTTTTTGGAAATTTTGGCTAAATAAAAATACATGAGAAAGACTCACCAAACATGGTCTTGATGCAAGTCCAAGGTCCTCGGGGACCACCATCTCAATCTAGGGTGGTCCAATCACAACTGACCATGTGTTAAATTTTCCAAGTATTCTTTGCTCCATCATATCTTTTGATTCATACCAAGTACTAGGAATGACCTTTTATATAGAAACTACAGTATTTGATATATTTATTTTGAGATAAAGTTCCTTTTCTCTATTTGTTCAACTTGTAACCCAAGGAATAAAAATATTTCCCCAAGCATGGACATTTCAAATTCCATTTGTATAACATTTGAAAATTATTGACATAGTTTTTCAACATTACTCCAAAATATAATATCATATACATACACTATATTAAGTAGAAAGCAATCAAGATCATATTTAAGAGAAACATTTTTATCAATTCTTCTTGTTTTAAAACCTTATTGCTATAATTATTTTTCAATCTTGTAATATCATGATCTATGAGCCTATTTCGACCCATAAGGTTTCTTCTTCAACTTACATATATGATTTCATTTATCGTTCAATTGGTAGCCTTGAATTTTCTCAAAATATACTTCTTATTTAATCTCTCCATATAGAAACATTAGTTTTACATCCATTTGGTATACCCTAAAGGCTTTATGGCTATAGAATTCCTGCAGAAACTCTGATGGATCTAGAATTCTAGTTAAATTAAACACAAGTAATTTGTTGATATTCAAGAGAGGAGAGAAAGAAATTTCTCCATAAAATCAATGTATTAAATTAATCAACAATAGTAATACATAAGAATCCAAACCTCTAATCCCAAAGGGAGGTGGTTATATAGAAATTGTCGAATCTAGAAAACTAGGAAAAAACTAGTAAAAGACTAGAAAAGGCTAAGAAAAGCTAAAGGGAGGCCGAAAATAGCAACAATGACTCAAGAAAATCTATGCCTACTATAAGCCATGAGGAAAGCATGAGGAGGGGCACATTTCCCAACGAAGGCAACTCTAAAACATGCTAAAATGGTCCAAGGGACCAAACCCCTTGATTTAAGGGGGAATCTTCATGTAGGGTGCCAATCCTCAAATAACTCAAGTGGATGAGGTGTGGTTAGGTGTGAACATGAAATTAGATGTCTAAATGGTTTAGGAAAGTGATTGGACCAATATCTCCATAATATTAAGCCTTTAAAGGCAGAAAACAAGGGAAAGTTGGTCCACTGAGCCAGTTTACCAAAAACCAAGTGTGAACGTGATTTTTAGTGCATGTGGTTAAGTCAAGGATACTTGGGATAAAAATTAAATGTAGATGTTAGGATTATATTCCAACACCCCCTTTCATCCTAACTCACTTATCTAAATTGAGTCCCAACCAAGTTGCCATGTTAGGTACTCAGATACAACAAATAAAACATCATCATAAACTTAAGAAAGAGGGAAAACCTTGTGGGAAAACCCCCCCAAAAAGAGGAAAAAGTGCTAAGTGGCCAGAAGGGCCTCAGCCGTCTCCACCACTCCAAGCATAGATCTTAGTTCTGAAAATTTCTTTTTAGTGAAAGACTTGGTGAAGATGTCGGCAACCTGTTGCTCAATGGGGCGGTATTGCAGTGATATGACTCAGTCATGGAACAACTCGCGGATGTAATGCATGTGAATCTCAATGTGCTTGGTCCTTTGCCTGTGAACTTGATCAATCGATATCTAAATGGAACCCTGATTATCACAGAATATGACAGTCAGAAGTGGATACTAAATACCAAACTCGGAGAGAAGCCCCTGCAACCAAACATCCTTTGTAGCTGCATTCACTGCACCTCTATACTCTGCCTCAGCTGTAGATAAAGAAATCGTGGATTACTTCTTGCTAGAATAGAAAAATTCCCCTTAAAAAAAGATGAAAATGTAACCAGAGGTGTACTTGCGGTCTGTGCTATCGCCATCCCAATCAGAATATGTGTACCTAATCAGTGAAAGTGGGCAATATGCGGCATAAAAGATACCAAAATTGGAAGTACCTTTCACATATCTAAGGGTTCTCTTCGCAGCTTTCTAGTGAAGCTCATGGCGCTCCAGCATATATTTGGAACAAAATCCTACTACGAAAGATATATTAGGCCGGGTGTGAGTAAGATACAACAAAGTCCCAACTAACTGTCGTTAGAGTGTATTGTCCACCAAAGGTGTAGTACCCGCATCCTCAAATCTGATCCCCAGAAGAAAGGGAGATGTTGCTCGCTTGCATTCTATCAACTAAAAGTGGACAAGTAGATCTGATGCATACTTAGACTATGCCATCTTGATCCCTGAAGTAGACTAAGAAACTTCAAGACCAAGAAAGTAGTGCAACAGTCTCAAATATGTCATGGAAAATCAACCGTGCAATCTTGATTTTGCCGAATGAACAGTTGAGGTAAGGTTCCCCGTCATCAGTAAATAATCTATATAAAGTACTATCAGAAAAAGGGACTCATCATGTTGCAGTAAATAAAAATTCAAATCAGATTTGCATCGAATGAATCTAATGGAAAGTAGGAAAGAATCCATCTTTGCATACCAAGCTCCGGGAGCTTATTTTAGGCCATACAAAGATTTCTTTAATCTACAAACAAGGGAAGAGTTCTAAATATATCCCTGTGGCTGCTACATATATATCTCCTCCTTGAGATCTCGATGAAGAAATTCACTCTTCACATCCATGTGATGAACTTCCCATCTGCGAGAAGTAGCAATGGCTAAAACTAGTCGAATGGAGTCCATTTTTGCAATAGGTGCAAATGTCTCTGTGTAGTCCATGCCATGTACCTGTGAGTATCCTTTTGTAACAAGTCAAGCTTTGTACTTTCTAATCTCACCGTCTAAAACAATATTTGTTCGATAGATCCATCGACAGTGAACAAGCTTTGTTCCTTTCGGAAATGGAACCAAGTACCATGTGTTGTTTTCCATGAGAGCAGAGTACTCTTCATCCATGGCAGCCTCCCAAAGCAGGTTTCCAACAACCTCAGAGTTTCACTATGGATCTAAACCAAGTTTCATATAGAAATGTATGTCAAGAAATGGTTCAGTGGCATCCAGGGCTTGAGGAGCCCCAAAAACATGTGATCTAGTCCTTCTCGCATCCGCAGGATCATCGACTAGTTCACCTGCATCTTGCAGGGTTTTCTCTACCCAATTTGGAATTTGAGTTGGAGAAACCATTAGATGCTCCCGATACTTTGTGTCATACCAAATTGGATTCTCTGATGGATACTCTAAAGTGCTCTAAGAAGTTTTAGACTCCTCCTCATCAGTGGAAACAAGCGGCTCCTCTCCAGGGTCTGCTGAAAAATCATGTAGTGATTCTTCTTCAAACTTCACACTTCGAGCTACAAGGAACTTTTTAGTGTGAGAGTCGAGCAATATATATCCTTTGACACTGTTAGGATATCCAAAAAAGATACATTCAACACTTTGAGGCTCTAAATCCTTCCTCTTATCTATCAGAATTTTAGCTCATGTTCGTGAACCAAAAATGTGAAAGTGTGACACTGTCAGTTTCTTACTAGTCCAACATTCAAATGGCGTGGTGCCTTTGAGTGCTTTGTGAGGAATGTGATACTGAATGTATGCTCCACAATTAATAGCTTCAGCTCACAGCTTAGGAGCTGATGATTTGGACTATAGCATACAATTTTCCATCTCTTTTAACAACCGCTTTTTCCTCTCCGTGACACCATTCTGCTATGGTGTATATGGCACTGTGTGTTGTAGCTATATACTTGCATCAATAGAAAGTTGTTTCACATATTTGTTGACATACCCCCCCCCATTATCAGTATGGATTATCTTAATCTTACACGCAGACTCATTCTCAACAAGTGCTTTAAATTATATAAGGCATTCAAATACTTCTGATTTTAATTTAAGAAAAAATATCCAAGTAAAGCGAGAGAAATAATCTATGAAGGTGAGTACATATCAAGTCTTACTGATTGAAGGCTACGGTAATGGGCCTGTGATGTCACTGTGAATCATCCCAAGAGGTGAAGAAGCTCTTTGTACCTTCCCTTTGTTAAAAGTTTTCTCCAAATGCTTGCCAAGAATGCATCCTTGACATACATCGCTTGTGAATTTAATAGCGGGCAATCCTTCTACCATGTTTTCCTTGGTGAGTTGATGCAAGTACTTATAGTTTAGATGGAAAAATATTTCATGCCATAATGTGCTGATATCCTTAGATTGTCACACAAATACAATGATAATAGATTTAGGAACAAAGTGGGAGAAGAAATACAAACGAGAACTGTGATCTGCAATTCCATGTGCAAGCTGTGAGCTCATGGAAATGTTGGTAATCACTGCGGAGTCCAAAGTGAACTCCACCTTCCTTCCAGAGCTGGAATGAGTGATCTGATATATCGAGAGAAGATTTACAGACAGTGAGGGAACGTGAAGCACATTTTTTAAGCATCCCCCTTCAAGGTCTACAATTCCTTCTCCGCACACCTTTGCGGGTGTGGCATCTCTCAACTAAATTGGGGATTTGGTGCTTTCTTTGATGGAGGAAAATTCATCTTTTGATGTAGCCATATGGTTCGATGCACCTAAATCAAGGATCCAAGATGATAGAGTGGATGTGAAAGCCATTAAAGCATGACCATCTCATGCTCTCCCTCTCCCATCTCCCATTCTGTTATCATCCTTCTTCTTTGCATTCTCAGGCATGGTGAGATTGTGCTACTGCAATTGGTTAGCCATCTCATCGATTGTTTCCCTCGTGAAATTTTCTTCATGATGAAAACCTTTGGAATAGTAGCTGAAAAGTTTTCTTTCCTTCTTATTCTTACCCTTAGGCAAAGAATAGTTCTTTAAAGATTGTATGGGTCTGTCCTTCTTCGATTCATTAAATTTAGCCTTCACTTTTTGCTTGTCTCTTCCACTGCTCTTGGGAGCATCAATAGCCGCAAGTCCTTGGTTCTTTGAATGCTTAATGGCACCCGTTTGGAATAAATTAGCTTGCTCTTGAGTCAATGCAGCAATGAAGTCATTCAATGGAGGCATTTTCCATTTTTCTTGGGTCAATTTAGATGCTTGAAAAGACAATACAAATACGGAATATTCAGGCCTAATTTCGAGAGAATCGAAAGGATGAGTTGATCTTCCTCTTTCTTGACTCCACACACATCAAGTTAAATGTGGAGGAATTTAGACTTGGTGAAGTATTCTTGCAGGTTGATGAAATGAGTTGGACTGAGGGATATGAGTTCATCCTCCAATTGATGCACTCTCATTTCATCCTGCTTGCTGAATAGTCCTTCCAATGTGGTCCAAACAACAATGGGAGTAGTGGCTTCGCTGAAATCAAAGAGGAGTTCTATGGAAATTCATATGCATATCAGCCCAATTGCTTCATCTAATTTATTGAAATACTTGTTCTTTTTTGTTGCAGAAGTCAGTTTACTCTACATTCCCATTGTTACCCTGTAAAACCCTTTGTTTCGGAGGAGTAGAGTGATCTCTGTCTTCCATTCGAAGTAATCGAAAGTATTTAGAATGAGTTTTGTGGGCTGAGAGAGATGATCCATTTCTACTTCCTGCACCTCCTGATGATCTATACCTGCAAATAAAACTGTGTACAATCCACTAGATTCAAACTAGCTATGATACCACGTAGAATTCCTGCAGAAACACTGATAGATCTAGAATTCTAGTTAAATTAAACACAATTAATTTGCTGATATTCAAGAGAGGAGAGAAATAATCTTCTCCATAAAATCAATGTATTAAATTAATGAACAATAGTAATACATGAGCATCCAAACCTCTAATCCCAAAGGGAGGTAGTTATATAGAAATTACCGTATCTAGAAAACTAGGAGAAAACTAGTAAAAAACTAGAAAAGGTTAAGAAAAGCTAAAGGGAGGCCTAAAATAACAAAAATGACTCAAGACAACCTATGCCAAATATCAGCCACAAGGAAATCATGAGGAGGGGAAAATTTCCCAAGGAAGGCAACTTTAAAACATGCTAAAATTGTTCGGGGGACCAAATCCCTTGATTTAAGGGGGAACCTTCATGTGGGGTGTGAATCCTCAAATAACTCAAGTGCATGACGTGTGGATAGGTGTGAACATGCACTTAGATGTCTAAATGCATGTTCACACCTAAACACACCTCATCCACTTTAGTTATTTGATGATTGGCGCCCCACATGAAGATTCCCACTTAAATCAAGGGATTTGGTCCCACAGACCATTTTAGTGTGTTTTAAAGTTGCCTTCCTTGGGAAATGCACCATAGTTACCAAGTTCGAATTCGAATTCGAATTTGGATTCGATTCGGTACGGAAAAAATTCGAGAGTATTCATCTTATCTCTACTAAAAAAATATTTTTTCAATAAATTTTAAAAAATCAAAATTAACAATATTAAAAAACTCATACTTTTCAAATTAATTGTTTTCAATCACATTATGGAAGTTGTAAATAAAATTTTATATTAAGACTTGTAAAAGAACTAATCATCAATGGAGCCGAATGGAAGTGAATAAGATGAAATGGGGAGAAAGCGCTCTTCCTACGAATGGAAGTGAATAAGACGAAATGGGGAGAAGACACTCCGTCTACGAATGGAAGTGAATAAGATGAAATGGGGAGAAAGCACTCTTTCTACATGAACAAAAAAGAATAACATATCTTAAACTTTTGTATAAGAACTAATCATCAATGGAGGTTAATGGAAGTGAATAAAATGAAATGGGGAGAAAGCACTCTTTCTACATGAACAAAAAAGAACAACAAATCTTAGACTTTAAAATTTTTAGTTGGTCAATTAATAAATAGTAATTAATGAAATTGTTTCTTAATAATACATTATATAAAGTGATTTCCTAATAACTATTTGTATAAAAATAAATTAAAAATCTTTTGAGCAAAACGAACTGAATCTTGGTTATGCAAAAATATCTAAACATTATATAATCTATTTCCCAGAGACAGAGTTGGATTTCAACCAATCTTATTACAAATAAATAATAAAATATTATTCACAATCAATAATATTATATGAAAGACATTTTAAAAAATAAAAAAAAAATACTTTAAAAATCATTATTTCAAAAAATTTACTTTTTAAATACATAAAAAATTAAATTTCATGTTAGTCTATTTCATTTTTACAATATGTTTTTTAATTTATTTTTATTAAAATACTTCTCACCCCTTTTTTATTTCATTTCACTTTCAAAATGACTTTTTTTTTTTTCCCTGAACTCCTTTGTTCTTTCATTCTTCAATATTGTCTGAGTCAAAATTATGTTTGGCCATTGAATATCCTTTATCTAACCCCATACATTGTCTAGCCGTCTAAATTATGTTTAGGACATTGCATATCCTTAAATGCCTACCGACAAATAATAATCAAAATCCACAATGACAAGTCTGTTGTTTATGTTTCATTTCCTCTAATCTATTAAAGAGGGGAAATTTGAGGGGACTTGCAGTGTTCAAATCAGCAGATACCAGATGAATCAAATACTGGTCGTGATGAAGGATCATAAATCTGAGAAGGGGAAGGCTTCAGTTCTTCTAACACTACGATCCTGACCATAAAAGTCTGGTTTACAAACAGGAACATGCTCTGGTCGTGATGTAAGATAACCGACAACGAACATTACAAATTACAACAATATTTAACAAAATTATTTGGCGACCATTCGTACCGAATTGAATTTTAGTGAATTATTAACCGAATCGAACCGAACCGCCGAATTTCCGAATTCTTCAGGCCGGTTCGGCCGAATTTGGTAACTATGAAATGCACCCCTCCTCATGCTTTCCTCGTGGCTAGTAACTATCATAGGTTGTGTTGAGTCATTTTTTCTATTTTAGGCCTCCATTTAGCTTTTCTTAGCCTTTTCTACTTTTTTACAAGTTTTTTCCTGGTTTTCTAGATTCGACAATTTCTATATAACCACCTCCCTTTGGGATTAGAGGTTTGGTTGCTCATGTATTGATATTGTTCATTAATTTAATACATTGACTTTATGGAGAAATTTATTTCTCTCCTCTCTTAAACATCAACAAATTACTTGTGTTTAATTTAACTAGAATTCTAGATCTATCAGAGTTTCTGTAGGAATTCTACAAACCAACAAGGAAAATGTCACCTTGCAGAAAATAATATTTTATTTTATTTATTGATTATTTTTCCAGGATGTGTTGGATAGGTCTACTAGAGCATACTGATGAAGCATTCAAAAATTTTAAATCCTTCGAAGCTTTAGTTGAAAGTGAATCAGATCGAAAAATCAAATGCTTCAGATCTGATCGAGGGGGAGAATTCATATCAGATGGATTCTTTGACTTTTGTGAACAACATGGAATAAAAAGGAAATTATCCATCGAAAGAGCTCCTCAGCAAAATGACGTGGTGGAAAGAATGAATAGAACAATTCAAGAAATGGCTTGAGCTATGTTTGATGAATCTGGAACTCTTGCAACCTTCTGGGGTTAAGCTGCATTTGTTGTCATAACTCCTGTCAACAAAGAAAATGTTCAGGTAAATAGCAAACAAACCCCATATGAACATTGGTATGGTAAGCCTCCTACTTTAAGACACTTTAGAGTTTTTGGAAGCAAATGTTTCGTCAAAAAGATTGATGAAAAACTTAGTAAGTTTGAACCCATAGAAAACAAAGGAATTCTTTTTGGTTATTCATGCAGAAGTAAAGGATACAAATGTTATAATAAAAAAGTTTAAAAAATCGTTGAAAGAATTGATGTTGTAATCGATGAAGCATGCAAAAATATGGAACAAATAAAATCAACAAAGGAATATGACAATGAGAAAGATGGGGAATGCTTTCCCACATCAAATCAAAATGATATAGAAGAAGAAACCAATGAATCACTGGAAGAAGATACAACATGCAGGGAAAAGACTCCATCTAGGTATGTTCAGAAGAATCATCTAGAATATCAAATTCTAGGAGAAAAAGGGCCTAGAGTACAGACAAGAAGAACTCTTATAGGGACCTCAAGTTATATAGCATTAGTATCCTACATAGAACATAAGAATGTAAATGAAGCCTTCAAAGATGAATGTTGGGTCAAGGCAATGGATGAAGAACTTGACCAAATTGAAAAAAATGATACTTTGGAATTAGTTCCTAGACCTCATAATAAAACTGTTATAGGAACAAAATGGATATTTAAAAATAATTTGAATGAAAATGGAGAAGTTATTAGAAAGAAGGCAAGACTTGTTTGTAAGTGGTGTGCTCAATAAGAAGGTATAGATTTTGAAGATAATTTTGCACCTGTTACCAGACTTGAAGCCATAATGATGTTTCTTGCTCTCTCTAGTTTTCAAAAATTCAAAGTATATCAAATGAATGTAAAATCAGCTTTTCTTAATGGAGATTTAGAAGAAGAACTGTATATTGAACAACCAAAAGGATTCATTCTTGGAAATGATGCAAAACTCGTATGCAAGCTCAAAAAGGCTTTATATGGTCTAAAACAGGCTATAAGGGCTTCATATTACCGCCTTGACAAATATCTACAAAAATAAGGTTTCAGAAAAGATTCTGCAGATATAAATTATACAAAAGGATTGAAAATGGTAAACTGCTAATTATTGTTGTTTATGTTGATGATAGCATCTTTGGTAGCAATGAAGAATCCATGAGTCATAATTTTGCTTTAGTAATGCATAAAGAATTTGAAATGTCCTTACTTGGTGAACTTATTTTCTTGGTCTACAAGTACAACAAACAAAAGATGGTATCTTTATTTCATAAACCAAATATCTCAAGAAGATCTTCAAGAAGTACAGAATGGAATATTCTAAACCAGTATGTACTCCAATGGTAACAAGATGCAATCTCAATCCTAACGATGAATTACCAGCAGTAAACCAACCAACTTACAAATCTATGATTGGAAGTCTGCTTTATCTGACAGGTATCAAACCTGATATCATGCATGAAATAGGAATTGTTGGAAGGTTCCAAGAAAATTCAAAAGAATCACATCTCCAGGCAGTCAAAAGAATTTTCAAATATCTTCAAGGAACTCAGAAATTTGGACTATGGTATCCTAAAGATACAAACCTTACTCTTCATGCATGTACAGACGCAGATTGTGCAGAAAATGTTGATGATCGAAGGAGCACCAGTGCAGGTGAATTTTATATGGGTTCTCAGTTAGTGTCTTGGTTTAGTAAGAAACAAAGTTCAATTTCCTTATCTACAGCTGAAGCAGAATAAGTGGCTATTGCATATTGCTACACACAACTACTTTGGATGATGAAAACATTGCAAAACATTCATATCACATGTACTCCACCCATCTCCATTCTATGTGATAATACAAGTGCCATTAGTATTTTGAAAAATCCTTTCATGCACTCCAAGACCAAGCACATACCCATTAAGTACCATTTTCTATGAGAACAAGTGCTTGAACAAAAGGATAAAATTGGAGTATGTTCCCTCTAAAGAATAGGTTGCTGATATATTCACTAAACCGCTTCCCAGAGAAACATTTGAATATCTCAGATAAAAGTTGGGAGTAGTTGTTGCATCATCCTACTATTAAATCCAGTTTTCAAAGGAAGGTTATTATATGCAGGTTTCATGAAGTATAGATGAGTATACAAGTAGGTTTCTATGGCTGAAGGAGTGTATATTTTTTTTTGACAGGAAAACAGTTGGTCAGACTTTGATATGGATGCTATGTCTAATATTGATGATTACATTTTGACGATATGCTTTGTTCATTGATTTTTATCTGATTGAAAAAGATTCCTTAATGAATGACTTGTTGAGAATGCATAGGTAACACAGGTTTAGGGGGAGCATTAGCCTTCACCAACATTCTACATTGTTGGCATCATAGTTGCTGAGTTTAGCTATGGCTTCAGATACTTATATCATTTGTTGCATAAGTCATGTAAAGATCTAGGGTGTTATATGATTGTCAAGGTCTATATTTCAATGATTCCTATTGGACATATGATGTAATTTGTATCCCCACTTTGCATGGGATGGATGAGTCAAATATGGTGTATCCCCACTTGGTTGGGTGATTGATGTATGTATGAGTCATTGGTCATAGGGAGGTCATACTCACTTAGTTGAGTTATAGAGTCATGTTATTCTTTTGAAACATATCTCTGCAGACTCGGCATGTACTTAGGGGAAGCATGGACAACATAATTTATATCAAATGGAGGAGAATAGCTTGGTCCGCCCTTTGCCGTTGATGTCAAAGGGGGAGAGTATTTTGGTGTTCCTTGTTATCTCTAACCATTTCTACAACTTGCAGTAATCAACACCAGCATGGTTGCCATCATGTCTAAAGGGGGAGATTGTTGGAATTATGATACAAGTGTTGTCCTTGATCGAAACTCACTCACAGGTCAGTTCAGTTTTGATGAAAGGCAACCCACAGGGTAACATGTCCATTCAGACGTAACATGGCATTGGTACAAAATAACAAGAAGATGGAACTAAAGTCTACTATTCAGAATGAAGAATTTGAAGCTAAAGGATGGTGAAAAGAAATTTAAGATGTATACGTAGGTCCACTTAGTGAAAACAGTGTATACAAGCTACTTCATAGAACAAAAAGGTTGTATATGTATACACGAAATTTCTCAAGAAGAAAAGCGCGTATATGTTGGAAAATCAAGGAAATTCAAGAGGAGATAATACCAGGGGTCAATACCATGGCATTAGCCCACAATATTGAGCAGAGTAGTGACTATTTGATCCTGTCCAAGAATACCATGGGTCCTAAGTGGTTTTGGTCCAAGGTATTGAGAAAGGCCTAAAACTATATAATGAGGAGAAGATCATAAGGCCAAGGTGTGCAAGTGAAAGGGTTTCTAAGGAATACTTCTAGCTGGTTTATATTTTATGTTGCAAGAGTTATATTTGTGATTTGATCTGAAATATTTTGTGCACCTTGAATTCAATGTTGGATCATGATCATGAGACCTAAAATGACTTATCATTGAATGATATAATATTAGTTGGGCTAGATTTGATTATGTACACCTGTTTTATTCTTTAAATGTCATGATATGGGTTTGTCTGAAGTCTGGAATAACAGTGAAGTTATGAGTTAATATTTGTAGATATACATGCTAGTTCATCTCAGTAAAAATGTGTGTACACACAGATTCTACTCTTCCAAGTAGCATATACAAAGGAAATGCTTATTATTTAGATTTGATTGATCTATCTGATCATCTGTCAATGAAGTCTTCTTAGATCTAAATGTAAAACTGAATCCATAAGGTGTTTGATGTATGACTGGTTGATTATCTAAGTAAGAAGGGTTATCTCTGCTACTACCTATGTAAAGCTCTAAAAATTAACAATAGATGTTCAGGATATTGCTGGTTGGTACAAACTTGATTCATAAGTTTTATGTTTTAGTATCTTTTGAGGGTATACACAGGTTTTGTTAAAGGAAGTGGTGTATACATGCACATTGGGTTCAATAAAGTAGTGTATATATTTTGATGCATGATTTTTGATGTTACAGCTAGTTCTGAATGATGATGTAGGTTTCTGGGTTCAACACATTGTTTTGCTGAAAATGATCTAACTGTTAATATTAAATGATTGTTGGTTGATGCAGTTTGAGTTTCAATTTTTTTTATGTGTCTAGTATGAAAATTTGATGAAATGAGGCCTTCATTTGTATTATTGTGTACTAGGAGCATTTATTCTGAAAAATTATGAAACGTGGTCCCTATAAGAAGAAAGAAGGTCATAGCATTCTATAGGCCGATGCCTACATAGTAGTAAACACATTGGCTAGTACAAGAGCTAGGAGGTTGTAGCTCCCTTCCAGTAGAAGCTAGAAAACGAGAGAATGTTGTAGCCTTCTACAGGTGGGTGCCTATGTACTGGAATGAATCTCCACTAGTACAACATTGTAAACATATTTTCTTAATATTACAAGATGACAGATATGACAACAACAGGCGGTTTTTCTCCTGCATTGGGTTTCCACCTTAAATCTTGGTGTTCTTGTGTGTTGCTTATGTGTGATGGTTTATTTTTATTTTTACTGCACTATTTAATAAGTTATTGATGCACTGGTTAAAGATCAACACATGATAAATTGAATAAATCATAAGTTCTCTAGGTATACATTGTTTTCTCTAATCACAGTAGCATGTACATGCTACTTCACTTCATAGAAGTAGCATATACAAATCTGTCTGGGAAATGAAAAATTATTGATCTGATAAAACTGATTCACTCCCCCTCTTAGTATTGTTTCCAACAGATGGAACACTTATTGAAGAATGTTACATTACATCAACAATCACCCTTGATGACAAATTCTCGCATTTATAAAAAGTTTTGAAGATAGACAAACCTCACCTTTTTCATGGATTTGATGAATATATCTATTGCTCAGTATTGAGTGGGGAAATACTCCAAATAAATAACATAATGAGAAACAAGATCTTGAATGTAGTGAGTATCAAGATCAATGTATTTGGTTTTGGAGTGATATAAAGGATTATATTGAATATTAATGACACTCTTATTGTAACATATTAACTATGTAATTAATTTATGCACTAATCCAAGCTCGATAATGTGTCAAAACCAAATGTTTCATTACTTGTTTCCTTAGCTACCTTGTACTTTGTTTGTTAACTTATTGTGGAACCATGAAACCAAAGATAAATGAAGCTAAAACATGTTCCCTGTAGTATGCTTTCTATCTAATGTATCACCAGCCCATAAAACTATGTATAAATAAGAAGAGAATCCATAGGCTTGCTCAAATAAAACACTATAATTTATTATTCCCAGTAATTATCTAAGAATTATGTTTGATTCTTACCAATGAATCTCATGGAGATTCTGAATAAACCTTAAAAGAGTACTAACAATGAAAGAGATATCATGCATACAATGTATCAAATATATCAATCTTCTCACAAGCTACTCGTGAAGAGTAGCATATACAGGAGTAGTAGAATTAATAGTTAATTTAACACTAGATTGAAATAACATTGGTGAAGGCTTACAATTATTTAAAAGGAATTAAGCAGGAAAAGATGTTGCACACTTACACTGTAAGAAAAATATACCATCATACCTATGCAAAATTTGAAGACCCAAAGAATAGTGCAATATGCCTATTATGTTCAATACAATAAATCCTTTTTTTTTGTGGAATAAATTATTGATTCTAGTGCTTTTAACCATATATCTAGTACTACATTATTTTCTCCTTTTGGCACTCAATGGAACACACCACACAAAATTTTCTATTTTTTATGGTAAAAGAAGGTTATAGAACTATTAAACTTCCTAATGGTACATTAGAATATCTTTTTCATATTCAAGGAACTACCATCAATTTACTATTTTTCAAGGAATATGTTTTCCTCTTTATTTATTGTGCACGTCAAAATGGTTATAAGTTTGAACCGCATCGAGGTAAATATGTTCTTAATGATATCAAGCATAACTTCAAAGTAGTTTCTTCAAGTACCATTGATAGTGATTCCGGTTTATATGAATTTAGTTGTTTTCATTCAACTAAAAATCAACCATTTTACTCCTATATTGCTCATGTTGATGAAGAAAGTAAAATATGGAATAAAATATTATATCATCTGAATTTTGGTAGAAAGAGTTTACACTTATCCCTATTATACACCAAGAGGTATTAATGAATTACATCCCAATAATTCATGTGGGATAAATGTAGTTTCACATATTTATATAATAAATGGTAATGTGAGTTTAGTCCATGATGAATGTTGTACAAATGTTTTATATAAGATTAAAACTTTTTCTTACATAGCAATAGAAATTATTTCCTTCCAAAGTAACACATTCCAACATGATTTCCCTTAAAAAACTGATATAATTCGATTTCCCAACTAATTCAAAGATGGTATTTTAAAATAATATTATAATTTGGCATATCCTCTCTTATTACATTCTTCTCTCATTGAATCATAACCCGCTTGGGACTCAATTCCATAGCAGTGTCATATATCATTGGAGAGGCCTTGAGGAGAGCTATCCAGTCAGGGAATTTGTGAGAGCTTTTGAAGGTCATGTTGAACCTAACATCAATGAAAACCATTGGACAACCGCTTCGACTATGGTAAAAAACAATCTCGTCTAACAAAACTAGAAAAGTCATCTATATCGTTATAACAAGGTAGTATTTAATATATAGGTAATGTAGAAATTCCTTGTAGATTCAAATTTCCTATCTAATAGGCTAAAACAAAATACTTGAATCTACTCAACTTTTCAGCGGAAACAATTAATCGATCGAGAAATCACAACATAAACGTGAGATAAGATTGAATCACATATGCATAGAGATTTATCTAAGAGGAAAGGAACTACTCAAAACCCCTTCATATATGTATTGCATTATATCAGAAAATAGAGAAGACATACAATTTTGTTCAAGCCCGAACAATCTTAGCACAAGTATAATCTATCTCACTGCCTCACAAGATGACTTTGGCCAATACTTGGCCAATTTTGTTGGCATCCAAGATCCTATTTCCTTCCATTGTTTCCTTGAAAATTAGCCCCATGTTAGTTAGGGAAATTCCCGATTAGAATTACACAATCCCTATAGGCCCTTATATGACTTCATGCACCACCACTATGACTCAAAAAATTATTAAACTAATAGTACATTTCCCTTGAACTCCAATCTAAACTAACTAACTCAAATTTCATGCATGCATGAGTTAATTGTGGCTAATTTACTAGTTAACTCATTAAACACTGAAGCTCCACCCCACTTCTAGGTGTCTTACTAGTTCCTCCAACATTTGGAACTACTTTAACTAACTTCAACTCAGTTTAACTAAATTAAATTATTACAACTCAAATTAAACTCAACCTAGGCTCCTAAAATTTAGGAAACACTTTACAAGACTCACGTTAGGCCCTGAAGTTGAATTAACTAAGCTAATTCAGTGATAACAACTCTGTTAACTCATTCAAGTTGTCTTGTGATGTGGAATTTATATTTTATCCTAATTTAATTCAAGGAAAAATTAAATTAGGAATTTATTGTTGCATTTTCAACATTCGTCAGCAGGAAATATATTCACATCTACCCAAATCTAAAACCTTTGGGACATACTGGATGAAAAACCTCTCACTATTGTTACTGCTACTACAACATCTACAACTAAGAATAAAGAATAAATAAAAATAATCATTGATTCAATCTACAATGTTCTACTGGGAAAACTGTGTTATTGTTGGACTTTTCTACCAAGCCTCCTACTCTACTATCAGCTCCTCTATGAAATCCTCAGTATCTGAATCACATTGATCTTCCTAGTACTGAATACTATGGGCCCCCATAGCAAGGTAATGATCCATGAGACAAAAACACCTCAATGGTCCCTGCCCAAATTTCTGCAACTCTTTGGACTATTGCATCACATCACCCCACCTCTTCCCACCTGGCTCAAAATTCCCCCCTATTGGAGGTATCTTCTTTAGTGGATGTTTCCACTTTGCCTCCTCTCTACTTCTCTATTTGTGGCTGCTCCACAACTTTCTTAGGCTTCTCCTAAGGCTCCATTTTGAGAGGTAAATCATGCTTCCTCTCAAGCACCGGCTCACTAACCTTTTCCTTGCTCCTAAAGGATTTTCATGCATATTCTACCTCAAGTGCATACAACTTCTTGACTTGCACAATGATTTTGTTCACTTGTCCCGTGGAGATGTGTCTAAGGAAAAGCTTCCCTTTTCTAAATATCACATAATATCCATGACATTACAATACTACGATGGAAAAAATGTTCTTCTTTATTCTCAGATAAAAAATCACATCCTTGAGTCTCACAGTGGAGCAAAACTCCCTCTAAAATGTAACTCTACCAATATCCGTCGCAACTCTACAGATATCTATCGCACTATACCTTCCTTCATCTCCAAACTCAATGTTCTTCTTGAGGTCTTTCTCCTCAAATTCACTGAAGAGATCTCTATTCCCCATCATGTGGAATGAGGCACCACTATCCAAATACCACATGCTTCCCATTATTGTTGATTCCATGTATACAATGAGAGTAAAATCAAGCTCAAATTGGAGTTGAAAAAGGGTGTTGTTGAGAAATACTATCAATATTTGTTTGAAAGACATGGATTTGTGCTCCATGTTAAGGTTGTAGCTATGTTTCGTAAGTGAGGGAGTTTTGACTTAGCCATATAATGAGATGAAAATTTTTGTGATCTATATGTACCTGAAGAGTGGTATGCATTACAAGAAGAGTTGCTTCCTTATTTAGCTGACTTCCAAAAATAACTTGAAGGCCATGTTGGATATCTTACATCTTGTGTGAGATTTATATTATTAAAAAAGGTCTAATTGATCAAGATAGAATGAAAATCCTTGCAATGAAAGGTTGTTAGACTTGCTCTTACTGAAAACGAGAATCCTGTACCACTTGATGTGTCATCTTTAATCAAATTCTCTTGAAACTTGGGACCACCACTAGATTTATGTGAAGGTGATCCAGGAAACTAATAGTAATAGTTTAGAGTCACTTTACTAAATAAATTTTTCCTAGAATCATTAGGCCTCAACGAAATAAAAACATTGAGTGGATTGAAGGTGTTAAGGTTATAAAATGATTATATGTTGGGTCCCTATAATACTAGTGATTACCCCATTACTATTGTAGTTATACCCCTTATTTATATTGTTGTGCCCCTCTTACCCCCATGTTGTTATTTCTGTGCCCCATAGAATCCCTCTATTGTTAATTTTGTGGCTTTATATTATTATTGTTAGGTCGGCTGGATTATATTGTGACTCCTTAGACTCCTATATATAGAAAGGAGGTTTTGTCATTTGAATCATCCAAGAATTGTTCATTTATGTAATGTAAAGGAGGTTTCCCCCTCGAAGAGGCTAAATTCTAAGGCGTTGATCTATCTTTTCTATCTTTTCTTGAGCTGGTTTCATAACATTTGGTATCAGAGCTTTGGATTCTAGGGTTTCGCTGCTCCAAACAGGTCATCGTGGAATGTTCGCTACAGCTTTTTTTCTATGACGTTTCAAAAGTCGCCAAAAAAACCCATTTGAGAAGAAATCACGCTGAACAGTGGGTCCAAATTTAAGAGATTTTCGTGTGATATTTGCGGAGATATGATCTGAGGAATTTGGTCTTTTTGCAAACTCCTGAATTACATTCAAAACAGGTGACCTGGGGAAAATCATCATAACTTTCTCTCTGGGGATCGGATTGAAATTTAGTAAGAAGTTACAAAAAGAGGACAAACTTTAGTTTCTTTTATACATGTTTCAGAACCAAAGGTTGAAACAGTGACTCGTGGCACGTCGTACAAATTCGCTCTACTGAACTAGTCTAGAATCAAGTCACTGTGGGAGATTTCACATAACTCTTCCTTGGAGAATCCAATTTGGGTCAGACTTGTGGCATTGGAAAGAGGACATAGGAGGCTACTATAGGTCACAATTTCCGAACTGGATGATACGAAATTACAGAGATACATCAGATTCAATATCAGGCTTCTACAAAGTGAAAAAAGGTGTGTAGTTTTTTTTTAAATTTTTGCGTAAGCTTGGTTTAACGGAATTCAAAGGGCATAGTAAAGCATTATTATCGGTAATTGATGCCCCGAGGAAAGAAAATGCAAAAACCTAGTAAGGAACCTGAAAGCTCTAGCATGACTCATGAAGAAGAGGAAGAAATGCTACATGATATATCAAAATTACAAGAACAAGTGCAACAAATGTCACGCTCACAAAAGCTAATAGAAGCTAAGATAAATGGCGTGGAATCTAAGATAAATGGCATGGAATCTAAGATAAATGGTGTGGAATCTAAGATAAAGGGCATGGAAGCTAAGATGGATGATTTGAAGACAGATTTGAAGAGAGACATGGCAGATTTGAAGACAGATTTGACAAATTTTCTACAAGAAATACTTACTAATGGTGAAAAGGTTGTAAAGGAAACTCATGATGTGAACAAAAGAAATGTTAATCATGATTCCATAGACTCTAATGTTGGATCGAAGACCCACCATATTCCAAAAATCGATATGAGGAAGTTTGATGGCAAGGATCCCGCCACATGGATATTACAGATGGAGCAATTCTTTGATCTCAATAATGTGCAAAACACACAAAAGGTACGTATGGCAACTGTATATTTGGAACCAAATCAGTTTGTATGGTATCAATGGCTTTGCTCTCGTAAAAAATTTATCACTTGGGCAATTTTTACGGAAGAATTGATAGCACATTATGAAGATACAAAAAGCAACACTTTTTTTAGCCAATTGATAAGTCTCAAACAAAAGGGTTCAGTAATGGAGCACATTGAGGAGTTCCAAAAATTGAACATAAGGGTAAAAGATATTCCAGAGGAGCATAGGATTGATGTGTTCATAGGGTCTTTAAAGGATAATATCCAACATGATGTTCGCCTTTGGGAACCTGATTCATTAGAGAAGGCATTCAGGTTAGCAAGAAAAATGGAAAGCAAAATTATGGCAACCAGGAAGCATACCACTCACAACTATAAAGATGGAAGTGTTGTTGCCCCTAGTCTTCCACAACCTATAAGGTTGACACCACAACAATTGGAAGAAAAAAGAGCAAAAGGGCTTTGTTACAGTTGTGATAGCAAATACACTAAAGGTCATAAGTGTGCTGAGAAGAAATTATTCTACATAGATTGTGAAGAGGAAGAAGAAAAGGAGCAAGAAAGGTCAAAAGAAGAAGATATACTCCAGGAACAAAGCCTAGATGAAGAACAAATAAATCCGACCATATCTTGTAATGCATTGGCAGGAATTACCACTCCTCAAACCATCAAGATAGAAGGACAAATCAAGAAGAAAAAGGTAATAGTGTTGATTGATTCAGGAAGCACCCACAATTTTATTCATTGTAGGGTAGCAAAAGAATTGAATTGCTTCCTATATCCAGCACCAGAGTGTCAAGTGATGATTGCAAATGGAGGAACAATAAATTTCTCTGGAAAGTGCCATAATATCAAGCTATCCATGGGAGAATATGTATTGACTAGCCCAATGCTTTCCATTCCAATGGGAGGTGCTGATGTTGTACTAGGAGTCCAATGGCTACAATCCTTGGGTACAATAGCTTTTAATTTTCAAGAACTTTTCATCAAATTTTCTGTGGAAGGAAAGGAAGTTGAATTAAGGGGTATTGCAGGGAAACCAGGAAAGATAATCAGCTCTAATGGTATGACAAAGCTTCTAAAAAAGGAGCAAAGAGGTGTAATTGCACAATTATGTTCGCTAGATGTTTCCACATTGGAATCATCTATTTCTCCAGATCTCCAAAAAGTCCTGGACAATCATTCCAAGGTATTTGAGACTCCCAAAGGTCTCCCACCTATGCGTGATCATGATCATGCTATTCATCTGATTCCAGGAAGTGTTCCTCCAAACATCAGGCCGTACAGATATCCCTATGTCCAAAAAAGTGAAATTGAACGTATGGTTGCAGAAATGCTAGAGGCTGGTATAATTCAACCAAGTCAAAGTTCTTTCTCTGCTCCAGTAGTATTGGTGCACAAGAAGGATGGATCATGGCGCATGTGTCCGGATTATAGGGAGCTCAACAAGCTCACTATTAAAGATAAGTTCCCCATTCCTGTCATTGATGAATTACTGGATGAATTGCATGGATCAATTTACTTCACCAAGTTGGATCTTCGTTCGGGATATCATCAAATCAGAATGAAGATTGAAGACATTCCGAAAACGGCATTTAGAACTCATGAGGGTCATTATGAATTTTTGGTCATGCCTTTTGGCCTTACCAATGCACCTTCAACATTTCAAGGTTTGATGAATTCAATTTTCAAACCATTCCTTAGAAAATTTGTGTTAGTATTTTTTGATGATATACTAATCTACAGCAAGTCTTGGAAGGATCATGTTGAACATGTTGACAAGGTGCTACAACTATTGGAGGAGAAACAATTATATGCAAAAAGATCCAAATGTTTCTTTGGAGTCCAGGAGGTGGAATATTTGGGTCATATTGTATCTCATGAAGGAGTTAAGGTAGACCCTAGCAAAATTAAAGCCATTAAGGAATGGAAAATCCCCACATCCATAAAGCATCTGCGAGGATTTCTTGGTTTGACAGGGTATTATCGCAAGTTTGTTAAGAATTATGGGAGAATAGCAGCACCTCTAACAACATTATTGAAGAAAGATGTATTTTCATGGACTCCGGAAGCAACAAAGGCCTTTGAACATCTTAAAGAGGCAATGTGCCAAGCACCGGTCTTAGCTACACCGGACTTCACAAAAACCTTTATTGTGGAATGTGATGCTTCAGGAAATGGAATTGGTGCTGTTCTAATGCAAGATGAAAGACCCATTGCTTTTGAAAGTCGTCCAATCAAGGGAAAGTTTTTAAGCAAAGCTATTTATGAGAAGGAAATGTTGGCAATACTCCATGCACTTAAGAAATGGCGACCCTACCTAATGGGAAGACACTTCAAGGTAAAAACGGATCATGATAGCCTTAAATACTTTTTAGAACAAAGATTATCCTCTGAAGAGCAACAAAAGTGGGTCACAAAGATGTTGGGTTATGACTTTGAAATCATCTACAAAAAAGGGAAGCAAAATGTGGTGGCAGATGCACTCTCAAGAAAGGATGAGGATGTGGAAGCATTGTTGTGCGCCATTTCTATTATCCAACCAGATTGGATAAACGAAGCAAGGGAGGAATGGAAGAATGATGAAGAAGTGTGGGCACTTATTCGAAAGCTACAACAAGATTCCAGTACGTCTGATACATTTAGCTGGAAAAATGATTCATTATGGTACAAAGATCGCTTATACCTCTGTAAGAATTCCCAGCTAAAACAAAAGATTCTTATGGAATTGCACACTTCTCCCTTAGGAGGGCACTCAGGATTTTTAAAAACTTACCACAGGGTTAAGAAGGAATTTTTTTGGGATGGCCTTAAATCAGATATTCAAAAGTTTGTGGCAGAATGTTTGGTTTGCCAACAAAATAAAGTTGAAACAATTAAGACACCGGGTCTATTACAACCTTTATCCATTCCAAGCCAATGTTGGGAGGAGGTTTCAATGGATTTTATCACAGGTTTACCCAAGTCTGAGGGAAAGAGTGTAATCATGGTGGTAGTTGACAGACTTACCAAGTATGCACACTTTTGTGCATTATCACATCCATTTAAAGCCAGTACATTTTCTACTGCATTTATGGAAACAATTCAAAAGCTACATGGAAACCCAAAGATTATTGTAAGTGACAGAGATCCCATTTTCACTGGAAATTTTTGGATAGAATTATTTTCTTGTCTTGGTACTCAGTTAGCTCATAGCTCATCTTATCATCCTCAATCTGATGGGCAAACTGAGATAGTAAACAAATGTTTGGAAGGATATCTTCGTTGCTTTGTATCTGATAAACAGACACAATGGGTCAAATGGTTGCCTCTGGCTGAATGGTGGTATAACACTTCCTTCCATACAGCAACAAAAATGACCCCATTTATGGCACTTTATGGGTATCAACCACCATCCATCACATCATATTTAAGAGAAAATTCTAAGGTTCAGGCAGTGGAACATCACATCGAACATCAACAACAAGTCCTCCAACTCTTAAAGGATAACCTCGTGTTGGCACAAAATAGAATGAAACAACAAGCAGATCAACATCGCAGTGAAAGAAGTTTTGATGTAGGTGATTGGGTATTCCTACGGCTACAACCATATAAGAAAATGTCCCTAAAGCAAGCTAAGAAGGATAATAAATTATCACCAAAGTATTATGGTCTGTACAAGGTGTTGCAAAAGATTGGTACTATGGCATACAAATTAGATCTTCCTGCAGCTTCTCGATTGCACCTAGTTTTCCATGTTTCATGTTTAAAGAAGGTTATAGGCGACAAGCTCCCAGTTCAAACAATATTGCTAGAACTTGACGAGGAAGGAAAAATTATATTGGAACCGGAAGCAGTCACAGAAACAAGAACTCGACAGCTACGAAATCGATCAATTTCAGAGTATCTTATCAAGTGGAAGAACTTATCCGCTGAAGATTCCACATGGGAGGATGAGAATTTTATGTAGAAGTATCCAAAACTACTCAAGCGTTGAGGAAAACACTTTTTTGAAGGAGAGAGGCATGTTGGGTCCCTATAATACTAGTGACTACCCCATTACTATTGTAGTTATACCCCTTATTTATATTGTTGTGCCCCTATTACCCCCATGTTGTTATTTCTGTGCCCCATAGAATCCCTCTATTGTTATTTTTGTGGCTTTATATTATTATTGTTAGGTCGGCTGGATTATATTGTGACTCCTTAGACTCCTATATATAGAAAGGAGGTTTTGTCAATTGAATCATCCAAGAATTCTTCATTTATGTAATGTAAAGGAGGTTGGCCCCTCGAAGAGGCTGAATTCTAAGGCGTTCATCTATCTTTTCTATCTTTTCTTGAGTTGGTTTCATAACATTATAGGTCCTCTACTAAAGAAATGATCAAATTATATTATAATGTTCTTACCTCCTTAGTGCAAAGGATATTATGTGTTAGGAGTTCTAACTATCTAGATAGGTTAGCTGAGATTTAGGTCACATGCTTTCTCGAATGGTCGTTCTCCATACACTAATAATGTTATGAGTTGTGGGAGAAATATAAAGCACATTTTAAAGGTTTTCAAGCCAGGGGCATTGGTTGATATAATTGTCCATTTGGATTGTTGATGGTATGTCTAGTGGTTGGGGTTGGTTATGAGATCCATTAATTACACACTTAAAGGCCTTATTTTAAACATGAACAATGGTATTGATTTAAAAACTCAGACTTCTCATAATATTAAGCTAGAGACATGCTATAAACAATATCATATTTTTTCTTAAAAGAGTTTCCCACTGACTTCAGACTCTTTTAGTTCGCATGATATATGTTTCTTTGGGAAAATAAATAGGATTGATATGGACACAAATATTGCTAATGATATTGAATAATTGCAAAGAAGAGATGAAAAGTTGGATTTTTTATGTTGGGAAAGAAACATCATCGTTGTCTTATGGTTATGAGTTTAGGAAATTGATTGTATATTAAATATAATAATTTCTATAGATAGGAAGTATTCTCTTCAATCATCTCTATTAAGCATTACATCTGTTATGGAAAATGATGGAGCCTTTACTCGCAACAACATCCAAAATTTTCCCAAAAGTGTAGCACTATGGATGGAATGAAAATTCTTTCTTTGAAGTTGGAATTTTGAGCATCCCATGGTTAAATGTTTAAAATAATTATCATAGTGCATTTTACAGATCCTATCCATGTCAATACACATATGGTGACAAAGACTTATAGTAGAAATTTTCTTTTTTATGTGAAATTATTTTCCCTAGTAGACATAGTCATAATAATTTATGATCCTTGATTCAGAGAAATTATTTGTTACACCTTCTTAAAATTTAGGTGGAAACAAATGTAGCAATTTCAAGCTAATATACAAAGCTTGAAAAAGAGATTATCATTGAGTTTCTCTCTATATCTCTCTATCAAAGAATGAAGTATAATATAATGACATATATCCTCCATGAGTGACATGCACCTTTGTTGGGTGTCATAGTGCATGAATAACATCTTTCAAGTATAGGCCTATATAAATAGTTAAGTAAGCTATTTAATTAGTCAATTGAACTAGTAGAATCATAGAGATAACTAGATAATGAGCATGAATAAGTGGAACTATACTAAATTCAATTGTCACCTAATTTGAGTTAACTAGAGAATCAACATGCAATCATAAATTAGCTATTCCATGGCCATTGCATGAATCCAAACATAGTGAAGAGAAGTAAAATTCATGCATGCATTACACCAATACAATAGTCTAAGTAATGTAAAACTAAGTATGAATAAATAGGGAAATACATACATATTTATACACCAATACCACCCTGAGGCTCAACTAAGGTGAAAAATTAAATAATGAGGGTCATAGGAATATGTAGAGATGTTAGGTTCCCAATATAAAATAGAAGTAATAATAAAAAAGTAATACAAAAGAGGCAAATCCAAGTGGGAATGAACCCCACCCACCCCACCCCCCCCCCCCCCCCCCCCCCCCCCTCCCCCCCACTTCAAATTCTAGTAAGACAACTATTAGGTAGTTATTCTTACCTTCACATTAAGATGATCTCACAATGCTGTAAATAACTACTATGTGAAGGCCGTGGTCAATATATTTGAAATTTTCTCAATGAAGGAGGTATATTACAGATCAATGATGCTATCATGGATGAAACCTCAAATGAATTGCATGTCAAATTTGATGTGTTTGGTACACTATCATTGGATTGGATCTTCACAGAACATTAAAATACTTAGGGTATCAGATTAGATGACTATTTGGAGATTTAACTATATGCAAAACTCTATGATAAATTGTTATTGAATAGATTTTGTGGTTGCATTCATTTCACCCATATACTTTATCTTTGCTAAGGATAAAGCAATTTGTAGTTGCTTTTTGCTAGACCAAAAGATAGGCCCTGGTCCAAGGCTAAAAAAATATCTTGAAGTCTACTTCTAATATATTCCATTTCCATCCCAATATAAATATGTGTACCTAGTTATACCTAATGAGCATCTTAATACATATTAGATACCATAATCTATGGCCCTTTTAAAATATTGAAGAATCCTCTTGGTTTCTTTCTAATGTAGCTAATCCACCGCCTGCATCTACCTAGATAATACTCCAAAAAAATAAGAGATGTCTGGTAGTGAATGAATAAGGTACAAAATGCTACCCACCAAATTCATATAAAGTGAAAAATATACCAAGGGTTTTGTAATTTGATTTTCTAGCTTAATCGTGGTAAAAAAGGCGTGGCTACTAGCCTGTAGTCAATTATTTTGAATCTAGCAAGTAAATCACATCCATACGTTGATTGAGCCAATATGATTCATGAATTACAGTAAATAACCTAAAGACAAATAAAGTAGCTGATAATCCCCATGTCATTCATGGATAACCTGTGATGTGTAACACACTTGATAATAACAATTGCTGAGGGTGAACTACTTGCGAAAAGTAAAGTGTCTACATATAATACTATCAGCGATATTGAATTAGAAGTCCTGAACATATAAACATTTGAATAAGGCTATAACATTGGAAACCCTGGGAAAGAAGGTAGGATTCAATATTCATGTCCCATCCTTCAGGTTCATATCTGAGGCCATATAAAGATCACTTTATTTTGCACACTAAAGCCGAGTCTTGAACATATCCTTTCATTTGCTCCATATTCATATATTCATTAGTATCACCATGAAGTAATGAATCATTCAGATCCATGTCATGAACCTCCCACTTCATTGCTATTGAAATTACAAGAGCCATCCTAATAGATTCCCATTTTTCCATCGTTCAAAATAAAATATCATAATGAATCCCACCATATTAAGAAAAAACTTTGGATACCATCCTGGCTTTATGCTTTTTGACCATGTCATTTTCTTCTCTTTGGGATCTATAGATCCATTTACAAAGCAAAATATTTTGACTACTATAAGTGCAATCAACTCCAAGTGTGGTTTGAAATGAGAAAAATGTATTCCTCATTCATTGCTACTTCTTAGTTGTGATTTCCTACAACATATTCATAATATTGACGATAAAAGATTTAATACCATGTAGCAATGCATTTTCTACTTGAGATCTCATGGCGAGATAATCTAAGAGATCACTCGTGGGGAACCACTTCTATGTCAAACATTGTGGGGAATCTAAATATCTCATAACTTTCTCATTAGGTTTGGAAATAGCATCTTATGTCCATGAAGAATTATCATCTCAAAGGCAAAAGTTTGAAAGTGGTAGAAGTTTTGTTGTGGGTTTCTTTGGAGTTGCGTGTAGAGGATATTCTTCAAACTACACACTCCTTTCAATAAGTGGTTTACTTGTGGAAAGGTCAAGAAACTTTTACCCTTTGAATCTATCTAAATATTCAACAAAAATGCACTCCTTGCATTGTGGCTCAAAATAATTTTACTTATCGAATGGAATTCTATCCCACTCTAGCGATCTAAATACACAGAAGCGGGTCACTTTCCGTTTCTTACCACATCAAGTCTAATAAGGAGTTCCCCCCTTGATAGATTTGTGGGGTAGTCTTTTTTGTATGTAAGTGGCACAACTGATTGCTTTAGCCCATAAATTTAAGGAAATGACCTTGCATACAACAAGAAGTTTTCCATTTCTTTTAGTGTCATGGTCTTCCTTTCTAACAAACAATTTTATTGTAAAGTGTATGGCACTATGTGTTGTAACTAGATGCTTGCATCTCAACAAAGACATTCCACATTTTTTTTCACATATTCCCAACCATTATCTAATCCAAGAGGATCACTAATGAATCATAAATAAAAGTCACAAAATTGCATAAATATTAGTATTAGATTGAAGATATCATCACAAGATTTCCAATGGTGCCAAACAATACCTCAATCTGAGCTCGTATGCAAAAGTTACGCTTATTCAATGTTTTGGTCGAACCGGCCACAAGGACCAAAAAATTAGCTATGCCCCATATAAAATCCATTCATCACTAAATTTGGAAGTCCATCCAAATTTTGTGGCTTGGGGGATAAACTTGGTAGACTACCGGTTAAAAGTAGTGGGACCACTACAGTTGGCAGAACTATTGCTAAATATGGAAACAACATGATTGGCCAATAGTATGGGTCTATGTGGCCCACTCAAATGGTGCCACGACACCCCAAGAGTGGCCAAATGGGCTAGGTCAACCCACAACTTGGCATCGATGATCAAGTTAAAAATTGCCACCAACATCTTGTTTTATAAATGGTGTTGTAAAAAATGGAAACAAATAATTGTAATCAATGAGCGAAGTTCCAACCATTGCTTATTCACAACAATAACACCTATTATATAAGACCAGGTTGTTTATTGTTA
This sequence comes from Pinus tabuliformis, assembly GCA_031772625.1. Taxonomy (NCBI): domain Eukaryota; kingdom Viridiplantae; phylum Streptophyta; class Pinopsida; order Pinales; family Pinaceae; genus Pinus; species Pinus tabuliformis. Next base: position 410,191,547 of record CM062813.1, read on the forward strand.
TAAAAATGTTATAATGGGTGTTAAACTGACGTATGTAGTGTTGGAAATAATACTGAGAGGGGGGGTGAATCAGTATTATCAAGTTCTTTTAATAAATATTCCTTATTTATACTTTGAATTATTTTTGCATGTCAGTACCATAAAATAATGAGCATGAACAAGAAAAACAGATAGTCACACCAAAGAACACCAGATATAAGGTGGAAACCCAATGTGGGTGAAAACCACCTGCTCCAATATGTCTCTATCTTCTTTCAAATTAGAAACTCCTTTTACAATGGTTTTGTACTGGTGCAGTCCTTTACCAGTACGCAGGCTGCAACCTGTAGAGAGCTACAACTCTCTCTCGTTTTCCAGTCTCTCCTGGAAGGGAGCTACAACCCCCTACTTCTTTTCTTTCAAGGACCACTTTTCATAAATTTTCAAACTAGATCCAAGAATATCAAATAATGATCAAGTACATGCAACTTACCCAAACTCCTTATACAATCAACCAAGAGTCACCCAACTTCTCAGAATGCTGTAAACAGAAAGACAGTACCAGAAATATAAATCCAGAACTCTGCAGCAATAGATAAAAGATAATCAACAAATGTTTTTTAAGACAGATCCACAGTTTTTCTTTATTTTGCCTGCGTGGCTCCGCACTTCACCTTCTGCTCCCCTGCATATACCCGCAGAGAGCCTTCTGCTACACTGCATATCCACGCACCGTTCCTTTAAATGCGGCACATACCTTCATTGTGCCCATGCACCCACTGCTTCTATCGCGCCGCGTACTACTACTGTGGCCACGCACTCTCAGATGCTATCGCGCCGTGTATCTACGCACCTGCGGCTTCTGTAGCGCCGCGTATTTTCACTGTGCCTCCGCACCTGAACCTCTATCGCCCTGCGTACCCACGCACTAGGCCTTCTTCTGCTCTGCGTACCCACGCACTGCACCTTCTTCTACTGTGTGTACCCATGCACTGGCACTGTTAATCACCTGCGTACCTCTGATTAGGGCCGAATTGGGAGTCCCCCAGTGTGCCACAGATAGTCAGATGCCCAGATCTGATCATGCACCCGAGAGATCACACTGTATAGATTCACTTTCAACTTTACTTTTATATAGATCAAGCTTTTAAACCGATAACCCAATATTTCAGATCTTAAGATATTCAATTTGCAAAGGATACATTAGCCAAGTGATCTCCTTCCCTATTTATAGTCAAGCCTTTTATTCACACCATCGGGTACGCACCTTTTGAACCATTCACCTGCGTACCTCTTAATTTCCAACATTTAGAGAGCCTGATCAGAGCATTGCCACTTGAGGGTGTTGCCATCAAGTACAACATCTGTAACATAGAGCCATACCAGAATCATAATGCCAACAATCTCCCCCTTTGGACTTGATGGCAACCTCAAGATCCTCAACGTCATTCTCCCCCTTTGACATCAAGGGCAAAGGGTTATGCTCCCCTTAAGAACATGCTCCCCCTGACTATAAACCAGATCTGCAAAGAAGAACCATAATCCACCAAACACCATAAATGACCATGAAAGAGATAGAGACATATTGCAGCAATATTCAGACCAGCATCCATGATCTCCTTCTGTACGTCCTCCATAATGCCAACAATGCATTATATGCTCCCCCTGAACCTGTGCCATTCGATCTTTGACCAATCCACAACCCAGCACATGTACGCATATGCCGCAGATGAGCCTTGCGTACAACCAACCATCAGAAGAGATTCAACAACAAGATGATGCATCAACAACCCCCAGCTTTTGCCTGAGGTATTCAAAGGTCTCCCAGGGCAATGGTTTGGTGAGTATATCAGCAACTTGTTCCTTAGAAGGAACATACTCTAACTTGACCTTTTGTTCAAGTACTTGTTCCCGGAGAAAATGATACTTGATCGGTGTGTGCTTGGTCTTTGAATGCATGACTGGGTTCTTTGAAATGCTGATTGCACTTGTATTATCACATAAGATGGAGATGGGTGGTATACAAGTGATTTGAAAATCCTGCAAGGTCTGCATCATCCAAAGGAGTTGAGTGCAGCAAGATGCAGCAACAACATATTCCACTTCAGCTATAGACAAGGCAATCAAAATCTGTTTCTTGCTGAACCAAGATACTAATCTGGAACCCATAAAGAATGCACCATCACTTGTGCTCTTCCTGTCATCCATGCTTCTGGACCAATCTGCATCTGTATAATCATGAAGTGTGAGATCTGTATCTCTAGGATACCATAAGCCATAGTTTTGAGTTCCTTGAAGATATTTGAAGATTCTCTTTACTGCCTGAAGATGAGTTTCCTTTGGATTTGCCTGAAATCTTCCAACTATTCCTACTGCATGCATTATGTTTGGTCGGGTACCAGTCAAATAAAGTAGGCTTCCAATCATAGATCTGTAGGTTGGTTGATGCACTGCTGCTGATTCATCATTTTCACTGAGGCTACATCCTATGACCATGGGTGTACATACTGGTTTTGCATCTTCCATGCCATATTTCTTCAAAATCTGCTTGAGATACTTGGTTTGAGACAAAAAGATCCCTCCTTCTTTTTGTTGGATTTGCAAACTAAGAAAATATGTCAGTTCTCCCAGCAAGGACATTTCGAATTCTTTCTGCATTACCAAGGCAAAGCTTTGACTCATAGCTTCTTCATTGTTGCCAAAGATAATGTCATCTACATACACAAAAGTATTAGTAATTTGTCGTTTTCAACTTTTATATAAAGATTGCTATCTGCTGATCCTTTTGAAAAACCTTGTTGATGAAGATATTTGTCCAAACGATAGTACCAAGCCCTTGGAGCTTGTTTGAGACCATAAAGAGCCTTTTTCAATCTACATACAAGATTTGGATCGTTTCCAAGAATAAACCCATCTGGCTGCTCAATGTATACTTCTTCTTCCAAGTCTCCATTCAGAAAGGCTGATTTCACGTCCATTTGAAATACTTTGAAGTTTTGAAAGCTTGAGAGAGCAAGGAACATTCAAATGCCCTCAAGTCTTGCAACAGGAGCAAAAGTTTCTTCAAAATCTATTCCTTCTTGTTGCGCATACCCTTTCCAAACAAGTCTGGCCTTGTTTCGAATTACTTCTCCATTTTCATTCAATTTATTTTTGAAGACCCATTTTGTCCCTATAACATTCTTATCCTTTGGTCTAGGAACCAGCTCCCAAGTGTTGTTTTTTTCGATCTGCTCAAGTTCTTCATCCATTGCTTTGACCCAACATTCATCTTTGCATGCCTCTTTCACATTTTGTGGTTCAGTGGAAGAGAGTAATGCCAAATAGCTTGAAGCTTCTGCAATTGTTCTTCTTGTTTGTACACCTGCTTCTTTTTGCCCCAAAATCTGAGATTCTAGATGATTCTTCTGAACATATCTGGATGGAGTCTTCTCTTCTATCCTTATCTGCTCCTTTGGTTCTTCTTGAGGTTCTTCTTCTTCATCATTCTGTCTTTGAGGGTAGTCTTCATCTTCTTCGATATCTTCATGATTTACTTGCCTAGGAATGTATCCCTTCTCATCAACCACTACATCAATGCTGTCAACAATTCTTCCAAGTCTTTTATTGTAGCACTTGTATGCTTTGCTGTGTGGAGAATAACCAAGAAGAATGCCTTCATCTGCTCTAGGTTCAAGTTTGCCAAGTTGCTCATCAGTATTCTTAATATAGCATTTGCTCCCAAAGATTTTGAAGTGCTTTACCAAAGGAGTCTCACCATACCAGAGCTCATGAGGGGTTTGAGTGCTGTTCACCCGGACATTTGTTTTGTTGAGAATAACAACCGCAGCATATGGAGCTTCACCCCAGAAAGTTGCGGGAGTTCCAGACTCATCAAGCATAGCACAAACCATTTGTTGGACTGTTCTGTTCATTCTATCCACCACTCCATTTTGCTGAGGAGTTCTAGCTGTAGAGAATTCTCTTCTTATCCCATGTTCTTCACAGAAATCGAAAAATTCATTTGAGGTAAACTCCCCACCTATGTCGGATCTGAGGCACTTAATTTTGTATCCTGATTCATTTTCAACCAAGGCTTTAAAGGATTTGAATTTTTCGAATGCTTCATCTTTGTGCTTCATAAGTCCTAACCAGACAAACCTGGAGAAATCGTCAATGAATAATATCAAGTATTCTTCTCCTCAAGGTGTCCTTTTCCTGAATGGACCACATACATCTGTATGTACTAGCTCAAGAGGCATGCTGGTTGATCCTTCCTTCTCCGGAAAGTTAGTTTTGGTTTGCTTTCCAAACTGACATGATTTGCATATGGTGTTGTCTGGAATTTTGATATCTGGAAGACCACGAACTGCTTGATATTTGCATGCTTTCCTTATTTGTGAAAAGCTTAGATGCCCCAACCTCCGGTGCCATAACCAGTGTTCATCATCCTTGCTTAGATAGCATTGTTGTTGTCCTTCTTTAAATATGTATAGATTATTTGGAGTTCTTTCACCTTTGATCATTGTTTTACCTGTATCAAGATCACGAACAAGACATCCATTTGATCTAAATATCACCTCAGTTCCTTGATCACACATTTGGCTGACACTCAAAAGATTATGCTTCAATCCATCAACATACAAAACATTTCCAACTTTGACCTTTTCTTTTAACTGAGCAGTGCCTTTTCCTTTTATAGTTGCAGGAGTATCATTTCCAAAAGAAACTTTCTTTCCCTTTTCTAAAACAGAATATGATTCAAGTTTTTCTTTATCACCTGTCATATGCTTCGAACATCCACTGTCAATGTACCATAGATTTTCCTGTCCCTCTGCATAAAATGCTATCCCACATCTTTCTGTTTGTGGTTCCTTTATTCTCCATGTTTTGGTGCTTGAGGCTTGTTCCTTTGTCTGCTGAAACCTGCTCCTACATTCAGAATCTTGATGACCAAAGTTATTGAAAATAGAGCATTCAACTTCATTTTCAAGAGCCGAAAAGTTGTTATAGGTCCTTTTTGTAATCTCGGTCATACTTCTTTGTTTTTGAGCTTCTCTAGTCATGATTGTTTTATATGCAACACATTGAGCTACTTTGTGACCAAAGTTATGGCAAGAGAAGCATTGTCCATTGAAGAAACTTCTGCGGTTATCAAATCTTCCGGCCAAATGATTGTAATTTCTATTGTCATCCATTCTTGAACCAAATTGAGAAGATTTTACCTGTGGCTGGTTGTAGCTTTTGTTCACCCTTAAGACGGATTGCACCTGATAGCCTTTGTTTGCAATTCGTCCCTACTTTACCTGGAGATCTCCATTGTGCTTTTGCTCATTCCTTCTTGCTGCATCAAGATAACTTCTTGAGGTGGATGCTTGAGAAGTTTCTCCATTATAGCCTAGACCTGTCTTGTTTAGAGGAGAACACTGTACATTGATGATCTCATCCAGAGTTTCAGATCCTTTTACAAACTTAAGATTAATAGCCTTTGTTTTCTCAATCTCTTTTCTAAGACCAACAATTTCACCTTCTAACTTTTCAAGATATTTTTCTTTTTCAACAATTTGAAGTTGTAGGGTATCAATGATCCTATTCTTTTCTTCTATACATGTCTTGAGTCTAGAAATTTCTTCAGAAAAGCTATCCACATCTATAGCATCCATGTAATCATCATCTTCAAATGCCATTAAAAGTTTATAGTCATTACCTCATTCATCTTCATCACTATTTGATAGCCCATCACTATCTTCATGAGTGTAGTAGCTTTTCTTATTTGCATTCTGTTTCTTATACCATCTAGCAGGTTCCTTTCCTTTGTCAATCTTATCCTTATGAGGTCATTTCGCAGCATAATGACCTACTCTTCCACAAGCAAAACATTTAAAAGGTAACTTACCTCTGAACCTTCCAGTACCCCGTTGAAGATTTCTGACAAAATTTGATTCTTCTTCTTCTTCTGGCACGTGACTTGCTTCATAGTAGTCTCCTTTGCCTAAAGCCTTGAAGGCAGCTTCTCTCCTGTCTGATGGACCTCCCTTTCTCATTTCATAAGCAGTTAGAATTCCGTGTAGCTGAGACATAGTAAGAGTTCGTAGATTTTCCTTTTCTTCTATTGCAGACACTTTAGATTCAAACTTGGGGGACAATGATCTTAAAACTTTTTCAACCACAACAGCCTATTTTATTTCTTCACCTAAGTTTTTCATGCAATTAAAAATCTCGTCTACCCGAAGGAAATAGTTAGCGACACTTTCATCATTATACATTCTAAGATTCTCATATTGAATCCTGAGGGTTTGAAGTTTAGCACGCTTTACCTGTTCATCTCCTTCGTAGCTCAAGACAATCTTGTCCCATATTTCTTTTGCGGATTTATATTGCATAACCTTCACGAATTCTGTTTGAGATAAGCATCCTAGCAGAGTATTGACTGCTTTAGCATTTGTTTCATATTTCTTCTTTTCGGTCGTATCTGTAGGAGTAGCTGAAGGAAAAGTGTAGCCTGTATCTATGATATCCCAAACTTCTGTACCAAGAGATTGAAGATAGGCAGTAACTCTTACCTTCCAATAATTGAAGTTTGTCCCATCAAAAATTGGTGGCCTGATTGATGCTTCCCTCTCGTAGTTTCTCATGATGAATGATCTTCCTTCAAGTGATCAAGCTTCTCTGAAGGACCTGCTCTGATACCAATTGTTGGAAATAATACTGAGAGGGGGGGTGAATCAGTATTATCAAGTTCTTTTAATAAATCTTCCTTATTTATACTTTGAATTATTTTTGCATGTCAGTACCATAAAATAATGAGCATGAACAAGAAAAACAGATAGTCACACCAAAGAACACCAGATATAAGGTGGAAACCCAATGTGGGTGAAAACCACCTGCTGCAATATGTCTCTATCTTCTTTCAAATTAGAAACTCCTTTTACAATGGTTTTGTACTGGTGCAGTCCTTTACCAGTACGCAGGCTGCAACCTGCAGAGAGCTACAACTCTCTCTCGTTTTCCAGTCTCTCCTGGAAGGGAGCTACAACCCCCTACTTCTTTTCTTTCAAGGACCACTTTTCATAAATTTTCAAACTGGATCCAAGAATATCAAATAATCATCAAGTACATGCAAATTACCCAAACTCCTTATACAATCAACCAAGAGTCACCCAACTTCTCAGAATGCTGTAAACAGAAAGACAGTACCAGAAATATAAACCCAGAACTCTGCAGCAATAGATAAAAGATAATCAACAAATGTTTTTAAGACAGATCCGCAGTTTTTCTTTATCTGGCCTGCGTGGCTCCGCACTTCACCTTCTGCTCCCCTACATATACCCGCAGAGAGCCTTCTGCTGCACTGCGTATCCACACACTGTTCCTTTAAACGCGCCGTGTACCTTCACTGTGCCCACGCACCCACTGCTTCTATCGCGCCGCGTACTACTACTGTGGCCACGCACTCTCAGATGCTATCGCACCGTGTATCTATGCACCTATGGCTTCTGTAGCGCCGTGTACTTTCACTGTGCCTCCGCACCTGAACCTCTGTCGCGCTGCGTACCCACGCACTAGGCCTTCTTCTGCTCTGCGTACCCATGCACTGCGCCTTCTTCTGCTGTGCGTACCCACGCACTTGCACTGTTAATCACCTGCGTACCTCTGATTAGGGCCGAATTGGCAGTCCCCCAGTGTGCCACAGATAGTCAGATGCCCAGATCTGATCATGCGCCCGAGAGATCACACTTCATAGATTCACTTTCAACTTTACTTTTATATAGATCAAGCTTTTAAACCGATAACCCAATATTTCAGATCTTAAGATATTCAATTTGCAAAAGATACATTAGCCAAGTGATCTCCTTCCCTATTTATAGTCAAGCCCTTATTCACACCATGGGACAAAACCATCAATAACCAATACAAGGGATCCAAACCGGGGCAAAATTAGATCCTATACCACGGGCCAAAACCATATAATCAAGAATGGTGGGCTAAATACCACGGGCCAAACATAAGAAACCCCACGTGAGCGCACTTCTCTGTCTTGAAGTGAGTGAACTGGGGGTACGCACCTCATGAACGGGTAACCTGCGGGTATGAACGCACTTCCTGGCGGGCGTACCTGCAGGTATGCACCTTTTGAAGCATTCACCTGCGTACCTCTTAATTTCCAACATTTTGAGAGCCTGATCAGAGCATTGCCACTTGAGGGTGTTGCCATCAAGTACAACAGCTGTAACATAAAGCCATACCAGAATCATAATGCCAACATGTAGCAATTTAAATCAATTTCTAGTTGATTATGTTATAATTCATTGTGAAATTGGGGTTTGACAAGTTTTTATCCTGCAACCCCTATAGTGTCAATGCCTTATTATTATCTTGCTAATCAACATGAAAAACCAATGAGCTTTGAAAATTCTGGCACACTTATTACATTTGAATTCATCACTTTCATTCAAGTATTGAACTAACGAGGCCCTATGAAGGAGTCATGATTAGTGAGGAACCAGGAAGGTCGATGGGTGGAATCCTAAATGTAGGATCTAGGAGCAATAGAAACTTGACAGTGTAGATCTAGAGGAGGAATACTCAAGAATAGTCCTACAAGAGAATTTGTTGTGGAATATTTAGATTCTCTGGGGGGTTGATAGTTGACAAATGTAGAATATAGCCAATTTTATAGTCATTTAATTGTAATTTCAGCATGATTTCATTGGTGCGGTCTGTTTTTTGACTTAAGAATCCTATTTTCAGGCCATCCACAAAATGGAGGTATAATATTTATTTTTCCATGTACTCCTTATTGTTGCTTAGATGAATGAAGCAACCGCCCAACTATTGAAGTAGGTTTGAGAGACATAATCCACATTATATGAACTTTGTTAATAATTATTGTGTGCATTTTATTTATGTTTCTTCATCTTTATGTTTGCATACATGGTTTTTACATGCTCTTCCATGTACTTATGCTAACATCAACTTAAGAAAAGATCTTGGATCATGCTGGTGTTAGAGGAATATTGGATCAAGGATGGTATGAGAGTGGTATTCTTGCCGATGTGAATTGAAAGTGTGAATGATAACCAGGAACAAAATTAGAAAGGATGAACGGAAACTTAGGCTATTTGACCGTGATATTAGATGTGCAACATGAGGAAGCAACGTTGGAGAAATTTTGAAGTCTAAAATGGGCCTAAAAAAAATCTACAGCAAAAATCAAATTCAAAATAAAAATTAAGATTGAAGATGATGATGTCATCCATGGGGGATGACTTAATTTTTTTGGAGTAACAAGTACAAATGTTAAAAAGTAAAAAAATATATAAAAAAAAAACTACTTTTTCAATTTGTATTTTCAACTTATATCCCTATGGTTTTACTAAACATTCAAGCAGAGGAACTCGTTGGATGTGGAATTTAATTTGTTTTCCAAGGAATAACAATGTTACATACTTTAAATGGACCTTGATACACGAAAAATGAGAAATACATGAATAAACTTGATTGAAGTATTGTTTTTTGATGTATTTCTCATTTTTTGTGCAACATGGGTACTCATTGGATGACGAATTGAAACTTTCATCGAGTGAGTGCTCCTACTACAAAATTGAGTAAAAATGTAGGGAGATAAGTTGGAAATAGGAGTTGAGAAAGTAGTTTTTTCTTTTTTCCCTCTAAAATTTCATGACATAATCATATCTTCCTTTATTATTTCCACTATTATTTTATAATATTGGTTAGGAGGACCATTTTAGAGCTCAACATTTCTCTAATCGATGGTATATGACAATGTTCACACCAAGAATATCAATGCTTCTAAAAAATATTTCTACACAACAAAAAAAGGTAGATAACTTGTTTGTAGATTATGAGAAGAGAGTGGCAGAGAAGGAAAAGAAGAAAGATAAAGAAGAGGAAAATGTTTAGTTAAATCAAGTAAATGGAGGAGAATGTTTTGAACCTCCATCTCCATCCCCAAGTGAATGTTCTTCTTCGTTGTCATCTCATTATCATAATTAAAATTATTAGCATAGAAATGCATTTAAAATGTCATTTTTTAAGTTGGATGTAAATTTTGATTTGCCTATGCTTAACGGAGAATCTAATGCAGAAAAGTTAATTGATTGGATTTAGATAGATTGACGTATATTGTAGAACACAACATATCAAAGAGGGTGAGGAAAATATGCAATCATAATTGCTTCTACTAGGAGGCACAACTCTTATATGGTGGGAGAGCAAGTTTCACAAAGGGAGCAAGCATATGGGTAAACTTGTTTCTTCTTGGTCTGAATTTGTTTGTACATTGAGAGGGAAATTATATACTTTGGGCTATCAGAAAAAAGCCATGATACAATGGCAACATTTGAGATAAGGAAAAGGCCAAGATTTTCAATGATTCATAAAGGAATTTAGGAAGAAATATTTTAAATTTGTCATTCCTTTAGATTCAACTAATACTTTAATGAAATATATTGATTCTTTAGATAATTATCATTGACATTCATCATTTTCATGGAAAATTTTAGGGTCGAATTTCCCCTTGGGCTAAATTAAGGGGTTTTATATTTCTATTGGGTGAATATTTTGTATCATAGTACATTGTTACAAATCGCCTCAAATTTATTTTATAAAAAAATTAGGTATGGACGTTAGCCCACCTTACTTTAAAGGAGAGGGTAAAAAAAGTAAATTTAGACCTTGAGATTAGGAGTTACAATCTTCCATTCACCCTCATTTTGAAGAAAATGTATTTATGATAGTTATAAATAAAAATATAAATACAGTGGAGGTACGGTAAATAAATAAAATCTATTTTTATACTTACTCCAAAGGTATGGTAAATAAATAAAAATACAAATAAACTAGAGGTATGGTAAATAAATAAAACCTCTTTTTATATTTAGTCCATAACCCTCTTTCTATTTAAGAAGGCTCAAAAATAAGGTTTCATTTAAGTGAATCGTATGGGCCAAATACCATATTTATAAAAGAGGTATAGTAAATTAATAAAAATATAAATAAAAGAGAGGTATGATAAATAAATAAAACATTTTTTTGTATTTACTCCATATGTCACCTTATATTTATGAACACGCAAGTGTGTAAATAAATAAAAATAAAAATAAAGTGGAGGTATGGTAAATAAATAAAACCTCTTTCTATTTAAGAAGGCTCAAAAAAGAGGTTTTATTTAATTGAATCCTATGGGCAAAATACCATATTTATAAAAAAGGTATGGTAAATTAATAAAAATATAAATAAATGAGAGGTATGGTAAATAAATAAAACATTTTTTATATTTACTCCATAAGCCACTTTATATTTACGAACACTCAAAAAAATGTGTTATATTTACGTCAAGCCTATGGGCCAAATTATTATTAATACCATGCAAAAAAACATTATTAACCCTAATATTAGTATTAATAGAAATGAAGATGGCACATGGTATCGACCCATGGTATTCACATGGAATGCCGCCTATTGAAAGGGGGAATTAAACTAGCATAGATCCATCATTACTTTGGATCAAATATCGTGATATGCAAACTAACATAGAGTGAAAAAATATTTGATCCCTCTCAGGTCTTGGTAGATCAAGAGTAAAAATGGATCTTGTAGTTTAATGTCACTTAAACATTTTAACTTGGTTAAAAAATAAAAAAATAAAAAAAAAAATCAATTATTAATTTTATTAATTTTTATAAATTACTAATAGTAGTTTCTAAGCTCTAGGTTTATGATAACCCATGGTGTTGACCCATGGTAATACCATGGTATTCCTGTGAGCATAGACTATTTAAAGGGGAAATTCTATTGGCTTAGATCCATCTTAATTCCGAGTCTACCAAGTGCTGGGAGGGATAAATAGATTTCATCCCTCTAAGAGTGGTAGATGTGGAGTTAAGATGGATATAGGTTGGTTTTTATGATAATGAAGATATTAAATTGAGTTAGGAAATTATATTGTAAAAAAATCTTAAGGTGAATGGTTAAAGCTACATTTAGTCACTTCACAAAATTTAGTATAAAATATAGATATCTCCATTAATATTGGTTTTTCTGATTTAAAAATAAAAAATTCAAAACAATGAAATCTTAACTCTTTCTGCATCACCCTTGCAGAAGAGAGATAGTCGCTACCCAAATTTCCCACCATTTTTCAAACATTCTCAATATGATATCTTCATGAAAATGTTAATATATTGATCTTGGATTAGTTGTTTGAAAAATATGTTGGTTTGTACAACCTTTCATCTTCTCTACTATTCTTAGTTTGTCGTAGTGATCTGTAGGGGTTGGGTCACTGCAACATATTGTCCTAAAAGGCAGAGATTGTGCACCAAAAAGGAAATTAATCCACATGTTACAACACTGTTAAAAATGGTATGAAGGTAGTTAATTATGCTAATAAGAAATTTAGATTGGGAGAGACGTAATTAAATTTTATTATTTAATTGAAGATTTCCAATTAAAATAATAATAAATCTACATTTATATACTTATATATTGATTGGAAGGCTTCTGACAATGGTCACTTCTTTCCATTAGATCCCCTTCAGGCCTTTGGGATACCTACTTCTTCATTATATTATATAGTTGGGGCTTGCTACTTGTTGGTGTGTTGGGGTAAACAAACTTGGGGCTTGCTACTTGTTGGCGTATTGGGGTAAACAAATTTGATGTGTTTTTTTTCTTTTATCTCGCAGTTGGAGTCAATGGAATAAGAAAGAAATTTCATAGCTTGGAAAAAGTGGTAGCTTGACAAAAGTGGTAGAGAAAACATTAATCTCTCCTACCATGACAAACATGGCCACTAAATCTTGCAACGTTGTTTGTAGGAAGTGAAAATTATGTTTCTTTTTTCCAAACATGTATGTTAGTATATTACAGTTTAATGAATATGTTTTGTTATTATCATATACGGTTTCATACTTTAACAAAACATTCACCAAGACTTCACAATGTTTTATTATTCAGTGAAATATTTTCCAAGATCTTACAAGATTTTGTAATTCAGTGAAAGATTCGCCATGACTTTACAAGATAATATAATCTGGTGAGAGATTCGCCAAAAAATATGCATCTACATATTATATTAGTGATAAAATCGCCTCCCATTTTTCCTATGTATCATGGGGATTCGCCCATTTATTATACATATAAATTTATGGTGGTTCTTAAAATTTTCCTTGATCATTGTTATTTGAACCCACTACTCTTGAAGCTGCTAGTGTGAAATCCATTCACCTCGAAATCAGGGGAGAGTATGAATAAGACAACCAAGCAAAGAAGGGAATTATAACAAGGGAAAAGGAAGCAAATCCCTCTTGCACTCATTGTGAGAAAGAAGGGAATGATGAGAACCATTGCTAGAAACTATCTCAAGAATTGAAGCTAAAGAATAATGGTAGAAAAGGGAAGAAAAATATAGTTTCTACAGTGCAACAAGACCTTGGATCCAATTCAAATGATGACAAGAAGAGCACAATTTCTAGGATGGTAGGTGTTGGACCAATTTACCTGGATTTTGATTCATGCGATGAGATGAAGATGATAGTTATTAGGATTACAGGAAATGGACCAATTGACCTAAGTTTTGATTAAGATGATGATATGAAGATTACAGTAGGTGTTCACCCAATATGAGAAGAGCACCAAAAAATGCATGACTAAAGGAACATCAGGAGATCAGTTAGAGCATTCAAGCACTGAATGTTGACCAGAGAAGACTTCTACAAGAATAATAACAGGAGAAGTAGGGATTACAACTTCATTTTCAAGCAATGGAAGAGGCCTTGAAAAAGTTAAAGTGCAATGAAGGCTTATCAAAGCCATCATCACCCAGTTTAAAATTAACAATTAAGGTAAACAATGTTAGTGATTATTTGTTTTCATGTTAACATTTTGATGATGATTTTTGCACATTTGAAAATCACACTATAGGCATTGGTTCAAATCTAATGAATAATATGGGATATGAAGGACAGGGCCTAGGAGATAATGGCCAAGGAATTGTGAATGGCATCCAAGTGGTGGAAGTACCTTGATATGCAGGAATGGGCTATGTCAGAGGAGAAGTAAACTCCATGGAGACAAGAGAGTCTTAAAGAAACAAGTTTGAGACAGTGTAGGATGCTGAGAGCATATCACAACCTTCTAGTGAGACTTAACATTCCAAAGTAAGAGCTAAGGCAAGCTCTCCTCCCTAGATTTAGACCATATAAATACATTGAAAGAAGGTTATGTCACCCAGGAAGTAGACATAAATTAAGGGGAAGAAATTATGGAGGAAGAAAAACCATTGCAACCATTGCAACAAGGGTGCACATCAGTGTGGCACATGTTGAAAGTTCCATCTAGAGTAATGACCAAAGAAGGAAAATAAGCATATGAAAACACATATGGAGGAACTCACCAATCAAAAAATTCAACAAGGAATGCAACTACAGAAAGAAAACAAGTTATCCTGGCTAGGTAAGATATGGGTATCCTATTTAGGTAGTTTAGCATGGCCACCATTGTAAATGACATGCTCTTTTTTTAAGTACTCCACAGATGGGAAAATGTATCAAACATGGTGATATTTCAACCTTTAGTTGCATAGCATGGGATATGGTGTATGTTGTAAAAATTGACCATGAGTGTATTATAAACTCTTAGAAAGTAAGGTCTTGCCCGAAATCTTGCAAGTTAGACATGTACCAACAACTACAAATTTGCAAATGGATATAGGTGCCAACTTCATATTTCCTAGTTCTAAAGTACAAAGGTAAAGGAGAGGAAAGGTAGTCTATGATATACATTTGTTATGCATATTTAGATTGTAGTGTTGTTTATACTTTTGGAGGGCCAAAATTCCTTCATTGGGGAAGAATGATCCAGGAGGATCCCTAGTGGATAAAAAATCAAAGTTCTTGGGTTATAGAAAAACTAGGACCAGATTGAAGAGCTCCTCATAATATTTCAAATGGCACAAAAAATACCTCAATTGGAGCTCGTATCCAAAAGTTATGCTTAGTTAATGTTTTAGTCAAACTAGGAAAAAGGACCTAAAATTAGCTACACCCTATATAAATTTTGGTCATCACTAAATTTTGTAGTTGACCCAAATTTGGTGACTTTGAGACTAAAATTAGCAAACCACTAGTTAAAAGTAGTGGGGCCACTATAGTGGGAGAAATTGCTAAATTTGGTGACACTATTGCTAATCTTGGATGCAATTTCAGCGGCAAATAGTATGGGGTCATGTTGCACCCTAGGAGCAGGCAAATGGGCTTGGTCAACCCATGACTTGACATCGGTGGTAAACTGTAATATTGGTAATGGTTTCAATTTATAAATGGTGTTTTAAAAAATGGTGAACGATTATAATCAATGGGCAAAGTTTAAATCAGTGTTTATTTGCAACCATAACACATATTATACAATGAATATTTATTTATTGTTATAACAAATATTATAACAAGAGGTCAACAGATGTATGTGGTAGTTTAAATCAACAATTAGTGGATTATGTTATAATGCATTCCAAACTTGGTGTCTAGTGAGTTTTGAACATGCGACCCTCAAGGTCTCAATGCCTTATTAGTATCCCACTAGGTACTACCGCCAACTGGAAAATTTTGAAAAACTTCACCACCCACATTATGTTTAAATTAAACATTTTCATTCAAACATCGAATAGAGGAGGGTCGAGAGTGGAGTCGTAAGTGGTCAGGATCTAGGAGAGTCGATTAGCAGAATCTTGAATGCATGAACAATGTCTGGATGAGCCTTGATGGTGCAGTTCTAGAGGGGAACTTTTCTAAGAGTATTCCTACAAAAGAATCTATTGTTAAATATTTAGATTCTCTAGGGAGATCGAGTGCTAATAAAGGCAGAATATAGCAAATTTTATACTCATTTTGAAAAAACATTCACCATGATATTATTGGTGCAGTTTGGTTTTGCATTTTAGCAACCAGATTTCAGGCCATCCTCAAAATGGAGGTATAATGGTGTATTTTTCCATGTACTCCTTATTTTCTAAGGTGTAATGATGTATTTTTCCATATAATCCGTATTTATGCTGAGATGAATGTATCAGCCTCCTCACTATTGAAGCAGGGTCTAGAGACATATTCCACATTGGACGAACTCCTTTTATAAAAAATTGTGTGCATTGTATTTTTTATATCCCTTATGTTGTTTCTTCTTTAAATGTTTGCATACATGGTTCTTAAATACTCTTCATTTTAATTCTACTAATGTAAACTGAAGAAAGGATATTGGAACATGTTGGTATCAAAGGAATACTAGATCATTATTTGTGCATAATATTTTGATCCCTTTTCCTACATGTTTTTCTATATGTGCTTTAAAGACCTTGAAACATGCAAATTATTATAACTTGTATTTAATAAAATAGACCCAGGTATAGTGTGACAAGTCATCTATAAATGTAAGAGCATACCTTGCCTTACTAAGAAATCATTGGGGAAAAGGTAAGTGATATCATTGTGCACAATCTCGAGGATTGATGATGGTCTTCCCGCCTTTCCTTTCTTGAAATTTTCCTTTAGATGTTTTACATTAATGCAACCATGATAAAATCCTTTTCAAATTTAAATGTTGGGAATCCTTATAATAGTTCCTTTTCATTGAGATTTTTAAGGTACCTATAATTCAAATGCCCTAATATTTCGTACCACAATACACTCTCTTTGTTTTCATGCATTAGTAATATAACTGAAGAACATTCAAACGTAAAATTTGAAAATGAACAAATCCTTGTAGAATGATATACTTTACTTACAACAACTACATAGCCATATTTCATCTCAGAGATGGTAGCAATATTAGGTATAAATTCCACCCACTTTCCTATGTCATAATGCTTTTTTTGGTAGATTGATGGTTGGTTTATGGATAACTATGGTAAATATAATACATCATGAATGTAGCCATTGTCCATATCTACTCTTCCTTTTTCATCTACTTGAAGAAGGGTATTATCTCCCATATGTATGGGAGGACCAAATCATTTTTATATGGTCGCAAAGGAGTCTCATGAGGTAAGCATATGGTATGATTCCCCTTTATGAATAGTACAAGAATAAGAAGAAGGAAAAATGATGGCAAGTGAACGAGATTTAATTTGATCGTCTGATTCTTTTTCGTTCATTCTGGGACCATTGAGAATCTAATATCTAATATTTTGTTGTGGGAGTGTTTGTTCGCTGGTGTCAATTTGCTTCTTAATGCACTTAGATTTGAGATGAATGACTCTACTACAATAAGTGAACTTTTAAATTTCCTTCTTTGGTTTCCCATTTTTGGAGTTGTAAGAATCATCATTAGACCTAGAATTTTGTCCCTTTCTATTATCACAATCCTTATTTCCTTTCTCATTCTTATTTCTCTTGTTGCTTCCCTGAACAACAAGTGCATGTGCATTGGAAATTTTGAGGGTTCCAATTTTGATAAGTTTATCCTATTCTTGCATGAGAGACTCAATGAAATATTCCATCAATGACATCCTCCAAGCTACACCCATCATTAATATTGATTCATTGAATGAAGAAAAACAAACGTATTCTACTCTGAGCTTGGAGAGAATCGAAAGAGTAAGTTGTTCCTCTTTCTTTCCAATATCACATGCCTTCAACCCTCAAAGTAGTGACTTAAAATTCATGAAGAAGTCATGTATGGTTTACAAATTGCTTTGGCTCAAAGATTTGAGCTCACTCTTCAACTCATGTTGATGCATCATTTCTTTCTTGTCGAAGATACTCTCAACAGTTGTCCAAAAATTGATGGGAGTGGTGGAAGACTCTATATGAAAGAGAAGATATAGAGAAATACAAAGAAGAGAAACCCATATGATTCATCCATTATGTTGAAATATTTTTTTCTTCTCGAGAGCTACATTTGGCTTGGATTCATTCCTATAGTGACTCTAAAGATCACCTTACTTCTTAGAAGAAGAATTATTGTTGTCTTCTGTTCACTCCAATTGAATGGCATGAGAATCAATTATTGTTGAGACAATATAGACTCATCCATCATTTTTAATATTACCAACTTTACTACTCTAACACCACATGAAATTTTGTGTTCTAACTATAGAGAATCTAAGTCAAAACAAAAGTAATAATTGTAAGCTAATAACTAAATATTGCAGAAAAGATTATAATTATATTTCTCTTTATATCTCTTTATACAAAAATGAAGTATAATAAAATTATGTATAGACTTCATGACCTTGTTTTGGTTTCTTAGTGCGTGGATAACATCTCTCAAATATAGGCCTAGTTAACTAGTTAAGTAAATTAGTTAACTAGTCAACTAAACTAGTAGAATCCCATAGATAACTAGAGAATCAACATGCATAAGTGGAACTGTATTGAAATGAACTAAAACTTTCTTCTGGATCATGCATAACTCCACTCATAGTGTGACTCCAATCATAATGAAGTCAAGTAAAACTCATGCATGCATGAGTCCACTCCACTAGTTTGACTGAAGTACAGCAAAGTGTGACCAACTAGGTAAAATATAAAGACATGTTATACGCCAATATATTGGACCTTCAATTTTGGTTTGTTCATGTTGAATGGAAAAGTGGTCATCTAAATCCATAAAATATACTACCTCTTGTATTTTTTCAATCCTCTTAAGGGGATCTAATTTTCATAGTGTGCTTAGCTAGTGCACTTGAAGGGGGTAAATCCCTTGTTTCATATAGTGGAAACCATGGATGCGATTAATCCAAAATGCATATTATTTTGAAAAATTGATATGAACTAGATTGTGATTGGGTTTCTCAAGCATATAATCCCATAAAGTACCCTTCCAATGATGAAATATAGTTTGAGCACATCCTTGATGTCAAAGAGCTATGATTAAGGATTCATTTAATCAGTTGTGTGATTAATTTGCCAAAATTTCATCCCATTAATAATAATTTTTTTTCACGGAAAATAGAGACATCATTGTGTTGACGATTCTACCGAAATTCAATTTTCTTAAATTATCTTACGGAATAAAATAACAATTCATCATCTATCTACTGCTATTGGCATGTTGTATCATTAGTGGAAGGTTGTATAAGTGGTCTATTTTTCACAATGATAATATAATTATTGTATTTGTGTGCTTCCAATTCTATCCCTTTTTCTTCATCAGTGTTTCGAATACCCCTGGAGACATAATTATTTTCTCATTCTTTCTATAGGTATAGAGATATTAACTTTTTAATCCTGGTCATCATAAACATGCTACACACTATATTGTTCAATGTCATCATGTGAAACATGAGTTTCTGATATTCTATTATGTACATTTTTCTTATATAATTTGTCTATTTAATCTACATCATTAAATACATTCTTCTTGATATAGGTGGGGTATGTGACAAAGATGGAAGTTTATTCCAAGAAGTAAAGCATACATAACATAAAATATCAGCTATCATGCTCTATTATGTCAAGTTGCAACAACTATTTAGGTAAAATGACAACATACTCATTGTCCAAGGGATCTTGATAGGGATCCAAGTTCGTTTTGTAATTGGTTGGATTGAAATATTTATTTTCTATAACAACACAAAGTGAATGTATTTTCTCATAAATTTCACCTATTTTTTCAAACAAACTTTTAGGATCACTTTCATAGGGCTACATAATTTCATCAAATTTATTCCTTATTTCCCTTCAATGTTCCAAAAAAACATATATGTCATATAATTGTTTATGATGCTTCTCACAATCATAAAATATGGAAAAGATTTTAATAAAACATTGAATTTAAGACATACCATATACAAGCATTAATAAATCATTCCATTGTAATTCCTCTTAATGTATAGGATATCAATTTCATAATAATATTCTCATGATTACTTTTGAGGTCTATTGTTAAACTCATGAAGTCCCAAATTTGTTTTGTAGTCTTGTCAAACCTAATGAAAATGAATATATGCCCAAGGAGTTGCAATGGGAACACTACATGAATAGCCAAGGATTTAGGAGATAGCCAAAGGTTACCATGAGACATCCATATTTTTCCTGAAGTCCTCAATATGCGAAATCACAATATGTATGTTGAAATTGTTGAAGGCATAAATCTCTATGATAATCTTGGGCATCATTATCCTCCAAAAAAAAACAAGGATTTTACCATCACTTGCATAATAGACATGAATAATTATTGATTATTGCAAAAGGAAAAGTGGTATCAACTAGTGATTAAAGTGCCCAACGCCTCACAACTTCTAGTTTTCAGTTCCTAGAAAGCCTAGCTACATATTAAAAGGGACATTTTCTACATTATGCTTATTATTTAATTATTTATAAGATTGTACATGAATTCATTGATCACATATAGTAATTTTTACATGCATGTGTTTACATATAGGTATGTTGGTCATCATGTCAAGCTTGAATTCCTGCAAGGGTGGTGTCTATATTATAAATACTTAGATCGATGACAAGGTTAATGCCCCTATAACTATTAACAAGTTATGGAAGTTTGAGATGATTTAGTAGGCTACAAATGTTCCTGCAATGTTGATGTAAGTAATAATGTAATTAATGTAGAGTTAGAGTAATTGTCTATAAAAATAGAGGATTTGCATAGAAAATGAGAAGGAAAGGGATAATGACATGGATAGAAAATGGCGTCCCAAGCATGATGATGCTAGGCAACAATAATTATACATTTGTAGATTTTGGTTGTACTTGTATCAATATACACTAAGGAAAATTCATAAATAATGAGGAAGGGAATGGAACACCTATAATTGGAAAATAAAATTATAATGTATTTTTACATGTGATACTTAAGTTGGTGAGTTGATACATGTTAACTATATTTCTAAGTCAATTACTATTGAGGCCTACATGCCTCTCTCTATGCATGTAAATGTGTTATGTCATTCATATACTATACTTATGTGATTTAAGGATAGGCCTCTCATGTGGTTGATCTAGAGAGCCTCTCGGTTAAAGGTCGCGACAGTAAAATAGGAGATTGAAAGAGAATGGGTAGCTAGGAATCCAGAAAGTGAGAAAATTGAGATGGTAAAACCAAACATGATTCCAAAGACAATTAATTATTATGGTTATAATATTACTAAAGTTACTTTTAGGATAAATATTAAAATATTATAATCCTAAACTATAAATAGAAAATAAAAGAAGGGGAATTGGACGCATTTATTTTTTATTTACATGAGATATTTCTAGGAGATGATTATGGACATAGTTTTATGGACAAGTAAAGGATCAATGGCTATTGTGCCTAAAAAAAGCTAGGTGGTTTTGGGTACAAGGTCACTTATCATTGGGATACCTCTCCAAAGGCTTGATCCTTGGAGGGAGAAGCGTAGGGATACATGACCCTATAAATACCTAGAGGATACCTAGAGACCCTAAGGAAAATATGAATTCCTAGAAATAATAGGAATTTTATACATCTCTCGCTAACCAAGTTGGAAACCTTGGAGGTAGTGTCATACTCTAATGGGTGGTAAGTGTAGAAAAAGCGGTGTGGTTCTTGGGTTTGGGAATGATGGGGGATGTGAGTTTATTGGTTATCTCTTGTAAGGTATACTACCTTGGTCCACTTCAAATTCAGTGTTGGACACATACCTTGGTTGTGTAGTTATTATTTGCATTGTGGAATCATGACGCTAGTTTAGGGGTAACCCGATACTAAGAGAACTAGAGAAGCATAGTCTATGGTTGGGTGGTGCATCTAGAGTCTCAAACTAGTCGACATGTTTTATGAAATAAGTTCTCAAACTTGTTTTTATCATCTATGTTTATTATTCATAATTATATTATTCTATGGTTATGTCATATTTTTGTTACGCTATTACACTATTAATAACAATGTGAGTGGCATTAGGCTAGCCAGGTAGCTAGGAGATGTTACACTTGAGGTCATAATCTACACATTCTAAGCCAATATATGTTCATCTTGGGGTTATTATAGAAGTAGAAATTTTTTTGTAGGGTAGGATATCGTGGCCTTGGTCTCACAATCCTTGTCTAGAAGGCTCCCATGAAATCATAGAAAAGATAAGGAGATCTAATCAATAATAGAACTTCTTAGCATTATGCTCTATGTCCATGTAGATTTGGATGAACTCATTCCTTAGGAAGTGACACCAATTCATTCATGCTAACGATTTCAATCATGTAACACTACCTAGCCATAAGCATACACACATTGTCACATACTTAATCTAGTTAATATGTGGATACATTTGACAAGCATAGGGATATCTATATACACACACACACACACACACACACACACACACACACACAAAATATAATAAAATCCAAAAGACAATTACTTAACTTTTAAATGGTTCAACTAGTTGCAAACCTTTTATGTTCCACCCAAACATAGACCACATTGTTCAGTTATTTCAATAGTGGATCACCCACATCTGGAACCTTTGACTCCATGGAATCAAGAACAACTTACTCAAAAACTTGGTACATACCCAGTACGAAAAAAAAACAACAAAAGTACCAATCTTGACATCCTCCAACCAATATTCATGTGGCTTCCAAGAGTTCCACTACCCTCACATGCCTTTCAAGTACCCTTCCAAGCTTCGTACAACCAACACATCAATCCCAACAACCATTCAGATACCATTATAAGCCTTCATTTCCTCCATGTTCACCATGATTCCATGGTCTTCCTTTTAGAATATTTCACTGGGTTCATCTACTTTTTTCCTCGTTAGGAATCCATCGTACTCATCCCATTTTCCAAGCTAAAGGACTCATTTTTTGTGCATTTTCTCTTCCTTGCCACTTGGAATTCACCCAAGTCCTTAATGGACTTTGGTTATATGCATGGGCAAATTTTATGATTATTAAATTATGCAACCACATATAACTCACCCATCCGTAGAGACTCATCGCACCATTCTCGTTTACACATTTTCAACCTATAGCCAATTTAGTTTTTATTAATATTTGTAAATAATCACTTGACCAAGCATTCTAACCTAAAAATATACAAGATGTGTAGATGGGAATAACATCCACAAAGCCTGGCACATACCTACTTGGATACATTTTGTCTCACCAACCTAGTTCCACATTTACATACTATTTACATTCCGGGGGTTAAGCATGGGTGTTACATTCCCCTCCCATTTATTTAGGCATTGTCATTAGCATGATACAGACACACATATAATTCCCCATTAAAAACATGAGGGTATTCTTTTGTTACCACATCCTCATGATCCCATGTATCATCTTTGGGACCAAAATGCGTCTAGGAGGTGACTCGATACCAAAGACCCTTGAACTTATCATCCAATATATGCACTAGACTGAACTGGAAGTATCCCTCGGGCTCCAAATAAATCATGTTCTAATAAAATATACGTTAGTATTCAGAACATACCTTTTTGACAATGAAACATGAAATAAATTATGTCTATGCATGGATGTTGGTAATGCAATCTGATATTGAGCTAGGCAATCCTCTCCAAGATCTACAATGGTCCACAATATCTCACCATCAATTTTCAATAGCTACCACATTTCAAGGAAAAATTACTTATCTTCACCATCAAGAAGACTTGGTAACCAATTCTAAATTCCTTGTTTAGCCTATTCTTTTCTACATAACATTTATGTTTTTCTTTGGGAGGTTTCAAATTTCTCTTAATATTTGCTAATTTCTCTTTGATTTCCTTGATAAAATTGGGACCAATGTTCCTACCAACTAGATTGTCCCAACTTACTCGTGTATTGTACTTCTTGCCATAAAAGGCTTCAAACAAAATCAAATTAAAAAATGCTTGGTACCCATTATTTATAATCAAACTCCACTAAGTGTAAGTATTATTCCCATTTTGAGGGTGTTTCGATCACATACATCCTCAACATTTCCTTAATCACCTAATTAACTCTTTCTTTTTTACCATGTGAATCAATGGTATGTTGTGCTGAATTTTAAATCAGTCTTAAATCCCTTAAATAAAATTTTCTAGATATTAGATGTAAACTCAGGATCCTTGTTCGAACTAATTTCCTTGGGAACACCATGGAGAATGGAAATGTCCCACAAGTAAACCTTAACAGCGTTGGCTTCCTCATGTGTTGACATTATTGGAATGAATTGGGAAGCCTTTGTGAGTTTATCCACAACAACCATGATGGTATCATGTTGTTTTAGTGTTCTAGGTATATTTGTAATGAAATGAACAAAAAATATTTCCCATTTCCACTCTGGAATGGGTATTGGCTATAGGATTCCTATTGGGTGCTTATGCTTAGTTTTAACCTTTTGTAATTCCAAGCACTTTCATATGTTATCGACCACTTCCTTGTTCATTCATGGTAAAAATAATTGTTTTATGATTTCTGAAATTATCTTCTGATACCCTTGGTAGCCAACATAAGATACTATATGCATGTCACTCAGCACTAAATTCTTCATCTCTTGGGAATTTAGAACATAAATATAGGATTTATAAAAAATAATTCCATTTTATAGTCCATGTATTGATGTTGTACGTCTCCCTCCATAAGTTGCTTTTTATTTCCATGCATTGTTAATATGAATTTCCAACCTCCAAAATTTTTATTTTTAAATCATATTTATAAGTTCTTATGGTTGTAACATGCATTTTGTGCAACCTCCTAATAAGTGAATCAACAATTTTATTTTCATTTACCTTTATATGCTTAATTTCAAAATGTAATCAAGAAGAAATTTCAAGCATGTAATTTGTTTGGCATTTAAATGTGGTTTTCAAAACAAATGACTTAACCAACTATGGTAATTTCTCAACTCAAAGCTCTTCCCCATGAGGTAACATGCCCACATTTTCAAGGAATGTATAATGGTTTCTAGCTCCAAATAATCAGGTGCATAATTTTTTTCATGTTCCTTGAAATTCCTAGATTCATAACATATTACATACCCATTCTACATGGGAACTTCTCCAAGCCCTTATTTACATGCATTTGTGCATGTGATTTTATTTTTTCATGTGGCTTGAATATCTTCAATATATGTGCACTTGTAAATATATTTTGTAGATGTTGAAAACCTCTTCAGATTTTTGAGACCAATCAAATTTTGCAGCTTTCCTTTACAGGGACCTAATACGATGGGCTATCCTTGAGAACCCTCGAATAGTATTGTATAATAACCCACTGGACCCATGAAATACCTTACCTCTGTCAAATTTTTGGGTTGCAACCACTCTTTCATCTCTTTGATCTTTCTCATGTATACTTATACCCATTATTCTAAAATAATATGACCTTAATAATGGATATTTCTATGATAAAATGAGCACTTATTCAACTTGGCATATAAATGATGCTCCCTAAGTACCTATAACACCATATTTCAAGTTGTGCATGTTGTCCCTCATATTTAGAATATATAAGGGTATCGTCAAAAACTACGACCACAAAATTATGAAAATAACGTTGGAAAACAACATTCATGAGGAACATAAAAAAACCTAGGGCTTTAGATAGCCCAAATGGTAGCACCATAATTTGCTAATTAACATATCGATATTGAAATGATGGCTTGCTAATGACTTTTTTGTTATTTTTTAGTGGGTGAAATACTAATATTAGATCAATTTTAGAAAATTCTTAGTTCGCTTGAGTTGGTCAAGTAAATCATCTATCCTTGGTAATTGATACTTATTTTTCATTGTGACCATGTTCATCTTACAAAATTTATTCCAGAGTCTCAAAGTACCATCCTTTCCTTTAACAAATAAAATTAGGACACCCTACTGGTGGGCCCCAGTATTGTAGCAATAATGCTACAACTCCTGGCGCTTCCTATCTCTAATTTTATCAACCCGGTAGTTCGTACAAACTTGGAAGCGACGGTGCTGTATGCACAAGTACTAGCTCTTGTCGCAGCTGTCACTTGGTCAGCTGGCACAAGTCCGCTAGGGCTCAAGCCAACTTCTATATGCTCTCATAAGAAGCTTTCTAAATGATGGACGAAGGCTATCTCAAGGGAAATTGATCTACTTTGCAAAAATGAACTGAAAGCCAACCAAAGCATGGAAACCCTAATCTGACTAGTTTAACCTCTATGGTGCAATAATGAGAGTGAAAATGTCTAAAAATGATGCCATTACTTCTAATGATGTGAAATGCATGAACTCAAACTACTTCCATGAAAAATAACATTGTTTTTGTATTTTTGCTTAAGTGGATGGAGTGATTATGAATTTGCTTCTTATTAGGGTTTGGCTGTGCAGAGGTGGTGCGACGGGAGAGAAAGCTTGGGAAAGGTCAGGAGGGCTAGGAGAGGTCCCAGAGGGTCCCTAGCATCAGTCCACAGAAGCCTACAACATTCAGGTGCTCGGCAACCAAGTTTGCAGGCTTCTACAGGATGTCTGCAGGGGATCCTACAGGAAAGTAAGGAATTCTACAGGAAATTTGATAACTTCTATAGGATGTTCTACCGTGGGAGTTTTGGGTGATGGTGAGGTGATGGAGTGGTATGGGTGGATAGGTAAGGTGGAGATGGAGCTTTTGAGGACTCAAGGGCAGAGGAATGAGATGGAGAGAGAGTGCACGGAGTTGGTTGGTGAATAGAAGGATGGAAACAATGAAAGGTCAAAAAGATGGAGCTACGTGGGCAATGGAAGAGTTGGAAGGTGAACGAGCTGAACAGAGGTCGAGTAGGTGGATTTAGGTGTGGTTAAGAAGAAGAAGAAGGAAGTGGAATGATATTGAGCAGTGTAAATAAAACAAATTGCTTATGTCTTGCACCAAAAACGAGAATCCATTAACCTGTGCTACCTGTGCTATTAAACCAATGAACAGCAATGTAAATCATGAAGAAAAGTCGTGCAAGGAATTGTAGTGAAGAAGTATGGCTCAAGAGAAAAATGCATGGAAGGATCCACGATTAAAACGACTGTGTTGCAGCTTGCATAAAAGTGGAAAAAAACTACGTTTTTTTGGTGGTTGGTATAGATTGCACCCCAATCCCTAAACAGAGATGACAGTGAAGGCACTAACAACCTTTTCTTGGAGCTCCAATGAATTACAAACCTCCTATCCTAATCTAAGCAAATGAAAGTAATTTAACCATAAGCTAATCCTACTCAATCTTATTAAATAAATCAAATCAGCAGACTGTGTTCTTGAAATGCATATCAAAACAAAGAAACAAAGTGCTGGAAAGAAAGGCAAATAACACTACAAGAAGAGGAGATCTATTGCTCTCAGGTTGGGCCCTAACCTGAGAGCTATAGCTCCCTTAAAAGCTCAGAATTAGATCCAAATCTTCTTGCCTTTATTCATAATCAAAAGTCTAATGTCATGCCAAAACTGGCTTACAAAAACAAACACCGAGCTATGCTCAGAAATTACAATATCAGTCCAAAAGTTCAAAAAGCTCCTAACAAAGGCTACGGCCTTCATATTTATACAAAATGAAGATCAAGCTTGGCTATCCAACTGAAAGTCAAACTGTTGTAAAACTGCTGATCCTGTAGAACGTGTTGGCTGCCTTTAAGCTCGGTGGGGAGAGCTGTTAGAGCTCGGAGTTAAGGTGAAAATCACGAGGAAGGTCATCAAGACCATGGACAACCTCCCTATGAACCCGCAATGTCACCTTCGTTGTCTCCTTGTCTCCTTTTGCGTGGTCTTTTGCTCTCTTTAATGCCAAAAACTTGAAATCATCATGTATTAGCCACATAGATATAATGCCTACCCTTCTTCCTACAAACAACACGAATATACTAAGAAATGAATGCATAAGTGGTAAAAGATGAATGGTTGAGCAAGGTAAGTAGGCCAATATGAGCCCAAATTGTACCAAAAATTGGGGCTCATCATCACCCCCCAGCTAAAATATTTGATCATCCTTGAGCAACTTTGCTCCAGCTCCTTGTCCTTGGCCGAGAACTAGGGCCCGGAGCATGCTCTTCCTTTCCTGTTCTTGGTGGCCCTGCCTTTTCTGCCCCTGGTGGTGACGAGGGTGGCGCTTCCTCCCCCTTTCCTGTTTCCTTGAGCCGGGCTTCGGAAGCCGATTGGCCTATCCTTCGTGTCCAGGAAGTTATTTTTGGGCTTCCCCTCTCGGGGGTGGCCGATGTTTTAGAGGGGGATCTTTTACTGGGTGAAGTAGGGACACCCCCTAAAATGGTTTGGCTGCTGGGTGGAGGCTGCGGCTTGCCCGTGTTTATTCTCTTACTTCTCCTGGCTTCAAAAGGTAGAGGGATCTCCCTCTCTCTCTTCTCCTTCGGCTTTGGAGGTGTACTGAGGGCGGCCAGTGCAGCTGCTGCCTCCTTTTCGAGAATCCCAACCTTCTCTTTCTTGTGTTTTGCTTTCTCAGGGCTCCTTGTAGAGGGCCCCTTCTTTTCAGATTTCAGGCTTCCTGTAGAAGACCCTGCTTTACCCACTTCCGGGCCTTCTGTAGAAGACCCTTTCTTTACCAATTTTGGGCTTCCTATAGAAGACCCTGTTTTAGCCACTCTCGGGCTTCCTGTAGAAGCCCCTGCTTTGGTAATTTTTGGGCTTCCTGTAGAAGCCTCTTTTTCAATGATTTTCGGGCTTCCTGTAGAAGCCCCTTTTGCCAATTTCGGGCTTCCTGTAGAAGCCCCTGTCTCTGTTTTCGGGCTTCCTGTAGAAGCCTGTTTCTGCTTTCCTGTAGACACGGGTGTCACCACCTTTGCTTGCTTTGCTGCATGGGTTTTGCTTTTTGGTTTGGTTGCAGGTGCTGATGAGGTACTTGGGCTGATGTGGACCACCTCAGCTTTGTCCGTTCTGCTCTTCAACCTCTTTTTTCTTGCTGACAAGATAGGTGTGCCACCTTTTTCTTTGTCATCCTTTTCCTCATGCTTCTTCTTTTGTTCTTTCTTTTGCACTGTGGTCGGGGTCTTCTGGCCTTTTTCTCTCTTTCCCTCGGCCACTGCTTCTTTTTCCTCACTGCTGGAGGAACCCGTTTCTTCAATCAACATTTTTATGTCTCCATCTCTTGTCAAATTCCTGAATGATTCCCAGCAGAGGGGAACTTCATATGAATGAAGCGCATCCTCCACAAGAAGTTTGATCAACCCATGGTGAGCTACCTGATCTGGTATGCCTTCTTTTAACTTTGTGGCACACTTAATTAGGGACTGTAGCAGGAAATAAGGAATGCTCAGTTTCTGTTCTACAGGAAGATCAATCCGGTGCCTCAATTCAGTGAGCAACCGAAAGTGATATGCGTACACGATGCTAAAACGGCCTTGACAGGTTATATACTTCATGATTTGCAGGCTGACTTCATTCCATGGTGGCAGAAAGCTGGTTCTTCGCACCCCATTTTTGTCCTCCGAGAATTCCTCCTCAGGTGGAAATAATTCTTTCTTGGCCTGCTGGCTCAACTTCCTTTCCTCCTTATCCCATGGCAAACCCATTGGAAGTTCAGTAATTCGACTGATATATTGCAGGGTGAGCTTGAGGCTTAGACCTCTGAAGTTCATTGTGGCCAGTGTCTTGGATTTCAGCTTCAGAGCCTGCAAAAAATCTTCTACCACTTCATCATCGTAACCCTGCAACTTGTCACAAAAAGATATCCATTGAACCCGTGTGAAGAGCTCTACCACTTCCTGGTTTTCCCTCAACTTGGTTGAATCAGTGGGTTCTCGTCTAATAAACCCACCCGGCATGATAAAACAGCTTCCTTAACCAGAGGTGGTGATTGTGGAAGAAATTTGGTTTACTGAGACAGAGTGTAGAATGTCATGCACATAATCCACAAAACTTATCCCTGAGGAACTTAACACAATTTAATTACTCGACATCCTGTAGAATGATAGTATAGGCACAGCAGACAACAATTTCACCGTGTTTCTATGACCAGAGTGTGGATGACAATCCTGCCACCTTTAATAACCAGTGCATGAAGAGTTCAGGGTTACCTTTTTAATTGGCCACCTTTTTACGTGAGGCACCCGCTTTCCTGTAGAAAACTACGTTCCTGTAGGATGACAACGTTCCTGTAGAATGACAGCGTTCCTGTAGAATGCAGCGCGCAATTTTCAGGAGAGACTGCAATCGGTCTGCGCCTTGGGTGTGCTTCTCAATCGTTCTGATAGCCAAAGGCTCGGCGTATCACACTGCAGAAGGATGATGATAGCCGCTCGAGTTCAAAACGGTGGTTGATAAATGCATGACTGCAATCTAGCCGATTAGATTTTGAATTCGGCGGAATCCGTGGCGCGGGGGTGAGCTGTCCCCGCCGGACCGTTGGGTGACATCATCCCATCATTCAACTGCGCGTTCACTTGCTGCCGCATCAATTCCCGAAGATCTGCCGCCGCCTCTTCGGTTAAACTCGTTTTTTTCGATCGGATTGCTCTCACATGCGTGCTGTTATTCTTTTTGTCATGGCCGCCACCCACACATCCACTAGACCATTAACTGGCCGACGTGGCCGGCCAAATGGCCATACGGCCGCTCAACCCATTCACCTTTACACTTTGCAATCAATCAAATTAACATTCATGCAATCTGATGGAAGGAAGGGTTGAGACACTTACCTGCGTGGTTGCACACGACGTTTCGGTTCTTTGGACGCTGATGAGTCGATTTACCTGCTGTTGACGAACTTACACAGGCCCAGAGGTCCATGTTTACCAGCTGCCGACGATGGATGGGATGCTTTAGTTGCATGCGCCCATGTTTCATTACATATGGCCTGCACTGTGAATGGTATCCACTCTAGCAGGCTTAACTATTACAGGACTCCCGCGGGATGTCTTGGAACAGTTCTTCCTCCTTGGGTGCATGGTGCACGACGATGGATGGCCTCACGATCATGCTCCCAGAGCTTCTGGCTGACTATGATGAATATGGTGTGAGATCTCTAGCGCTTTTTCCATTTACAATTTGCTTTTTCTCGAGACTCATCGATCTGCTTTGCTAGTGCAGGTAGCTTTGTTGCATGTCGACAAGAATGGTGGAACAAGATAACAGCAATGTGCAAGGGTGACAACCCTGGCTTGCATGCATCCAAACCGATCCTTAGCCATTAGATCTCCTCATGAAATGAATTCTGGCCCGTTCTGAGCTTCTACAGGAAGTTTCCTATAGAAATACAGCGCTTCCTGTAGAAATGATGCGTTCCTGTAGAGAGTCTGCACCTTCCTGTAGAAGATCTGCATCTTCCTGTAGAAACTCTGCATTTTCCTGTAGAAAATCTGCGTCTTCCTGTAGAAGACTCAAGCTGTAATAAAATTTCACATACCTTGGAGAAAATGAGTATTCTTGGAGGAGGTGCTGGTGAGGTGTCCTGACTGCATGATGAGGACCCTTGGCTTTGAGTTGAGAGGCTTCCTCTCCTCCATAGAACACCTGCATGCAATTTTACATAATGAATCTGCTGACCTTGTTTTTCTTTTGTTTTGTTTTTTCTTTCTTTTCTTTTTCTTTTTCCTTTTTTTTTTTTTTTTTTGAAAGATAACAGGGGCGCCTCATTGAGGTTTTCACCCTTGCCATCTGCCTTAAGCGCCTCAAAGAGGTTTTCACTCAAGGATCTTTTTCCAATCTCTTTTTTTTTTTTTTTTTTTTGAAAGACAATAGGGGCGCC
Organism: Pinus tabuliformis; assembly: GCA_031772625.1. Classification (NCBI taxonomy): domain Eukaryota; kingdom Viridiplantae; phylum Streptophyta; class Pinopsida; order Pinales; family Pinaceae; genus Pinus; species Pinus tabuliformis. Next base: position 410,223,101 of record CM062813.1, read on the forward strand.
TCCATGAGGTTTTCACCCCTACCACCTGCCTTGGGCGCCTCAGAAAGGTTTTCACCCAAGGATCTTTATTATTATTATTATTATTATTTTTTAGATTCTTCAGGGTATGCCCAAAGCAGAGGCAGAACCCTTCTCTATGACCAACACTGCCTTCTCCATAGTTTTGATGAACTCTTGTCTTGAGGGAGGCTTCCTGTAGATCTTCAATCGATGCCCATTGACAAGCATGGGGATGGCTTCCTCATCAATGGTCCGAATAAGAACAGATCCATTTTCATGACATTTTTCCACTGAATATGGCACTATCCATCTGGTTCTCAGCTTTCCCTTGAAATCTTTGTATCTGGAGTCATACAACAAAGCCCAATCTCCCGGCTGAAATTGCTTGTCATGGAGATGTTGATCATGCCACACCTTTCTCTGAAGTTGAACCACTTCTGAGTGAAGGAGGGCCTACATTCGGTACTCATCCAGTCCATTCAGCTGCAATAACCTTTCTTGTTGTGCATGGCTGAGATCTAGGTCCAGCTGAGCTGCCATCCTCAAAGTGTTGTATTCAAACTCAATGGAGAGCAAAGCTTTCTTCCCATAGACCAGCTCATAAGGTGTGAAGCCGGTGGTGGTCTTCCAAGTGGTGTTGTAAGCCCATGTGGCTTCAACCAGGCGATCTGCCCAGTCCTTTCTGTTGCTGCTCACCACCTTAGTCAAGATCCCTTCTAATGCTCTATTGGTGACTTCCACCTGCCCATTTGCTTGAGGGTGATAGGGGGTGGAAGTCCTATGCTTGATCTTGTGATGAGCTAGTAGATCTTCAACCAGGTTGGAGGTGAACTGGCTCCCTTGATCAGTGACCAGCTCTCTTGGATAGCCAAACTTATAGAAGATGTTTTCTCTTAGGAACTCGGCCACCTTTTCTTCTGTTGCTGCTTTGATTGCTTTGGTCTCTGCCCACTTTGTCAGGTATTCTGTGCACACAATGATGTAAGACCTTTGCCTCGAAGGAGGGTTGATTGGGCCCAAAAAGTCCATACCCCACTTCTCAAATGGCTCAAGAGTCACCTGAGGTTGGAGAGGCATCTCATCCCTTCGGGTCGGTTTCCCCATTCTTTGGCATTGGTCACACTGGCTGACATATCTTCTGACATCTTGATGAAGTGTGGGCCAATAGTAGCCTGCCTGCAGGATTTTGAAGGCAGTTCTCTTTGCTGCAAAATGTCCTCCACAAGGCCCATCATGACAAGTGAGGAGGATATCAAAGACTTCCTCCTCCCTTACACAATGCCTTAAGATCTGATCAGGGCCAAGCTTGAACAGATTGCCCCCGATCCAAGTAAATGAGGAACTTTTTCTGATGATTCTGCTCTTCTCTTTTGAAGATAGGTGCGGAGGGAACTGTGCTGAAACAAGGTAGTTTGCTATATCAGCAAACCATGGAGAGAGTACTGAAATAGCAAACAGATGTTCATCGGGCATCTGGTCATCCACTGTTCCATCCTCATCTGCAGACAAATCCAATCTAGATAAAAAATCAGCAACAACATTTTCTCTACCTGGTTTGTCAACAATGGTCAAATCAAACTGCTGCAATAAAAGTAACCATCTAATAATACGAGCATTCACATCTGGTTTATTCATTAAATATCTAATTGCAGCATGGTCTGTATGTACAAAGGTTTGATAGCCAGTAATATAATGTCGGAACTTGTTCAGTGCGTGGACCACAGCCAAGAATTCTTTCTCAGTTACAGTGTAATTCAGCTCAGCTTTGGACAAGTTTTTGCTAACAAAGTAAATGGCATATGGAAGTTTTTGCTCAACTTGTCCTAAAGCTGCACCTATGGCTTTGTTCGAGGCATCAGTGTGGATGTGGAAAGGTAGGGCCCAGTTTAGACCTCTCAGGATTGGGGCTGACACCAACTTGTCCTTCAATTCATTTAAAGCCCTCTGACAATCGTCAGTCCATTTAAACTCCACATCTTTTGCCAACAGACCAAACAATGGCGAGGCTAGCTTGCTGAAGTCTTTAATGAATCTCCGGTAATATCCTTCTAATCCCAAGAAACTCCGAACATCCCTTACCTTTTGAGGAGGTGGAACCTTCTTGATGAGAACAATTTTGTTAGGATCCACCTGCAACCCTTGGCAAGAAATGGTATGGCCTAGCACGGTCCCTTCAGTCATTAGGAATTCACATTTTTCAGGACTAAGGGACAAGTTCATTTCAATGCATTTGGTTAGGACTTTTCCCAGATTGGACAATGCTTCCTGAAAGTTGGCCCCATAAGGAGTAAAGTCATCCATATAGATTTCCACTGCATCATGGACCAGCTCCGAGAAGATGCTTAAGACCGCTCTCTGGAAAGTAGCAGGAGCATTGCATAGCCCAAAGGGAAGGACTCGGTAGGCATAGGTGCCCCAAGGACAAGTGAAGGTGGTCTTATCTTGATCTTCCGCACTGATTTGGATTTGGTTGTACCAACTAAACCCATCCAGGAAAGAGAAGAACTTCTTTCCTGCCAGTCCATCCAACACTTGATCTATGAAAGGAAGAGGGAAATGGTCTTTCTTGGTAGCTTTGTTCAGTTCTTGGTAGTCCACACAGATTCTCCATTTCCCGTTTTTCTTGGGAACCAACACCAGAGGGGACACCCATTCACTATCTGAGATGGGGTAGATGAATCCAGCATCTAACTGTTTTTGCAATTCTTCCTTGAAAATGTCCTTAAGAGCTGGATTCATTCTCCTCTGGGGTTCCCTAACCGGCTTACAATCGTCTTTGATGTATATGTGATGGGTACAGACCGAAGGATGGACTCCTTTCATCTCCTTATAGCTCCAAGCAAAAGCATCTAGGTGACTGGCCAACAGGCTACACAGCTCCTTTTCCAGGGAAGGAGATAGGGAGGAGCTGATCTTCAACGTTCTCTCAGGGCCGAACTCCACATTCTTGACTCTGGGAGTGACAGGGTTGGTTGTACAAAGATCCACTAAGGTGCTAGCTTGGGCATCCTCCACCAATTTCTCTAAGGATAGTGACTGGAAGGTGGATTCTGGATCAAGGCCTCAATCAAGTCATCCTCGGTTGGGGGGTCCCTTCTAGTGGTATCTAAGGTGCACAGAGGTGCTGAGTACACCTCGTCTTCCTCTCCTTCCTCTAACCAGAGTGGTAAGTCATGCTCTAAGGAGGGTTGGGCAGGAGGGTATAGGACTAGCTGTTTGGACATAGGACCATTTTTGATGGTCATATTTCCTGCACGGCAACTTATGTAAGCATCTGCAGTGGCTAACCAAGGCCTTCCCAAAATGAGAGGATATCCAGTAAGCTTTGCCTTGGGTTGCAGAACCAAGAAATCTGCAGGGTATTCCTAAGAGTCGATAGAGACCAAGACATCCTCCACAATCCCTTCGGGAGTCACAGTGGAGCGATCTGCTAATTGCAGTACTGTCGAGGTCTTCCTCAAGGAACCCTGAAGATTGAGTTTGAGCATGGTATCCCTTGTCATCACATTAATGGCAGCCCCCAGATCAATCAAGGTGTGAGGTATGATGGTGCCATTGATGTGGACATCTACTACAGGACTTCCAGGATCTAGGTACTTTGGGCAGATGACTTGTCCTAACATAAGGTCAGACAGTTGTCCTATGACATTGATGGTTGAAGCATCTTTCTTCCGCCTGCCTGGGTGTTTGAAACACTTTTCCTTAACCAGTTTGTTGTATATTGGCACATCCTTGATGGCTTGGAGAAGTGGTATTTTTACACACAACTGCTTGAGCTCACCCAGAAGCTCATCCTCCTCTGGGTTGGGTTGTGTGGTGGCTGTCAGTCTCTCAGGAAAGGGTGGAATAGCCTTTGGTTCACTTTCCTGTTTATCTTCCTCATCCTCTGGGGGAGGAGGTTGGCGATCTGGTAGAGTCTTTCCAGATCGAAGATTGATCTCCTGGATCTCCACAACATAGGTAGGGCATGAGGTTTCCCCAGTGTATACCTGCTGGGCCTGTCTATTGTTGGGGTTTGGGTTCGGTTGAGCAGGCATTTGAGGTTGCCTTGGAGGAGCAGGAGGTAATGGCTGAGGTTGGACTGGTGGTGGAGGCAAAATGGCGGGAGGAGTATTGTACTAGGGCCTCCACCCCGACTGAGGTGCATTCCACTGAGGCTGTGGCTAGGCATGTGAATGATATGAATGAGAAGTAAGTTGAGTAGGGTACTGAGGTGGATAAGACCATGGAGGAGGCATGGACCAGGAAGGATGAGCAGGGCGACCCCAGGAAGGCATAGCAGTCGATTGGTTGGGGCTGTAATAAGCTTGAGGTGCCCCTTGCATTCCCTGCTGATAAGGTCTAGATCCTTGTGGCCTCCTTTGGTTGAGGTAATAGAGAGATTCAGTGGGAGCTTCTGTCCCTTGGTACATGGCTTTAAACCCAGGTAAGGTTGGACACTGATTTGTGGGATGGTCCTCCTCACAAACGAAACATACTTCAACCGAATGCAATGGGCATTCGTTCTTAGGGTGTCTCCTTGTGCACCTAGGGCAGAAGACAGCCAAGGCTCTCTCAGCTTCTTCTTTCTTCTGCTGGATCCTGAATGTGTCCAGCTGCATGGCAATGGTCTGTCTCACCTCACTCTTGAGATCTTCTAATTGATTTGCAAGCTCATGTTTGGAGAAAGGGACACTGGTTGAGAGGAGGTTTCCTCTACCTCCTTTCCGAGCTGCCCTGGAGTGGTTTCTAAACACAGTCTTGATGCCCTCATAAGGCAGCTGGTAAATGTCCCCCCCAGCTAACATGTGAAGGGTATCTAAGAGGTATTCAGGGACTCCTCAGAGCAGGACCAACTTGAGGGATTCAGGGTCAAGTGTGCACCTGGCCCGCATATAGCTAAGTTGGAACCTCTCCTCATAATCCTCTAAGGACTCATCATTTCCCATGGTCATCCGAAAGATTTCTCCCTTGGTTTCCTTAGACCTACAATAATCCCTGTACTTGGTATTGAAAGCTTGCTGCATCTGAGCCCAAGTTGTGATACTATTCCCAGGTAAGCCCATGAACCAGCGTAATGCTGCATCCTTAAGAGTTGAAGGGAAGAGTTTCAGCTTTTGCTCATCTTCAGTATAGTCATAGGTTCTACAAAGGACAACAAACTCAAACAGGAAGGTATCAGGATCTTCAGTAGTCAGTCCATGGAAGTGAGGTAAGGCGGAGGGGCTAATGTTCTTCATTTTCATCTCTCCATTGGTCTCTCGGATGGGTAAGGCACCTTCTATTCTCTCATCTTCTCTTCTATTGTCAGCCATAGCTTCAGATGGAGTGGTCTCTAACTCTTCTTCTACTATAGGATCTTTGTATATCTTGGGATGTTCACCTATAGGTTCTTCTAGGTCACTGTCACCAAAGAAGAGAGAAGGGTGACTCAGTGATGTGGTGGGGGTGTTGGGTAGGAATTTGCCTGATTTATCTCGGTTTCTACGAGGCATGAAATGGAAAAGACTTTCTTTTTTGATTGTTTTTGCTTTTTTCTTTGGTACCTGCAAAACTGAAACAGATTGATCTACAACTAATCTATAAAGATGCAGAATTAAACTGAAAGCAGGAAAGAACTAATCTACTTTGCTCAAATGAAATTGCAGGAATGGAAATGTTAGTCTACGCTTGCAGAATTGAAACACTAGTCTACGCTTGCAGAAATGAAATGTTAATCTATGAAAGCAGGAAATGCTAATCTATGAAAGCAGGAAATGTCTATGCTACTTTTGCAAAATGGAAATGAAATAAACTACTTAGCAGAAGGCAAGAGTAAGAAAATAGAAGAAAGGAAACAATTACTAATACTCTGACGCTTCCCCGGCAACGGCGCCAAAAAGATGGTGGGCCCCAGTATTGTAGCAATAATGCTACAACTCCTGGGGCTTCCTATCTCTAATTTTATCAACCCGATAGTTCGTACAAACTTGGAAGCGACGGTGCTGTATGCACAAGTACTAGCTCTTGTCGCAGTTGTCACTTGGTCAGCTGGCACAAGTCCGCTAGGGCTCAAGCCAACTTCTATATGCTCTCAGAAGAAGCTTTCTAAATGATGGACGAAGGCTATCTCAAGTGAAATTGATCTACTTTGCAAAAATGAACTGAAAGCCAACCAAAGCATGGAAACCCTAGTAAACCCTAATCTGACTAGTTTAACCTCTATGGTGCAATAGTGAGAGTGCAAATGTCTAAAAATGATGCCATTGCTTCTAATGATGTGAAATGCATGAACTCAAACTACTTCCATGAAAAATAACATTGTTTTTGTATTTTTGCTTAAGTGGATGGAGTGATTATGAATTTGCTTCTTATTAGGGTTTGGCTGTGCAGAGGTGGTGTGACGGGAGAGAAAGCTTGGGAAAGGTCAGGAGGGCTAGGAGAGGTCCCAGAGGGTCCCTAGCATCGGTCCACAGAAGTCTACAACATTCAGGTGCTCGGAAACCAAGTTTGCAGGCTTCTACAGGATGTCTGCAGGGGATCCTACATGAAACTAAGGAATTCTACAGGAAATCTGCTAACTTCTACAGGATGTTCTACCGTGGGAGTTTTGGGTGATGGTGAGGTGATGGAGTGGTATGGGTGGATAGGTAAGGTGGAGATGGAGCTTTTGAGGACTCAGGGGCAGAGGAATGAGATGGAGAGAGAGTGCACGGAGTTGGTTGGTGAATAGAAGGATGGAAACAACGAAAGGTCAAGAAGATGGAGCTACGTGGGCAATGGAAGAGTTGGAAGGTGAACGAGCTGAACAGAGGTCGAGTAGGTGGATTTAGGTGTGGTTAAGAAGAAGAAGAAGGAAGTGGAATGATATTGAGCAGTGTAAATAAAACAAATTGCTTATGTCTTGCACCAAAAACGAGAATCCATTAACATGTGCTACTTGTGCTATTAAACCAATGAACAGCAATGTAAATCATGAAGAAAAGTCGTGCATGGAATTATAGTGAAGAAGTATGGCTCAAGAGAAAAATGCATGGAAGTATCCACGATTAAAACGACTGTGTTGCAGCTTGCATAAAAGTGGAAAAAAACTGCGTTTTTTTGGTGGTTGGTATAGACTGCACCCCAATCCCTAAACAGAGATGGCAGTGAAGGCACTAACAACCTTTTCTTGGAGCTCCAGTGAATTGCAAACCTCCTATCCTAATCTAAGCAACTGAAAGTAATTTAACCATAAGCTAATCCTACTCAATCTTATTAAATAAATCAAATCAGCAGACTGTGTTCTTGAAATGCATATCAAAACAAAGAAACAAAGTGCTGGAAAGAAAGGCAAATAACACTACAAGAAGAGGAGATCTATTTCTCTCAGGTTGGGCCCTAACCTGAGAGCTATAGCTCCCTTAAAAGCTCAGAATTAGATCCAAATCTGCTTGCCTTTATTCATAATCAAAAGTCTAATGTCATGCCAAAACTGGCTTACAAAAACAAACACCGAGCTATGCTCAGAAATTACAATATCAGTCCAAAAGTTCAAAAAGATCCTAACAAAGGCTACGACCTTCATATTTATACAAAATGAAGATCAAGATGGCTTCCTCCATTCGTGGAGCTTGGCTATCCAACTGAAAGTCAAACTGCTGTAAAACTGCTGATCCTGTAGAACGTGTTGGCTGCCTTTAAGCTCGGTGGGGAGAGCTGTTAGAGCTCGGAGTTAAGGTGAAAATCACGAGGAAGTTCATCAAGACCGTGGACAACCTCCCTATGAACCCGCAATGTCACCTTTGTTGTCTCATTGTCTCCTTTTGCGTGGTCTTTTGCTCTCTTTAATGCCAAAAACCTGAAATCATCATGTATTAACCACATAGATATAATACATGCCCTTCTTCCTACAAACAACACGAATATACTAAGAAATGAATGCATAAGTGGTAAAAGATGAATGGTTGAGCAAGGTAAGTATGCCAATATGAGCCCAAATTGTACCAAAGATTGGGGCTCATCACCTACAATGATACAATGGGGCATATGTACCATTTTCTTAAGACTTTTTCTAGTTAAATTTGCAATTATTTTAGTTCTAGTGAGGTCATCTTATATCATGTTTTGGACATTGGTGCAACTTTAGGTACCAAGTATATAAATAAGTTAATGTCTCTTTTAGGAAACAACTTTGTGTTGTAGTGGCTACAACCACCCTCCAACATTTTGGCTCGCATGCAAATTTTGGAGCCTACCTTGTATCCTGTGATCAATCATTCCTTGGTCACTTGCTGGTAAGCTGATGATCTCAAGATTCCCCTCCCTAATCTTAAGAGTTTTTCATGTTCTCATATTTATGAAACATGCATCATATTTTGGAATAGGGCTTGTGGTTTATATGGAAAAGGGAATGTTGTTTTTCTTCAAGGGAAGTCTTGTGCATAGGAGTTATTTTCATTACATAGACATGTTTCACACTAACTGTGGACACTCTTGTGACGAAGGTTGTTGCATCAAGCAAAGTATGTTTTACTAATTTTGGATGGTCTACATTGTATCACTAAGTGTTCATGTGTGATCATAGTCGAGTCCAGTCATTGTTTACATATGTTTCATTGATCTCACACTTACCCATTTTCCTGCGAAACCTATCCCCATTCAACTTCTCGAAATTGTGAACTTTTTTTGTGCAACCCTAAAGCTTCGTCCCTTGGCTAAAGAAACTCTATAGTGTGAAAAGACACCAACCTTCGTTGGCATCCAAAACTATGCAGTAGTTTCCTCCAATGGCCTTCCCAAAGCTGAAACCCACTGTCATCAGAAACAACCCAGTATTACCTCCCAGCTGCCCAGGTTGCACTGCACTCAAAAAATGCATAGAGGTGTCCTCCCAAGACCCCCATCTTGAAGCAATGTCCTATGCCTCAAAACTGTTTAGGGTTGTCCAAGCTGCCTTATTTGTCTTGCATTCATAAACTGGACAGTTGGGCCTTCGAAGGCCTCATTCCGATGACAGTCACAACCCGCTGAAATAATGCTGATCTATTTCTCAATGATTGTAGTTAAAGGTGACATGATGATATCACTCCCAAGGAGTTCAGGATATGGAACAATAGACTAAGTGAGGGAAAAATATGAAGACTGCATGCAAACTTTGTTGGATGCATGATCATTTTGAGGGTAAGTATGGTAAGAAAATAACACCTTTTGAAGTACACCTCTTAGTTGATTTTGTAGGTCTTCTTGTCATTGTCATATCATATTGTCTTCAGTAACATGTATGTGTGCAAACAAAAAAAGATCATTTCATGTATTTCCTCTACATGTCTTACTTTCCTTTCACTTTTTTGATCAACTGTCATCTTCAACATGTTGATTGCTATGTGATGCTTGCAACATTGCTCTGGAAATGTTGAAGGTTTGATGTTGTGTGTATGAGTTGTGTTCACTATTTAAACATCTATTGCACTCATGAAAAAAGTTGTAAACAATGTCGTTAAAGTGTTGCCACGGTCGTTTAATGCTCTATCTCAAGTGTCACACTTGTTGCTCTTTAGACAGTCACACTCAGACATGCAATCTTGTTGGTTTGAGATATATTTTCGTCAAGACATGTTGAATGTGTGTTTAGAACGTCATCTATAAATAAGTACACTCACTCACACACTTAGCCAATTTTCTAAAAATCTGTTGACTGCACCACCCTTAGTCAGCTAAACCTCCACTTGGCTGCACTGTGCAGTCTCAGCCCTCAGTGACAAAGAAATTTTGTCTAGAACTGCACAGAGCTTGAGGCTACCCTCCAGGCAGTTTGCACTATGCAGCTCTAGAATCAACCTAGCTGATTGTCACCCAGAACAATGGAGAAGTTTCCCAAGAAGACATCTCAGACTGTGCTTCCCACAAGCCTATCCATCAAGCTTCTTGCTGGTCAACCAAAGAATTTGAGCAATGACCCAAGGATGCACTCATCTCCAAAAGTGCACATAAGCTATTAGCTTGCCTTCCTACACTACCTAAAGAAATTGTATAAACATGAGGGAAAGGAACTTGTTTCCTATCACTGCATTGTCCCACAAAATTACGTAGTTTTGTGAGGCAGTCCCCCTACCAGCATGTTTGCCAGTCCTCCTGAAAACTACACAATTTGAATGGAAAAACCGCCTGCTTCCAGAGACCCTACTCAACCTAGAAAATTCATAGACATGTCCTTCTTGACTGCCTCCACGATCTGCACATTTTTGACCAACAGGCTCCCACAGCTCGATCCCGACTGCCTTTAGAAATCGACACAATTCTCAATCCCTATGCCTCGTGTTGCCTGTAATGCCTTCCCCGAAAAAAATTGCAATTCTGCCTCCTAGCTGAGTGAGACCCTGTAGATGTCACTATTGTCCCACATTGCTCAACCTAGCCTCTCAGTGACCTCTATGTAGTTTTTCCCAATAGCATCCTGGAGCATCACATCCTGGGATGACATGTGCTTTGCGATGCTTCTGAGCCTTGTCCTCTCTCCTAGCTACCTGCACCGAGAAACGAAAAACAATGCATCATGGTAGAGTAGGGGATTTCTAGAATTGATGTTGTCTCATCATGAGTGATTGTAGAAATAGGTACATGGATGATACATGGCGTGACGACCAGCAGGATGAACAAGGAGCGCATGCTAGGATACTTTCTCAAGGTTGGACAAACACATGAAACATACCATGTAGTAAGCGAAGGAGACACATGCACACACATGAACCATCAAGTGAACACCAAGACCATTGAATAATCTACGCACTTTGCCATGTGGAGGTGAAGCTATGGTACACCATGAGCACACTCATCACTCAACAACACAACAACTCGACATGAACAACACAACCAACATCTGCGTACAAGTAGTGTCATGTCGAATTGTGTCATACAAGCAAAGTCCTCAAAATATGTTTTGAATATTCACATACTTATCATGACTAACCACATAATTTATCTTCCAGAGTGTATGTCTTATGGAAACAAATTTGAAATCTCAGAGGAGTTCTGGAATAAATTGTGATGTAAAACATACGATGGTGAAGGAGAAGCAGCCTTTCTTAGACATGCAGTGGGCATTGTAGGTTCTTGTGAAAGGCATGAAAGATATAAAGATTACATTATTTGCATGATATTCGAATATTTGCTTCAAGGGCACCCACTGCTATGGTGTGCGACGTTGCCCGAAAAATCTATTCACTCTTTCCATCATCCGCTCACAGAGATATCCTGTGCTTTCCATCATTTTGACCATAAAACACTCAATAAAGAAATTAAGAAATTAGGAAAATAACCTCATGAATCCATTGAAAAATTTCACATGTGCTTTTATAATATTTCATATCGATTTCCTGAAGATTAAATTGATTGGGAATTCCTTGATGGAAGATTTAAGTATCTTATTTACATGTCCGAAAATCCAAAATTCTTATAATCATTAGAGTACATCCCAGTAGATCTCGGTGTTAGAGATGCTAAATCTAAGATGGAAAAGGTTTCCATCACAAGTGATAATTGTTTTTCCTCTTCTCATCAAATAGATATAGCCTCATAATGCAAGGTGGGAGAAGGTGTGCACACATATGTTGAACTATGACATCCTCCCACCCCACCTACTCTCAATTTCTGCACAGATTTGGCTTGCAAGCCTGCTGGTTGTCGTGTGGACTCATTCCCTCAACCTCCATCCCCACATTCCATTGATTCCTCGGATTGTATTGTGTTGTGTTCCTGCGTTCTGGGCTCCACATCTTGTGTTCACAAGGATACGGTTGTCGAGAGAGTTGGAGTTGTGAAGCCAACCTGTGCTATCATTAATGATGAGTGTGTACAGGAATCTCAAGAAGAACCTGCAGTGAAGGATGACTCCCTCCTATCTATGCCTCATCCGCTCCATCCTGACATCCCTTCTGATTCATCCACTTTTGATTTTCCCTGTGAAAATTCATTTGCAGAAGTTTCTGCTTCCGATCATTCAAATGACACACCAGATGTCAGCCTGTCATTACACTACAGAGAGGACACATCTTCCTCTAAAAATCCATCCCATCTGTAATCTACCATTGTTTAAAACATGGAGGGTGAACTTCCTTGTTTCTCATCAACCTCTTTGCATGATTCACGAGATCATGAGGATGCCAAAGAACATCCCAAATTTTTTGATCGTGGTTGTAATGATCTCTGTACCTTGTCATTTGATCACAATGTTGATTCACTCACTCTTAACATTTCCAAACCACTGGTATCCAATGATCTATCTATTGACAAAGTGGAAACCCTTCACATTGTTTAGTCAATTCAGCGCGTGTTGATGGTTATGTCAAGCTCTCGCTGTCCTAAGGTTACTTAGTTCCACTTCCTATTAGAATTTTTTTAAACACCCAAGGCTCCACTGTAGGTTTCAACCCCATACATAAATTACCTGCATATGAATTCTAAAACACAGAAAATAAACAATGCAAGAGCATAACATATAAAACACATATACACAAAGATTTTCCCCTGGATCCCAAAACTAGGACTACCAGCTTGATCTTTCAGTATTTTCCTTTCAATGTTACAATACATATTTATACATGATGAAGCATTGAAAACCATGGACAAAAAAACCATCCCGTCCAAAAACATGTGCGAAAATCATGCACAAAACCATAGGTGGGTCCGCCCAACCTAACATAGAGTCCAAAACCAAAATTTTCCAGGGCACTGCCCCAGACCCCATAAAGTGGGCTTACGGGTGCCCCTCAAACCCCCTGTTAACTACATGGAAAGATTATAACACAACCCAACATTCTCCCACTTGTTGTTTTCTTTCCACAGGGGGCCACAAGAGAGCTTAGTTATTTATCCAGCCCTGCAACGGCCATTGTTTCTCTACACCAAGAGAACTTCTCAGAGCTCACAAGTTTTTTCAATGCATTTGTAGTATTTTTCAAAGTGTCCACCTTTACCAGCAACACCTTTTTGTCTTCTATCATATCCCTCACAAAGTGATACTGAACATCAATGTGCTTTGTCTTTGAGTGATATGTAGGGTTCTTTGCTAAGAAAATTGCACTTTGGCTGTCACAGTTTATCCTTATAGCTTCCTGTACTAACCCCATACTTGAACACAATCTCTGCAACCAAACTGCTTCCTTGCTTGCATGAGTGGCTGCCATGTATTCTGCCTCTGTAGTTGATAGTGCCACTACAAATTGTTTCTTACTCATCCAATTGACTGCACATCCAAATAGTTTAAACACATACCCACTTGTAGATCTTCTTTGATCCAGATCTCCAGCCCAGTCTACATCAACAAAGCCACGAATATCCAACACTGTCCAATCCTGGTCTTCCTTGGTAGCACAAACCATAATCACTAGTGCCACGCAAACACCTGAAAACCCGCTTCACTACTATCCAATGATCCTTCCCTGGTTTTGACATAAACCTGCTGAATACTCCCACTACATGTGCAATGTCTGGTCTAGTACATACCATTGCATACATTAGGCTATCAACTACACTTGCATATGGAACATGGGACATGTCGTCTTCCTTGTCTTGTGCCTTGGGACACTGTTCAGTAGATAACCTCACACCTATAGGAATAGGAACCTTCACCAGTTTACTACCCTACATATTAAACCTCTGCAGTTTTGTCTCGACATACTTCCTCTGGTTTAACCAGAGCTTCCTCTTTGCCCGATCTCTTTTAATTTCCATGCCCAAAATATAGTTTACAACATCAAGATCTTTCATGTCTAATTTGGAGGACAATTGGGTCTTCAAATCCTGGATAATTTCTTTGTCATTTCCAACCAGCAACATATCATCCACATACAAGACCAGATAAATAACACGGTCACAAATTAATTTAAAATACACACAGTGATCTACTTTGCTTCTGGTGAAGCCAAGTCCCCATTTAAATGTATCAAATTTCTGATACCACATCCTTGGTGACTGTTTTAACCCATACAAAGACTTCTTTAACTTGCATACTAGTTCTTTCTTACCCTTCACCGCAAAGCCTTAAGGTTGCTTCATGTAGATCTCCTCTTCCAAATCCCTGTGAAGAAATGCTATCTTCACATCCATCTGTTCTACCTCAAAAAAAAAAGCAGCAACAACAGATAAAAGTACTCTAATAGAAGTTACCTTGGCAACAGGAGAAAAAATATCACGAAATTTGATTCCCGGCACCTAGGAATAACCTTTTTCTACCAACCGAGCTTTGTATTTCTCCGCCTTTCCTTCTACATTTGTCTTCTTTTTGAACACCCGTTTGCTTCCAATGGGTTTCCTTCCAGCTGGCAACTCCACTAGATCCCAAGCCTCATTTTTGTGTAAAGATGCCATTTCATCAACCATGGCCTCTTTCCAGAGTTTTCCATCCTCTGAATCCACCGCTTCCTTCACAGTTCTGGGATCATTAGTAACAGACAAAGAAAAATATGAACAGAAAGCAGATGGACTATACCTTTCTATCTACCTTCTTTCTCAAACTGATCTTCTCATAGCCGAAGTTTTTGGGTCTTCATCATCTAATTCCTCCTCTGCTGTAGAGTCTGATTCTTCCTCCTTTAGCTCAAACTCTATCTTCTCACTTTCCTTTGGTTGGACTTCATGTTTAATAACATCTTTCACCTCTCTGAACACCACATCTTGGCTATACACAACCTTCCTTGTTACTGGGTTCCAAAGCTTATAACCCTTTAAACCATCTTTATACCCAATAAAGATGCACTTTTCAGATTTACTATCCAACTTCGTTCTTTTCTCCTTTGGAACATGTACATATGCATCAAATCCAAATACCCTTAGATGTGAAAGAGAGGCTTTCTTACCAGTCCATACCTCTTGTGGAGTCTTATCCTCCAACGCTGATGAAGGTGACCTATTGACCAGGTAACATGCAGTATCCACCGCCTCTGCCCAGAATTCTTGTCCTAATCCAGCACCACTGAGCATGCTTCTTGCCCTTTCCATCAACGTCTTGTTCATTCTTTCTGCAACCCCATTTTGTTGAGGTGTATATGGAGTATTCCTCTGCCGTGCTATACCACACTTATTACATAATTCTTCAAATTCCTTGTTGCAAAACTCTCCACCATTATCTGTCCTCAGCACCTTTATCTTCTTCTCTATTTGATTTTCCACGAGAGCCTTAAATTCTTTAAACTTGTCAAAGTCTTTAGATTTCTTCTTAAGGAAATATATCCATGTATTTCTTGAGAAGTCATCTATAAATGATACATAGTACACAGACTTACCTAGTGATGGAACCTTCACAGGTCCAAACACATCACTATGCACAAGCTCTAATATATGTTTCGCCCTCTTACCACCAGAGGGGAAACTCACCCGATTCTGCTTCCCATATACACAATTTTCACAAAAAACAAAATCGCGAGAACTATTACTCATACCTTCTACCATACCTTTACCATGAAGTATTTGAAGGCCTTTCTCTCCAATATGTCCAAGCCTTTGATGCTACAACGTGGTCTTTTCTCCAGAGACCACTAGATTTTCTGCTCCACTTTCAGGAACCACAGAACTGTTCACCCATCAATAATAGTGCTACCTTGCAGCTTGTACAGAGTTCCAATCCGAACTCCCTGCATCAATACTAGTGCTCCCCGAACCATTTTGCAGGTATCCTTCTCGAACACTGTTTTTACACCTGCGTCATCCAACTTTCTCACAGAAATTAGATTTCTGGCTAATGTAGGAATATGTAGAACACATGGAAGCATTCTAACCCTTCCACCTTGCAAATTCAACTTTACTTTTCCGCGACCAATGATTTTAGCCTTCCTGTCATCCCCCAAGAAGACATCGTCGCCATCATATTTCTCATACTCACAGAACCACTCTCTATGAGGAGTGAAGTGAAAGGATGCACCTGAGTCAATCAACCATGCCTCATGATCTACATGTGTACTTGAAGAAGCCAAGTACACATCCCCACCTTCATCTGAGAAGGTTTTTGCCTCTACATAAGGAGTCTCATTAGATCCCTTTCCTTTGTCAGGAGCTTTAGATTTATAGTCCCTTTTAAAGTAGCCTTCCTTTCCGCATTTCCAGCACACCACCTTTACAAGTTTTCCTAGAGATTTAGATCTCCCTCTAGATTTAGATCTTCCACTCGATGACTTATTTTGGTTTCTGTTGTGGGACTGTCTTCGTACATACATGGCATCACCATTCTGGCTCTCCATATTTTTCTTTCTCATCTCCTCTGTCAGTAAGGCTGAGACTATTTCATCAAACTACAAGGCAATTACATTGCTACCTATTGCAATAACCAGACTATCCCATGAATCTAGTAGAGAACACAACAAACCGATGCACTTATCTTCATCTAAAATTTTAATATCAACAGATACTAACTAACTAACCACAGTATTAAATGCATTCAGATGCTCTGTCATCAAGTCTCCATCTTGCATCCTCAGGTTATACAGCTTTTTCCGCATGAACAGTTTATTCACCAGAGACTTAGATTGGTACAAATTCCCTAACTTGTCCCACAAAGCCTTTGTCGTAGCTTCCCTTGATACATTCGGCAATATTGAATCTGAGACACACAATCCTATTGTGCTCTTTGGCTTCCAATCCAACTTCTTCCATTCTTCATTGGACACTCTCGTTGGTTTAGTACCCGAATCTACCGTGATCCATTGATCTTTATCCACCAACAGATCTTCCATCTTGAGTTTCCACAACTCAAAACTCCGACCATTAGATTTCTCGATCTCTATCTTTCCATTGCTCGCCGTCTTCTTTCACCACCAGAATCGATCTCACATATCTCCCACTAAACAGGGTCTACCATAGGCCTGAGTGAAACCCCTCAATAACAAAGGCATCCCCTTGAAGCCAAAACAACTCTGATACCAAATGTAGGTTTCAACCCCATACAAAAATTACCTGCATACGAATTCTAAAACATAGAAAATAAACAATGCGAGATCATAACACATAAAACACATATACACAGAGATTTTCCCCGAGATCCGAAAACCATGACTACTAGCTTGATTTTTCATTATTTTCCTTTCAATGTTACAATACATATTTATACATGCCGAAGAATCCAAAACCACAGACCGAAAAACCATCGCGTCCAAAAACATGTGCAAAAATCATGCACAAAACCATAGGTGGGTCCGCCCAACCTAACATAGGGTCCAAAACTAAAATTTTCTAGGGCGTTGCCCCGGACCCCATAAAGTGGAGTTATGGGTGCCTCCCAAACCCCCTGTTAACTACGTAGAAAGAATATAACAAAACGCAACATCCACATCATGTTGTGCTTCAGTTTGAAGATCATTCTAATATGCAGAGTTTATGTCCTCCACTGGAATCACATGATCTCATCGCTCATGCATTGGAGGAATCTTACACAACAAGCGCACTTGTAAAGAATAAGTTGTTTTTCCTTATGTTTTTCTCGTGTGTCACAGGCCAAAGAGTGTGTATGTTTACCATCTACATGGAGTATGTCACAACACCATGGTATGTCTCCATAATGTTTTCTTTATGCATTCACCCTTTTCTTTTATGTGGTTGTTTTAGAGCTCGAATCGTGTTCTTCTTCACTGATCTATCCTTCTTATTCAGTGGTTTACATGCATATCTTTATTTTTTACCATGCCTTTTCCAACATGGGCTAGCCAATGCACAGGTGGTTGCATTGGAACTATCACTTCATGTGAGTGGGCACATACGTTATTTAGCATAGGAGTAGGAGTAGTGTTTGTCTTTTTTTCTTTGCTTTGCTTCTTGGTTTGCATGTTTGAATTTCCTTCTTACTTGGTTTTTTTTATTGCTTGCTTTCCTTTCTTACTTGTTTTTCTTTAACTTTGCTTTTGTTTTTTCTTTCTTTGCTTGCTCATGTCCATAGATTAGCCTTACATGAAACCATGTTTGGCTCTCAACACAAGCTAGGAAAATCTAAGAGGATTTGTACAACTATCACCATCTCATTATCTGTTGTCATATCTCTTTATGAAGAGCTTGCTATCTTAAGTCGATCATGCCCTAAAGGAAAATATATTTTGTTCAGAGTGAGTCTGGGTGAAAACACAATGCTTCCATTGTTACCTACTACCACCTACTCTAATCGGTTCTTTTGGGTTAACCCTTGTCACCTCAGTCAAGTAGAGTGAGGTGAGGGGGAAAAGTATCTCATAGGTATATATAACATACTTCTCTAAAGGAACAACCTCTTATGCTCTCAATAATTTGGGATCGCTCTTTCACCTCTCAAATAAATAAGTTCCTATGCACAATTATTTGAAAAAATGAATAAGGTGAGAGAAGAGAAAGGCTTCCTGCACAGAGATGTGATACAAGTAACTCCGTTAGGGAACTAACTAGGCTTGCTAGAAGCGAGGCAATGCTTGTGTTCTTGTGTGACTCCGCTGAGGTATTGTCCAGGCCTGCTTGCAGTAGAGAAACACCAGAGATGAAACTTAAAATATGACAATTATGTTATTTTTGCATCCATATACTCCTCATTCCCATCGAAACAACTATTAACTTGACTTGGCTTGGAATGTGTACTAACCGATCAAGAGAATGGTAGGAACTACATATTTCCCACAAGTTAGTGGGGAAGCCATCATGATCAAAGAATCAAGTAATACTTTCGGATGGGTTAGACTCGCTTTTCATGAAAGAAGTTCCATACAGAGAGTTGGAGTTCTAGTAGCGTGTTGCCAATTTTGTAGCAGTTATAACCACCCTCCAAAATTTTGGCTCCGATGCAAATTTCAAAGCATACCTTGGATCCTACGATCGATCGTTCCTTGGTCACTTGTTGGTAAGTTGATGATCTCAAGCTTCCCCTCCCTGATTGTAAGAGTTGTTCATGTTCTCATCTTTATGCAACATGTGTCATCTTTGGGCATAGGGATTGTGGTTTATCATGCAAAGGGAATGTTGTTTCACTTAAAGGGAAGTCTTGTGCATAGGAGTTGTTTTCATTACATAGACATGCTTTACACTCAATTCATCCACTCTTGTGATGAAGGTTGTTTCATCAATAAGAGTATGTTTTATACAATTTGGATGGCCTAGTTTTTATCACTAAGTGTTTATGTGTGATCATATTCAAGTACTAGCACTGTTTACATCTATTTCACTAATCTCACACTTACCCATTTTCCTGAGAAACCTAACCCCATACAGCTTCCCCAAATTGTGCAGTTTTCTTCTACATCCCTGAAGATTCCTCCCTTGCCTATTGAAACTCCACAGTGCATAGAGACCCCAACCTCCCTTGGCATCCAAAACTGCACAGCGGTTTCCTCTAGTGTCCTTCCCCCAACTAGAACCCATTGTCATCAGAAACTGCGTAGTATTTCCTCCTAGCTACCTAGAGTACATTGCGCTCAGAAACTAGAAAGAAGTTTCCTCCCAGGACCCCCATCCCACAACAATGTCCTATGTCTAGAGTATACACAATGTTTTCCAAGCTACCTTGTCTTTCTTGCATTCTGAAACTCTAGAGTTGGGCCTCCTAGAGCCTCATTCTCGTAGTAGTCACTACCCACTAAAGCACGCTGATATATCTCTAAGTGACTAGAGGAAAATGTGACATGCTGAGATCACTCCCAACAAGTTGGGGAGAAGGACCAATATAATAAGTGAAGGAAAATGATCAAGACCACATGCAAACTCTCTCTGATGCATCACCATCTCGAGGGTAAGTATGGTAAGTAAGGAGAAGCTTTTGAATTAGACCTATTAGCTAAGTTTGCAGGAATTCTTGTCATTGTCATATCATCTTATCTTCAGTAACATGTTTGTGTGTGTAAACAAACAAAATCCATTTCATGTATTTCCTCTACATGTCTCTCTTTCTTTTTGCTTGTTTGACCAACTGTCCTCTTTAGCATGTTGATTGCCATGTCATGCTTGTGACCTTGTTATGGCGATGTTTAAGGCTTGTCTTTGTGTGTATGAGTTTTGTTCGCTATGTAAACATCTATCACACTCACACATGAAGTTTTAAACAATGTCACGTAAGCTTCATCAAAATGATTCAATGATCTATCTCAAGTGTTGCAGTTGTTTCTCTTTAGACAGCCACACTCAGACATGCTATCTTGTTGGTTTGAGGTCTCTTGTCATAGAGACATGTTGAGTGTGTGTTCACAAGGTCATGCATACACGAGTTCACTTTCTCACACACTTACCTATTTTTCCAAAAATCTGTCGACCAGACCACCCTCCATCAACCGAACCTCCACTCAGCTCCACTAGGGAGTCTCACCACTCAGTGACCAAGTATTGTTGCCCAGAACTATGCAAATCTTGAGACTTCCCTCTAGGAAGTATGTACAATGCAATTCTAAAATCAACCTAGCTAAATTTCACCCAAAACAGTGTGGAAGTTTTTGAAGAAGCCATCTCAGTGTGCACTTCCTATGAGCCTATCCATCAAGCCTCCCACTAGTTAACCACAAAATTTGACTTGAGTAGTGACCCAGGGGTCCACTCATCTCCAAAACTGCATAGAAGCTATCAGCTTACCTGCCTTCACTACCCAAAGAAATTACGTAGATATGAGGGATAGGCACCCCCTCTCACTACACTGTCTCAGGAAATTGCGCATTTTTGTTATGAAATCCCCTACTAGCTTGATTTCCACTCCTACTAAGAATTGCGTAGTTTTCATGGACATATCACTTGTTATCTAACACCCTTCCCATCCTAAAAACTACAAAGATATGTCATGCTTGGTTTCCTACTAGATCTGCATAGTTCTGACCAACAGGCTCCTGTAGCCCAATCCCAACCTCCTCTCCAAATATCCATAGTTTTCATTGTCGATGCCTCCTACTGCTTCCACTACCTTTCCCCAACAAACTACATAATTTTGTCTCCTCATTGAGCTGGATCCTGCAAATGTCACTACTGTCCCACAGTGCTTAACCCAGACTCTGAGTGACCTCTATGTATTTTTTCCCCATAGTGTCATGGAGGCTCGCATCCTTGCTTGACATGTTCTCTACAATGTTTTAGAGCCTTGTCCTCTCTCCTGGTCACATGCACCGAAAAACTAAAGACAATACATCATGGTAGACTATGGTATTTCTGGATTTGATGTCGTCTCATCACGAGTGATTACGGAAATAGGTACACGAATGAAACATGGTGCGACAACGAACGATATGAACAAGGAGGGCATCTTAGAAGACTTGCTCGCAGTTGGACAAACACACAAACAATACCAAATAGCAAGTGAAGTAGACACATGCACATGCATGAACCATCAGATGAAGACCAAGACAATTGAATACTCTGTGCACTTTTCCATGCAAAGGTGAAGCTATGGTACACCATGAGCACACTCATCACTGAGAAGCACAACAACATGACACGAACAACACAACCAGCCTGTGAATACCAGTAGTGTCATGTCGAGTTGTGTCATGAGTCACCTCGGCCACATCACTACTTTGTCTCATACTTGTGTAAGCAATGTAATGTAACGTGGAAGTCCAAGAAAGCCATGAATGAAGTCAAAGAGTCATGTAAATCAAATACGCATGAGGGAAGTTGAACAGTCACAAGGGTTAGCTTCACCCTTTGCTATATATATCCCCTCATTTGTACAACAAAGTACTTGTCACCTTAGCTCCTCCCACATAGCCTTGAGAGTCTGTAATCTTTCCTTTGAGGAGAGAGAAGTGGCCATAATGCTCAATAATTAGGGTTAGTGATGTATGGTGTACGAATGTGTCCTGGAACTTTCACTTAATTCAGAAGCCTTTTAATCGGCCAACATGTTTTCATGCATGTTATGCAACCAACTCACAAAATAGAAGAAAGAGATAGATCAATGACTTAAAACATAGCTTCTTCGAGGGGGAAACCTCCTTTACATTACACAAATGAACAATTCTTGGTTGATACAAATGAAAAAACCTCATTTTTATATATAGGAGTCTAAGGGGTCACAATATAATCAGAGCTGATATATCAATAACAATAGTGGGCTTCTATGGGGCACAATAATAACAATATGGTGACAACATGGGCACAACAATAAAAATAAGGGGTACAACGACAATAATAATAAGGGAATACACTAGTATTATAGGGGCCTAACATGCCCTTGTCCTTAAAGAAAGTGTTGTCCTCAATGCTTGAGTAGTTCTGGATGCTTCTATATAAAATTCTTATCCTCCCATGTAGAATGTTCAGTGGATAAGTTCTTCCACTTGATGAGATACTCTAAAATTGATCGATTTTGTAGCTATCGAGTTCTTGTTTCTATGGCTGCTTTAGGTTCCAATATGATTTTTCCCTCCTTGTCAAGCTCTGGGAATATTGTTTGAACTGGGAGGTTGTCACCTATAACCTTCTTTATGTATGAAACATGGAAAACCGGGTTCACTCGGGAAGATGCAGAAATTTTGAATTCGGGAGCCTACAAAAACCCTACCTTCCTTAGTTCATAGCTCCGAAAATATAGTGAGACAACATCTGGAATTCGATCAAGCGGTTCATCACGATATTGTCTCAAATGGGTTTTAATTTCATCCTCTGAAGATTTGTAGGAAAAAAAAGTTATAGCGAAAATGCCACGATGATGTGTTTGAAAAAGCGAAACCCTAGAATCCCAATCTTTGATACCAATTGTTATGCAACTAGCTCACAAAATAGAATAAAAAGATAGATGAACGACTTAAAATATAGCCTCTTCGAGGGGGGAACCTCCTTTACATTACACAAATGAAAAATTCTTGGATGATACAAATGACAAGACCTCCTTTCTATATATAGGAGTTTAAGGGGTCACAATATACTCAGAGCCGACATCACAATAATAATGTAAGGGCAAAACAATAATAATAGTGGGATTCTATGGGCCACAATAATAACAATATGGGGACAACATTTGCACAACAATAACAATAACGAGTATAATGATAATAATAACAAGGGAATACACTAGTATTATAGGGACCTAATAATGCATGCGTTGTATTCGTTTGTAAGACTATTCTTTAAACACTGGTAATGCATTTCTCTTTAACTTGTACTAGGATAGTTGAACTACTTCGGTTATTCTAGTGCATAAATTGTTGAAGATGTGTTGTAATGGTTTCTATTGTTGTCTCATCCATGTGGACTACTCTGCTAAAGATTAGACAAATTAATTCTTATAAACTTGTTATAATGACCTTCACACTCATGTGGACTACTCTGTTGGGTGTTTTACGTGTTATATATTCACTTTGAGTCTATGACTTCTGAATTTGTGTAGAGTACTCCGCTGAAAGCAGCACAAATCCAGTTGTGTGGTTTGTCTCTACCTAAGTTGGGAGTACTCCCTTTCGACTTGAGACTCACTCTCACCTCCCCCTCTATAGTGAAAGAACTTTGACACAAGTGACACTAAGCA
Organism: Pinus tabuliformis; assembly: GCA_031772625.1. NCBI lineage: Eukaryota > Viridiplantae > Streptophyta > Pinopsida > Pinales > Pinaceae > Pinus > Pinus tabuliformis. The sequence continues at coordinate 410,246,475 of CM062813.1, forward strand.
CTCACTAGCCACACAAACCTCGTTGTTTGAAGACTAAGTATACCACTCTCATGTGTTGTCAAGAAAGAGTTAAGGCATATCTTTAAGATAATTGAAACCGGGCCATCATACTTGATGGGCCTCCTACACCAAGTTGTAAGATCTCTACTTGGGACTTCATACTAGGGAGATCCCCTAAATGTTGGTCGATCTAGCATTGTCAACACCTTGGAATTTCAAAAAAAAATCACATAGTGTTATCACTGATGTCAAAGGATATGTATGGGATGGTAGTAGGAAGACCATCCTTAATTATCAGAGAAGCATCAATATTCTTCATGAAGCAATATGATAACTTGACTTTTAACAAGTTATGAGTACATGAGCATATGCGTGGTTTAATTTATATGATTTTTTGGTGAAGTTAGCATGCTTAAAATAATTTATGAATAGAATGGTTGTCTAGTGTTCATTGATGCCTTTTGAATGGTATATTCTACCTAGAAAAAATTCTGTAAGATGAGAAATCATGGGAAGTTGAAAATTAGTGTTAGTTGGGGCAAAATTGAAAGGCTAAACTATAGCGACAACCCAAAATTATTAAAGGGTTAATTAGTATGCAAGTTCGAAATAGATCTACCATTTCATAGAATGATCAATAGCCATGATTGTGTGGCATAGTACACTTGCTAATACAATTAAAAGGTGTGTAATTCTCAGTTCAATCAAATATACTCCTAACAAATAAACAACTGGATTACACATACCTCTTAGTGATTTATACATGGCTTATCACCTCAATCAGCATAATGTAACATTAACATGTTAACATGGTTTCATCCGGGGATACCACATGGCAAGACAAAATGGAATTTTTTAGTTGTCTAATGGGCTAAACTTCTTATGACATGCGATCGACTTTGGGAGTCTCATGTGGAGGGCATGATGTCATGATGATATCAGCAAATAGATTACCATGGCTCTAAGGAATATGTCATATGGGAAAACTCATATGTCATAGTCACACTAAATAAAGTGGGTGTGAAGCTTCAAATTCCTTCCCTAGGTATATGAATGGTAACATTGATGTAGATTCTGAATATGTTCGTTTCATATTCATAGCTTAGTTACTTGGTCAGCCTCCATGCCATGAGACCATCGTAATACTATAAAGATGACCGTGATAGAACGTCAAGTCTGTGAAATTTTTCTTATCTTTGTTCAATTCCTATATACGTCGAGGAATGTTACTGTTGTAGTTATACAATGAATGGATTATGGTAATGAAGAGTGATAAAATTTAAAAGCACAATCCTCATTATTAATATGTTTTAATATATAAATTCCAAAACAAATTTTTGTTGCGTCTTCCTTTGCATGTGGAGAGACTACCTCTTCAATTCTTACCTCCACTTCCAAGGAACGAATCAATTCCATGGCTTCCATTAGCTATTTCTATATCAAACATTTCCATTTTTTTATTATTCATAATTATTTGATCCTCTACTCCTTAATAAAAAATGTTCAGAATATAATTAGACATAAAGAACAAGATTTATATAACAGCCAAGATTTAATCATGCATGGAACTGTAGTTCCAAGAAAAATTTCCTCCTAGTAATTGGATTGGATATCCTAATCCAATTGAAGTTCAACTACTAAGGCATCACTTTGAAAAATAAATTGCTTAAGGCCAACGAGTCACATGACAGGTGCACGGTCAACTTTGCACGGTTTCGACCTTGTGTCGTTATGCTTAGAAGCTTCAACAAGCCTGTAAGTTTCCTGCTGCAAATAACTTTGTTGGGAAATCGATGCTTTACATGGGCCCTTTGAAACATTTCGAAGAGCTGAAACAGGGGCTGAATATGGCATGTCAATTCATGGCAGCAACACAATCAAAATAAACAAAGAATGACTCTAAATATTGCATGTACCCACTATGGCAGTTAATGAAGTGTGATGGAACCATGTCGATTGGCCTCACCACGTAACACGTGGCCATATTATTATTAACATATTCACTAAACTCATGTGGAATGATAAAGATGAAACTGACCTTCAAAATCATAACCTTTGGAATGACGAATATTCCACTGAGAACAAATCACATCCGTTCACTTTTTTTTTATTCTCCAACGCACATCCATAACTTGAAATAGGAATTCCTATTGACATAATAAAGAGCTATGTTAATGTATACAAACCTTTAAATATTTCAATATCTATATTAATATTTCATTTGATATCTAATGTTATAAATAATAAATTTAAAAATTATTTAAATAATTTATATTTTTTTACTATCAAATATATCATAAATTTATATAAATTTATATAAATATCCAAATATATGAATACTCATATACATATTTTAATATAATATTAAATTACATATATCTATTATATATCAATTAGTAACCATAAGCTATATATGTCACTAATTTTGTTATTAATGGCATCCTCTAAGGGAAACTATATCATTGACAAAAGAATAAACTATTTTTCTTTCGTTCTAAATAAGCCCCAAAACATTATGCGTATCCAAAAGTACTATTTGTGTCAAAAGGTTATAAAGTAAAATGCCTAGATATTACATTCTATCCTTAAAATTCCTAATGCTAAAGAATAATTGGTATAAATAGTGAAGCATCATGAAAACTAGAAGTAATTAGAGGCATTGACCTTAATTGGCACAAGTCACATAGTACTATGGCTACTTAATCTATTTCCTTAATCTATGGCCTAGAGGCATATTATCTTCAATATGTATATCCTATTGTTCATCGGCTTCAAGTATAGAACCATTTCATTTAAAACCTAAATTATCTCATTCTTGTGATTGTTCCTATCCAACAAGATGTGGCCTAGTACTTCCTTGAAGAACCAATAAAGATTTATAATATAGATGTATTTATTCTTCCCTCCATGATTGTGTCTCATTATTGACACCCATGCAACCACCACATCCATGACCTTAGAATCTGACATACACAAATGATCTCCAACCAAATTATCTCAGTCCACCTCACGCACATGGTTATGGATACCTTGCTTGATTTATACCATGTACGGTTGACTGAAGGCCTCAACATGTTGTTGAGCATGAGAACTTGGTTTTGAACCTCGACCTCCACCACTAAACCTATAATGAGATCTTTCTATCACCATGGTTATGGCATAAGCAGAAAGCAATGACGCTACAGGATTAGGGAAGTCAATACTATGAGGAGGGGGAGGCCACAAAGTGAAATGCAATGGAAGGAAAAGAGGATGCAAAGCCATATATTTCTTAATTTAGAAAATTTCATAGAGAGAAAACCAACAAAAATAGAAGGCTTCTAGACAAGTCATTGGAAAGGCCATATAAAATAACCATCTTTCAACTAACATAATGTGGGAAGTTGCCTTTGCACTGAAGGTTTCAAACACAATTGTAGCTGATAAAACTAGTGGAGAGACTAATGTTGTAATGAATGTGTAGCATTTCGATTTTAACCATGTCTATCCTTGGTAGTGTGGAAGCAATCCATTCCACCCTTTCACGTTGTGGGAGGTGGCTATGTCCACTCCCTCACAACTACCCCTAGCTTCCCACATCACCCAATATCAATAAAATATATATTTAATTTCAAATATATGAATATCTATATAACAATTTCAATAGTATAAATAATATATATATAAATAATTTAAGTTATTTTTATTTTTTTCATCAATATTATATGATATTTTAAAAATATATAATTTTATGCAAGATTTATATATCAAAGAGTATGATATTTTCACTTTATTCCTATTTTTAATCTCTAATAAAACTAATATCCTTTTACTCCGATGTATAAAAAATATTCTCATCAAAATATGAGGTACTTTCAACTTGGTTGCTGAAATCAATGGCCATGAAAGTATTCTTGTTAGCATATTTCATCCTCTTCTTCAAGGCAAGCTTTGAATGCAAATTCCAATAGTTGTCATGTGTATGAATATCAATGTTATAGTGGTTTTAGTGGTCTTGTGTATCTTTGCATTGGCGTGTTTTGGTTTTTATATTCTTTTCCTCGATCCTTAGAATCATCATGTTACTTCATCTTCTTTGGCCCACTGGATTTTATTTTCTTCTAGTCTATGTTCTTTGAGTACTATGCCTATATTTCTATACACAAACCTCATCCACTGATATACGTTTGAAAAAAATTACTTGCTTCTACATATGGTTGTGTAGATCCCCTAGATACTTGGAGATTACATCTGGGTTCTTGGGGAGATACCTGACATTATGACCATCTTTCTAAATTATGTAGTGTAATCTTCTTTAATATTCCCCTACTTTTGTGTGAAGTAATGCCACCAAATGCACTAGTCCTCTACATCATCAATAGTAGAAGATTGTGACATTATGAGTGTTTTAAATTCTCTCACGTAGTCACTAGAGGATATCCCTCCAACCTCAATGACTCCATCTGAATTTTCTACCAAGTCAGGGCATGACCCTCTAATTCCATCCAAGCAAATGAAATCTTCTATTCTTGCTATATATGAAAAACACTAAAATAAAATTCTAATTGTTGTGTCTAGTTATTTAGATTTAAAGTGTAAATCTCACATTGATATGAATTGATGTTGAAATTTGGTTCCATTTTCAAGAGGGACTCTGAATTTAACTCTACTTTAGAACCACCATGTTATACAAATAGATTGATATTATTAGTTAGGGCCACCATTAGGAGGCTCACATTATGGTTTATATCTACAACTTGAACTTTGATCCATAAAACCTTTGCTGTAGAGGATCATGAGGGATTTCTATATATTCCTTGGCCATGGATAAGGTGTGGAGACTTAAATATTAATCAATATGGATCCCTTAAAAATACCCACAATATAACCAAAGGAACCTGCTATGATACTATTATGATGTGTAGAATACCATATAAATTACATTGAAGAGTTCATCAAAACAGAGATGATAAAATTATGCTTAAAATCTAAAATTTGTACTATGAGGGTTTGTTTTTCCTTTTATTTATGGGTATGTATATTATTCATTATTTTATATGGATGAAAGTTATAATCATGAAAAATATAGCTAACAACAAAATTAATCTCATAAATTAACAAAATATATAACTTAGAAAATCCTTTGGGAAGAAAACCTAGCTAGAAGATGAGGTCATTGTGCTCTATTTCTCTAGATGTAAAATGGATGGAAGTATAAAGAAGTGGGGCCTATGGCCTGTCATCTACTATAGTTCAAAAACTCTCTTTGTTTCCTCTCTCCCTATGCACTGGCAACTACTTTTCTCATGTATCGAACAAAATGAACTAGAATAAAGTGGATCCACTTTTCCTTCTAGTATAACACAGTCTGGTAACCTACTAGTGGTTAGCTTTGCATGATTAAAATCTTAAATAGAATTAAAATATTGACCATTATAGATTCTTATTCATTGTGATTACATGGATAGTTCCTTTTCCATCAATAATGGGGCCTAAGATGGCATCCTCTTAAAATATTATGGTGAAAATAGGAAGGTCAACAATCAAGTGGCATAAATTTTGCATATAGACTTTGGTTGAGGAGATTTTTGTGCCACTAGAAAGATATCCATGTGTAAAATAAAATAAAGTGGTTTGTAAATTAAGCATAAATTTTTTTAGCCAAAATAAATAAATAAAACCACTTGATACCTTAAAATACTCCCAAAAGGTTCCAGACCTCAATTTATCAAATTGGGTGTCACCCGTAGAAAACATCTTGTGAGGTGATTCATCCACTTTTTCCATTATAAAAGCATAAATATGTATGAAAAACAACATAAGTACCAAATATGGATAAATAGTTGAGGGGGAATAAAATGAAAGAGTGGGGGTCAAGAATAGGAAAGGGAGAGTACACTAAATGGGGTGATAAGGAGATGGGGGGTGAAGGAAAAGGATAGGAAAGGGGTAGAGAGAGAGGATGGGATTAGAAATATAAATATATAGGGATAAATGAGGCAAACATACAGAGATAGGGAAAGGGGGGAGAAAGAGGGGGTGGTAGAGAGAGAGGAATAAATAGAGAGAGCGATGGGAAATGAAGAGAGAGGAGGGGAATAATGAAAGTAATTAAGAGATAGTATTAGGGATAGGCATAGGTTATGATATAGAAAGAGATAAAATGGGTTAGATAAAGAAGGGTAGAAACAAAGAAGGATCTATCGGAAGAGAGAGAAATGTGTGAAGGAGAAGATAAATAGACAAGGAAATAGGGATGATGGGAGGTAGAGGGAGAGGGGGATGCAAAGAGAGATATAAGTAAAACATAGGGATAAAGTGGGAGAGAAAGAGATAGGGGGTGAGTGAGATAAATATATGGGAGGGGGGGCACATGGAGAATGGGGGAGAGACTTATAGAGGTATGGGTGGGCATTGGGCAAGGGAGGAAGGAATATATAAAGGGAAATATCAGGAAAAATATAAGGTGTTAATATAGACAATGTGTTTTAGAGAGAGTGATAGAGAAAGGAAGAAGGATAGGTTGGAATATGGAGAGGGAGAGAGAGAGAGAGAGAGGGATTTAGGATGGACATAGACACACACACACACACACACACACACACACACACACACACACACAGATATATATATATATATATATATATATATATATATATATATATATATATATATATATATATATATATATATATATATATATATATATATATATAGAGAGAGAGAGAGAGAGAGAGAGAGAGAGAGAGAGAGAGAACGGTTGAGAGAGGGAGGGAGTGATATAGGAGGAATACATATTTTGAGAGAGAGAGGTATGGATGGAGAAGTTGTGAGAGAAAGAGATATGGGGGAGTATGGAAAGGGTGAATGAAATATGAAGAGGGAGACATAAATGGGTGAGAGGAAGGGATAGGGAAATAACGATAAATAAACCAAGGAGAAGGATAGTGGAAGTAAAAATAGGTAGAGTGGGAGAGTTAAAGGGATAGAAGGAGAGGGATATAATGGGAGTAGTAGGGTTAGAGAGAGATGTATATAAATGGGGTAATTAGGGAACGGGAAGATAGGGTTATAGGAGGGAGACATAAGGATATATATATATATATAAAGAGAGAGAGGATGAGAGGCAATGAGGGAAGGAGCGAAAGGGAGTGGGGATGGGATGGAATGAAGGGAGAGATAGGGGAATATAATGGGTAATAGATAGGAAAGGAGAGGGAGGTTAGATAGAGAGAGAGTTAGAGAGGGGTAGGAATAAAGAGAGCGATGGGGAAAGAAGAGAGAGGGGGGCATAAGGAAATGGGGAGAAAGATATAAAGAGGGATAGGTAGAAGGGGAGAGATAAAAAGGGGTTTGGAAAGTAGTAGATAAATAGATGATTAGGGAAATGATTACAAAGAGAGAAAGAAATTAAGAAATGAAAAGAGAGAGGGTTTGGGGATAGAGAAAAGTGGATATAGATAGAAACATTGATAAAGAGAGAGGGATACATATAAAGGAATAGGGAAAGGGATAGGGAGATGGGAAGGTAATGATTTATATCTTTGGGATAATATATGACAGGCTTGAATGAAATAAGAGGAGAGGACAAAAAATATAGATATATCTAAAAAATAATGGAAAGAACATCAATAATAAATAAAGAACTTAATACATCAAAACAATATGAAAAGAGTGAGAAAGATAATTGGATAACAAGGATTTCCTTAAGAAGAACTATTACATATCAATGAGGCCAATTTTGGGACCTCTCATTCTTAATCTTCACTCTCTTCTATTTCCTTCTTATAATGTATCTTGTTCATGGAACTAATTTTAATTAAATTTCACTTTATTAGTTACATGTCTAGCAATGTCCCTTTTACATAAGAATTTCACTTCATCATTTACACATCTAAATTTAAACTATAATCCCCATAGATTTGAGTCATCCTCGTCTCTTAGAAAATGATGGTCCCAAACATTTGACCATACTAAGAAAAACACGACCATTATTATGTTCAATGTACCATCATTTTTATTACCTTCTTTGATCCAATGAATAGAAATGTTTTACACAACGAACCCATAAATTTTGGTTTGTGGATGTCCCATAACCATGTTTATTACAATGTTCCAAGTTCTAATAAAGATGTAACAACCTACAGGGTAAATTTGCATAAAAAAAAACATAATAGGAACATAAATACAATAAACATATCAGCCATCAATATCCACATATACATCAGTACATTTGCACATGAAAATCAAGGGAATGATTTTTTTTCATTAATAAATGCGATGAACCAACTGAAGATGGGACTACCACATTCCACCCAACCATAGATTGGCTGAGCCAAGTCTCTCTTTAGTCGATCACCACCATACCATATTCCAAGCACGAATGTGGGATCTCATAGAAAACGTCAATAAAAACTCATGCAGGGCTTCCAGAGGCCACCCACCTCAGCCCATCAAATAGTGATTGCACCGCACGATCGGACATCGCCAAAAAGCATCATCAGATTGGTCTCCATCCAAGCGTTCCTGAGCTTCTATAGCATTTTTCCAACCAAGGCTTCTAGGACTAGTAATCCAACCCACAACTTATACATGGCTTCGAGAGTGTTTGTCCAACCAAGGCTTCCAGGACTAGTAACTCAACCCGCCAAGGGCTTCCAGAGCGTTTGTGAAACTAGGGCTTCAGGACTAGTAACTCAACCCAAGCTATTACAGGGCTTCCAAAGTGTTTGTTCAACCAGGGCTTCCAGGACTAGTAACTCAACCCAAGCTATGGAAAAATGAGAACCAACCAAAAAAAGGCAATGAAAGTAAACCCACAATCACCATGGCTATCCAGGAAATGGCAAGGCTATAAATCATACATGCAACTTGGTGCCCGCAAGAAAATCTAATGTAGCTGTTGATGTCGATGCCTTCTTGTGCCTTCCTGATCTTCCTTGCCTTCTTGCTCCAGGAATCCAAGTATCCCACCCACTACAAGAGTGCTCCAAGAAAACTCTAAGTAACCAAGAGTATGAGAGAGAGAGAGACAATAACAAGAGAGCTCCAAAACTAAACTGACCAAAGTCTTGTCAACTGATCCTCATAAGCCTTTTTATTAATGAGGCCTCTATTTCTTCGTTTTCCATTATTTTCCTTCAATTTCATTCTCCCATGAAACATGTGACCTTTCACCTTCCTTTTCTCCTGATTTCCATTATTTTCATAAATAAATGTGCCAAAATACCTTTTTTCCTCTTTAATGCCTTAGTCATTGCCTTTGCCAATTTCCTTAGCTATAAACAATGAAATGAACACCCCCTAGGATGTCTTTCCCACCATTCAGCTTGGAATACGTGTCCCATCATTTGTGGTATTTATATAGTTTTACATGGAATTTTCAACAGGGTTGTTACAGAACCCTCCCCCTTGGGGGAAGACCATCCTTGGTGTTCAATGACACCTATAACCAACATGATTGTTGAAAAAAAAATATACTACCCATTAAGCTTTATAACACATATCGTTGTAGTATTTCCAATGAATGACCTACTCAAAAGAAAAATATCATTACAACATGAGCAAATTACAATCATACCTCATACTCGAGCTTTATAATGGAACTCATTATGGTATTTACAATAACCACATATACACATATGCACAACCACTTAACCAAAAAATAAAGGACACGATGCCTGTATCAATCAAAAATGGAATCTAGAGGCTCACACCTCCACCCTCAACGTAATACAAAGATTCACCTCCTTCCTAGGAAGTCTAGAATCCACTCGAAAGTTAAATCTACATCTAATGTCCAACGTTATAATCATGTGACACTTGTCCTCTCAGTGAACAGTTACCGACTTATTGTTCCAAGGCACACTCCCAATGTCCATATGACTCCATCTGGCAAGCTAATGACAAAAACAAATCCATTTGTGATCTTCCCTTATCTACTGCAGAGTCCCTTGGGAATCCGGTCACCACTTCCATGTAGTCACTCACCTTACAAGTTCCACTAGCACCCCCATCCTGGGTAGTCCATCCCTTGTCACGGCTTCCTCACATCGAAAGATACAAAAACCAAGTCATATACCTACTTCAACACATCATATCGATAATAGCATGCTTATGGAAATCAATGGACACAGCTGGGTACTAGTGTCCCATAATGCCCTTGCTTTTGAAGTGCTCTAATAATATGTTGCTGCGGGTTCCAATTTATTTCATTGTTGCTACTAATTTTTGTATTAGTTTTCAACTACCCAATTGGGCATGTTCATTCTTCCTATACGAAGAACATAACTTCCATTAGATTCAAAATTAATTGAAATAACATCAAATCATACCTCATTGCTAGTTCATCATTAAGGTACACATGGAATCTTGTTCACTTCCTGTCATAAGAAGCAAACTAGCATACTTGACCAAATCAACATATATAAAGATATCACATCAGGTTAACTCAAACACAACCATCATAATCATAAATCACTTGTAACCATCATAACCAAAATCATGATCACATGTAATCATCATATACTAGAATCATAAATGACATGCATAATAAAAATGAAATACAATATCGATACATGTCCTTTATTGGTCCTTACTTCTGCCTTCTTCTTTATCTCATATGCACTCTCAATCAGTTGACACACCTGACAATCTCCCAGTGCCTTCTCCTCAACCATGTACATAGACACAGTGTGTGCATCAAACACATACAACCGCACGACATACCACACCATGCAATACATGCATCCACACGTGACATATAACACATACACCTACACCCAATGTATACAATACAATGCATCCAGCTATACTTGGTGTGAAATACCACCCAATTCTTGTACCTACACAGATTACTACAAAACAAGTACACATGCTACAATACCATGACTACGTGATGCATATACATAATACCGCATGCTCATAACACAACATCGACGACATGCACACAATACGACACATACACTAGTACCATATGTACAACATGTACACAACACCACCTATACATTGCACCTCCTACACAACATGTTCACAACATCACATGTACTTGATGTCACCTGCACAACATGTACACAATGCCACATGTACACTACACCACTATACAACATGTACACAATACTAGATGTACATAGTACCAATTGCACGATGTGTACATGACACCATATGTACATAGCATCAGATGCATGACATGTACACAACACCACATGCTCATAGCACCCTATGTACAACATGTTCATGGCACCACATGCTCACACTACCACTTGTACAATCATGCACACACCACCATATGTACATAGCACCATATGTACAACATGCACGCAACACCAAGTGTACATAGAACTACATATCGAACATGTACATAGCATCATCTATACATGGAATTGCATATCCAACATGCACAGAGCACCATATGCACACACACCGCATATACATAATGAAGACAGTACAATATGTATACAACACCCCATATGCAATATTTGCACAACACTATTTGTACCATCTTGTACATAACATTGCATAAATAACATGTACACATGTTATGTATACACAACACCACAAGTGCACACATCATAGATGCAACATGTACAACATATAAAATGTATGCTCAGTAATAGTACGACACATCCCAAACCAGACTTTCCTTATGAGGAAACCTTGCTTCCTGTGTCTTATCTATGCTTGTCTTAACATGTCATGGACCATGTTGCTTTCATTCCGTCCATGTATCCTTTAGTGTTACAAATTGATTCCTCGTAACACTAGGAACCTCGTCATGTCGTTCTCCTACATAAGAAATCATTCCTCCATAGGAATGATCCTTGAAATCCCTGTGAGATAGTAACATAGATACATGGATACATACATACATATATAAACATTAGCATAAAACAATCATGATATTGTTAGACAATGATATACATACATACATGTACACATATATAAACATTAAGATAATCATGATCATAACATAATTACCAGATAACATAAGGCCTAGGTTAAGACAAATTTATTTATTAATGAAACACATGCACAACATTGAGAACAACAGTTCCCAACATAGCCAAGGCATATGATGGCTCAAATCTATTTACTTTACCTTTTCTTGTTACCTTTATCATGATTATATTGCCATTGTCCATTTACCACAGTGGACCCTGCTAGTCCAACTGACTATCATAGTGTTACCTTCCGATGCGCTTACTCATGCACCAAGCTTTATCTAAATCTTATATTACCTTTTGGGTACCACACAACTCTCCTCGAGCTCCATCAACTTTCCTCTTTCCCAAACAATTCCCTAGAGTCAAAACATAAAAGCAAAGACAAGAGACAAACAAGAAGAAGACCATAAAAACCAATAACAACATGACTCCGCAAACAAAGTGGCATAGCTATGCACTAGACACAATCAAAATTGCAAATCAAGCGCAACAATCGCAAAATAAAAAAAGAACAAGAGTAACAATAGACACCATCATTCAATCCCCGTGGTTCCCAAGGAAAGCTCAACCCGAGCCTTCTTCAAGATTTCATGGCAACCTCTCTTGGCATGCAACTCCCTGCATCATGCTCACACATGTTAACCACATGTTCCAAATATAAAGACAATCATATTTACCAATTTGAAATCAACTTTTACAAACAATCATGTCATAATCCATAATCATTTGAGATAATGCTACAACTATCATCTACTAAGCTCAAGTACATATCAACTGTCTCAACACATATATTTTAGTACAATCATCTTAAAACAAAATCGTTTAGACATATACCCATATTAAGCAATTCATCAATCATTCGACCACTTTCAAGCATACCATGTTAACTAAATTAACTAGATGATCTAATCAAACAGTCAAGCACCACATATATGACATAACCAACTGATACCTTAATGTATCTTAGGGGAGGTGATCTTGTCTGCACAATCAATCTAGTTAGCATGATATAACTTTACAACACACGATCTCAACCACTCATAATATCATGATATCCATAACTATACCTAACTAACATGTTCACATCGTAAACACATACACAATTATCATTCACACATATGCAAAGTCAATCTAGATTAGTATGACACCATTTCACAAGTATTTCAGTTCATACCTGAATATCGCAACCATAACCATCTGAACAGGCAAACTGGGTTAACCTAATACATATAACATCAAGATCTTCAAGGAAATGAACATAACCATCACGCGTATGACAAATCCAAATTATAATATCAATAGCTCAATGAAATGACCCTAATCATCAAGTTAATAACATATAACAACAATAAGCTCTTTATCATACTTATCAACAACATACAACATAATCATCAGGTTACCTATTATAATATAACAATAGCAATGCATACAACTACGAGTTACTATCATTCTTGACTATCTGATGCATGAGCATATAACCACATTAATCATATAACATCTATCGTGAATGTAACCATAACATCAAAAGACATGTACATAAACCTAATGTATATAACCCTAATGCATATAATAATCCTTAACTTACATACCTGCATGCCAAACATACACTACCTGTATGATGATCTGCTCTTCTCTAAAAGTCTAATGTGTTAGGTCCCTATAATACTAGTGATTACCACATTACTATAGTATTTGTATCCCTTACCAATATTTTTGTGCCCCTATTGTCCCCATATTGTTATTACAGAGGAGGCAGAGGTTTTGTAATGACATATATAATTCATTCATGCATAAGGATGCGTAAGCAGGCTCGACTGATAAGGCCGCCATCACCTTTAGGTGCTCGACCATAGGACCTTTAGGTACTCAACTGTTAAGGACCCTTTAGGGGGCTCGACTGATATGTGCCCCATAGAATCCCTCTATTGTTATTTTTGTGGCTTTATATTATTATTGTTAGGTCAGCTAGGTCATATTGTGACTCCTTAGACTCCTATATATAGAAATGAGGTTTTGTCATTTGAATCATCCAAGAATTTTTTATTTATGTAATGTAAAGGAGGTTGCCTCCTTGAAGAGGCTAAATTCTAAGGCATTGATCTATATTTTCTATCTTTCTGTGAGCTCGTTTCATAACATTTGGTATCAGAGCTTTGGATTCTAGGGTTTTGCTGCTCCAAATAGGTCATCGTGGCATTTTCGCTATAACTTTTTTTCTGCGACATTTCAAAAGCTAAAAAAACCAATTTGCGATGAAATCGCACTGAACCTCGGGTCAAAATTTCAGAGCTTTTTGCACTATATTTGCGGAGATATGATTTGAGGAAGTTGGTCTTTTTGCAGACTCCTGAATTAGATTCCAAACAGGTGACCTAGGGAAATTTTTCATAACTTTCTCTCTGAGAATTGGATTGAAATTTCGTAAGAAGGTAAAGAAAGATGATGGATTTTAGTTTCTTGTGTATATTTTTCAGTGTTAGAGATCAAAACAGTGACTTGTGGCATGTCGTACAAGTTTTCTCTACTGAACTAGTCTATGATCAGGTCACAGTGGGAGATTTGGTATAACCCTTCCCTGGAGAATGAAATTTGGATCATACTAGTGGCATTGGAAAGAGGATGCAGAGGGCTACTACAAGTCCTAATTTTAAAACTAGATGATTTGAAATTATAGAGATACATCAGATTCAATATCAAGCTCCTACAAAATGAAAAAAGGTGTGCAGTTTTTTTTAATTTTTACATAAGGTTCGTTTGAAAAATTAGTTGGAAGGAATTCAAAGTGCATAGTAAAGCATTATTATCAGTAATTGATACACCGAGGAAAGAATATGCAAACACCTAGTAAGCAACCTGAAAGCTCTAGCATGACTCATGAAGAAGAGGAAGAAATGCAACATGATATATCAAAATTACGAGACCAAGTGCAACAAGTGTCACTTGCACAGAAAGTAACAGAATCTAAGATGGATGGTTTAAAGAAAGATGTAGAAGCTAAGATGGATGGTTTAAATAAAGGCGTAGAAGATAAGATGGATTTTTTAAAGAAAGGCGTAGAAGCTAAGATGAATGACGTGGAAGCTAAGATGGACGATTTGAAGATAGATTTGAAGACAGATTTGACAAAGTTTCTACAAGAAATGCTTACTAATGGTGAAAGGGTAGTAAAGGAAACTCATGATGAGAACAAAAGAAATTTTAATCATGATTTCATAGACTCTAATGTTGGACCGAAGACCCACCATATTCCAAAAATCGATATGAGGAAGTTTGATGGCAAGGATCCCGCAACATGGATATTACATATTGAGCAATTTTTCGATCTCAATAATGTGCAAAACACACAAAAGGTATGTATTACAACTTTATATTTGGAACCAAATTATTTTGTATGGTATCAATGGTTTTGCTCTCGTAAACAAATTATCACTTGGGCAATTTTTATGGAAGAATTGACAGCACATTATGAGGATACAAAAAGAAACACTTTTTTTAGCCAATTGATAAGTCTCAAACAAAAGGGTTCAATAATGGAGCACATTGAGGAGTTCCAAAAATTTAACATAAGAGTAAAAAAGTATTTCAGAGGAGCATAGGATTGATTTGTTCATAGGGACTTTAAAGGATAATATCCAACATGATGTTCGCCTTTGGGAACTTGATTCATTAAAGAAGACTTTAAGGTAAGAAAGAAAAGTGGAAAGCAACATTATGGCAACTAGGAAGCATAACACTCACAACTATAAAGATGGAAGTGTTTTTTCCCCTACTATTCCAGAACCTATAAGGTTGACACCACAATAATTGGAAGAGAAAAGAGCAAAAGGGCTTTGTTACAATTGTGATAGAAAATACACTAAAGGTCATAAGTGTGTTGAGAAGAAATTATTCTACATAGATTGTGAAGAGGAAGAAGAAAAGGAGCAAGAAAGGTCAAAAGAAGAGGATATACTCTAGGAAAAAAGCCTAGATAAAGAAGAAATGAATCCAACTATATCTTGTAATGCATTGGCTGGAATTACCACTCCTCAAACCATTAATATAGAAGGACAAATCAAGAAGAAAAAGGTAATAGTGTTGACTAATTCAGGAAGTACCCATAATTTTATTCATTGTAAGATAGCAAATGAATTGACTTGCTTCTTATATCCAGCAGCAGAGTGTCAAGTGATGGTTGAAAATGGATGAGTGATAAATTTCTTTGGAAAGTGCCATAATATCAAGCTATCCATGGGAGAATATGTATTCACTAGCCCAATGCTTTCCATTCCAATGGGAGGTGTTGATGTTGTACTAGGAGTCCAACGGCTACAATCCTTGGATACAATAGCTTTTAATTTTCAAGAACTTTTCATGAAATTTTCTATGGAAGGAAAGGAAGGTGAATTAAGGGGTATTACAAGGAAACTGGGAAAGATAATCAACTCTAACAGTATGACAAAGCTTCCAAAAATGGAACAAAGTGGTGTAATTGCACAATTATGTTTGCTAGATGTTTCCACATCGGAATCATCTATTTCTCCAGATCTCCAAAAATTCTTGGACAATCATTGCAAGGTTTTTGAGACTCTCACCTATTCGTGATCATGATCATGCTATTCATTTGATTCCAGGAAGTGTTCCTCCAAAGATCAGGCCAGATAGATATCCCTATGCCCAAAAGAGTGAAATTGAACGTATGGTTGCAGAAATGCTAGAGGCTGGTATAATTCAACCTAGTCAAAGTTCTTTCTCTGCTCCAGTAGTATTGGTGCACATGAAGGATGGATCATGGCGCATGTGTCTGAATTATAGGGAGCTCAACAAGCTCAGTATTAAAGATAAGTTTCCCATTCCGGTCATTGATGAATTACTGGATGAATTGCATGGATCAATTTACTTCACCAAGTTGGATCTTTGTTAAGGATATCATCAAATCAGAATGAAGACTGAAGACATTCTGAAAACACCATTTAGAACTCATGAGGGTTATTATGAATTTTTGGTCATGCCTTTTGGCCTTACCAATGCTCCTTCTACATTTCAAGGTTCGATGAATTCCATTTTCAAACCCTTCCTTAGAAAATTTTTGTTATTATTTTTTGATGATATACTAATCTACAGCAAGTCTTGGAAGGATCATGTTGAACATGTTGACAGGGTGCTACAACTATTGGAGGAGAAACAATTATATGAAAAGAGATCCAAATGTTTCTTTGGAGTACAAGAGGTAGAATATCTGGGTCATATTGTATCTCATGAAGGAGTTAAGGTGGATCCTAGCAAAATTAAAACCATTAAGGATTGGAAAATCCCTACATCCATAAAGCATCTGCGAGGATTTCCCAGGTTGGCAGGGTATTATCGCAATTTTGTTAAGAATTATGGGAGAATAGCCTCACCTGTAACAACATTATTAATGAAAGATGCATTTTCATGGACTCCAGAAGCAACAAAGGCCTTCAAACATCTTAAAGAGGCAATGTGCCAAGCACTGGTCTTAGCTACACCGGACTTCACAAAAACCTTTATTGTGGAATGTGATGCTTCAGGAAATGGAATTGGTGCTATTTTAATGCAAGATGAAAGACCTATTGCTTTTGAAAGCCGTCCAATCAAGGAAAGGTTTTTACATAAATCTATTTATGAAAAGGAAATGTTTTCAATACTACATGCACTTAAGAAATGGCAACCCTACCTAATTGGAAGACACTTCAAGGTAAAAACAGATCATGATAGCCTTAAATACTTTTTAGAACAAAGATTATCCTCTGAAGAGCAACAAAAGTGGGTCACAAAGATGTTGGATTATGACTTTGAAATCATCTACAAAAAAGGGAAGCAAAATGTGGTGACAGATGCACTCTCAAGAAAGGATGAGGATGTGGAAGCATTGTTGTGCACCATTTCTATTATCCAACTAGATTGGATAAATGAAGCCAGGGAGGAATGGAAGAATGATGAAGAAGCGTGGGCACTTATTCGAAAGTTACAACAAGATTCAAGTACATCTGATATATTTAGCTAGAAAAATGATTCGTTATGGTACAAAGATCACTTATACCTCTATAAGAATTCCCAACTCAAACAAAAGATTCTTAGGGAATTGCACACTTCTCCATTAGGAGGGTACCCAAGATTTTTAAAAACTTACCACACGATTAAGAAGGAAATTTTTTGGGATGGACTTAAATTGGATATTCAAAAGTTTGTTGCAGAATGTTTGGTTTGACAAAAAAATAAAGTTGAAACAATTAAGACCCCAGGTCTATTACAACCTTTATCCATTCCAAGCCAACGTTGGGAGGAGTTTCCAATGGATTTTATCATAGGTTTACCAAAGTCTGAGGGAAAGAGTGTCATCATGGTGGTAGTTGACAGACTTACCAAGCATGCACACTTTTGTGCATTATCACATCCATTTAAAGCCAGTACAGTTTCTACTACATTTATGGAAACAATTCAAAAGCTACATGGAAACCCAGAGAATATTGTAAGTGACAGAGATCTCATTTTCACTAGAAATTTTTGGACAGAATTATTTTCTTGTCTTGGTACTCAGTTAGCTCATAGCTCATATTATCATCCTCAATCTGATGGGCAAACTAAGATAGTAAACAAATGTTTGGAAGGATATCTTCATTGCTTTGTATCTGATAAACAGACACAATGGGTCTAATGGTTGCCTCTGGCTGAATGGTGGTATAACACTTCCTTCCATACGGCAACAAAAATGACCCCATTTATGGCACTTTATGGATATTAGCCACCATCCATCACATCATATTTAAGAGAAAATTCTAAGCTTCAAGTAGTGGAACATCACATCGAACATCAACAACAAGTCCTCCAACTCTTAAAGGATAGCCTCGTCTTGGCACGGAATAGAATGAAACAATAGGCAGATCAACATCGAAACGAAAGAAGTTTTGATGTAGGTGATTGGGTATTCCTATGACTACAACCATATAAACAAATGTCCCTCAAGCAAGTTGGGAAGGATAATAAATTATTACCAAAGTATTATGGTCCATACAATGTGTTACAAAAGATTGGTACTATGGCATACAAATTGGAGCTTCCTGCAGCTTCTCGAGTGCACCCAATTTTCCATGTTTCATGTTTAAAGAAGGTTATAGGCAACAAGCTCCCAGTTCAAACAATATTTCCAGAACTTGACAGGGAAGGAAAAATTATATTGGAACAGGAAGAAGTAACAGAAACAAGAACTCGAAAGCTATGAAATCGATCAATTTTGGAGTATCTCATCAAGTGGAAGAATTTATCCGCTGAATATTCCACATGGGAGGATGAGGATTTTATACAGAAGCATCTAGAACTACTCAAGCGTTGAGCAAAACACTTTTTTGAAGGAGAAGGGCATGTTAGGTCCCTATAATACTAGTGATTAGCCCATTACTATTGTAGTTGTATCCCTTATTAATATTGTTGTGCCCCTATTGTCCCCATATTTTTATTACTCTGCCCCATAGAATCCCTTTATTGTTATTTTTGTGGCTTTATATTATTATTGTTAGGTCGGCTGGGTTATATTGTGACTCGTTAGACTCCTATATATAGAGAGGAGGTTTTTTCATTTGAGTCATCCTAGAATTGTTCATTTATGTGATTTAAAGGAGGTTGCCCCCTCAAAGAGGCTGGATTCTAAGGTGTTGATCTATCTTTTCTATCTTTCTGTGAGCTGGTTTCATAACATAATGCTACAACCTCATTATGATGATCTGCATCGCTTGCTTTATCTCAACTAGCTCATTAGCATCATAATAACCAATAGCATCATGATGACCTAAATTACATACAATGACTTCACAAGGCATGTTTGACCTACTATACATGCATAAGCATGGCCATGACCATACATGCATACAAAAAACCATTAATCCATTGTACACATTGCCACATGAAACCAAGAATATGCATAAGCAATTCCAAATGAACTACACTGACACATAAACTCATGTTGTCGAACATAAGAAATCAATTCTTGTAATCAAACTACAAGACTGATACATGTAATCAAAATATTCAAAAATCTAACCTAACATACAAGGATGTAAGGAGGTATCATGAAATCAACATGTAAGTGAGATATAACTAATACTCAGTTAGTCACATGTTCCAAAAATCAAGACACCATGTCTATTAATTTGAAATCAACATTCACCAATACTAACAAACTATAAACATGCATCGTTACTATCCATGGTTCACACTAAGATAGAAGGAGGAAGCTACTATAATGGTCCGATCTCCAATGTCCAACTATGGAAATGGAATCTCCAAATCTCTATTAAATTTAACCATACTTGAAAATAAATTGATTTTTATTTCTCATACATTTTTATGAGACTAAGTCAAAAACATTTCCCTTATTCCACTTGTAATGTAATAAATAAAAACATGCCACCTTTCCATTTCCTTATATGCAACTTTTCAAATTCCTTGCATGAAACCTTTCAAATTCCCTACATGCAACTCTTCAAATTATTTTCATGCAAATAGGCATAGATTAGCTACGTCCATATTATCATACTACATTACTATCCCATCTAAAAAATAACATTTTCTTCAAACAAAAAACAAATACTATACTATTACATTTGCATGTAAGCATTTCTTCAAACACTTTACATGCAAACTAATATAGCAAACTATTTGCATACAAGTAAGCATATATCAACTATAGCAATACTATTACACATCAATACTATCCCCAACCACAAACAACATACTCAGTGGGGCATTTTATCAAACAATTTGTATGCAATTAATCATTGAACCATTTAAGCATTTCATCAAACACTTTGCATGCAAACTAATATAGTGAATGATTCAATGCATATATCATAAAATGTAGTAGTACAAGTCATGGAAACTAAACCATATGATCCATGGTATTATCCCTCACTATGGTTCAAGTTTCAACTTCTGGGATTTCATAGATCAAAAGTTATAACAAAAATGCCAACACAATCATATTTGGTGAACAATTCTAGGAGTATCCAGAAATATCAACTTCCCCTGGTCATATATCCTAAAATATATCGAATAACTTTCTGAAATTTGTATCACAATATTAGTGGGATTTCCCCTCATCGTGGAAAAAAATTCAGCTGTTGAGAGTGCACAAAAGAGAAGTTATAATGAAAATTTCAGCATGACCTGTTTCAGCCCTGATTTTAGGAACATTCAAAAGGCTCAACTCCCTCTATTCATATCTCCTAAAATATTGTGACCCAATATCTGAAATTTATACCATGCAATCAATGGTATGTCCGTTCAATGTGGACACTTTTTTAACATCTGAAAACCTACAGAAGATGAGTTATTATAGAAATTCCAACATTGCCTATTTAAAGATGCATTCAGGAAGGCCATCTTTCATAGATCATAATTCATAACGTATTGTGAACAAATATATGATTTTTTTACCAAATTATCAGAATATGTACCCTCAATATGGACAAATTTTCAACTTCTAATACGCCATAGAAGTAAACTTATAACAGATATGACAGAAAGGTCTAAAATTTAACCTTTGTTCTTCATTTTACCTATGATATAGCCCATCAAGTCCAAGTGTTTGAACCATGCTATGATACCACTCTGTAACAACCTCCATGGTAAATGTGCATAAAAAAAAAATAGGAATAGAAATACAATAAACATATTAACCATCAAAATCCATATATACATCAGTACATTTGCACATGAAAATCGAGGGAATGATTTTTTTTTCATTAATAAATGCAATGAACCAACATGAGATGGGACTACCACATTTCACCCAACCATAGATTGGATGAGCCAAGTCTTTCTTCAACCAATCACCCCCATGCCATATTCCAAACATGAATGTGGGATCTCATAGAACACATCAATAAAAACTCATCCAGGGCTTCCAGAGGCCACCCACCTCAACCCATCAAATAATGATTCCAAAGCACAGTCGAACATCACCAAAAACCATCATCAGATTGGTCTCCATCCAAGCCTTCCAGGTTTTCCATAGCGTTTATCCAGCCAAGGCTTCCATAACTAGTAACTCAACCCATAACTTATACATGGTTTCCTGAGCATCTGTCCAACCAAGGCTTCCAGGCCTAGTAACTGAACCTGCCAAGGGCTTCTAGAGCATTCTTCCAACCAGGGCTTCCACGACTACTAACTCAACCCAAGTTGTTCTAGCGCTTCTAGAGTGTTTGTTCAACTAGGGCTTCTGAGACTAGTAAATCAATCCAACCTATGGAAAAATGA
Organism: Pinus tabuliformis; assembly: GCA_031772625.1. Taxonomy (NCBI): domain Eukaryota; kingdom Viridiplantae; phylum Streptophyta; class Pinopsida; order Pinales; family Pinaceae; genus Pinus; species Pinus tabuliformis. The sequence goes on from CM062813.1 coordinate 410,268,653, forward strand.
GAACCAACCAAAAGAAAGCAATGAAAGTAAATCCACAATCACCATGGCTATCCAGGGAATGGCAAGGCTATGTAATCACTGTCAATCCTAGCCATCCTCCATGCTAATGACAAATCATAACCAAGAAACCACATGGATGTTCCATGTATGCCAAAACTAGTGAAGAAATCATACATGCAACTCGGTACCTACAAGAAGATCTTATGTATTTGTTGAAGTTGATGCCTTCTCACGCTTTCCTACTCTTCCTGTCCTTCTTGCTCCAACAATCCAAGTATGCCAGCCCCTCCAAGATTGTTCCAAGAAAACTCTAAGTAACCAAGAGTAAGAGAGAGAGCTAGAGAATAATGAGAGAGCTCCAAAACTAAACTGATCAATTCTTGCCAACTGATCCTCATAAGCCTTTTTATTAATGAGGCCTCTATTTCTTCATTTTCCATTAGTTTCTTTCAATTTCCTCCTCACATGCAAAATGTGACCTTTCTCCTTCCTTTTCTCCTAATTTCCATTATTTTCATAAATTAATGTGTGAAAATACCTTTTTGCCCCTTTAATGCCTTAGTCGTTGCCTTTGCCAATTTCCTTAGCCATAAACAACAAAATGAACACCCCCTAGGATGTCTTGCCCACTATTCAACTTGGAATACGTGTCCCATCATCCATGGTATTTATATAGTTTTACATGGAATTTTCACTAGGGTTGTTAGAAATGAGAAGAGTTTTTTATGGTTAACCTATAACCATGGATTTATGGATAACCCATAATTGTGTTTGAAATAGTAATCTTGTAGAATGGTTTTTTGTTATTTACCCATAACCATTGGATATTGGATGACCCATAACCTTGATTTTTTTATTTCTTTTTGGAAATGGACATCTAACTACAATATTCTTGTTAAACTTCATTTTATGTGATGAAAACAAATTCTATTGAAGATGAATTTATGGCATTGAAGGGATCTTTCCACTCATATAATGCATTCAATTTTGAATGATCCATAGATTCATAAATCCATCCCTAAAACTCAAGATACTAGTGGTTGCATTAATTTAGAGACATGTGCGAATTCAATTGATAATATCTGTCAAACCAAGAAATGGAATTAAATTCCGTAAAATACCAATTTGAGCTAATGGAAAAATATTTGAAATGAGCTATCATGCACCCTCTTAAATTCTCTAGTAAGGTTATGGAACTTGCATAATTTTGGATAAATATTTCTACCTTGTATTTCATCCATTATTGTGCTCCTATCATAGCCATACAACTATGCGAAATCTTGGAAATGGATGAAAAAATGTTTCCCAATATTCTATATGTTGCATACAATTATCTCTAAACTATGCAATGGATGTTTAAATATTCAATAATCGTGAATGTAGGAACACCAAGTGTAGAGTTCCTCAAATGATGAAAATGGTTTGTAGAGTAACAAATGTTTTTATATTGGTTATGGAACTTCTATAGGTAGAATGGAAGAAATTACTAAAATTTTACAGACCAATAGATCTAGTGAATCCATGTAAAGGTTCTCCTGTAGTGGTGAATGAAGGTTTAAGGGTATGAAACAATATAATTACTGTCTATTGATTGTTATAATTGTAGTGTATGGCCTAGAAAATGGCCTCGAAAGCTGTGAAAAAGAGCTTGGAATTGCTACAAAACTTGGAAATGAAGTAATGCTTTAAACCTTGGTTCCCATGGATTGGTAACTTGCCTTGATACAATTCATATAGATCTTGGGGGATGAGATTCAAAATGATTCAACATTGAAAGAGAAGTAGAGAAAACATACAAATATGTCAAAAAGATAATCACAAGAAAATTAATAAACATGAAACATCTTAAAAAAACACAAACATATGAAATTATAGGCAAAGAGAATTAGAGAATAATGGTTCTATTAAAAAAACTCTTATATTCAATGAGTCTAATTTTTGGTACGTATCCTTCCTACCCTTCATTCTCTTCCTATTTCATTCATGTAATGTGTTTCATTGATGTATTAAACATTAATTATGTTTGAAAATATTAATGACATACATATCAAGTTCTCTTTTATAGAAGAATAGGACTCTATGACATATACATCCAAACTTCACTAAAATATCCCCTTATATTTAGATCATTTAGGGGGCAGGGGGGGTGGGGGGGGGAGAGAGAGAAATAGATCAAGAGGTATAGATAAAGGGATATAAAAAATAGGTAAAAGTAAACGAGGGAGACTTTGGGAGAAAAGGAATAAAGAGTGATAAAGAAAGGAAAAGAAAGAGAGTGGTATGAAATAAGGAAAGGGAGAGAGGGGGAGATAGAAGGGGATATGGAAACGTCTATGGAGAGAGACGGAAAGTGGGATAGGGGTAGAGAGTAAGGGGAGGTTTAGGGTAGAAGAAAAGAGAGAGGGAGTGAAGAGGGTGAAGAGGGAGGGGATGAAGGGCAAGGGTGATATATAGAGTTGGGAAGGATTGTGAAAGAAAGAGTGAATGATGGAGAAAAATATGTATGTGTGTTACAGTAACATGTGAATTTTATAAAAAAATGTTAATTTTATAAATTCACACATTTTTTCTTTGCATGCACATGCTATTTCAATTAGTAACACATAACCACACATTATTGACATATTTGTGCTATGAAATTCAAAAATAATTTGATGGGATAACCTTCTTTAGCTCTATGGTTGGTGAGGTGGTTTTTTTGGTTTTAGGATTGGATTGACATTCCCCTTGGTATGGTTTGCATAAAGTAAAATAGATCCACTTTTACATCCACTTGACCTTCACTGTATGTATTCATTTCTAATGAACATATGCACACTTTTGCAACTCTTTGTCTATATATATATATATATATGCACACTAAGAAATTAACTATTAATTGATTCTTGTTTACTTGACCCATAGATGATTTGAAACATCAATCACATGGTTTATATAATACTTCATGATAGAACAATCACTAATTAAGTTTCCCCGCCATGGGCTGAAAAAATAATTATTGTTATTTACTCATTTGCTAATTTTTACTTGGACATATTTGAAATTCCTGAATATCATAGGTCTATTATTTTTTCTATAATATTTTATTGGTTGAATATTTTGGAATTAATAAATAACATCTATAGGCTCAAAAAAAAGAAAACAATTATGATTATTCCAATACCTTGAAGACATGGCCTAGTACTTGACCTCATCATTTCAGTGCTTAACTCCCTTTCTTCGTTAGGGGAAAAAATTAATGTTACAAATTATGGAAAAATAGAATTTGCACAAGAATTGCCTATTATATACAACCCTACAAATTTGTTTAGAAAAAATCCATAATTTACATACCAAACATTAGGCCTAATGCAAACATATGCAATATGTATTAAAGAGAAAAGAAAAACATACTAGTATTATAGAAACGCATTTTTGTTTTCATTTATACAAATTTTTAATGAATAAAATATATATATTTGGGAAGATAATTCAATTGTTTATGTTTAAAATTTTTCCATAATGTCGTAAAAAATTAGTAATCAAGCTATATGTTAATAGGAATTCAATAGAAATTACAATCATGAAGGTCTTTTATCATTTCAAGTTTTTTGTATAGCAAAAATGTTATAAATTTTTTTCCAATTTCTCAATCAACTTTCAATGTCAAAAGTTGATGAAAATTTTGTTACTGGACTAGTCCTTATCACTTGCCTTAATCATGAGGAATAATGTCCATGTTAGTGAAAAATTTATATTTCAATTCATTAGGGAAAATTTAAATTCTACTTAAAACATCGATTCCCTCATAACAACCTAATATACTAGCCTCTATAATCATGGAAAACGTCTTAATCTTCGTGATATGAATGCATTTTACAATTGAAAATTAGCCAAATACAAATAATTTAATTATCCTTAAATAATTTGATAGATAAATAACTAACCCTTAACTGTATAATATATTATTATATCTAGTTTTTAGGTAACCTATAAGTGTTTGACCGTGGAATATATAATGAATGGCTAAGAATTGACATGTATTTGTTGGCATTGATGTTGTGATGTAGTGTTGATTATTGGCATTGATGTTGCGATGTAGTGTTGATGGTTGGCATTGATGTCAACCTAATGGCATGAGTTGTTGATACCATGTGATGCGATGGTACTTGGCTTGTGTATTGGTTTACGGCCTTAGCTCAGTGCTTGTTGTTGTTAGTGTAGGTTTTGGAGAAGATGTGGAGCAATTTCATGGCTCATTTGTTAGTGTAGTTGTTGTCTAGCATTCAAGTCAACCTAGTTTGACATGTGATGGTTATTGTGATGTTGTAGTTGTTTGATGAAGTGTTATAGAGGATACAGTGGCTTCCTTAGGAGTTACTGATGATGATCAAGCTATGGAATAATTCTGGGAAGACTCCGAGTAAAGTAAAGTTGTTTATGAAAATATTCTACCCTAGTTGCTTGCATGGAAGTGTTATGGGAGTGACTGAAAGTCCTAGTCGTTGGCTGGTAGTGCTGTAGGAGCAATTGTTATATATTTATCATAGGATTGTGTGTGTGACCAAGATATAGAGATAAAATTTCTCTACATTCCTCATGCACATTAGGTGTTTATTTGTTTTTTCAGCTTGTCTTGTTCAGGGTTCAACATTTAAATCTCAAAAAAAGGTTATTGAACTTATAGAAGATGTTTAGAAGAGAATTTTTATGAGTAAATGAACTTCATGGCTACATTCCATCAAGAAGCAACGAACCAAACCACTTATAGCATATGAAAAAAGCTCCATTACATAATTGTAACTATTGATTTAGTCATTACAAGATATTACAAATAAATGGAGATCATGAGGTTATTGGTTGGTTCTCTTGGGTGAGAAAATTGTCATAGGTTTTTGAAGAGCCAATGGTGAGGAGAGTGAATTTATTATAGTAGAGTGTGCATGGTGGCATAGCTGTAGGAGAGACATTAGTATACATGGATGAAGACTATTTGTATGTAGAAGAAATGTGACATAGTTACAAAGGAGTTTTCTATTTTGTTTGTGATTGTAGGGGCAATATTTTATTTCAGTTTATATATGTTGATGATATGATTGTGATAGATTAGCTGCATAGTGTCTCATATTTTTATATGGAAATTTTATATTGCAACATTTAGTCTTTGGATTTAGATTATTTGTAGCTAATGTATCGAGGCTATTTAAATTGAAGATGATGAGAGGACTATGAGTTGATTTTGATTTAGTGATTGATGTTTTATATTGAGAGTGTTGATAATGTGCTATAAATATATTTATGTTGTGATGTTTATGTTGAGTAGTTCTAGGGTTTAAGTTTGAAAATTCATTAATGGTGAACCACACAGAGAAGTGGGGTGGGTGCTCTAGAAAAAAAGCTATTGAGAATATATTTCTTCATAAGGCCAATTTGAGTTGGGAAAGGTTCAATGGTCATGGAGGATTCCAGTGGATGGTGGTCTATAGAGTCATGAGATGGAGATCATAGTTCCTACCAGATAGTTACCATATTGTACTCTCTATGTCATTATTTTTTTGGCAGATAATAAAGTATATTGCGTGGCACAACAATAAAAAGGGTGTTGTTTTTTACTCAGAGGGGTTTTCCACTAGAAATATATTGTTTCATCTTGTGCATGTTGCTTTGGTTATTTCTTATGGTTCTCATGTGTTTTACTATATGGTTTAATCTACTAATGGGTTAATGAATGTTGTTTTTCAATAATTAGAAAAATATTTTAAAATTTAATAAACTTAGTCCCTACTAATTCACCCCCTAGTAATGAACACACTTCCAATAATTGGTGTCAGAGCAGGTTCTCTTCAATAAATCTTGATTGCTTGGAAGGTATATCATGTGATTATGGTGAAAAACAAGAGGAAACAATATCATATGAAGAATAGCTACAAACAATCCTAGAATGCCACAAAACCTGGAGAACCTCTTCTGTTGGTACAAAGTATGGCCAACAATATTGTCAGTGATGCAAATTATCCTTTCTAATAAAGTGATGATGATTTCTGGGTTATTGAAGAAGCTGCTGATCAAAACTTTGAAGTTGATTCCTCAAGAAGTGAGGAAGGTGCATTTCCAATGTGGGAATATGAAGGTGAAGAGATTAAAATAATAGTGACCGTTGAAGCCAAAATCAAAGCTAAAAGAAGGTTGATAGAATAACTTAAGATGTAGAACAAATATCGAAATAAATTGCTTCAGATTATTGAATACAGAGAACATACTTTCAAAGAAGAAATTTATGATCTAAAAAACCAATTGGAGAAAGAAAGGAGAAATAAAGAGGAGATTGGCATCCAAATCAAAAATCAAATCAACCACTGTGATAAACTAGAATCAAAATTGTAAAAGAGCACTAAGAGGGAAATTGAGGCATAAATTGAGGATCCCAAAGAAGAAATTTCAAGTAACAATCAACGAAACCACCATCAAAATCAACTTCCAAGTCAAGAGCCCAAAAATGTGCCAAGGAAATACATGAGAAATGTAAAGTGTTTTAGTTGTCAAAAATGTAGGAACAAAAAGATAAATCATTCCAAGCAAAATAAGTAACCAAAGAAGGATCATCCTCAAATATTAGTCCCTTCAGTTTCTATGTATATAAATTTCATTCTGGGTATTATTTTTTATGTAATGATTTTGGTAATAAAGGTGTTGGTTTTAGTACCTATGGAGTAAGGAGTAGAAATCAGATAAACCAAATATTTGAAAAAAATTTGACATTTCTTGGGCACATTATAATATTTTATGTATGTGATAATGTGGGTCATAGGTTAAGGATTGAAATATTCTCATGTGTTTCAAGAAACCAAATAAAAGGAAGAAAGTTATGAAAAACCAATCAATTAAGAAGCCAAATAATAATATGCATGCCAAGATTCAACCTCAAAAAATTTGGAGAAGAAAGCAGCAACAAATCACTCCCACTAATAATTGAGGGATGCATGGTCTTAGGGGGAGCATATGGTTGCATTATGGATTGCGTGAAAACCATTAAATTTGTTGCCATATTGGAGTGTTTGAATAATAATTATGTTCCAAATGGGTATCATTATTTTGTAGCATTGACACTTGTTGTTGCAAGAGATTAGTTAGAGATGTCACATGTGCAGGAGCAGCATCTCACATGATTTCAATTTCTAGTGGTTTATTGTTGGCATCATGGTCCATGATAGCATAATAAGAAAATGAGATTCTTTGGAGGAGGTTGCTATGTTTCTCATTCTTATACATTTATCTAACATTAGCCATTGTAGGAGCTATTAGAGGATGAGGATAACTACCTTGATTTTGTATGAATTATATGATTCTCCGTAGTATTTTATGAGTTAGAATGTAGTTGATTATTTTCATATTCATGGTTTTTTTTAGAATTCATGCAAACTTGTCTTTATACAAACAAGTTGTGTATGATATTAGTGAGTGAGATCGACATGCATTAGATTAAATGATTGGGAGACATAGTACATTTTCAAATAAGATATTTTTCATTTACCTATGTTGTTCATGTTTACGCTGCATATGCATGCCCATGGCTTTTCTACTCTTTCTACTTTTTGTTCCATATGATGTGATGTTATTACCATCATATATTGATACATTGGTCATAATGTTGCATGTTCTCTCACCTATGTTCATTGGCACCATTGAGGAGAATGGTTGTTACTTGGCCTATTCTACATTTAGTAGATCTCTTTATGGTTCATTGCTGGTAGACATTTAGTACTGCTCAAAGTTGAAGATTATTCATTGTTTCTCCTTAATTTTTGGCATTATGTACATGTGACTTGGTGGTTAATAATGACATTATATGCTAGTACTAGTTGTAGATTTGTTTTGTCATATTTGTTGTTTCATAGATCCATGGATTGTTGCCATAATAATTTAAGGCTTATCTTATGATGTGAAATGTTGACTTGATTTCTGCTACCTTGAGTGGATGGTTGCCTCCTACTACAGATGGTGCACATATTTTTTACATGCTTATCACTGCTATCATGTATATGTCTTGGTTGGTGTATTATGAATGATGTGATATGACGGCCATATGTTGTTGCTACAAGTTCATGAGCTATATTTATGTCACTACTACAAATTGGAGTTTGATGCTTCTTAGTTGATATTCATGGTTATATGTTATTGTTTCTCATTATTTCATTTCTCATGATGGTTGGTTACTGTTGCCATCACTTGATTCGCTGTTGAATAGGTTCCCTTGATATAGATGGATCTATCTTGTGCACATGGATGGTTGTATGCATGATGATATTTATATATTGATGATTATTCATCATCTTGTTGAGGAAATTGTTTGAGTATGTCTTAGGGAGAGACATGAGTTTTGGTCATGTTTTGAAATTTTTTAGTATTATGTAACAAACACATGCTTCATATTGTACTTCATCAATTGCAGTCATGTATCCTACTTATGTAGCCATGTAATTATGTGTTCATCTCATTGAGCTGATGTTGTCATGTGTTGGTGATAGGAAGGTTATGAGCCATGAAAAGTTGGTATTGTGGTGAGTTGTTGCAACCACCTTTGGGATGTTGTATATCATGTCATAGTCATTTTGTAGCCTTATATCTCATTATAAAACCATGCACTACATTGTATTGCATATAGTTAGTCATGGTCATGTTAGCGAGAGTTTCAGTGTCTAGTATCTATTGATGAGGGATGAACCACCCATTCATGCGGGATGATGGGTGTTGTACTATATATGATTCATATTGTGTAGTCAAACCATTGATCCTTGAGCTGTAACCTTCAACTAGAAGGAATTGGTTACATGATGATGATGATGCTCAAAGGAAGCATGTCTAGTGTTATGTTGTTGATCATATGTGGTTTGTTCTTGCTTCTATGATATATATATATATATATATATATATATATATATATATATATATATATATATATATATATATATATATATATATATATATATATATATATATATATATATATATATATATATATATATATATATACATATTTGTTGTTTCTAAGTTGAGTGATGTTGTTTCTATTTATGATGTGCTAATGCGCACACGATATTGTTGATGATGGTCATGATTTGTATTGCTTCTATTTTTTCGGATTATGGTATGCTTCTACATGGGAGGATGTCGATGTTATTGCCTATAATATGTTATTACCAATGGATGTAGTCAACTGTACTTTATTATGGTGATCATATTTGTTTATTTTTGTTGGTGGTGATGTTGATAGAGTGAGTGTTTCTCATGTTGATGCTCATCTTGTCACTACCTTAGTTGAGAGTATTGATGGGGAGTTTGCTGTTTTCTTTTAGTCTATATTAATGTTTCTCATAACCATAATATATTTCCATTATTTGGGCCTTGACGGTATCGTTGATCTACATGGAATTATTTGTTAAGATTTTTTCTCCTACTTCAAGAGAAAGTTAGACATTACTATTGCCTCTTGTCATGCACTCATAGGGGAGTGAGAGTGATTTTTAGTTGATCTACTATGTAGCCCTTGGTTATTCAGTAGGGTGTTAATGGCTTGATGATTTTCCCTTTTCCATTGATATCAAAGGCAAAGAATATGAGGAGTTCATATTTTCAGAGGTTGTTTGTATGGTTCAATTGGGGTTGCCATCAATGCCAAATGGGGAGATTATTCGCAATGGTGTTGTGATGCAGTGTTGATGGTTGGAATTAATGTGAACCTGATTGCATGAGTTACTGGTATCATGTGTTGTGATGATACTTGGGTTTTGTATTTGTTTTCAACCTTATCTAAATGGTTATAGTCTTTAATGCAGGTGTTGGAGAAGCTGTGCAACAATTTGATGGCTCAGGTTTTAGTGCAGTTGTTGGTCGGAATTCAAGTCATCCTAGTTTGAATTGGGATGGAGTTAGTGACGTGGTAGTGGTTTTCTAAAGTATTGCAGAGGTTACACTGGCATCTTGAGGACTTACTGCTGATGATCAAGCTATGGAAGAAGTTTTTGGCACACTCTAAGAAAATGAAAGCTATTTTTTGTCATCCTCCACCTTAGTCACTTATATGGAAGTGTTGTGGGAGAAAATGAAAGTCCTAGTCACTGGCAAGAAGTGTTATGGGAGTGACTACAGTCTATTTATCTTGGGATTGTGCATGCGACTGAGACTTAGAGGTAAACATTTTCCGCATTCCACATGCACATCAGCTGTTTATTTGTTATTTGGCTTGTCTTCTATGGGACTCATCATGTAAACGTCAGAAATAGGTTATTGAACTTCTAGGATATGGTTAAAATAGAATATTCATTAGTAAGTGATGTTAGTGGCTAGATTGAGTCATCAAGTAATGAACTAAACCACTTCCAACATATGAATATAGATCCACTACATAATTGTAATTATTGATTTAACCATTACAAAATATTACAAATAGATGGGCATCATGAGGTTATTGGTTGGATCTCTTTTGTGAGAAAATTGTAATAGTGTTTTCGAGAGCTAGTGGTGAGGAGAGTGAATTTTTTGTAGTGGTTTGCATGGTGGTGTAACTGTAGCAAAGAGAGAAGTATGCATGACCGAAGACTATTTGTATACTTAAGAAGAGTGACAGAGTTACAAAGGAGTTTACTAATGTGTTTGTGATTTCTCAGGCAATATTTTATTTGAGTTTATATATGTTGCTGATATGCTTGTCATAGATTGGTTGCAGTAGTGTCTCATGTTTTAATATGGCAACTTTATATTGGATCATTTAGTCTTTGGATCTAGATTTTTTGCACCTAATGTACTGAGGCCATGTGAATTGAGGATGATGAGAGGACTATTCATTGAGTTTAATTCAGTGATTGATGTTATGTATTAATAATGTTGATAATATGCTATGAATATCTTACTATTTTGATGTTCGGGTTGAGTAGTTATGGGTTTCCAGTTTGAAAATTCATGAAAGGTGCACCACATAAAGAAGTGGGGTCGGTGCTGTGAAAAAAAAAAGTATTCAAAACATGTTTCTTCATAAGTCAAATTGTAGTTAGACAAATCTCAATGGTCGTGGTCGCTTCAAGTGGATGGTGGTCTATAGAGTCATGAGATGGAGATCATATTTCCTTTAGGATACTTGGCATATTGTACTCTCTATGTAATGTTTTATTAACATATAATAGAATATATTGAGGAGTGCAGCAGAAGCAAATGTGGTTTTTTGACGTGGAGGGTGTTTTCCTGATCCAGGTGGCTCTAGAGACACACATACGACAAAGAGGGCTTATGAAAGCTCAAAAATAAAAATGATTAGAATGCTTTTGAACCAAGACCAGAGTGTAGATCTCATCGTCCTAATCACAACAGTGTGAATAGTTCGTCAATCCAAGTACATTTGCTCATAGAGGCAGTCAATGTTTTGGTTGACTTTTGTTGACTGGGCAGGTTAATGGAGACACAATTTAGAATTTTTCCGGTGGATGGATTCCAACTAACTATGGCTAGATTTCTGGTGAAATTTTCTCCTCGATAAAATGTCTCCTTTGGTACAGATTTCGAATTTTAAAAAACGACCCATGTTATATATTAAAAAAATGAATATATATATATATATATATATATATATATATATATCTATATAAGGTAGTGGGCCACCACCCCCACCACCCCACACCTCATGACACGTATACGAAACAAATGATTAAGGTGAGGTTGGAGGAAGTTGAACCCGCCTGACCACGTGGGCCGGCTCCCACTGGGCGGCCTCATATCAAGTACCAATGGCCTAGCAACCAAACCTTAATACAACACCAACCTGCCATCAAACCAGTCTGTGGAGGGCATCGGGTGGGCCACCCAATGCAGACCCGACCCCCAACAAAAACTATCTTGGGGTTTTTTTTAAACAAGAAATGTATTAAAATGAACGGGTCAAGGTTTGACCACTCGACCTTCTCCTTATAACTTAGGTATCATACCAGGCCACCTAAAACAATTCAATGTTAAGTTCACCCATTGAAAATAAATATAAACCCAGTTTTTTCAGTGAACCTAGAGGCAGATGGAGGAACCAGGAGCGCGCATGGAAAACGAGGCAGAGTCTTTTTTTTATTAATTTTTATGCAAGTGGAACCTGTTGTGCTATACAACAATCTGCCATTTCAATTTTTAATTTTAGTCTTAAAATGCTAATAAGAAATGGGTCCCCTTTAGCATATTAAAAAGCAATAATTTTTTTTAATAAAATAGATTTTCCATATTAGTCATATAAAAGTTGCTTTATGAGTATTTAGGACCACTCATTGCAAATCACAATTCTTTAGAAGCCATGAAAATCCATTTGGAAAGTGAGATGCGATTAGAGTCATAGCAAAACCCTCATTGCGAAGTTTTAATCAAAATAAGCCATTTATAAAAAATACAACGTGATATAACTATCACGTCTTGCACATAGTTAATCCCAAGGAATTACTTATAGCATTTCATTGAAACCATGCAATGCGATAAGGCTATCTCAATGGCATATCACTGGTCCATATGAAAGCATCCAAAACACTCCATTGAAAAATTGCGATGCGCTATAAATACCGCATAGTGCGCTCTCGATAAAAGCGAGTAATAAATACTATGAATACATGCGGTATAGGGATAAAGCAATTATAAAGAAAAAATGTGATTTTCCAAGTTTGAAACCCATCATCTCCCCATACTAGCTTAGTACTCATCGTAATCACGACAATGAAAAGAAACATTTTGAGTGTGGTGTTTGTAACTCCCGATTTGTGGTACGCGATGATTCCACAAATATTAAAATAATACAATCGCTAATCAAAAATCGCAAAGTCATGACACATGTTCTAAAAAAGGACCATTATGAAACCTACGATGCGACCTATATTACATCAGCATTAAAGTTTCATGTTATGAAGTTATGGTAAAAGCATTAAGGGGCAGTTATGGTTAAGTCCTTTAAGTATTTCATCCGTGGTGTCTATGTATAATATAAGATCTTTTGCATCTAAAGTGCATAACTGGTTGTAGTTTGTAATTTGTGTATTATGTCCTCTCAATATTTTCACCTATTATGCTCCTCTTTCTCATTTTACAGTGTTAATTGAGAATCACATTGTTGGTCAAGATGTCTAATAAATGTCGAAAGGAAAAGGCCCCCATTACAATGGAAGAAGGAGAAGCAAAATTTGTGTTAATTGCAGATACTACCTATCAAGGCCTTGGTAAAATCTTGTGGGAAGGCATATATGCCTTACTTGAAGAAGACAATCCAAAGGAGATAGAAGAAGAAGCAACAACTCATGGAACTGATGAAACAGAAAACACTCTTAGTGATTTGGCTAGCTTTTTCCTACATAGGATATCATCCCGTGCGAAAGTTTTACTATATAATGATCTAGTGAGATGGGTAATCGAAAATATTAATATAGCAAATAGAGCACTCTTCACAGCTGATGGAAGGATGTTCAAGATATTCAAACCTAAAGATGTCAAGAGAATGTATTGCTTGTAGGATCCCCAGTGACACTACAGCAAATCATTCCTAGAAGCTTTCGCTATGGAGAACCAGATAGAGTCAGACACTATCAAATAGTGGAGACATTCTCCTAACAAGCATAACATGAATCTTATGGTATGTGCTCTGTGGACTCCTTAGCATCTCCATATTGCTATGGTACGTAGGCTCTTTGAAAGCGCCGATTCTTCTAGATTTTCTATAGAAACGGTTCCATTGACAGAAGCAACGATCAACTCCTTTATTATGGATTGGGAAACCATTCTATCGGATAAAATGGGCAGTAAAATACTAGATTATAGAAGGAGAAGATTTTTGACCACCAGAGTTATGCCTCCATTCTATATGAGGGCTTACATAATGGACATAATCTATTTTAATTCTGACTTTCCCATCCTAGGTTGGAAATGGACTATTCAAGATCCAACCCCCATTCATATTTATCATAAGTACTTATGGAAGTCTGAATACAAAATAATTTATATAGGATTTGCCATGGTTTCATTCTACCTGTCCATCAAGCCACCTTTAATAAACCTACTCGTCGGTTGTCTGACGAGGCTAGCATTGATTTAACCTCAATTGACAGTTGGTTTGGGCATGAGAATTTCACTTATATTAGGGTTTTTGGTAGTATTACAGACCCTCATGTCCTTCCACTCTACATTCCAGATAAGCTATTAGCTAGGGAAATAGCCTACCAGATAGTGGAAAGAGGGATGTCCAGAAACCTTAAAGACTCTAAGAAACAAGTGTTTCCTCCATTTTCCCTCCGCTATGACACTTACACATTGCATGATTGTAAACATGTCGAGAAAGAAGCAGAGAAAACAAAGGATCTGAGTCTAGCGATTATTCCTAAGAGGCAATATGATCCAAACAAGGTCGTGGTCAATTTCACCACTCAGGTGAAAGTTAGTAAATTCATACATGAGAACGATGAGTTTTATGACTTATTCACTTCATCATAGTTATTCTCACAAGTAATTCATCTCGCAAGATTCAAATTGGGAGCCAAGAAGATGGACAAATTCATGGAATACAAGACACAAAGGTTACTAACAGTACCTATGGATCTATTAAATACTACTCCTATTGTTCAGCAAGAAGAGCACAGTGCAGAGCAAACTATTGAAAATATTTCCAAAGAAAGTGAAATAAGTGAAAAGACTAGTGAACCGCTTAGAATAGATGTTCATATTGACCCCATCTTGATTAAAAAATGGGAGCAACTTGATCAACAGATGAAAAGCCAGATCGATCCCCAAAACATTATCACATTAGCATCGCCTGCAACACAACGGCCCAACATTCTTGATAGTGTGATTGAAGGAAAATCCAGTAAAGACATAACTCAGAAAGAGATTGAAATAATCCCTGAAAGTCCTTCAGGTGAAATTACATTGAATATTAAGGAAATACCACCCTTGGATGTATTTTACAGTCCAAAACATAGGGCTGTAGTCAAGAGATAGAGGAAAAAGAGGAAAATAGACCAGACATCATCCACATCTCCTCAATATGAATTTATGAATGTTTTATGGTATGATTCAGAGGTCAACCCTTCTAAGGATTTGACTAAGTTATCTCAATTTGCAGGGGCATACACAACTGCTACAATTGATAAGGCTACTGAAGTGAACCAATTGTTCAAAGAAAATGATGAAAGGATTAATCAGCTTGAAGAACAAGTAGCAGTAGAACAACAGAATCTTAATCAGCTTGAGTAACAGTTGGCAGAAGAAAAACAAAAGAACGAGCAGCTTGAGGTACAATTAAACCTGGAGAAATAGAAGATCGACTAGCATGTTAGCCAAAAATAGAAACAGTTGTGTCAAGAGCTCAAACAGATTCAATTGACACATCAACAAGAAATTAAGGCTAAGGAGGAGAAAATCACACAACTACAACTCTATATGGAAAAGTTCAAAGATTATCCCCAGGTTGAGGAATTTAAGAAGGAAGCCCTAGAGGCAAATAAATCCTTATCTCAACAACTGAATCTACTTTGCCATAAAATATCTCTTATCAACCCATTATACATCACAACCACATCACTGATCGATAAAGCAGTTAATACCATATTAGAATTTGAAGATGCAGATGATAAGGTCATAAATTACCTCTCATGGCAAAGCACAAACGAAGGAAGGGCTGCTAAACTATCAAAATTTCAAGAGTTGCATAAAGAAATATTGTTTTCAGAATGGGAAACACATTTGATAAAGGCAGAAAGGGCTACCTCCAGGGCCAGGGCTATAATGAATAATGTGATTGAGCTGGTAAATAATAATTTATATGGAGCCAATTTAATTTTTGATTTCTCCCCAAGAAATTTTCCAAAGGAGAAAGTATTAGAAAATCAATGGAAGTAAGATTTGGCCACCAAATATGAACAAATCAACAGAATACAAAGCCTTAACTGAGATGCATATTGGTTTCTTTTGGTCAAGCCACACAGCCAACAGATCACCATCAAATGATTTCCAAATGTTGTTGATCGCAAGATGCCCAAGTTTTCAGATGCCACATACATAGGACAACTACATTCCAGGATGAGTCATCCTCCAGAAATTCAAAACATGCTCTTGATTTCTCAGTTGCGGATACATGAGAAGAAATAGATGTGATGATTCTGTTCAAAGGCGATCACAATACTATTTTTTCAATTCAAATCGCATGATTTAATGTAGGCAGTTCCAACAACTCAGTTATATTTGTGAGTAGTTTGTTTTAATTTCATTATAATACCCCTTTCATGTTATTTTAGAAGGGTCCTCAAATTGTACAAAAACTAGACTTGAGAAGTTGCACTTCTGCACTTCTTAATTTATTTTTTATAAGTCATGGATCAAGGTTTCAGATTTTTGTGAAAGAACTTCAATCAAGCCCTACATTTTTTTATCTCCTTGGAGTTTCTGGAATAAGAAGGTGAAACCAGAATGTTACTTATATAACGAGAATCAAATGCATTTGGTATTTCTATCACTATTCTTTTTGTCTTGTTCTTTATGTAATTAGCATTCCATTTAATTTGCTATTGTTGATGTATTAACATGCTTCAAGCAACTCTATATTATGTCACTTGTGAATGATTTAGAATTGTTATATTAAAAGATGTATGTTATCAATAAATACTAGTAAGTTATGCGATATGTTTTGTAAAATTACTTTCTTTAATTTCTTAAACAAAGTAATAATTATTTAAATGCATCTTTCTATGGATAGGTATGTCATCTTGTTGTGGCCAGCAACAACCCCCCCCCCCCCCTTTTCATTTAAGTGTTATCAAAAATACTAAATGAATGGGGACCCTTAGTTAAAATTTAGGAAAAGCAAGAGTTTCCTTTCTTCAAAATAAGGTTATCATCGTAAGCTTAGGAAGACCTTTTGAATATTTTAAAACTTAAGTCTATGATAAGGAAAAAATCTTTAAAAGACGCGTTACATAAAGTGATAGGAAAGCACTTCCATTTGAGTATAATCCCGGTATGTACAAGACCCTCATGCTAAGAAATATATCACATCGCAATAAAGTAATACTCATAACGAAAAAACTTCAAGATTTACCGATCTGCGATAACACCAATCGCAAGATCGCATATCACAGAAAATGAGCTGACAAGATTTGGCAAGCATAAAGCTTCTGCGATCTGTGATGTTGCGATCGCTGCGATGTTATATTCATGTGTTTGCGCGATCTACGATGGTGCGATTTGCGATGGCGCGATCTGAGATGTTACGTAAGCAAATCATAAAATCACTTCATCACGAATCCTTCAGGCATGCTATTCAAGAAAAGCCTCTTACCATAATCTGACTCAAGATCATGTGCTTTTAATGATAGTAAAGGGATTAGTTGTCAGCTATTAAATGAAATGTAGACGCGTGCTTTTGTAAAGAATTACTTCACGTAAGGTGGCATATTTGATATATCTGCTGCATTTAAAACTCTACCATCACCTTTCTTGATCAGTCATTTCCATTTCACTTGTGAGCTACAGGAACGGAGAGCGAAAGACGATACACAGCCATACGCAGGAAGAAATGGGAAAGAAAAATAGAGCTCAGGGCTCTGAGGCAAAGGAAAAGACGAAGGAAATGGCGCCTTTGTATACAGACACAGCCTATAACAGAGACGCAGGGATATCGACGTGGGAAAGCATGTACAGACTGCTTGAAGAAGAAAATCCCAGAATAATGAAGGTTACTGCTATTGCGGGCTCACAACGCTCTTCTGAAGCGTCCTTAGAAGAGCTAGCATGCTCATTTCTTCATCGGATAGCAACAAGGCCAAAAATTCTACCATATACGGATATGATCAAGTGGATACTTGACAATGCAGAGATGAAAAACAGACAATTCAAGATTCAAGGACATGGGCGCATTGGATCATTCGCTGCACAAGAATTAAAGCTTATGTATCATCTTCCCAAACCGCAGGCGACTTACAATGCACAATTCGTTAAGAAATTTGTGGCGGAGAACCCAAACCTAGCAGAGACCACCAAAGACTGGTCCAGAAAAGAGGAACCGCTCAAGAAAGGAAAAAACGATATGTATAGCACTGGTAACCTCACCTCTCCATATTGTTTTGTTGCGGCCATGCTTTGTAGATTATTTGGGATGCCAGATAACAATAAGTTTTCGTCTGAATGGTTACCATTAATAGATGCTGCCACAAATGCCGATATTATGGATTGGGCCAAGATCTTTTCTGATAATCTATACATGGCTATTATCAATTACCGGTCTAAAAGATCATTGGCTCAAAGGATCTATCCTCCTTTTTATCTATCCGCATATGTTATGGATTCTATTTGTTATGTGTCTAAATTTCCCATTATGGGTTGGAAATGGACTACCCAGGACCCATTACCTATCCATGTTTATCATAAGATATTATGGGATTCTCAATTCATCCCACATTTCTACCAGATTGGTCACGGGCTTATCTTACCCTTGTATAGAATGATGTATGAAGAAGATCCCCCGAGGTGCTTGCCTGAAGCACAGATAGTTATCATCCCCATCGCAAGATGGTTTGGAGAAGAACATTTCACCTATGTTAGAGTATTTGGAAGCACTGTACCTCCTCACGTTCTGCCTCTGTATATCCCCGATAAAATTTTGGCTCGGGAAATTGCATACAAAACCCGTTCGGAAGGTGGCCTAACTAAAGACCTAAAAGACAAAAAGAAGGCCATATGGCCTCAGTTTCCTGTAGCTTGTGGGGCCTTTTCATTGTTCGATGTGGGTCACGCGTTCACCGAAGTGGAGAATGTGACGTGTCTACAATTATTTAAATTCCCAGCAAGGCCATTTGACCCTAATGAAGTTGCTCAAGATTTCACAACGAATGTCAAAATAAAGGTATTCATTGGAAAAAAGGATTTATTTGATGATTTATTTCAGAATAAACGCTCACTCCAGGAAATTTTGCGGGAAGCTCAATCAAAATCGTCTCCAGATGACCTCCAAATATTCATGGTATACAGGGAAAGAAGATTGGCCAGTGTTCCTTTAGAAAAGTTGCGACTGCTTGCCAGAGAACCGACTCCAAGCGTTAGCCTCAGTGGGAACTCAAGCACTTCCAGATCTAAATCTAACATTGCGCAAGGAGTACCTGAACATTCTAAAGGGTTTGGAAGCGACCAAGGAAAGAACGAAGAGGCAGCTAAAGACACGGCTCAGTCAAGTGAAATGTCACAACAGCAGGTTATCGCCTCCCCACCAAGAGATGTCCCCCCTCTCATCATTGAAACGCCACCCGTCACGACAGAATTAGACAAAGAATGGGAAACCTTCAACGAGCTGATCAATCTTGAAGGGCAAGCCCCAAGAACGCCTGTGAGTAATACACAGGTAGCACAAGAAATGGTTTCGACCATAGTCAGCAGTGTCACGTAAAAGGAGCACATTCCTATCACTCCACCTTCTGAGCTTCTACTTAATGTAGAAGAAATTCCCCCACTGGACGTATTCTATAGTCCCTAACATAAAGCAGTTGTATGAAGATAGAGAAAGAAAAGAAAACTAGAAAATACACTGTCACAAGATGCTGAACAATTGGATGTCTTATGGAAAGACCCCAACAATAACCCAACTGAAAATCTCACTAAGTTGTCTCAGATCGCAGGAGCATATGCTTCTGCAACTATTGACAAGGCATCAAAAGTTCAGCAACTGTTGAAAGAACAAGAAGGTCAAATATAGCTACTACAACGACAATTGCAACAACCCAATGCTAATATTGAAGCTAACAAACAACTCGAGAAATTGCAGGAAGACCTTCAACAGATGCAGATAGGCTATCAAAGAAGTCTAGACGAGAAAGGAAAATAATTACAAATTTTCCAAGAAATGCATAAAGATGAGCCTAAGCTTACAGAATTTATTTCAGAGTCTATTGGCTTAAATGAACAACTACTGTAGCAACAGGAAGAGTTGGGACGTAAGATATCACAGTGGAGTCATTATTGCGAACTGAGTGATAAAATCACCAATCAAGTGGTAGACATGCGGAGTGACTATGATCAGAGTGACAAACGAGTGATAGAGTACTTGGCTTGGTAGGATGAAGATGAAAGGAAAAGAGCAAGTGCACCCAGAATAAACGAGAATCATAAAGAATTGATCTTTATTAAATGGGACGATCAAATTAGGTAGGCGAAACAAGCAGCAGAGACAACAGCCATGCAAGCAAGCATTCTTATCGACTATGTAAATGAGAATTTGCACAGGGCCAATTTAATTGAAGAGACCACCCCAGGGTATTTACCAAATAAACTATGACTGGAAGTAGAATGGAAGCAGAAGGCGCGGGAAAAAGGAAAAGCGATCCAAGCATTAAACAGGTTAAATTGGGAGTGTTACTGGGCATACTTGGTCAAGCCGCATAGTCAATGGATGACTGCAAAATGCATCATAAACGCGGCCAAAAAAGTAGTTCCATCTCTCATAGATTCCGTTTTCGCAGCCCATCTCAGATAAGAACTCAGCCAGCCGACTCTCCTCAAGCCCATGATGAACACTTGCAGCTTTAAAGATCAGATTTAGAAGTAGCCTTATTTAGAATGTTGTTTTTTTCTTTAAAATTAGATTAGAAAAAGAACGGTCATTTGAAAACCGCATCCTAAATTTTGTAAATAAACTATTATTAAAATTAGGAAGTAGTATTTTAACCCTTCTCATTGCATTTGGAGAAGGGTCCAGAAATTTGTCAAAAACTTGTCCTCAGAACATGCACTTTTGCACCCTCGGAGGGGGTTTTGATGAATGGATGGATCAAGGTTTATTAATGTTTGCATTTGATATCTGCTACTGATGTTGCACTTCTGTACTCTTAGTAGATGTTAGAACAAGGAGAGATAAATCATTGTTGCTTGAAGCTTATGAGTAGAACCAGTCATAAATGGTACTTTTATCTCTTGACCATTTCTGCTTATATTCTTATAGTGATATACAGTTTTTAGTTGTTTATATGTTATTGCATGAATGTGTGAGTTACCATTTGGCACTTTTGTACGGTGGAGCCATTTATTTATGTCTAATATATGAATAACTTATTATGCGATATGTTGTTCACAACTATTTTGCCTAACTTTTTATGCAAAGTAGTTTATCTTAATTGATTTCAATTCTTATGATAGTTGAATGATCTTTATTACCAGTTATTGTCTGAAATATTTTTAGATCACATAATAGAAGAAATACACCCTGGGTTAGCATAGATTATATGTGTTGTTTTTCATTAGATTACAATAGCATAGAGTTAGTTTAAAAGTTTGAATTAGATTAGCTTTAAGTATTCTTAGATCAGCAACATCCAACTCTGCACACACACACACACACCCTTAGATTGGGAAACTGGTCCCATTATCCCCAGTCGGACCCGCTATACCAAACGGATAAGGAGCTGCCAACCAAGGTCCAAACCGGGTGGGTATCCCCCTTGTTGTCGACCCGATTTTCGGGGCTTCAACACATCTATATGATTATTTGTCTGTCAAGAATCATCAAGAATCACATTGTTATGAGATTAGCCAGGTTATATAGATACATTTGTATATTTTAGAGTTATAGATTAAATCACCTATCATCTTTGTTATACATTTAAAACACCCATTCATCAAACCATATATTATTAGGAAACTGGTCCCCTAACATCTAGTCAAAGCCACCATACCAAACAGAAAAGGAGTTGTACTAAGGTCTCGACCAGGTGGTTATCCCCAATGTTGGTGCTATGATTTTAGAGGCATCAACATTTTTGATGCTAGAAGGAGGGCCTAACTGTGAATGGCGAGTAAATCTAAATCCACATGCCATTCTAAGAATAAAATTTCCTCACCATCTCCTCCAACTTTTCCTTCACATTCCAAATCTCTTATACCTAAGCGAGAAGTTGAAAAGGAAAATACAACACCCACTGCTAAAATCCTAAACACACCAGAAAATTCTTCTCATGGACCCCTTGAACTACAGTCTTTGATTCATAAACTCCAAAGGTTTTCAATATCCCAAGAAGAGTCTAATTTATCCCAAGGTAGTGTGACTTCACAATATATCCCATCACAGCCGCTTACTAGGGAAAAGAGTGAAAAACTTGGTATTCCACCAGTTAAATTCCCTCTACCAAGTCGGGAAAGGGCTGGGAAGACACCATCAGAATCTAACAGTGATACTTTTTCCTCATCATCGTCCATTCCATCCATACCATTGCAAGGTCATCCATCTGTTTCCCAACTTTATATCATAGTCTGAGTAGGTACAGGAAATTCAACATCCTCTACCCAATCACTTTCAACTGCTTCATCACCATCTTCTACTGTTAGCTCAACAATGGCACATAATGAATGTCAACGAAGGCCATGGACCAACCCAGGAGCTGTCATAATGCCTGCACGTTTGAGACAGTTGCCATCACATCTTGAGAAATGGTTACCGAAATTTAGTCTTGACATTGGCCTATTAGCAGAAGAACATATAAGAAAGTTCATGTTATCAATCAACTTGAATGGAGTAATGGAAGAAGATGCAGTTGTTAGACTATTTCCGTACGCTCTACAAGGAGCAGTAAGATTGTGGTACTTTTCGTTACCACCAGGATCTATCAATAGATGGGATGCTTTTCAGGAGCAATTTCTGAGTAAGTTTGGAGACAATAGGTCTACAACAACTTTGATTAATGATCTCTCCAATCTGAAATCTGAATCAAAGGAACCCATCAAAGAATTCAACTCGCAGTTGAATAAACTATTGAATAAAATTCCTGCGACATCCAAGCCAAGTGAGGAAGTCGGGAATGAATGGTATATTTCTGCGTTTCCTTCAAACATAGCCATCTTTGTTGATAAGGCTGCTAAACCAACACTACTAGAAAATATGAAGGAAGCAATCGCTATTGAAAAATGTATCCTTTCTTTGGAAAATAAAAACACTCTAGAAGAAAGGAAATCCAAAAAAGTTACCTTTAGAGATGATTTAAAGAAGAAAGAAATCAAGGATCCATATGATATGGAAGGTTTACAAAAATTTCTTAAAACTGTTTCTAATGAAATGGTTGAAATAAAAAAACAAGTAGCTGAAACTTCTATGAAAAGACCATTTAGGAACTTTAAAAGAAATCAGCCAACTGATCCTAAACCACCTAATGCTATATCTAATGTAGAATCAGATTTGGATGATGATGAAGATGAATATACTGTTTTATCAACTGAATAAATGGAAGAAGATGAAACAGTTGAACACCATGGAATGTGGGACTTTATCTTAGCCAACTCTGATAATGAAAGTGAACAGGAGGCTCTCCCAGTAAATACCAGAAGCAAAAGTATAGTACAACCTAATCAAGCAAATCCAAAGAAGAAAAGCTCAAGTCCTGTTACTAAAGACAAAACCCCCACAAAGAAAACTTCAGTGGTGTCTCCCCACAATCAACCATCATCCTTTAATCCTCCCTGACCATCTAAAATGCTAGTAGTTTCATATTCCATGGATTATAACATTGTGAAAGACATGAAGAAGACTTGAGAAAATATTTATTTACATAAACTTAGCAAGCTCAAACATCAACAAATTTTTTTGCTTAAAGAGCTAAATGCAGTACCTTCTTCTCCCATTCCAACTGGTGTATTATCCAAGGTTGCCAGACGATCAAGAAATCAACCATCTGATAAGGTAGATGCTACTGATGTTGTTTTAATTGGGGATAGGTCAAATTCTCATACTCCTCCTTTTGTCTTGACTAATGAGATCTGCAATAGAAATTTGCATAACTATTTGATATATTTAGGGGCTTCATTAAATATAATGCCAGCCTCATTTTTCTCCAAGTTAAATATTGAGCCCCAGAAGTCTGCAGTTCATATTGTTCAATTAGATCGAACTAAGGTTCAAGTTTTAGGAGAAATGAATTCATTTACTATCAGATTATCAACTGGTCCCAGGGTTGTCCAAAGAATTGATATATTAGTTGCCGACATCCTTGAGTTTTATGGTTTGATCCTTAGTAGAGATTGGTTCGAAAAACTTCATGCTATATTTTGACTGATTGGTCTCACATGTGGCTTCCCTATAGTGGGAAACCAAATCAAATCAGAATAGATCGTGAAAAAGAATTGACTCATACAGTAACCGAGTTTGAAGAAGAAAATCAACCTGTAGCCTTCAATAATAACATTCTTAGAAACTATTCAGCTAAATCATTTTTTGGGAATTTTAATGCTCAGCAATCCCCTTTTCTTGTTAATAGTGTCATGTCACCAATCAAAAATTTCTCCCGTACTAATACCTCAAAGTTTGTTAGTGTTGCTTATGAACATGTAAATAAACCTGTAAACAAGCCTTTATTTTGGTCTTTGTATTTTTATGGATCAAAATCTAATGATGGTGCAGGAGCAGGATGTATTTTAGTTAGTCCAGAAGGAGAAAAAATGATGTTATCATGTAGACTAGAGTTTGAGTGTACCAATAACACTGCAGAATATGAGGCATTGATTCAAGGGCTCTATAAAGAAATAGGCCTAAATATTCAATATCTGAAAGTATTTAGTGATTCCAAAATTTTCATTAAACAAGTGAGAAACACTATCCACTATCTCTCAGGGCATCTCAAACATTATCAATCACTTGGTCAAGATATCGTAACTCGTTTTTTGGCATTTGACATTTATCCGATTCCTAGATGACAGAATGCAATAGCTAATCTTTTGGTTAATGTTTCTTCTAAACTCCTTCCATCCAAGGATTATAGTCCATATAGGTTTTCTATTGAATTAATTTTTCAGCCATCTATTCCAGATAATGTCACCAATTGGCGTGTGTTTAATCATGATGAGGATATCTTAAATTTCTTGACTTCTGAAAGATCTTATGATGATCAGATTATCGATGAAAGCGATTAGGATCTTCAATTAAAACAAAGACTCAATGAAAATCCTATTCCTAAATCTGTGGTCAAACTAGAAGATCTTTATGATATTAAAGATAGATTCAAAAAGGTCACTAATGCAAAACTTCAAAGTTCTACTTTAAGGTTTCAATTAGTAAATCTCAACACTGAGGCCAAACCACAAAATGTCAATCTAGGAATTGGACTTTGATCAAATGAAATACTTGCTTTCATCAGATGTAATATTTCCTCTCATCATATTATTAAAGAAATACAAAAATGTTTTCGATTGGAATTACGAAGATCTGAAAACTTATGATACTTCTATCATTCAACACACAATTCCAATGATTTTTGATGAGAAACTTGTACAACATAAGCTAAGGAAAATTCACCCAAATCTTGAAAGTAAAATCAAATCAAAGTTGAATAAACACATTAAAGCCAAAATAATCTTTCCTGTGAGACATTCTAAATGGGTCTCTAACTTAGTACCAGTAAGGAAAAAGAATGTTGATATTAGGATTTGCATAGATTTTATAAATTTCAACAAAGTATGCCAGAAGGATAATTTCCCATAACCAACAATGGAGCAAATACTTCAATCAGTAGTTGGCTCAGAGTTAATGTCTTTTCTTGATGGTTTTTCAAGATATAATCAGATACTGGTACATCCAGACGATAGTTTAAAGACTACATTCAAAACTAAATGGGGATCCTATGCTTATTAGAAAATGCCTTTTGGTTTGATAAATGTTGGAGCTACTTTTCAATGAGCCATGGATATAGCCTTCAAAGGTTTGATCAATAGGACAGTTGTTGTTTACTTCAATGACATAAATTTCTATTGTAAGAAAAGGAGCAATCATCTGCATGATTTAAAATGGATCTTTGAACGTTGCAACAAATATGGGATTTCTTTAAATCCCAAGAAATAATTCTTTGCTCTTAACGAAGGTAAGTCTTACGATTCATTGTATCCAAAGATAGCATATACATTGATCTTGACAGGATAAAATATATTTCTAATATCCCTTTGCAACATAATAAGAAATCTATGCAATCAATTTTGGGATAGATAAATTTCATGAAGAGATTTGTTCATGACTTTTCTCATATAATTTTTCCTTTGCAATCCAACATTAAGAAAAATTCAGTCTTCAAATGGGGACATAATGAAAAATACTCCTTTAACTCAATCAATACATTGAATACTCCGAATTTTTCTAGTCATTTTATTTTCTATACATTCGCCACTGAAACATCTTACGCTATTGTTTTAAAACAGATCAATGACCAGCAAGTAGAAGCACCCATAAATTTCTTTAGTTCTAATTTGCAAGGTGCTGTGTTATGAAACCAGCTCAAGAAAAGAAAGAAAAGAGAGATCGACGCCTTAGAATTCAGCCTCTTCGAGGGGGCAACCTCCTTTACATTACATAAATGAACAATTCTTGGATGATACAAATGACAAAACCTCCTTTCTATATATAGGAGTCTAAGGAGTCACAATATAATCTAGCCGACCTAACAATAATAATATAAAGCCACAAAAATAACAATAGAGGGATTCTATGGGGCACAGAAATAACAATATGGGGGTAATAGGGGCACAACAATATAAATAGGGGGTATAACTACAATAGTAATGGGGTAATCACTAGTATTATAGGGACCCAACATGCCCCTCTCCTTCAAAAAAGTGTTGTCCTCAACGCTTGAGCAGTTCTGGATACTTCTGCATAAAATTCTCATCCTCCCATGTGGAATCTTCAGCGGATAAGTTCTTCCACTTGATAAGATACTCTGAAATTGATCGATTTCGTAGCTGTCGAGTTCTTGTTTCTGTGATTGCTTCCGGTTCCAATATAATTTTTCCTTCCTCGTCAAGTTCTGGCAATATTGTTTGAATTGGGAGCTTGTCACCTATAACCTTCTTTAAACATGAAACATGGAAAACTGGGTGCAATCGAGAAGCTGCAGGAAGCTCCAATTTGTATGCCATAGTACCAATCTTTTCCAACACCTTGTACGGACCATAATACTTTGGTGATAATTTATTATCCTTCTTAGCTTGCTTTAGGGACATTTGCTTATATGGTTGTAGCCGTAGGAATACCCAATCACCTACATCAAAACTTCTTTCACTGCGATGTTGATCTGCCTGTTGTTTCATTCTATTTTGTGCCAACACGAGGTTATCCTTTAAGAGTTGGAGGACTTGTTGTTGATGTTCGATGTGATGTTCCACTGCCTGAACCTTAGAATTTTCTCTTAAATATGATGTGATGGATGGTGGTTGATACCCATAAAGTGCCATAAATGGGGTCATTTTTGTTGCTGTATGGAAGGAAGTGTTATACCACCATTCAGCCAGAGGCAACCATTTGACCCATTGTGTCTGTTTATCAGATACAAAGCAACGAAGATATCCTTCCAAACATTTGTTTACTATCTCAGTTTGCCCATCAGATTGAGGATGATAAGATGAGCTATGAGCTAACTGAGTACCAAGACAAGAAAATAATTCTGTCCAAAAATTTCCAGTGAAAATGGGATCTCTGTCACTTACAATAATCTTTGGGTTTCCATGTAGCTTTTGAACTGTTTCCATAAATGCAGTAGAAACTGTACTGGCTTTAAATGGATGTGATAATGCACAAAAGTGTGCATACTTGGTAAGTCTGTCAACTACCACCATGATGACACTCTTTCCCTCAGACTTGGGTAAACCTGTGATAAAATCCATTGAAACCTCCTCCCAACGTTGGCTTGGAATGGATAAAGGTTGTAATAGACCTGGTGTCTTAATTGTTTCAACTTTATTTTGCTGGCAAACCAAACATTCCGCCACAAACTTTTGAATATCTGATTTAAGGCCATCCCAAAAAAATTCCTTCTTAACCCTGTGGTAAGTTTTTAAAAATCCTGAGTGCCCTCCTAAGGGAGAAGTGTGCAATTCCATAAGAATCTTTTGTTTTAGCTGGGAATTCTTACAGAGGTATAAGCGATCTTTGTACCATAACGAATCATTTTGCCAGCTAAATGTATCAGAAGTACTGGAATCTTGTTGTAGCTTTTGAATAAGTGCCCACACTTCTTCATCATTCTTCCATTCCTCCCTTGCTTCGTTTATCCAATCTGGTTGGATAATAGAAATGGCACACAACAATGCTTCCACATCCTCATCCTTTCTTGAGAGTGCATCTGCCACCACATTTTGCTTCCCTTTTTTGTAGATGATTTCAAAGTCATAACCCAACATCTTTGTGACCCACTTTTGTTGCTCTTCAGAGGATAATCTTTGTTCTAAAAAGTATTTAAGGCTATCATGATCCGTTTTTACCTTGAAGTGTCTTCCCATTAGGTAGGGTCGCCATTTCTTAAGTGCATGGAGTATTGCCAACATTTCCTTCTCATAAATAGCTTTGTTTAAAAACTTTCCCTTGATTGGACGACTTTCAAAAGCAATGGGTCTTTCATCTTGCATTAGAACAGCACCAATTCCATTTCCTGAAGCATCACATTCCACAATAAAGGTTTTTGTGAAGTCTGGTGTAGCTAAGACCGGTGCTTGGCACATTGCCTCTTTAAGATGTTCAAAGGCCTTTGTTGCTTCTGAAGTCCATGAAAATGAATCTTTCTTCAATAATGTTGTTAGAGGTGCTGCTATTCTCCCATAATTCTTAACAAACTTGCGATAATACCCTGTCAACCCAAGAAATCCTCGCAGATGCTTTATGGATGTGGGGATTTTCCATTCCTTAATGGCTTTAATTTTGCTAGGGTCTACCTTAACTCCTTCATGAGATACAATATGACCCAAATATTCCACCTCCTGGACTCCAAAGAAACATTTGGATCTTTTTGCATATAATTGTTTCTCCTCCAATAGTTGTAGCACCCTGTCAACATGTTCAACATGATCCTTCCAAGACTTGCTGTAGATTAGTATATCATCAAAAAATACTAACACAAATTTTCTAAGGAATGGTTTGAAAATTGAATTCATCAAACCTTGAAATGTTGAAGGTGCATTGGTAAGGCCAAAAGGCATGACCAAAAATTCATAATGACCCTCATGAGTTCTAAATGTTGTTTTCGGAATGTCTTCAATCTTCATTCTGATTTGATGATATCCTGAACGAAGATCCAACTTGGTGAAGTAAATTGATCCATGCAATTCATCCAGTAATTCATCAATAACAGGAATGGGGAACTTATCTTTAATAGTGAGCTTGTTGAGCTCCCTATAATCTGGACACATGCGCCATGATCCATCCTTCTTGTGCACCAATACTACTGGAGCTGAGAAAGAACTTTGACTCGGTTGAATTATACCAGCCTCTAGCATTTCTGCAACCATACGTTCAATTTCACTTTTTTGGACATATGGATATCTGTACGGCCTGATGTTTGGAGGAACACTTCCTGGAATCAGATGAATAGCATGATCATGATCACGCATAGGTGGGAGACCTTTGGGAGTCTCAAATACCTTGGAATGATTGTCCAGGACTTTTTGGAGATCTGGAGAAATAGATGATTCCAATGTGGAAACATCTAGCGAACATAATTGTGCAATTACACCTCTTTGCTCCTTTTTTAGAAGCTTTGTCATGCCATTAGAGCTGATTATCTTTCCTGGTTTCCCTGCAATACCCCTTAATTCAACTTCCTTTCCTTCCACAGAAAATTTCATGAAAAGTTCTTGAAAATTAAAAGCTATTGTACCCAAGGATTGTAGCCATTGGACTCCTAGTACAACATCAGCACCTCCCATTGGAATGGAAAGCATTGGGCTAGTCAATACATATTCTCCCATGGATAGCTTGATATTATGGCACTTTCCAGAACAATTTATTGTTCCTCCATTTGCAATCATCACTTGACACTCTGGTGCTGGATATAGGAAGCAATTCAATTCTTTTGCTACCCTACAATGAATAAAATTGTGGGTGCTTCCTGAATCAATCAACACTATTACCTTTTTCTTCTTGATTTGTCCTTCTATCTTGATGGTTTGAGGAGTGGTAATTCCTGCCAATGCATTACAAGATATGGTCGGATTTATTTGTTCTTCATCTAGGCTTTGTTCCTGGAATATATCCTCTTCTTTTGACCTTTCTTGCTCCTTTTCTTCTTCCTCTTCACAATCTATGTAGAATAATTTCTTCTCAGCACACTTATGACCTTTTGTGTATTTGCTATCACAATTGTAACAAAGCCCTTTTGCTCTTTTTTCTTCCAATTGTTGTGGTGTCAACCTTGTAGGTTGTGGAAGACTATGGGCAACAACACTTCCGTCTTTATAGTTGTGAATGGTATGCTTCCTAGTTGCCATAATTTTGCTTTCCATTTTTCTTGCTAACCTGAATGCCTTCTCTAATGAATCAGGTTCCCAAAGGCGCACATCATGTTGGATATTATCCTTTAAAGACCCTATGAACACATCAATCCTATGCTCCTCTGGAATATCTTTTACCCTTATGTTCAATTTTTGGAACTCCTCAATGTGCTCCATTATTGAACCCTTTTGTTTGAGACTTATCAATTGGCTAAAAAAAGTGTTGCTTTTTGTATCCTCATAATGTGCTATCAATTCTTCCGTAAAAATTGCCCAAGTGATAAATTTTTTACGAGAACAAAGCCATTGATACCATACAAACTGATTTGGTTCCAAATATAAAGTTGCCATACGTACCTTTTGTGTGTTTTGCACATTATTGAGATCGAAGAATTGCTCCATCTGTAATATCCATGTGGCGGGATCCTTGCCATCAAACTTCCTCATATCGATTTTTGGAACATGGTGAGTCTTCGATCCAACATTAGAGTCTATGGAATCATGATTAACATTTCTTTTGTTCTCATCATGAGTTTCCTTTACTACCTTTTCACCATTAGTGACCCTTTCTTGTAGCAACTTTTTCAATTCATCCATCTTATCATCCATGCCATCAATTTTAGCGTCCATGCCATCCATCTTATCTTCCATCTTAGCTTCCATGCCATCCATCTTAGCTTCCATGCCCTTTATCTTAGATTCCACGCCATTTACCTTAGATTCCACGCCATTTATCTTAGATTCCATGCCACTTATCTTAGCTTCTGTTAGCTTTTGTGAGCGTGACATTTGTTGCACTTGTTCTTGTAATTTTGATATATCATGTAGCATTTCTTCCTCTTCTTCATGAGTCATGCTAGAGCTTTCAGGTTCCTTACTAGGTGTTTGCATTTTCTTTCCTCGGGGCATCAGTTACCGATAATAATGCTTTACTATGCCCTTTGAATTCCGTTAAACCAAGCTTACACAAAAATTTAAAAAAAAACTACACACCTTTTTTCACTTTATAGAAGCCTGATATTGAATCTGATGTATCTCTGTAATTTCGGATCATCCAGTTCTGAAATTGCTAACTGTAGTAGCCTTCTACGTCCTCTTTCCAATGCCACAAGTCTGAGCCAAATTGGATTCTCCAAGGAAGAGTTATGTGAAATCTCCCACAGTGACTTGCTTTTAGACTCGTTCAGTAGATCGAAATTGTAAGACGTGCCACGAGTCACTGTTTCACCCTTTGAATCTGAAACTCACCCACAAGAAACTACAGTCCGTCCTCTTTCTGTACCTTTTTACGAAATTTCAATCTGATCCTCAGAGAGAGAGTTATGACAATTTTCCCCAGGTCACCTGTTTTGAATGTAATTCAGGAGTCTGCAAAAAGGCCAAATTCCTCAGATCATATCTCCGAAAATATCACGCGAAAAGCTCTGAAATTCGGACCCAAAATTCAGCGCCAATTCTTCTCAAATGGGTTTTTTTTTGCGACTTCTGAAACGTCACAAAAAAAAATTATAGCGAAAATGCCACGATGGCCTGTTTGGAGCAGCGAAACCCTAGAATCCAAAGCTCTGATACCAAATGTTATGAAACCAGCTCAAGAAAAGATAGAAAAGAGAGATCAACGCCTTAGAATTCAGCCTCTTCGAGGGGGCAACCTCCTTTACATTACATAAATGAACAATTCTTGGATGATACAAATGACAAAACCTCCTTTCTATATATAGGAGTCTAAGGAGTCACAATATAATCCAGCCGACCTAACAATAATAATATAAAGCCACAAAAATAACAATAGAGGGATTCTATGGGGCACAGAAATAACAATATGGGGGTAATAGGGGCACAACAATATAAATAGGCGGTATAACTACAATAGTAATGGGGTAATCACTCGTATTATAGGGACCCAACATGCTGAGCTCAACTATATTGAAGTTGAAAAACAAGCTTTCATTGTATTTAAGGCTATCAAACACTTTAGAGCATTCCTCCTAAAAACACACACTAAATTAATAGTCCCATTCTCTGCAGTGAGACAATTGCTAGTTCAAAGGGAAGTAGGAGAGAAGAGAGCTAACTGGGTAACGACTTCACAACAGTATGATATTGATATTAAACCAACGAAAATTGTTAGAGGACAAGGTTTTTGTAGGTTATTGGCAGTAGCTTCCAATTTTTCAGACCATGAAGATTCAGATAATACTGCACAAGTAAATGAGGTAAGTATCATTAATTCTGAATCTCAATATGCTTATCTGATATTTTACTTTAAAAATGGATATTATCCCCCTGAATTCAATTACAAAAACAAAGTACCTTAATATTAAAATCCAAACACTTTGAAATCATTGATAATGTGCTATTCCGGAGAAGCTATGATTCAATTTTATTAAGATGACATGAAAAAATTGAAGCACAAACGGTTTTGTAGGAATTGCATGATGGCCCAGCAGGTGGACGTTTTGGAGGAGACACTAAAGCTCACAAAATACTACATGCTAGATAATATTGGCCAACTTTGTTTAATTATGCCCATGACTACATAAGGAAATGTAAGATATGACAAACTGCTAGCGGAAGATAAAGGAAACCAACCTTTCCTTTACAACCAGTAAACATTGAGCAACCATTTAAACAGTGGGGGCTTGATATTATAAGAGAGATTGTTCCACACTATTCCAAGAAACATAGATACATCCTCATAGCCATGGACTACTTCACAAAGTGGATAGAAGAAATTCCATTAAAGGTAGCCAATTCTTATGCAATTATTGAATTTATTGATCAGTTCATCATTACAAGATTTGGTTTACCTAACGCGCTTATTTTTTATAATGTATCTTATTTTTCTGGGTAGTCTAGAAATTACTATCCTCAAGTAAATGGCTTAGAAGAGTCAACTAACAAGAATCTCATTAAGATTAGTAAAAGAACTATTGATCAAAACCAAAAGAATTGGCATAAATATTTAATATTTGTGTTATGGGTAGATTGCATAACTCAGAAGGCCTCAATAGGTACTTCTCCTTTTAATTTTGTGCATGGGAAAGAAGTTGTAATACCACCAAATTTAGCACTCACATCTCTAGCCCTAGTACAAATCATTGAAGAAATTCCTTCCTCCTCTATTCAATTGAGGTTTGATAAAATCCTTAAATTGGGTGAGGAAAGAGAAAAGGCCAAAATTACTCATGCCAAACATCAACAAGTCATTAAATATTCTTTTGATGCAAGTTTTGTTGGCTCAAAAACATTACAGACTGGTGGTATCATTTTGAAATGGGACAAAGCACATGAAGACAAGGGTAAGCATACCAAATTTCAGAAGATGTGGCTTGGACCATTTCAGATTGTTGAAAATATAGGCTCATCAACATTTCTACTACAAGACTTATCCGGAAAGAGAGATTCTCCTCCTGTGAATGGGATTATGTTAAAGATATTCTTTTCTTAAGGAGGTAACCCCTTGTTACCTATACATATTTTTTATGCAAGCTAGTTTCTTTTAGGAAAATATGTTGTAAATAGTC
This sequence comes from Pinus tabuliformis, assembly GCA_031772625.1. Classification (NCBI taxonomy): domain Eukaryota; kingdom Viridiplantae; phylum Streptophyta; class Pinopsida; order Pinales; family Pinaceae; genus Pinus; species Pinus tabuliformis. The sequence goes on from CM062813.1 coordinate 410,302,423, forward strand.
TACCATTGGTATTTCACTATTGAAAATCTCTTTGAAAAAATTTTGTGAATACTTGCTTTCAAAAAGTATAAACTTTCAAGGAAATGATTACAGTTTTGGAAATTAGATCAAACATGAAACTCTAAGATCCTCTTTAAATTTGTGAAGTCTTCCAAACCTTGAAAATACAGTAAACCATATTTAGTTTTATCAGTTGAGAAAGGTTATTTATAAAAAGGTAAAGACTTTTTCTAGCTAAGCATCCTCAACTCTAGAATTGTCATCCATAAACTCTTAAGGAGTAAGTCATTCACCCCATCCACTAGGTTTATGATTTTTCAGAGTGTAATTCTAAAATATATCTGATTGAAAATATAAGGGGTCTCATGACGAGCCTTCTTACCATGATCATAGGGAACTAATTAAACTGACATTACCAATACTACATACCAAAATAGGGTAATGGCTTATAATTATAAGACAAGGGGTCTCATTACGAGCCAGCTTGTTCAGTTCAATTACAACCAGTGAATGGCATTTCCATCTTTTGGCTCCCAAACCAGGATAATGGATTTTATCTTAAAAAAAATTAATAAAAAGTAAAAAATGAAAATACATGAAGATATATCCTTTTGGATTTATCTTTTGAAAGTTATAATCTTATATGGATGGGACAATGAATGATTGATGGTTAAATTGTAACCCTGTCGAGACTATAAATGTTTGCTGGTAACAAAGGCACTACCTATGACAAAAGAGTAAATTTAAAAGCTAAGTTGAAAGAGCCCCCACCTTTATCTTTAACAACCAATCAAAGCTTGAAGAAACCAAAAAATGTTTTTATTTTATCATAAGGGTTTGTAAATGAAATTCCAAAATTGATATTTTGTTTATTCAAAGTAAGATATGCTTTATCTAATTGATCCTTAGATAGTTTTCGTTCCCTCAATTGATTCTACTTAAGAATGTTTTAGAAATTCCATTATTTTTCAGAGATAACTAGTTCTACCAGTGAATCGCCAAATGTTGTGCTATACAACAATGCCCCATTTGAATTTTTAATTTTAGTCCTAAAATGATAATAAGATATGGGTCCCGTTTAGAAAATAAAAAAGCAATAAAACTTTTTAATAGAATAGATTTTCCATATTAGTCATATAAAAGTTGCTTTATGAGTATTTAGGACTTCTTATCGCAAATCGAAATTCTTTAGAACCCATGAATATCCATTTGGAAAGTGTGATGCAATCAGAGTCATAGCAAAACCCTCATCGTGAAGTTTTAATCAAAATAAGCCATTTATAAAAAATACGATGTGATATAACTATCATGTCTTGCACATCATTAATCCCAAGGAATGACCTGTAGTGTTTTGTTGAAACCTTGCGATGCAATAAGGATATCACAATTGCATATCATTGATCCACAGGAAATCATCCAAAACACACCATTGAAAAATTGGGATGCGATATAAATATCGCATAGCGCACACTCGATAAAAGCGAGTAATAAATACTATGAATACATGTGGTATACGGATAAAGCAATTATAAAGAAAAATCATGATTTTCCAAGTTTGAAACCTAATGTCTCCCCATGCCAGCTCAACACGAATCACAATCGCAAAAATGCAAAGAAATGTTTTGAGTGTGGTGTTTGTAACTCCAAATTCGCGATACGCGATGATTCCACAAATATTAAAATAATACAATCGCTAATCGCAAATAGTAGAGTCACGACATCTGTTCTAAAAGAGGACCCTTACAAAACCTGCGATATGACATATATTACTTCATCATTAAAGTTTCACATTATGAAGTTATGGTAAAAGCATTAAGGGGAATTTATGGTTAAGTCCTTTAAGGATTTCAACTGTAGTGGATATGTACAATATAAGATCTTTTGCATCTAATGAACATAACTGCATGTAGTTTGTAATTTGTGTATTATCTCCTCTCAAGTTTTTTTCCTATTACGCTCCTCTTTCGCGTTTTGCAGTGTTAATCTAGAATCACAAAGTTGGTCAAGATGTCTAAGAAATCTCGAGGGGAAAACGACCCCATTATAGTGGAAGAAGGACAAGCAAAATTGGTGTTAATTGAATATACTACCTATCATGGCCTTGGTAAAATCTCATGGGAAGGCATATATGCTTTACTTGAAGCAAATATTCCAAAGGAGATAGAAGAAGAAGCAACAGTTGATGGAACTGACAAAACAACAAACACTCTCAGTGATTTGGCTAGCTCTTTCCTCCATAGGATAATAGTCTGTTCGAAAGTTTTACCATACAATGATCTAGTGAGATGGGTAATCGAAAGTATTAATATAACATATAGAGCTTTCTTCACAACCAATAGAAGGATGTTCGGGACATTCAAACCTGAATATGTCAAGAGAATTTATCACTTGTTGGATCCCCAATGACACTACAACAAATCATTCCTGGAAGATTCTGCTAAGGAGAGCCAGATAGAGTCAGACCCTATCAAATAGTGGAGACATTTTCCTAACAAGCATAAACTTGAATCTTCTGGTATGTACTCTGTGGAATCCTTACCATCTCCATATTGTTATGCTGCTGCTATGGTATGTAAGCTCTTTGGAAGCCCCGATTCTGCTAGATTTTCTGTAGAAATGATTGCATTGATAGAAGCAGAGATCAAATCCTTTTTTATGGATTGGGAAACCATTCTATCAGATAAAATGGCCAATAAAATACTAGATTATAGAAGTAACAAATTTGTGACAACCTGAGTTGTGCCCCCATTCTATATGAGCGCTTACATAATGGACATAATCCATTTTAATTTTGACTTTCCCATCCTATGTTGGAAATGGATTGTTCGGGATCCAACCCCCATTCATATTTATCATAAGTACTTATGGAAGTCTGAGTTCAAAAATCATCTATACAGGATTTGCCATGGTTCCATTTTACCTGTCCATCAAGCCATCTTAAATAAACCTACTCCTCCACTCTCTGATGAGGCTAGCATTGCTTTAACCTCAATCAACAGTTGGTTTGGGGAGGAGAAGTTCACTTATATTAGGGATTTTGGTAGTATTACAGACCCTCATGTCCTTCCACTCTACATTCCAGATAAGCTATTCGCTAGGGAAATAGCCTACCAGATAGTGGAAAGAGGGATGTCTAGAAACCTTAAAAACTCTAAGAAAGAAGTGTGGCCTCCATTTCCCCTCCGCTGTGGCACTTACACATTGCATGATTTTAAACATGCTGAGAAAGAAGAAGATAAAACAAAGGATCTAAGTCTAGCGATTATTGGTAAGAGGCAATATGATCCAAACAAGGTCACGTTCAATTTCACCACTTAGGTGAAAGTTAGTAAATTCATACATGAGAATGATGAGTTTGATGACTTATTCGCTTCAGCAGAGTTATTCTCACAAGTAAGTCATCTAGAAAGATTCAAATTCGCAGCCGAGAAGATGGAAAAATTCATGGAATATAGGACACAGAGGTTAGTAACAGTACCTTTGGATCTATAAAATACTGCTCCTAATGTTCAGCAAGTAGAGCACAATGGGGAGCAAACTATTGTAAAGATTTCTGGAGAAAGTGAAAAAAGTGAAAAGACGAGTGAACCTCTTAACACAAATGTTCATATTGACCCCATCTTGATTAAATAATGGGAGAAATTTGATCAGCATATCAAAAGCCAAAGCGATCCCCAAAACATTATCACATCAGCATCGCTCACAACAAAATGGCCCAACATTCCTGATAGTGTGATTGAAGGAACACCTAGTAAAGACATATCTCACAAAGAGATTGAAATAATCCTTGAAAATCCTTCAGGAGAAATTAAATTGAATAATGAGGAAATACCACCCCTGGATGTATTTTACAGTCCAAAACACAGGGTTGTATTCAAGAGATAGAGGAAAAAGTGGAAAATAGACGAGACATCAACCACAACTACTCAATCTAAATTTATCAATGTTTAGTGGAAGAATTCAGAGGTCAATGCTTTTGAGGATTTGACTAAGTTATCTCAATTTACAGGGGCATACACAACTGCTAAAATTGATAAGGTAACTAAAGATAACCAATTGTTCAAAGAAAATGATCAAAGGATTAATCAGCCTGAAGAACAAGCAGCAATACAACAACATAAGATTAATCGGCTTGAGGAACAGTTGGCAGAAGAAAAGCAAAAGAACAAGCAGCTTGAGGTACAATTTAATCTTGGAGAAACAAAAGATTGACCAACATGCCATCCAAAAACAAAAACAGTTGTCTCAAGAGCTCAAACAACTTCAATTGACACATCAACAAGAAATTAAGGCTAAAGAGGAGCAAATCACACAACTACAACTTTATATGGAGCATTTTGGAGATTATCCCAAGGTTGAGGAATTTAAAAAGGAATCCCTAGAGGCAAATAAAGCCTTATCTCAACAACTGAATCTACGATGCCATAAAATATTTCTTATCGATCCATTATGCATCACAACTACATCAATGATCGATCAAGCAGTTAATACCAGATTAGAATTTGAATATGCGGATGATAAGGTCACAAATTACCTCTCCTGGAAAAGCACAGACGAAAGAAGGGCTGTTAAACTACTGAAAATTCAAGACTCACATAAATAAATATTGTTTTCAGAATGGGAAACACAGTTGATAAAGGTAGAAAGGGCTGCCTCCATGGCCACGGCTATAAAGAATAACATGATTGAGCTGGTAAATGATAATTTATATGGAGCCAATTTAATTTCCGATTGCTCCCCAGGAAATATTCCAAAGGCGAAAATATTAGAAAATCAATGGAAAGAAGATTTGGCCACCAAAGATGAACAACTCAACATAATACAAAGCCTTAACTGGGATGCATATTGCTCCTTTTTGGTGAAGCCGCACAACCAACAGATGACCATCAAATGCCTCGCTGATGTTGTTGATGACATGATGCCCGAGCTTTCAGATGTCACATACATGGGACAACTACATTGCAGTATGAGTCATCCTCCATAAATTCAAAACATGTCCCCAATTTGTCGGTTGTGGATATAGGAGAAGAAATAGATGCGATGAATCTTTTCAAATGTGATCGCAATACTATTTTTGCAATTCAAATCCCAAATTTTAATGTAGGGAGTTCCAACAACTCTCATTGATTTTTGTGAGCAGCTTGTTTTAATTTTATTATAAAACCCCTTTCATGTTATTTTAGAAGGGGTCCTCAAATTGTACAAAAAATAGACTTGAGAAGTTGCACTTATGCACTTCTTAATTTATTTTTTATAAGTTGGGGATCAAGGCTTCAGATTTTTGTGAAATAACTTCAATAAAGACCTGCATTTTTGTATCTCCTTGGAGTTTTTGGAATATTAAGGTGGAACCAGAATGTTACTTACATAAGGAGACTCAAATGCATTCAGTATTTCTATCATTGTTCTTTTTGTCTTGTTCTTTATGTAATTAGAATTCCATTTAATTTTCTATTGTTGATGTATTAACATACTTGAAGCAACTATATATTATGTCACTTGTGAATGATTTAGAATTGTTATATTAAAATATATATGTTAGCAATAAATATTAGTATGTTATGCGATATGTTTTGTACAATTACTTTGTTTAATTTCTTAAATAAAGTAATCATTATTTAAATGCATCTTTCTATGGATAAGTAAATCATCTATATGATTATTTGTCTGGTAGGAATCATCAAGAATTTCATTGTTATGATATTACCCAGGTTATATAGATATATTTGTATATTTTATAGTTATAGATTAAATCACCTATCCTCTTTGTTATCCATTTAAAACACTCATTCATCAAACCATACATTATTGGGAAACTGGTCCCATAACATCCAATTGGAGCCACCACACCAAATGGAAAAGGAGTTGTACTAAGGTCCGGGCCGGGTGGTTATCCCCAATGTTGGTGCCACGATTTTAGAGGCATCAATAGAACCATGACTAAGAAAAATTTCCAGGAGGCTGAAATTTTCGCAATGTCTATATTGGAGAAACTTTATGTCAATCTTACACCTATCGGTGACACGAACCCAATGGCACAGTTAGTTTCGTAATCAGAGTAGCTGATTTGTAGAGGACTCGGAGGAGGGAATCTTTGAGGAATCTAGAGGGGATCTAAAAGATTCCTTGAGTCCCAAATTTCCACTTTCTCAGAATTCAGAAATTTGACAGTCAATTTTGCACTATTCAACGCCGCAAGTATGATGGTGTGTTTAGATTTTCCATTTGCTCATTCTATGTTTTGGGCACTTTTCTAAGTGCAGTGTACATGTCAGCATTCATTAGCAAGCAATCATTTCCATGCAATTCGATACCGTGAGATTGATGTTCTGAACAACTTCGGCAGTTTGACATCCTCTTCTTCAGATGGCGCTTGGATGTGAGGTATATGCAGTGTGTTCATGTACTTTCTTTGCTATGCATTGTGCTGCACAAATCCCTATTTGATGCTTGATGTGGGATCTTGTTTCTTATTCGTTTTCATGATTCCTGCTTGATGCGATGTAGAATCATCTGTTTGATGTACTTGTTGTCATGATTTGTCATGTTGTGTCTTGAGATCCATTTGTTTTATGTTGATGGGATACTCATGTTGTTGTCTTGTATGTTTTCATTGAGATCCGTTTTATGCCATGTCGGTGGGATGCTTATATCATCATGCATGAGTTTGTGTGATACTTATAGGAGTCTTTTTCCTGAGAATTCCTATAGTGGAACATCTCTTGGGGCAACTCCTGCATGAGGGCATTTTCCTTGTATGATAACAACATCACCTCTTATGTATTTCATCACTATTGAGAGCACTAATGCAACGGCCCACACCATCTTGACACTGGGGCCCGGAGACATAGTCCCTCATGGATGAACTCTGTTATCAATGTCTTGATTTTTATGTTGCTGTTGATTGTCATGTTCCTCTTCTTTACAACATGAAGATGTATTCACTTATGTTCTTTTAAAAATGAAATTTCACACTTCAGAAAAGTAAAAGGTCTTGGAAGGGTCCTTTGTCACACTTGGACTTGGATTAAGGGGTATCAGATCGATCTTTGTGTTGATGTGAATTACAGTGTGAACAATGAAATGTGCAATGATAGAGGATGAAAAAGCGATGTACGAGACCATGCTAAAAATTTCCAAAAGAGTGGAGATAATGTATGAAACTCTACATAAAGAGACAGAGGAAACGGAGAAATTGCAGCTTCAGTTGGGAGCCACGGAAGATGCCCTTGAAGTATTGAAGCATAACAACCAAAGTATTCAAACAGATAATGCTGAATTGAAGGTGCGTCTACCTGAAGAGAAAGAGGAGAAACATCGTTTGCTACGACAGCTGCAAGCAAAGGACGAGGCCTTGGAAAGCTACAACATGACCCATGAGAGGTAAAAAGTAGTTCTCCATCTTCATGTACATTTCGTGATGATGATTTCATTGTTTTTAAAACTCATACCACATGAATTGGCTCCAAACTGTTGAGGGAAATGGGGTATGAAGGAAAAGGCTTGGGCATTCATGGCCAAGGCATTATCAACCCCGTCAAGGTGGAGGAATTACCCTGTCAGATAGGACTTGGGTACGTTATAAAAGAAGTTGGGGAAAGTGTTGAGACAGCTAGGGACCCACGAACAACAGATGATGAGAGGCCCTCATCAGTTCTTTCCAAATCGACAAAGGAGGTAAAATATGTTGACTTCCTTTTAGTTTTGTTGTCACATAGTATGATTTCTGTTGGAGATGTGGAGATCCAAATTACAGGGACAAACATGAGGCTCCTTACCAGTATGAGGCACGAGGAGGAAAAAGAACTTGGTGTTAATAACCAAGGCATAACTCAACCATTGAAGGTTAAGCAGAGACCTCAATTTGCAGGCTTGAGATACACTGAGGGAGAATGCTCGAAGGTGTCAGAATCTTCCGAGACATCGTCGAAATCGTCGAGGAAAGAGAATGATGGGAACACATCCCCATCATCCCATGGCAGTGCCCATGGCAGGGAAAGAGCTGAGACAAGCTCTCATTGCCATACTTACACCAAAGACAGCAAGGAAAGGTATAATTAGTCTCAACCTTCGAATGTTCATTTCAGTTATAATCATGTTTTTAATGATGAACGTAAAACATGGAATCGAAAAACATGTACCTTTTGTGGATTACATAACCATACATTTTCTAAGTGTTGAGAAAGAATGACAGCACACAGAACCAGGAGGTGTGAAAGACCCTCTCAATAACAGGTAAAGAAACATGTTAAATAGATCTGGAGGAAGAAGACCTATTGCAATCATTGCGACAGAAGTGGCCATCAAAGAGCCACATGTTGGAGGCTCCATCCAGAGCAGCGCCTTAAAGACAAAGTGTCGGTGCATGAACCTGATGAAGCAGTTGTTCGACAAGGAAAACCGCCACAAGGAGATGACCCATTCACATTGATAAGTGAAAAATGGTTTCTGGATATGTTATCTTGTCATGGTCATGCTTTTGTAAATCATTTGTTGCATTTTAAAATGTAAAAGTGATGACGTGTTTCCATCACTTGTTCAACAACAATCATGTTTGATATTATTTTGAGTTGCATGTTAAACTCTGAAAGTGATGTCGTGTTTCCATCACTTGTCAAAGAAATGATAGTGTTTGGCCTTATCTTTGTAAATCATGTGTTGTAGTGATGATGTATTTTCCATCACTTTTTGAAGCAACAATGATATTTCGGCCTTGTTTTCATAGTTGGGGTATTGTGTCCATCTTCATGTAAAATTGACCACCGACTATGTGTTATAAACATGTGGCAAGTGTGGGACGCTTCGGTCATTAGCTGGACATGAAGGCCAAGCATGTAATTTACAAAACATTGTACTACAGGTTGTAGACGTTGCAGGTGTCGGCTCATTGCTTAATGCTCCGAAGAAAAAAGGTGAAGGAGATGGAAGAGAGACCTTTCAGGACACTTGTGATGTAAACAAGGTATAGAGAAGTTTCATATTATTTTTCATGATTTTGGAGGACCAAAAGCTCCTTAGTGGAGAGGATTGATCTAGGTGGCTCTAGAGACACACACAGGACAAAGAGGGCTTATGGAAGCTCGAAAGTCAAAATGATCATAATTCTTTCAAACCAAGACCAGAGCATAGATCTTATCATCCTAATCACAGTGGTGTGAATGGTTCATCAATCTGAGTCCAGATGAGGAAGATAGAGGCAGCCAAAGTTTTGGTTGAATTTTGTTGACTCCGCAGGTTAATGGAGACACAATTTAGAATTTTTCCAGCGGATGGAATCTAGCCAACTTCGGTCGGATTTCTGGTGAAATTGTCACCTTGATAAAATGTCTCCTTCGTTCTAGGTTTCAAACTCTCAAAAACGGCCCATGTTATATATTAAAAAAAACGAATGCATACATATCTATCTATAAGGTGGTATGTCACCGCCCCCACCACCACACACCTCACCACACATATATGAAACAAACGATTAAGGTGAGGCTGGCATAAGTTAAACCCGCCCGACCATGTGGGCCGACCCCGACTAGGTGGCCTCATATGAAGTACCAATTGTTGAACAATCAAATCTTAATACAACACCAACGCGCCATCAAACTAGTCTGCGGAGGATATGGGGCAGGCTGCCCAATGCGAACCCGACCCCGAAATAAAATATAATGCAATTTTTTTTTAAACAAGAAACGTATAGAAATGGAGGTGTGGGGGTTTGACAACCCGACCTCCTCCTTATAACTCAGAGATCATACCAAGCCACCTAAACCGCTTCCTTGTTAAGTCCGACCATCAAAAATTTATATAAACCCAATGTTTTTAGTGCACCCAGAGGTAGATGGTGGAACTAGGAGTGGGCACAGAAAACAAGAAAGAGTCATTTGTTTATTAATTTTTTTGCAGGTGGAACCATGACTGAGCAAAATTTCTAGGATGGTGAAATTTTCGCAGTGTCCAAATTGGACAAAATTTATGTCGATCTTACACTTCTCAGTGACACAAAATAGATAGCGTAGTTAGTTTCCTAATCTGAGCAGCTAATTTGTAGAGAACCTAGAGGAGGGAATCTTTGAGAAATCTAGGGAGAATCTAAAATATTCCTTGAGCCCCTGATTTCCACTTTCTCATAATTCAAAAATTTGACAATCGATTTTTCATTATTCAGTGCCACAAATCCAATGGTGTGTTCAGATTTTCCATTCACTCATTTTATTTTTCGGCCACTTTTCTAGGTGGAGTGCAGGTGTCAGCATTCATGAGTGAGCATTCATTTCCATGCGATTCGATGTCATGAGATCGATGGTCCGAACAATTTCAGAAGTTTGACATCCTCTTCTTTAGATGGCCCCTGGATTGGATGTATATGCAGTGTTCATGAACCTCTTTTGCTATGCATTGTGAACACAAATCCTTGTTTTATGCTTGATGTGGGATCTTGTTTCTTACGCATTTTCATGATTCCTGCTTGATGTGATGGGGAGTCATCTGTGTGGTGTACTTGTTGTCATGATTTGTCATGTTGTGTCTTGATATACTTTTGTTGTATGTTGGTGGAATACTCATGTTGTCATCATGTATGTTTGCATTGAGATCCCTTTTATGCCATGTCAGTGGGATGCTCATTATCATCATTCATGAGTTTGTGTCATACTGATAGGAGTCTTTTTCCTGAGAATTGTTGTAGTGGAACATCTCCTGGAGCCACTCTTGTGTGAGGGCATTTTCTTTTTATGACAACGACATCACCTCTTATGTACATCATCACTATTGAGAGCACTTAATGAAGCGGCCTACACCATCCTTGACACCAGGGCCCGAAGATGTTGTCCCTCCTGGATGAACTCTATTATCAATGTCTTGAGTTTTATTTTGTTGATGATTGTCATGTTCCTCTTCTTTACAGCATGCAGACGTGTTCACTTATGTTCTTTTAACAATACAATTTAACACATCACGAAAGTAAAAGGCCTTGGAAGGGTCTTTTGTCACACCCAGACCTAGATCATGTCCATCAGAAATATCTTGTGTTCTCTTGTAAATGTTTCTTTGGTTATTTATAATGGTTCTCTTCTTTTTTTCTATATGGTTTAATCTAATAATGGGTTAATGAATGTTGTGTTTTAGTAATTGGAAAAATATTTTTAAAGTTAATAAATACAGTTACTAATAATTCACCCCCTAAGTAGTGAACACATTTCGAATAATATTTAAATTTCTTAATATGTGGAATCTATATAATTTCTTTAAGAGACATTGTCACTAGATATATGATGTGTTTACCTATCCTGTGATTATGTTGACTATAAGAACTACAATGAGCCCCTTATGTAATTAATTAAATGCAACTTGTTTTGTAGTTTATAAATTTTTGTAAGCATGAGAAGCATCACACACACATAATTATAGATAAAAAAATCACTATAATCATTCACTCAAATATATCTATTGAGATTCCAAATAATTAGGGATAGAATATTAATATAGTAAGAGAGTTTGTGCTTAACTGTCTAGTTAACTTATTTTGATCACATCTTTCCCCTTCTAATTATTTAGTCCTACTTCAGTGAACCATCACAAATATGTATATTGATTGAGGTATCACATATTCCAAATTAATTTTTTTCTATCTTCCGTGAATTTATTCAATTCAATTAAATTGTTTTACACTTCTTTGTTCGTATTTTTTTTATTCATTAATATCACCTTGAAAAAACCACAACCTTGTAAGTCTATCCCATCTTATCTTCTAGTGACTGCATAATCCACTAATAAGTCGAGGATCACATATTAAAATGTTTTATATTGTCATTAATATTTCTTCTCTAGCAACGTCTATTATTATATCTTTCCTATATCTCATTTATTTTGGGAACACTACCTAATTTCATGTACATAAATAGCGTAATATTTCTTAGGATCACATGTGGGTTCTCCAATATAGTTTAAACATATTTTTTTCCCTTTTAACTAAGTATTATCCCTTTACTTTTTATCATTATACATATCTATATGGGTTGTCATATATATTCCCTTAGTGCCCTTTCTTATTTTTTCTTTCTTATCTAAAGTGATTATTATTATTAAGGATTATTAATAGTTATCATGGAAATCCTTTTTACTTTTTTTTAATATCTATCCCAGATTAAAGTTTGTGATCAATAGAATGCTATTGATTTTCCATATAGACAAGTTTTTCCATATATACATAGGATCAAACACAAAATACTATTGCCAACTTAAATACCTATTTTTTTGTCCATGACTACAGATTCGTTAATGACATGAATACATCATTTGGATAATATAACCCCTGAATCATTATTTCTATTTTCTTCTTAGAAAATTTAAGGTAAAAATTATTTTATGTTAAGGAGTGTTTTCATATATTAGCTATGAAAATAAAGTGCTCTCTCCATAACACATTTTTGACATGAAAAAGTGATTTTTTTCTGCCAATTGAGGATATAATATGTGTAGTTTACATTTATATTTATAGGGTTGCACATAACTTTATATATTACCACCAATGTCTTACCATCCAGTGTGTAAAAAAAATGAAAGGAATTGCTTCCTTTATACTTTAATATTCAAATAACTACAAATATTCCCTAAATAAGCTCATAGCAAAAATTCTTGTAACCTTGCTTTGATAAAACCTGTAATTCACAAAATCCTGTAACAAAATACACATGCTAATCTTTATTTTCTCTTTTACTTTTTGACAATTATGTCGACACACAATTGTAAACCATACTAATCGATAAATCCAACTAGCCATAAAGATTTAATATAAATTAATTTTGTTTTACTTTTTGCTACAACAACTCTATATCATTTTAATAACCATTGCTTCAACTGCTAGGTAAAGAAAATTATATATGGGATATAAATATATTTTAGGGACCCACGCATAGTGTTCTATATACATTCGAGTTATTCACAATGTTAAGCTTCTTTACTCGAAATTTCATATGTATTGGTTAACAAGAATAGGTATTCACGTATTATTATTTCCATGTACACTCACCCTAATTAATATTTAGGGTTTTCCTTAAGGGTGACAATCCTCCTTAGCCAATCACTAAACAAAGAGATAATACTATGTTTCAAGGCCATACCTAAGGGTATAGTTTAAATTAATGTTTAATTAAACATTGATGCCATTACGGGATGGATTCATCAAATACTTAAGTTATAATAATCATGACCTTATTTATGTTGAGCAATATTGGGTTAGGGGTATAATGTATATGGGGATAAGGACTCATAATTCATAACCTCCTAATTTGTTAGTCTCAATCTCTATTTACATAGCATGCTCGGTCCCTTTAACTTAATTAAAGATGTGAAATGTAACTATATTGATTCTTAAGGTTAATTCTATAAATGGGGAGTAACACTTACCCTTTATCTCATTAATATCATAATTATGTGCTAATCATTACCCTTTCTCTCATTTTCTAATTATGAGCTTCAAGCAAAAAATTATACTTGTTTAAATTATTGTCCCATATAGATACATATGATGAAATGTACTACCACTAAGCTTGCTACATTAGTATCCTAACCCAAGTGTCACCACCTCGCTATCATTTGAACTATGACTACATTTTTTTTTCTACTTTTCACCTTCCCTATTATTTCAAGCTATGGTATGCATATATCAAATCCCATGATTCCATTGGTATAATGATACTGATATATTATGAAAAAATTCAATTTCCTAGCTCACCATACCACTGATATGCCAAAGTTCCAAGTTCACCCATGTACCAGTATGCCATGTCACCGTTATGCCATGTCGTTGATATATTGAATGACCCTTTGGACAATTATTTAATATGATGATATAGCATACTCAGAAACAACATATAACTAAAATCTATCACAAGGATCTTTATATTTCTCGATAGGTTAGGGAAAATGCTAACTCAACCTACCAACATAGACTCCCAACTCAACACTACCATCTAATAACCATATGACATGTGTATGATATCACACATCCTTGCCCACATGGCATATTGATCTTTTCCATGCCACAAGGCATGATAGAATTATACCATGTGTCACTATCTGATGTGTACTTAATAATCAAAATCACCTATCATTGAGACACATATTCTACACATGGAATTGTCATCTCCTCTCAAGACATCCTCATGACTCCATCCCTTACTCGGTTCCACCGCAAGGTTCAACTTATGGAGTTCTTTTTTTATTAAGGTTTTTGATTTATTTTTCCTTTTTCACATGGTCATGACATCTTAAGCCTTAAATAGCTAGTTAATAAAAAAGAACGGTGGCAATCATTATCACATGCTTAATTTCTATCCATTAGGACAAAAGGTATATCATATCTTTTTGAGTGTTAGGTGATACACAAGGGTTTGAATATTATTCAACTACTGATATCTAAATGGGTTGACTCTCTGATGCACAATACTCTCAAGAAATGGGAAACTTCCCACCAATTCACATTTATCATATTAACCCAATATGAAACGACTATGCGCTGGAACTCTAATTAGTAAATAGGACCATATGGTTAATGAATAGGTAATCAATCAGTTTGTGGGTTCTTTTTGGTTTAGATACTTTGTTTTAAAGTCCCAATCCATTGAAATTGGTTGAGAAATTAAACATTATTTCTAGTTAATATGTCCTAGGATTGAAACATTGAATGATTGTACTCAAAGGATAGGGAGGAGAATAACATATAAGAATAGATCTATCATGAGGTGGTGTATAACGGTCATCATTCTATTGGTAGGATCCTCATTAGACACCCTACTAGAAATTGATCTCACGATTGCATAGTTTCATGATTCGAAGGATGTTGAAGCATAAAATATTAGTTACAAATAAGTTTCCATCATGAATAACTAACGCTAGATTATTGTGATTTTCATTGTGATGTTGAATATGTAGAGATATGGAAGAAGGGGTTATTTACACCAAATTTATTGGGGAGAGGAGGGGTATTTCTTATGGGAACCCATTAATTCTAACTCATGGTCTTAACTTTTGTTAAGCCCAAGTAAAAAAAATTATAATTGACTTAAATATAGAGAATGGTAAATATTCTACTTCATTCAATAATAGTCCATTTAACTAATTATCCGTTCATTAAAATAATTTTGAAGTATATTGTGCATAAGAGCATAAATCAATACCTACGTTAGTCGCATACATCAATAGGGTAAGATGTAATTGAGAAATTTAGGTTGTTTAACAGTTCCATGTATATTATTTAATGATATTATCGTAGAATTATCCTAGGCACATTGTATTGATTGTTACGGCTAGCCCTCATCAATTATTAGTGTTCATTTTCAATGATGTTAGACTTTCATCTATTACATTCCTGAACTATTCAACATTCATATTAACATATACAATATAACCCTTATCATCTACTTTCATTATCTAATTAATGAAGATTATGGCTGTCTCACCTTTTAGACCAAATTGTTGCATACATCTAATTGTTCATATTCAAAATACCAAAAATATTGCGGATTATGTATACAATTTGAAATTCATCAAATAATTGACACTCATATTCATAATTTTTTATCAAGCTACATTAATAACTAACCTGATGATGAGCTCATTAGAAAATTATATACATGAAAATGACTAACGACTACATCTTCGCGACACAGTTATGGATCCAAGTCTTATATCAAGAATTGTAGTCAATTTTTATATAGTACATTTCTTATTGAATGATAATCATCCCTCATCGTTCACATGGTTACAAAATATCATTAAACCATCGATTAATATCCTAGAGCTCTACTTGGGTTCTATTGTTTCCTTTGGACCCAATTGTAATCGGGTTGTATGATTGATAAATAAGCTAGTAGTGTGGAGGTGAGGTATCAAGGAAAATATGTTCCCACTCAAATTCAATAACTCCACACTCCAATATCACATCAAGGATCAATTAATTGCACAAAAGATAGTTCAACATTACAACGCCTATCTAGAATTAGGGTGCATAAAATGATTCCTTCATAGATTAGTCTTTTTTTATAGAATATTTCTATTGCCCTTTTTCTCTCATGCCTGCATTATGTTATTTTTTTTATTTTATTATTATTTTTAACAACACATATTTTATTTTCTTTTAGCCATCCTTAATTTTTTTAGGCATTTTTATTTTATTAATTTTCAATAACTCCATTTATTTTATTTTTTCTCTCTAACTCTATTTAATTATTATTTTCCTCTAACTTCTTTTATTTTACTTTTATTTCACTTTTATTCATTTAATATTTATTCTCTTAGAAACCCCTTCATCCAAAATTCTATGCTTTCCTACATGGAACATTCTCATGAATATCATTTTTCTTAATTTATGAATTGCTTCTTTTTATTAATGGTCATATTTCTCTAATGTCCTTTTATAACAAAACATTTTACTATCAAGGCTTCAAATTTATAATATTCTTTCAACCAATTTTATGATATTTAGAATACTTAATCAAGACATATTTTCTTCATTTGATTATTCTAAAGTTTGATTTATATCTATGCAAAATAATCTCCATTTCCATTTTTTTCTGATTTTCAATTAACATTTTACTCTAAATTCCCTTCACATGGATGAGTTAACTTAGGTTCTTTAGCCCATTATGTTGAAAATAAATTTACCATTCCATTTCCTACACCAAGGTGCTTAGTTGGTTGGGTGCCATAAGACATTCCCTTGAGTTTTCCTTGTTGAAAATTGGCAACAAGAAATTGCTAAAAATAGAAGTGCTAAAAATAGCACTACTAAAAATAGCAGTTTGGGCATCAGTGCTGGATTGGGCCACAAGGAATGAAAAATGGAAGTGCTAAAAATAGAAGTTCTATTTTTAGTAGTTCAAATTGGATTCCTATTTTTAGACAGTCCCTGGTCTAAAATAGGAAGTAAAATTTGAATTTGGTCTTATTAGCAGTTTGAATATTAATTAATTAGTTCTCCATGAGTTAGTTAGTTATGGAAAATTAAACTTGAAGTCTTTGTGAGATCATGCAATTATTTCTCTCTTGAGTTAGGAATTTATCCCTTGATTAAAGGAGATAAGGAATTTATCCCTTGATTGAGAGGATCAGTTGACTTAGTTTAACTTAGTCAAGTCTAGTTTGATTAATTTAACAAGTTGTTAAATTAATGAGATATAGTTTGTTGATGCTTGCATGCACATGACAGCTATTATTTTTAGATAACTGAGTATTCTCTCATGAATAACTGATGAATGGCAGTTCAGACAAAGATCCAGTTGAGATCAGATGAGGGATGATGTACTGTTAGATGTAGGATATCTCTAGTAACTATTCGTTGCATGAGGAATGAATCTATTTTTTTCTATGACTACGTAGTTGGACTTGAGGTGACAATAGGTATGACGAGGCCAACTTATAGCCTATATAATGAGGGCTAGGTAGTCCATGACTTTCATCTTCTGATTGAAGATCATCAGAGTACAGAGAGAGAAGGATAGCTTTTGAGCTGATTCCTTTTGTATGTTCTTGAGAATTTCCACTTGTATGATAATACAGAGATGGCATTTTAGGCAGGTGCTTTCCTTAGGTAAATACTTCTGTGTTATGTGATATTGATTCCTTCTTATCAGTTATATGTGTTCTTATTAATGTTGCTCATGTTTTATTAAGCTTCCGCTAAATTGTTTGTACAAGCACTTCAAGTTTTTTGCCTTAGTACATTGCATTACCAGGTGATCTACAGGTGGGAAATTTGTACATGGTATTAGAGATAGCTGATTTGTAGAAAACGTTCTACATGGTATCGGAGTATAGGCGATCAAGGAAGAACAATATACAAGAAGAGGAAATTTCAAAGTTTTGTGTTTTGGGCCGAGAGTTTGCAAAGAAAATCTTAAAAAATTATGTAAAAAAATTTAGAAACTAATAGCAGATTTGGATTCCTTGTGGAAAAATACCCAAAAAAAAATAAAAAAATTAGGTTGAATCGTAGTTCGGATGAAGTAGATATCGCTGATTTAAAATCAGCTCCTTTTCCAAAAAAAATGTGACTGCGGGAAAGTGGAAATAGATTGGTGTGCTAGCCAAGAACCTATATGCACTTGAGGTACAAGATGCATGCAGAGCCTTGAGGAGCAAGGTAAAGGTTAGATATTTGGTGGTTGAGAGGGACAGTAAATTACCTCTCAACATGCAGCACTAGAAGAAGTCTCAAACGATTATGGAGGAGCCACGATTGGTGTATCAGCTTCAGTAGGTTGTGGAGCAGCCACAACTAGAGAAGCTGAGAGGAGATCAAGTAGATACAACTAATCATGCAGAGACCTCCAGTAGGGGGAAACTTCGAGCCAGGTGGGCAGAGGGATCACATGCAGCGATACCTCCATGTAGGAGGTGGGGCGATGTAGAGTGATCGTCCCAAGGAGGAGGGGCAGGATCTTTGAGGTACCCAACCTCTTGGATGAGACCTTGTTATGGGAGCCCCGATGTGGAGTAGCAGGAACTGATTGATTGGGTAGAGACAGATGCGGATGGAGTGGCAAAAAGAGCTACAATGTGGGGAATCCCAGGACAGCACAGAGCATGCAGGTTAGAGCAATGTGAGAGGCACAAGTGTGTTGAACAATGTAGGGTAACACAGAGAAGGGTGCAATGGTGCAAGATGCATGGAGATGTTGTAGTAGCACAGAGGTCAGAGAGGGATCAATTTTCAGTAGCAGGTAGAGCTTCAACATCAGAGTATATTTCCAACCCAAAAGAGAGGTCAGTTGGGAGTTTTTTTTGTTTCGAGAGTTGTTGGGGCAACTGCAATTGGTAGATGTGTTGTATGCAGAACATTCGAGAGGTACATGATCAGGGTTGAGAGGAAGCCTTTCTTGTTGAAAGGGAGTGTTGAAAATTGGCAACAAGAAATTGCTAAAAATAGAAGTACTAAAAATATCACTACTAAAAATAGCTGTTTGGGCATCAGTGCTGGATTGGGCAATAGGGAATGAAAAATGGAAGTGCTAAAAATAGAAGTTCTATTTTTAGCAGTTCAAGTTGGATTCCTATTTTTATACATTCCCTAGTCTAAAGTAGGAAGTAAAATTCGAATTTGGTCTTACCAGTAGTTTGAATATTAATTAATTAATTCTCCATGAGTTAATTAGTTATGGAAAATTAAACTTGAAGTCTTTGTGAGATCATGCAACTATTTTCTCTCTTGATTTAGGAATTTATCCCTTGATTAAAGGAGATAAGGTTCAGTTCTATATTTAGAGGATCAGTTGACTTAGTTTAACTTAGTCAAGTCTAGTTAGATTAATTTAACAAGTTTCTAAATTAATGAGATATAGTTTTTTGATGCTTGCATGCATGTGACAACTATTATTTTCAGATAACTGACTATTCGCTCATGAATAATTGATGCATGGTAGTTCAGACAAAGACCTAGTTGAGATCAGATGAGGGAGAGTGTACTATCAGATGCTAGTATATTTCTAGTAAGTATTCCTTCCACGAGGAAGGAATCTATTTTCCTCTACGACTATGTAGTTGGACCTGAGGTGACAGCGGGTATGATAAGGCCAACTTACAACCTATATAATGAGGCCTAGGTAGTCCATGATTTTTATCTTCTGATTGAAGATCATCAGAGTACAAAGAGAGCAGGATAGAATTTGAGCTGATTCTTTTTGTATGTTGTTGAGTATTTCCACTTTTATGATAATACATAGATGGGGTTTTAGGTAGGTGCCTTCCCCGGGTAAATTCTTCTATGTTATGTGTGATTTTCCTTCTTATCAGTTATATGTGTTCTTATTTATATTGCTCATGGTTGATTAAGCTTCTGCTAAATTGTTTGTAGAAGTAGATCAAGTGTTTTGCTTTAGTACATTACATTACTAGGTGATATATAGGTGGGAAGTTTCTACATGGTATTAGAGCTAGCTGATTTGTAGAAAAAGTTCTACATGGTATCAAATCTAGCTAATTTGTAGAAAAATTCTACAAAATTCTACAGTCCTTATGTTTCTTTATAGAAGTGGCACTAATTTGCTTATTCCATTCGAGGAATCCCCCTATAGTTTCAAGGACGGCATAACACTTTCTCATCAAGTATCTATCTATTTACCAATACTAGGGCTACTAAGCTAGTTGTTCCCTTTAAGAAATCCTCAAATATTTCCACTATTGTCACAAAGCATCCCCTTCAAATATCTATGACTAATTAAGGGAAACATAGGTATGATAATGGAGATAATCATTAACTCATGGTTTTCCACTTATTTTGATAAAAATGGTGATTTAAGATCATGGTGTCTTCCATCATGCATGAACCTTAGTGAAACCTCATATGTGACTGAATTTGCAATCGAGCCCTCATGTTAGCATGCAACTTTTACGTGATTTTTTTTTCCTTTGAACAAAACCCATGCCTAGAGTGGTCATGGATGGAGTTAGGAAGAGTAGCACAAGCCCTCCAAAGAAACCTCAATCTCCTTCATACAACCCCATTACTCATATGTGATTCTTTTAAAAAATACATAACTTGTGTTTGCATCCACCAATATATCATTATTATGGTGGGTCTCTCTCTCTCTCTCACTATATATATATAAGCATTAAATTCATTTTTTAAATATCAACTGCACTAATAGCCAAAATAGGATCATTATCCCATCACGTGGCTACACACTATCATAGTGTCATGCCACACTCTAATATTTATTAGTAACATTTGAACATAAAAGTGTTTACATTACAAGTATCATCAAATCATTAATATCCACCAAAATCTCAACCATTTACCTAATCTAGAATGAAAATTAGATCCTAAATCACAATCTCATTAAAATATAATTAGATCATAAATTTCTAATGTCCTCAAGGAGTAAAGTATATGCCGTAGTATTTTATTTATAAATCAAAGTAAAAATTTAATTGTCTTCCTCATAGTAAACATAAAATATGGCACCATGCCAAGATCAATATGTAGCTAATTATTTAACCATTGAAATAAACAAAAACTAAGATGACTAACCATATTTCCTAATCCCTCATGAAAATATACTCTAACCCATTGGTGCAAATTGAAATTTTTCTATCGTATAACAATGATTTAAAAATCACATTACAAGGGTGTATTTTTTTAATATTCAATAAAAAAAATTAAAAAAATTCATGATTCTTCTTATGTAAATCCTTATTTTATTAACTTGGTTTAAATTCTTAGTCTCACCTAAATAATTACTGAACTATGAATTGAAACTTAGAGTCACAAGAAAATAGCATAGAGAAATTATATGACCATATTCCATTGAATGGTGAAGAGATCCCTCACATAAATGAAACTTTCCTATAACATTGGGAGCATACAAAAGATCTACCAACTCTAACCAAAATATCAAAACACCATTAATTATGAACTTTCTTTAATCAAGATAGAATACATATATATAGTAGAAGTGGAAAATTGGACAACACAAGAGATCTACAAGCTCTAACCAAAATATCAAAACACCATTAATTATGAACTTTCATTAATCAAGATAACATACATATATATTATAGAAGTGGAAAATTTGAGAAGTGTTTTCGATGCCACTAATCTAATCATTAAGATGCTTATTCTACTCATTTTATCCATATTTTTATTATAAAAACTTTATTCAAATTTTATTACTAGTACATTAAATATAATTTTGAATCCCTTCCCACTTATTCCCTTATAAATGATATAAAAATTTGGATGAAATTTGAGTTAAAATAAAATCTCACAAGTCCTATAAAAACTATGTAAAAGTCGCCTTTGAATCCCATCTTAAAGACTTTGTGCTAGAATGATTTTTTTTTAGGCGTGAACATACCATGTATTAGCTTATGTATGAATCTCTTTGAATTGTTCTTAAGGTATTTAGATTATAGTGGAATATATTATTCATATGGAACTAAATCTTTTGTATAAATGTTTGTTAATAAGTTTTTATATAATGTTTGCTTTCAATATTTTAAATTGATTGTTGAAAATCATATTTATATATGTATATGAAATTTTAAAAAGTAAATTAATATAGTTAATATAGTCAAATAAATTAAACGGTTGGTAAATATTTATACACATAAATTTATAATAAGCATCAAAATAGTTCATAATATGTCTCAAATTACAAAAATGAAAAAAAAAAGTCATAACATCTAACTAAATTATAAGTTTATTCAACTTATTATTATTATTATTTATAAAGAATTAATATGTAAGCTAAACATATATACCTTTAAAAAAATAGAACAAGATTCTTAACTATGGAGATTCTCTTTCAATTTATCATGGAGTTTCTCAATCTCTTAATATGGTGTGTTACAATATCATGGGTTAATACCATGGCTTATGAATGAAGTATGCTAAAAAACCTATTACTCACTTCATATGAAAGTTATTCATATTAATTTTTTTTAATGAATCAATTTAATTAAAAAGACATGAAGGACATAATTACCTTGGAGGCAAATATTAACTTTTGATTTATGTATATTATAATGAATATTATACAATATTTAGTGGGGCTGAAACCCCTAATATTTACCTAATACTTATTCATAATTAAATTAAAATTATGAAAATCTATTTCAAAATTGACACACCTATTAGTGCAATTCCAGCATACCTTTAAATAGGCCGATTTGAATCTACAACAACTCATAAAAATACATAACATTCACTCACATAACCAGAAATAATAACTAAAAAAATATAATAATCTATTATAATTACATAAATTTATTAATGATGCGAGAAATAAATATCATAACCATATCTAAATTCTTCATATTCTTATAAATTTAATAATAATTAATATATAATAATAATAATAATAATAATAATAATAATAATAATATCCATTTTTAAAGTCATGTCTAAGCCAGACACAAAGTAGTGTATGAGACCCCTTTGTTTGTGGGACAAGGGACCCACCTCCGCATAGCGATTGTGACTGCTAAGTCTACGAAAGCATACATACTCTACCCCCTTTGGTTTTGAACCTGTGACCTCTTAAGAGGAAACACATGCTCTTAACCATTAGGCCCACTCAAAATGAATAATTCTCCATTTTATAAAAATAAATAAAGATATTTAATTCAATAAACTAACATCATCTATAACCTTACGTAAGTTAGTGAACAAAACATGTTATTACACTTTTTAACTTTTTTTTTTTAAATGTTAATTTAATGCAATTAATTATATGTAAACAAAGACATTACTTTAATGAATTTATTATACTTTTTAACTTATTTTATAAAGATGTTAATTCAACGAAATTAATTACATGCCAAAAAAAACCTTATTTTAATTAATTTTGCGTTGAAATTTAATTTATTAGATTAAAATAAATATATTTTATTTTTAAATATAAATGTTTGATATAATAATAGAAAACATATTTATTTGAAAAACTCTGTATCACAATTACAAATTTATATCTAAAAATAGCATATAAATAATGAAAAGGTCACATCCGATAATAGAAATAAAAAGTTAAATCACGGTTAAGAAAATATACGGTGGAAAATAACACATCATCACATAATGTTTTTATAAGCAGAATGGTTAGGTCAAAATAGTGAATGAGCACATCACCCAGGTGAGGCGTTCTAATTGGGATGGTCATGTGAGCGAGGATGTTGGTCCGATGTTTTGGGAAAAAAAATTGTTAGATAAATACAAACAATTTAATAATATCTAATATAATATCATTCTTAAAAAATAATAAATATATTAATAGAAAATTTATCATGAGGAATAAACCGGAGTAGTAAAACAACCCATATTTCTCTCAAAATTAGAGTAGTAAACCAGAGTACTAATCTTTTATAGTAAGACAAGCCGTAAACCAGAGTACTAGTCTTTTATAGTAAGACAAGCCGCTGAGATAACTCTATATTGGTTGAATAATAGGATCTCAATAGTAAAACCCTTGGCTAAGGTGGGGTTTCCGTTTTAGCCCTATCCCTCCCTTCTCACGATATCCCTCCTAATCAAATAGTTGTAGTAATTGCACTCAATAAATGATAGCGATGAAATGGTGTTAGATCTATCCTCCAATAACTTTCCACCTCCTGCGTAGCACCGAAGACCTCGACTAATCCATGAATAGTGGATGAAGGATAAATGAGGAAAATAATCAACCTATGTTGTACCAGTTTCCGGTACACGGGTACTTTGGGTATGGGGAACAAGTATTCTGTACGGCTGGAAGCTTTGCCCAAATCTACAAGAAACCTCAAGTTAGGAGCGGTGATAATATAATATATCAAAATTTAATAAATATTAAAAGTAAAAATAAATAATTTATTTATTTCTATCCAAAATTTGTCAATTAAATTCCATCCTGCACATTTCATCTTACAATGAAGTATTGAAAAGATTGAACTTCGAAACACTGCGAGAAAAAATCAAAATATTAATCCATTAACAATTTTGCCAATGAAATTTCTCTCCCACAAAGAATCATGTGGAACTCCCAAACCGAAAAAATAAATGCTATTATTCCTTGATTATTATGTGATTTCATGCAACACTATATTATATTCAACTTCGACATTCAAGTTTCAAGATTTATAAAATGAAATTGACTAACACGCTACTCTTTCTCTTTCCAACCATCACTAATATTTGTTGAATCTTATCATTAAAGTTTCAAGATAAACTTCAAGAAAGTAGACTTATTTGCAAATGTTGAACTTCAAGATTAGCAAGGAAAATTGCCAAGGAATCACTGGCAATTGTCTATATTTTGTTCAAACCTTTGCTACATCTCCATGTCTCTGTCGCTTTACAAAGACCATGTAGTCCAACACACTAACCTATCATGTATCACTTAGAAAATAAACAAATGGTACCTTCTCTGCTCAAAATAGGTACTCGAAAAGTGAAAATCTACTCAAAATAGGTACCAAAACATCAAAATTTGTTGTAGTGAAGCTCCTGAAAAGCTCCAAAGTACCCTCTGAAGCTTCCAGTGATTTTGGAAAGTTTCCTATCATCTCCCAAGCTCCCATGAGCATGGGAGCGTAGGGTACGTGTTCTCCTCTCCAATGTTTGGGAGCCTTACCCATGTTGCTATATAATCAACCCACAAGTGTGAGAGAATGAAACCATTCCATAGCTTCAATGTATGAAAATATTTATATTATATTATTAAATTAAATATATCTATTATATTTAAATTAGTAATAATAAGTTTTATATCTAATTATTATGTCACTATGTGACATAAAGGGTTGGGTTGGAGGCATTGGTTTGATTATACTTGGGAAACTTTTGCATTTTCCTAATGTCAACTTTTGTTTTGCACATAGATTTCTTAGCGAACATTAATACGTTGCCACATGCCCAGACCAAAGCTTGAGAGATGATGATTGGTTTTGTACCACTCCAATTTCGCTCCCAAGGTAGGTCATTAATGAATTTTTTTTGGTGAGAAACCTAAGATAGTACTGCAAGGTTCCTTTGTTTTGAAATAAATCTGATGCTTTTGGACATTGAGACAAGAATACGGCTATTTTGGAATAGGTCTGGTGCTTCTAGAGCTTCATCGACTATGACATGATGTGCTCGGATGCTAAGGAATGTGGCTTCCTGGTTAATAAGTACCATGCCTTATCACTTCAATTTATTCGAGGGTTAAAGGAATTTGATGTTGAATGTAGATGTTACTACAATGAAAGATTTGGTGGATGTCAACATTTAAAAACATGCATTAATTTTACAACTATGGTAAATGAAAATCATATTCATATTCATTGAGAACATACTAGAGGGCTATGATGGGCTGGTTAGAAATTTGGATATATTGACAGAATTTTGTGACATAATTTCATTCTGATGTTTGAAGATTTTGATAACTTTGGTGGATTTCCCAATGTTTGCATAATATTTGGAGAACTTTCTTGAATTTCTCATTTCGGTGCATTTCTTAGTGTTTGTAGCAGGTGTGTGTTTCCAAGCATTTGTAGAATATTTGGATAATTTTGGTGAGTTTCGCATGGGTTTCTAAGTGTTCGCAGAGGGTAAATCCAGGTAATTTCTTCTGTTGATTCATAAATTATCTTAACATTATGTGGTTAATTCAATAAGTTTTGATTTCATGATGCATGTATCTTATTCTCCTTGCAGGCTAGACTAGTTTAATTTCATTTAATTGCAATTTTCTTTGATGCAAAATTGGTGAGAAGTGTTGGAAGCTCCATAATTGTTTGTTTTATCCACAATTTGGTGAGCAAAAGGGAATTATGTTTCTAATTTTTGTTGTCTACCTTGATTTTAGTTGACTTTATGCTATTTTTCCCTCAGTACTTTGATTTTGGTCAACGTAACTCTAATCATTTAACTTCTTCTGTAAATTGTTTTTATCTTCATTTGCAAGTTGGATTCATGTAGGAGCATCGAACTGGTTTCTATATCTTTCTTTGACCTTTCCTTGTCTAATTGTAGGTGTCAATAGTTTCCTCCATAGGCTTTCTTGAATTGTTAGTGCTTTCTTTTAGGACTTGAGTGAGCCCTTTCTCTTTCCATTGTCTTTCCTTGATAGACCTCATGCCCTATAAATGAACTGATAATAGGTTTCTTTCTGCTTTCCAAGTTATGGTTTATCATCTTCTTTTTTAATAGACTCATTAGTAGCTATACTCAGTGTTGTGTCAATTATTCCTTTCTCTTAGAGCAAGAGATTTCCTCCAAAGATTCTATCTCGAGGACAATAGAGTGTTGTGATTTAGGAGTGGCTTTGGAAATTGAAGCTTTTCAATCCTATGAAATCTATAATTAAATCAAATTCGAGGAATTTAGAGTCAATAATATTTTATTCATAGAGAGGATAATGTGACATAGTTCTATTCTAGTGTTTGTAGATTTAGAGAATTTTGGTAGGTTTCCTAGTGTTGGTACAATATCTAGAGAATTTGTTTAGGTTTCTCATTGTTTGCAAAGGGTGTGTGTTTCTGAGTGTTTTCAAAAGATCTAGATAATTTGGTGGGTTTCTTGTGTTCATAGAGGGTAACTTACTATAATTTCTTCTACTAGTTTAGAAAGTAAATTGCAAGTATATGATTAATTCAATAAAAATTGATTTCATGTTTCATCAAAAAATCGCTTCCACCATGCTGGCATGATAGCTACCTAAAATGGACTCATGGAAGCACAAAACTTCATAATTTATTTATGCACCTTAACTCTATCTCTCCCAAAATAAAATTTACTATGGAGCTGAAAGAAAACAATAGTATCCCATTCCTAGACGTTCTTATCATCAGGAAGGAGGATGGCTCTTTAGGACATAAAGTTTTTAGGAAATCAACTCACACAGAAAGCTACCTCCACGCTGAATCCTACCATCACCTGGCTCAGAAACTTGGTGTCCTTAACACTCTTTCCATTAGAGCCCTTCGAATTTCTGACTCTGAGCATCTTGAGGAAGAGAAAAAGCATTTATATTCCATATTTAAGGGTATAGGCTATAAAGGAAAAGACATCAGAAAAGCTATAGAAAGAGCAGAAAGGAGAGTGTTATCTCAGGAACCTAAAGCCCAAGACCTACCTCAATGTGGTAGAGTTTTCCTACCATATATTCAAGGGGTGACAGATAGGATTGCCAAAATATTGAAAAAGAAAAACATAGTCACTCAATTCTCAGCTCCTGGAACAATTAAACAAGGAATGAGATCAGTCAAAGATGATATTGATAAACAACAACTCAAAGGGGTTTATAAAATTGATTGTTCTTGTGGAAAAAGTTACATTGGTGAAACATGGCATTCTCTACAGAAAAGACTAAAAGAACATGGAGCAGATATTAAGAATGGAAGGTCTCGTACATCGGCCCTTGCAAAACATTCCTCAAAAACAAAACACCAGGTTTGTTTGGAGAGTGCCTCAATTATCGCTAGAGAAGAACAATACCAAAGATGAAAGATTAGGGAGGCTCTTGAAATTATTAAACATCCACAGAATCTTAACAGGGACAACGGTATCGAGATTAGTGGAAGTTGGCTTCCTTTAATCAAAGGGATTAGGACCACCAGTGCATCTCAGGTAATCAGGTAACGACTTCCCTCCTATTATATTTTATTAATACTTCTAATCTCATAATAAAAATACAAATATAATATAAATATAAATAAAAATAGTTAAGAATAAATTATTATTATGATTCTTAATAATATTTCCATTATAATAATTAATTATAGGTTAGTTACAATAATAATAATAATATTTCATTTATAATAATAATTAGTATCAATTAATATTTTTAAACAACAATTAATTACTATAATCTAGAATGAAAATACAATAATAATAATTAGTCATTATAATATTTATTTATTAATTAATCGATTAATTTATAATAAAATAAAATAATTTAAGATCCTATATTAAAACAATATAAATAAATAAAAATAATTAATATCAACATTAATTATTAGCATCTACAATAATAAGTCACATCTAATTCTAATCATAATATATATTAACCATTAAATTAATTAAATCTAACAAATTTAGTGATTACATTAAAATAAATTCAATCTATCCTTTATTCGAATAAAAATTAGTTATCATAATTATTAAGTAATTAATCAATTACTTAATTAGAATTAAGACATATTAATAATAAGCTATTTAATCAATTAACATTATACATAATCTATTAATTTACAATAAAATTATTTTTAAAAAACATTTACAATCTATTAATTAGTTAAACTAATTAATAATAAAATGAAAATAATAAAATACAATAATAAAAATTTAAAACATGGTTAATAATTAATAATAAAAAAAACACTGACATCATCTCTTTCAAAACAATATATCTTAACACTATTTATCTCCTCACTTAGCTCTTCTTCAATCGTCATCCAGAAAATGTCCTGATGATGGATCCCCATTGGGATTTGAAACGTTGACAAGTATGAATATTACTGTGGATACTCCGAGATTCAACTTAATCGAAATGAACAAAAAATGCCTAAAATCCAAAACACTACATATTGTATAGGAAATTTCAAAAATTCTCTACAATGATGCCTCATGATTGAATATTCAATGTATTTCGTGCTCTTTTCATTGTAAAGCATTATTTAGTTGGACAACTAGTCATACTATTTCAATAGACAATTGAAATGAAAAATACCTTCTCGTTGAATGAGGTCAATTTAGAAGAAATCCATCACAAGTTATCTAGATTTAGTTTTATATAGATTGGAGTATTTTTCTTCTTATCGTGGTGATTATCTATTTGAAGTATTTTATGTTATTCTTCATTTCCACAAATCGAGCTGAAATATGAAAATTAATTGTAAACCACTTTTGACATTGGGTATATCACCAACATGACGCTACTTTTGTATAATTGTAAACCAAATTGACATCTGACTTTCTTGGAGACCTTCACAATGTTGATGATATCGAAACATATTTGGAAGGATTTTCCACACCTTATTATGTTTTTTCTCCATCTACAATTTCGTGTGGAGGGATACCTTTTGTTTCAAATGGTTCTCTAATTAGTTGTCAATTGCAGTTAATGTTTGTCTATACACAAATGGACAACCATATCTCGGCTTCAATAAAGAGACTCATGGATATCAATATAATATTTTACTTCATAACTAGAACCTTGTATGTGGTCATTTTGAACCACTCTTACTGTATCACAAAACACATAATTTAGCTACAATTTATAACTCAATTTATCCTTGCATTTGTCCACAGAAATGTCAATCTAGAAAATTTGGCATGTTTTCAATGAAAATCATGTTGCAATAAGGATTATTGATATATGTACATTTTTTCAATGACTTCCACAACTCTTTGTTTAAATCTATCTATGCACTTGCACCATGGTTTGACATGTTTGCAATGAGAAAAATAATTGCACAAATTTTTTATAATTGTTTCATTTGCAATGACATTAGAACTATGAACTTCTTGGAGCACAACCTAAATGCTAGGGCCATTGAGCATGAACAATTTATCAATGATTGGAAAGGTTAGATTAGTAACTTATCTATGTCATATGCGAATGGGAATATAGAAGGAAAATATTTTTCAATACAATGGATATGTGAAATAATTAATGTTAAAATATCCATCTAGAATGTAGAAATGAGGGATATTTATTTTAGGTTCCATTCATCAAACAATTCATCCAGATTCTTGTAACTTTTTCATTTACCAATGTCTACATCACATGCACATTACCATGCACTTTTGCAAATTAGTAGTTTTGATGTTTGGTCCCCATAATATTAGTGATTCCCCCATTACTATTATCGTTGTATCCATTATGATTACTGTTGTGCCCCTATTATCCCCATATTGTTATTATTGTGCCCTACAAAATCCCTCTATTGTTATTTTTGTGCCTTTACATTATTATTGTTAGGTCGGCTTGGTTATATTGTGACCCCCTAGAATCCTATATATAGAAAGGAGGTTTTTTCATTTGAATCATCCAAGAATTGTTGATCTGAGTAATGTAAAGGAGGTTTCGCCCTCGAAGAGGCTGAATTCTAAGGCATTGATCTATCTTTTCTATCTTTTTGTGAGCTGGCTTCATAACATTTGGTATAAGAGCATTAGATTCTAGGGTTTCACTGCTCCAAACAAATCATTGTGGAATTTTTGCTATAACTTTTTTCTGTGATGTTTCAAAAGCTAAAAAAGATTACCATTTGAGGATAAATCACTATGAACCTTTGATATGAATTTCAGATTTTGTCTTGCTATATTTTTGGAGATATGATTTGAGGAAGTTAGAGTTTTTGACAGCTCCAGAATTTCATCTAAAACGGGACATCGTGGAATTTTCGCTATAACTCTTTCGCTATGAAGTTTCAGAAGCTAAAAAAATAACCCATTAGATAAGAAATCGGTTGGAACCTTAGCTCTGAATTTTAGATCCTGGCTCGCTATATTTTCGGAGATATAATTTGAGGAAGTTAGGTTTCTTGTAAACCCCCGGATTACATTCGAAACAAGTCACCTTGGTAAAATCATCATAAATTTTGCTCTGAGCATAAAGCAACACTTCCATATTTATGATTGTGAGTGGTAGGCTTCCTTGTTGCCATATCTTTTTCTTTCCATTTTTCTTGCCAACCTGAATTCCTTCTCTAATGAATCTGGTTCCTAAAGCTAAACCTCATGTTGGATGTTGTCTTTTAAAGTCCATATGAACACATCAATCCTATGCTCCTCTGGAATATACTTTACCCTTATATTCAATTTCTGGAAGTCCTCAATGTGCTCCGTCATTGAAGCCTTTTCTTTGAGATTTATCAATTGGCTAAAAAAAGTGTCGCTTTTTGTATCCTCATAATGTTCTACCTTTTCATCCATAAAAATACCCCAAGTGACAATTTGTTTACGAGAGCAAAGCCATCGATACCATACAAACTGAATTGGTTCCAAATATAAAGATGCAATGCGTACGTTTTGTGTGTTTTGCTCATTATGGAGATCGAAAAATTGCTCCATCTATAGTATCCATGTTCCGGGATCCTTGCCATCAAACTTCCTCATATCAATCTTTGGAGCATGGTGGTTCTTTGATCCAATGTTAGAGTCTATGAAATCATGATTAACATTTATTTTGTTCTCATTATGAGTTTCCTTTACTACCCTTTCACCATTAGTAAGCATTGTAGAAACTTTGTCAAATCTATCTTCAAATCTTCCATGACTTTCTTTATATCATCCATCTTAGCTTCCACGCCATCCATCTTATTTTTTGTTACTTGTTGTGTGAGTGAAATTTGTTGCACTTGGTCTCGTAACTTTGATATATCATGTTGCATGTGTCAAGATTATAGGGACCTCAACAAGCTCAGTATTAAAGATCAATTTCCCATTCCTGTCATTGATGAATTATTGGATGAATTGCATTGATCGATTTACTTCACCAAGTTGGATCTTCATTCAGCATATCATCAAATCATAATGAAGACTGAAGGCATTCTAGAAACAACATTTAGAACTCATGATGGTCATTATGAATTTTTGGTCATGCCTTTTGGCCTTACTAATGCACCTTCTACATTTCAAGGTTTAATGAATTCCATTTTAAAAACCTTCCTTAGAAAATGTGGGTTAGTATTTTTTGATGATATATTAATCTACAACAAGTCTTGGAAGGATCATGTCAAACATCTTGACATGGTGCTCAAACTATTGGAGGAGAAACAATTATATGAAAAAATATCCAAATGTTTCTTTGGAGTACAAGAGGTGGAATATCTAGATCATATTGTATCTCATGAAGGTTTTAAGCTAGACCCTAGAAAAATTAAAACCATTAAGGGATGGAAAATCCCTACATCCATAAAGCATCTACGAGGATTTCTCAGGTTGACAGGGTATTATCGCAAGTTTGTTAAAAATTATGGGAGAATAGGAGCACCTCTAACAACATTATTGAAGAAAGATGGATTTTCATAGACTCTTGGAGCAACAAAGGCCTTTGAACATGTTAAAGAGCCAATGCGCTAAACACTTGTCATAGCTACACCGGACTTCGCAAAAACCTTTATTGTGGAATGTGATGCCTCAGGAAATGGAATTGATGTTGTTTTAATGCAAGAAGAAAGACCCATTACATTCGAAAGTCATCCAATCAAAGTAAAATATTTACACAAAGCTATTTATGAGAAGGAAATGTTGGCAATAGTACATGCACTTAAGAAATGGCGACCATGCCTAATGGGAAGATACATAAAGGATAAAAACAAATCATGATAGTCTTAAATAATTTTTAGAAAAAATATTATCTTCAGAAGAGCAACAAAAATGGGTCGCAAAGATGTTGGGTTATGACATTGAAATCATCTACAAAAAAGGGAAGCAAAATGTTGTGGAAGATGCACTCGCAAGAAAGGATGCGGATGTGGAAGCATGTCTTTGTGCCATTTCTATTATCCAATCAGATTGGATAAATGAAGCAAGGGATGAATGGAAGAATGGCGAGGAAGTGTGGGAACTCATTGAAAAGATAAAACAAGATCCCAGTACATCTGATACATTTAGCTGGAAAAAAGATTCGTTATGGTACAAGGATCGGTTATACCTATGTAAGAATTCCCAACTCAAACAAAATATTGTTAGGGAATTGCACACCAATCCCTTAGGAGGGCACTCAGGATTTCAAAAAACCTACCACAGGGTGAAGAAGGATTTTTTTTTGGGCCTTAAATTGGATATTCAAAAGTTTGTGGTGGAATGTTTGGTTTGCCAACAAAATAAAGTTGAAACAATTAAGACCCCAGGACTACTACAACCTTTATCCATTCCAAGCCAATGTTGGGAGGTGGTTTCAATGGATTTTATCACAAGTTTACCCAAGTCCGAAGGAAATAGTGTTATCACAATGGTAGTTGACAGACTTACCAAGTCTACAAACTTTTGTGCATTATCTCATCCATTTAAATTGAGTACAATTTCTATTGCATTTATGGAAACAATTCAAAAGCTACATGGAAACCAAAAGATTATTGTAAGTGAAAGAGATCCCATTTTCACTGGAAATTTTTGGACATGATTATTTTCTTTTCTTGGTACTCAGTTAGCTCATAACTCATCTTATCATCCTAAATCTGATGGGCACACTAAGATAGTAAACAAATGTTTGGAATGATATCTTCATTGCTTTGTATCTAATAAACATACACAATGGGTCAAATGGTTGCCTCTGGATGAATGGTGGTATAACACTTCCTTCCACACTGCAATAAAAATGACTCCATTTATGGCACTTTATGGATATCGTCCACTATCCTTCACATCATATTTAAGAGAAAATTCTAAGGTTGAAGCAATGTAAGGTCACATCAAGCATCAGAAACATGTTCTCCAACTCTTAAAGGATAACCCCACCTTGGCACAGAATAGAATGAAACAACAGGGAGATCAACATCGCAATGAAAGAAGTTTTGATGTTGGTGATTAGGTATTCCTACGGCTACAACCATATAAAGAAATGTCCCTCAAGCAAGCTAAGAATGATAATAAATTATCACCAAAATATTATGGTATGTACAAGGTGTTGCAAAAGATAGGAGCTATGGAATACAAATTGAAGCTTCCTGCAGCTTCCCGAGTGCAGCCACTTTTCCATGTTTCATGCTTAAAGAAGGTTATAGGTGATAAGCCTCCAGTTCAAACAATATTTCCAAAACTTGAAGAGGAATGAAAAATCATATTCGAACGTAAAGCATTCACAAGAGCTTGACAGCTACGAAATCGATCAATTTAAGAGTATCTCATCAAGTGGAATAACTTACCCATTGAAGATTTCACATGGGAGGATGAGAATTTTATACAGAAGCATCCAGAACTACTCAAGCTTTTAGGACAACACTTTTTTGAAGGAGAGGGGAATGTTAGGTCCCTATAATACTAGTGTTTCCCCCATTACTATTGTTTTTGTATCCCTTATTATTATTGTTGTGCCCATATTGTCCCCATATTGTTATTATTGTGCCCCATAGAATCCCTCTATTTTTATTTTTGTGCCTTTATTTTTTTATTGTTAGGTCGGCTTTCTTATATTGTGACCCCTTAGACTCCTATATAGACAAGAGGTTTTTTCATTTGAATCATCCAAGAATTGTTCATTTGTGTAATGTAAAGAAGGTTTCCCCCTCGAAGAGGCTGAATTCTAAGGTGTTAATCTATATTTTTTATCTTTTTGTGAGTTGGTTTCATAACATTTGATAATATTACCCATAATGAAATATACAAGGAATACTCCAAGCAATTTCAGAAAAAGAATTTAAAATTTTGATGTGAGAAGTGCCTTTTAGGCATCCTTTCAATAATGAGTTTGTGTCTACTACATCTTGTGCCTATCTAAACTATATGTTAATAGATTGTATAGTCTGAAGAAAAAATAAAATTTGTTGAAGTAGCTAAACATTGCACATTATCGAAAAATATGACCATTATTTTTCAATTCACACACACAATAACAAACTAGGCTTTGTTCCTTCTTCCAATTCATACAATAAACAACACACTCACTTACATCAAATAAAATATGTAATTTGGAAACAAGGTGACTGGGTACCCAAGAATGAAAAAATGATGTTCAATAAAATAAAGCAATTGATAAATATTTGTAACCACTTGAAGACATGCCCATAATTGTATGTTGCATTTGTGACTGATTGTACTTTGTAAAATACATGCCATTCATTGACAAAGTTTTATTGTCCACTTCTTGTTTTCATATGCCTACAACGAAATTCAAACACATCAAAATCAATTAAAAACTTTTCAAATCTTGTAATAATGCAATACTCAGTGAAAATCTACATGTATTTCCATCACCTATGCATATTTTTTGAAACTAGAAATTGATATATCTTACATAGGTTACCTCGAGGAAATATTAGTAACACCAAGAATGGATTTCAAAAAAATAAGACAAAATGGTTATAAGAGATCATAAATTAGATTAATGGGTGCAATTATAGATATTCCTACCAAATTAAACATTGTTCAAAATACTCTACCTACCGGTATTGATGAATGCATGACATTTGTAGTTATGCTAAAGGGAGAAATAGAGTACAACAATTATTATTTGTCTTGAAAGATTTGGCCCAAAAAAGTAATGATTTCCTTACAAGACTTCGGTAGCACCTGTTTGTACAAAAATGAGAAAATAGTAATCAAGAATGGATGGAAAAAACAATTTTATCAAAATAAACGAAACCATGAAAACAATGATCTAATATCTAATCAACTAGATTCACCAATTGGTCGTGATCTAGAGTAGATAATTGAAACACTTGTACATGGCTAATCACACACCCACCTTATCAAGAATATTGAGAAAAGTATAATACAAATTACACCTTCATAATGATTCCAACCCATAGAAATTTTTTAAGAAAAAATTTCTAGAGAGCTTAACTTTCCAACACTATTTTATTGATCAAGCCCACCTATTGATGTAGTTAATCAATTATCCTATCAAGAAATTGCACAATGTGAGTATTTACACATATTTGGTGACTTTTCAACCCATATTGTGAACATGTTATTTAAAACAATCCATATATTGATAAACAAGTTCTTTGGCTCAGACTGGATTTTTATTCACAATTTAGAACTAAAAGGACAAAAACCACTTGCCAAAGGTGTCAACAAAAAATTATTCAAATAGTATTATAATTCCCAATTGCATATAAATGTTTTAAAATCATACACAAATATCTTGATTACTTTGAATATATACGAAAATACATATTTGCAATGATACAACCACTTGGCCCACCAAACT
Organism: Pinus tabuliformis; assembly: GCA_031772625.1. NCBI lineage: Eukaryota > Viridiplantae > Streptophyta > Pinopsida > Pinales > Pinaceae > Pinus > Pinus tabuliformis. The sequence continues at coordinate 410,338,743 of CM062813.1, forward strand.
TCTTTGTCACGTTCACTAGTTTTGAGAAACTTTGGGATCCAATGACAAATGGATTAAAAAAATGTATTGGCTTTGTAGCAAATAAAAGTAATAAATGTATTGATCAATGCATTTAAAAATTGATCAAACATCATATGGTAATTTTTATTCAATATTATATACATAGGATCTCGTTAATACACACCCTCATTATAAAAAATAATGAATTAATTGCAGAGGTACAACATTATTTTTTAATCACAAAGTTGGAATGCAGAGGGACAAAGAATGAACATGGATTTCTCTGGATTCAAGATGAACCAATATATTGGAATTACCATTAATTTCATGTTATATCTTTCATTGATCATTATTTAACATGTAATTAAATAGTTTTGTAGATGAAATGACTCAAATTGAAACTCACCACCACACAAAAATTGCAAAAAGGATATTCATTCTACATGTATATTTGTTCTCCCTTTCCCACCAATTTTTGAAACTTGTATCTTACAACCTTTGTTGAATGAAAACAATGAGAATCAAGTAATGAAAATACATATTTCCTCTTCTACAAAACAAATTCTATTCAAAACACATAACCTTCGACATGTCTCTAGTTGATCTTGCAATTACAAAATAGCAGTACATGTTTCTCCTTCACTGTTATATCACTCGGCCTATTGTATTACTCAAAATAAATCCTTATTATGTGTGGATAAATGAATTTAAAAAAAACATACTAGCATTGTGGCAAGCAAACATATATTCTAATTTCATTTTAGATTCCTATGCGACAACAACATATTGTAGCTCATATATGAGAAAGAAAGATCACACAATGACATCTAGTTTCAAACGAATTAGAGAAAATTGCATATGTTACGGAGACAAAAATATTTAGGATATTCACAAAATGGGAAATGAATTGGTAAATATGCAACAAATATCAAGTGGATAGACATTCCACATTGATCTTTCATTGACTTTGTACTCGTCCTCTAGAAAGACAATTTTCGTTAACATTGCTCCAACTGAAAAACAAACATATGTGCTAAAAATACATGTTCTATTGCAACATGAACCTAATAATTTTTATGACATTGTTTGCATGAAAACCATTTACAGGTATCCCACAGATCCCATTGAACTTGAGAAAGTTTTCCTACAAGAATGTTATTCCTCATATTTAAACACAAAAAAAAACGAAAAAAAGAAACCTCCCATCTGTCATATGGTCCACTCGATGCAATGAAAAAAGGGAACAAGAAATCATTATAGAGAAAAAATGATGCTCTACATCCCATATAGAAAATATGGATACACATTCAACAACAGTTATGAGACATGGACTGAGGCATACTTATGACAGAAACACATTGTCTGTTCTTTTGAAAAAGAAAATTGCATTCAATATTACCATGGGGTGACACTGAGGTTGCTTCGACTACAATTGCATCCAAGTATGAGGAGATATTTGTGCTTCACTTGCCATTGGAAAATGACACTAATTCTTGTTCTATTGAAAAATGTGACATTGAACATGATCTGGCAGAGAAAGTTTGATCTAGAAACATCCAAAGTAGATATAAAAAAACTAATGAGTTGATTAAACATCCTTCCATTATGGACACACTATCATATCATGAAATTAGGATTGAACTAAATCAAGAAGAAAAATCAGTAATAAAATAAATACTCCTATGGAAAAAAGGAATCCATGGAAGTTGTTCTATTTGTTTATCATTCGAGGTACGGGCATAGGAAAAACATTCACTACACAATCACTTTACCATGTAGTAGTGCAACTCTATAACAAAGGCTTACAAATTGACCTCTCGGAAAAGAAAGGGTTTCATAATTTTGTTTACTAGCAAGGTTGCATATATTGCAAATGGTGTCATAGTATATTCAATTTTAAATTTTCCACTTTCACCGTGGGATATGATTCCACTAACTTCTAATATTCTTGATATATTGATGAAAAAATATTAACAAAAATTCCTGCTCGTAGATGAAGCTTCATTAATTGTCTCTTGATTTCTATACGACATTGACAAATGAATTCACGATATCAGGCATAGTCCAACTACTTCGTCTCAAAATCTCGACTTAATATTTGGCAGTGACTTGTGCCGAGTAGCAACTATGCACAATTCTTTGATATTTGAGAATCCTTATCTTAAAGGAACTACTTCTCCTTATAGTTTTTTGAAAAACAATGTTAAAACTTATGAAGAAAAGAAGTGATGCACAAGAAAACAAAAAAAATGTGTCCATTTTAAATAGAATTAGAACACATTCACATACTGATGATGACCTTGCATTCTTGAATAAGAATCGTTATATATGCCCACTAGATGATCTAATGTTCCCATATTTCTTCTACTTAAACAAAAAGGTACAAGAGGATAATGAATTTTTTTACCTCTCATTAACATAGGAACACTCACACTAAATGCATATGACAAAATAATTGAGTTAGTAAATACAAATTGCAATAGGAATATCAAAATTCAATTGTCACCTACCATTGTGCTCAATGAAAAGGATTTTATTGAATTTATTAGAAGGAGTTACGATATTCAATATGGATTGGCCAATTGAACTAAGGGTATTTTAGGAGCATCCAAAACGTTTGAGAATGGCATGATTTGGATTGAATTTTTTGATCCAGTAGTTGGCGTTGTTCAATGAAGAATAACGGTCCACTTTTTCAAATATGGAATGATGTCTAACTGAACACCTATTACTATAATTTGTAGGAAAATAAATCAAATAGAAAAAAATGTTTGATAAATGAACAATTCCCTGTTCAATTGGCATCTACATGAAACATACATTAATCATAAGGCCTGATAATGTATAGGCTAGATTTTGACCCAAAATGTGTTAGGAAACATGGAATTATATATAAGTAATTATACCATGTGAAAGGTATTAAATCCTTGTATCTGCAAAAAAAAATGGAATATAGTCTTAATTTTTCTTAGGGATAAATTGTTATTTTATTTAGATAATTAAATTTCATCATTTTCATATTACATTCACCCGATAAAATCTAAAAGTTATTAGGAATTATATAGAAAGAAAAATAAATTCAATGTTACATTCGAACATAAAGGAACAATGTAAGAAAAACATGTATAAGGGACACCATGATTATGGTCAGAGACCAGGTTAAAACCTCAAAAGGAGGAAACCATTCCAAATTCTTCTTCTATGAGATTGTAATTGAAAGCTTAATAGGGAGGTACAAATATCACCAAGCTTCTGAGAGCCCATAAAAGGCTTGTTCGTGAGTTCGTTTTTTAACAAGTTTCATTGAATATAAAATATTTTCATCAATGTTTCAGGACACTAAAATTAGTATTACAACATATAAATACTACTACTACAAGGCTACCATATATCAGATATACCATACAAATAACTAAACTAAAGTCTAAGACATCCATACATATCACTAGACTCGTATGCCGATGCTAATATACATATTACTAGATGGAGATGTCACTATTGTTGTACATATCCAATGATGTTGTACATGACTGTGATGCCAAAGGTTACCCATAAAATAGAGGAATGAGACTCCAACCATACTAATGTGATCATAAATTCCCACATATATATTTTCAATGTCAAACAACAATGAGGGTTTCCATATATATATAACTATGATTCCATACATAAGAGTTGAGAACCATATAGTGCGTCCATACAACAATTTTGAGAGCCCTATGACTTGCTACACGTATATATGAATGTTTACAATATATAAAGTGTTGAGATCAATTGATATTGTGCATATGAGAGTCTGAATACCATAGACTAAGAGGCATTATATATGAATTCAGCCATGCCTTAGTCCATAACCCTATTTGATATCATACGTGAGGGTTCAACCAAAATTCTATTGATTTTTGATATCTTGGGAGGTACTCCAAGCCCTAGGGTTCAGGGTTTGGAGTACTGCAATAGTTGATTGTGGGCTTGGTACCCAAGGTTGGGGTTTTCAGCCATTGATGTTGGAGTCAAAATCATGGAACAATTTGGACATGTGATAGATAGAGATGATAGAGGATGGACAGGAGAATCCAATGCAACAAAAATCATCGAATTCTAAGTTGTCTACAATGATTTATTAATTATTGAAGTAAATGGTTGGGCTTCCACATGTGTTGGTAAAGTTCACCTAGTGTTTAGAGGCCTAATTACCGCTGGAAATTGCTCTTGAAGAAATTCGTTGATTCCCTCCCATTTGTGTATAAATTGAGGTTAGTTGAGATCATTTTAAAGCCTCTATGTACAATATTTCATTGATAATCATCACCTGTGGTACCCACAACACAATAAGGATAAGTTCAACAAGCATGGATACTAGTCCAAGGACTATTTTTTGTGTTTGATAGGGCGGAGATGCAATAGGGGCTAGCCAAGAAATTTTTGGGTCACTTGGTGATAATTTAAGGGTGAAACCTCCTTCTTTTTCATAGGTTGTTTGCCCTGTAGGCATCTTTGGAGTGATGGAGGGAAACATATAGATTTCCGACTATATCCCTTGACAACCAGTCATAAAGGGAATTTGATAGTTGAAGTTGGGTGAAATTGATGAGGCCTAATGTGCATCTCTTTGATGGAAAAAGGTGACTGGTAGAAGGTAGTTAGATAGCTTAGGTATTGGCTAGTCTAGAGGAGCAGATTGAAGAGCCTGTGTTCATAGTAGAAAACGTGACTTGAAACAGTGATAGGTGGAAACCCTCCTATATTCTCTATGTGTTGTTTTTTCATGGACTATGGGGCATATAAAGAGAATATCAAAAGAGAAGGATCGAAATGATGAGATACAACATAGAGGTCATGATTGTGCACTAAAGTAGCTAGATTTTCATTATATATATTATTCTTATACTGGTGGATATTTGAGGACCATTATCCCTTGTATGTGAGCTTGTGACTATTGTATTATATGTTGATAATATAATGAAGTTGGGTTACATATATTATTTTTTTATTGTTACTGTGCACATGATTCAATTACAGTGCCTCATTGTGCTATGTAGCTGCTTTGATATTCTTGGTTTTGGTAGCATCAAATATTTAAGATTATATACTAGACACCAAGTTTGTGGAAATTCAACATGGTATCAGACCATGTCTGAGCTACTTTGGGAGACAATGAATTAAAGGGTGCACAATGAAGTACAACTTAGGAGGGAGTTGGTGACATTGTAGGTGAAGGGCTCACTACAATGTCAAAGTTGCAGGTTGGTTTCCAATATGAGGATAATCTGGAAGGGTTGTACAACTATAATCCTTCAAAGGAAACCATCAATTTGTTATTGTAGGTCAACAAGATCTGGGATTTTGTTGATAAAGAGATCAACAAGACAAATGACCCTAAGGAAGTGGAAGTGTACAGAGAATTCGGTATGAGGGCAAGATTGATCATCCTAGATGGGTGTGAAGGATCTCCTAATGCGTCATTTGTCTGGAAAGAACAGTGCACATGAGATGTGGATGGATCCTCATAATTTGTTCTAGAATAAGAATGAGAATCGAGTACTAGTATTATAGGATAAGTTGGAGTTCACCAAGATGATACAGGTTGAAGGAATGATTTCATATCTGAAAAGATTGTATCAGGATAAAGATGAGCTTGTTAGTGTCAATGTGACTATTTCGGATTCTGATATGGTGAGAATTACTTTGAAAGGGTTCATCAAGGAATGGAAGTTGTTCATGAAGGGTTTCATTTCTAGAGAGAAGTTTCCAGACTAGAATAGATTATCAATGACTTCTTTTAGGAATATTTGAGAGATGAGGATCTTCATCCAAAGAAGAAGGCTTCTAACGTTGACATGGCACTTGCAACAAGAATGAAGGGAAAGTAAGAAAAGGAATTAAGTAAGAACAAGTGTTTTAAGTGTGGTGGAATGGGTCATCTTTTCTTGAGATGTCTAACAAAGAAAAAGATGATATATGATGAGAAGAAGAAAGGAAAGTAGGTCATTGGTGTTGCCACCTCTGTTGAGATAGATGCTCTCACCAAAAGAGTAGAGCAGGAGGATTTTCTATGATCTCACATTTCTTGTAGGGTACCCTCAATGAGGATAGATGGTATGTGGAGAATGGTGCGTTGAAACATATGAAAGGGTCATCGAAGTTAGTCAAGAATCTAGGTGAGTGGGACTTGACGTTGCACATTATATATGGTGATAAGGGCTAGAAGAATATTTTACGATTGAGAGTTGTCCCATTTATGATGGAGTCAGGATGAGTGATTCAACTCGAAGATGTATTATTTGTATTGGGACTCAGATGTAGCATGATATATGTCTTAGTTATCGAGAAGAAGGTGTTTGAGGTCTTATTCTAGGAGGGGAAGGTAATACTCAAATTCAAAGTCTCTAGCTCCATAGGTATTGTACTTTGAGGTAGATAACATGGTCTATACAGGCTGACAGGAAATCCTATAAATCATGGGAAAAACGAGTAGGAGGACCATGTGCAAGCTCCGAAGAAGTAGGTGCAGGTGTAGGGTTTAGAGGGACATGTATATATTCCAGAAAATAAGGTCCAAGTTCCAAAGGCTTAGAGGGAGTCGAGTTCTAGAGAGAACTTGCAAGTTCAAAGGAAGACTTTACAGGCCAAGAGGAGCACTTGGCCAGTGGAGAGAATGGGCTCTTATATAGTTGGAAATCAGGAATAACGGAGAGTATGGAAGTCATTCCAGGAAAATAAGAAGAAGTAGGAATATTCGAGTGATAATGACACTTTTGAGAGAGGCGTAGTTCATACTACTCAGGTTTTTGCATTTGTGAGAATTAGGCGTTGGGCAAGTGTTGTGAGTAGTGATGATGATGATGAGCTACTTCCTAGTCATAGAAGTACCTCCCTCACTAAGAGGGAGTGTTTATTTGTATAGCTTGGGATGTAATGCAAGCCTTAGGGTTCATGTTTTGGAGGTTGGAGTACCACAATAGGTCATTGTGGGCTTCCAACTCATCGATGTTTGGAAAAAACCATGGAACACTTTGGACATGTGATGGATGGAGATGATAGAGGACGCAGAGGAGAATCCAATGTAATGAGAGTCATTGAATTTTGAGTTAGTGTACAATGAGCTAAGAATTTTTGAAGTAAATGGTTGGGTTTTTGAATGTGTTGGTCAACTCAGCCTAGTGTTTAGAGGCATAATGACAGTTAGCTAGCCCTCTTAAAGAAATTCATTGAAGTCTTGACATTTTTGTATAAATTGAGGTGAGTTGAGATCATTCTAGATCATCCATATCTAACAATTCATTGAGAATCATCACATGTGGTAGCCACAACATAAGAAGGAGAAGGTTGACTCAAGATTTTTTTTTTGTGTTTGACAAGGTTGAGGTGGTGCATAGCCTAGCGCATCAAGTTATAGGTTGTTTGGTGATAATTTAAGGGTGAAACATCCTTGTTTTTGGTAGGTTGTAGGCCTTGTAGGCATTAAAATAGCCCTATAGTCATGTTCTAGGCATCTGGGAGGAGATACCATACCTATTCCCTAGTGTGAAAACAGAGGAAGAGGAAGCATGGGAGGAAGAATAAAAAAGGAGGCAAGCCATTTGGGAAAAAATAATTGTTGAAGGGGTTAGAGAGGGTTGTCATGAAATGTGATGATGCCTTGAACATATTGACATTGTATAGAAGGTGCATCGGCTCATGAGTAGAGGTATGAAAATGGTTTTGTTTTGAATTTATTTATAGGGAAGTTTGTTCTAGTGGGGACAGATTTGGGAGCTTATAGAAGCTAAGTGTTAAGGTTGACTTGGGTGTTTAGAATCCCTATGTAGGAGTAAATTCTAATATTGATTATTGACAGAGGTATCCGGCATCTTTAGACTGATGGAGGGTAGTGCGTTGATGTCCAAGTGTAGTCCTTGAAAATAAATCATAAAGGGAGTTTGATAGCTGAAGTTGGGTGATTCTTTTGAAGCCTAATGTGAAACACTTTGATGCAAAAAAGTGACTACTAAAAGGAAATTGGATAGCTAAATTATCAACGAGCCCAGAGGAGCATATTGATGAGCCCGTGTTCATTCTAGCAAAAGTGATTTGTAATAGTGATAGGTGGAATCCCTCCTCGAGTCACTATGTGTTGTTTCTTTATGGGTTTAGGGGAAGTAAGAGAGAAGATCATAAGTGAAGGAACAACTGGAGGAGATAAAAAATGGATGTTGTGATTTGCACAAGAGTAACAAGATTGTCATTATATCTTGTAATATTGTACTTGTGGATATTTGACAACCATTATCCATTGTATAGGAGCCCTAGACTGTTGTATCATATGTTGATAATTTAACGAAGTTGGGTTACATATAGAATTGTTATTTTTCTTATTTTGCACGTGATTGATTTACTACATTTCATTGTGCTAAGTAGATTTTTTGATATTATTGTTTTTAGTAGCGTTAGAGATTTAAGATTACATCCTAGACACCAAGATCATGGAAATTCAACACAGTCTTGTACCATAACAATATGCAAGAGTGAGTAATCACAAGAGTGAGGTATGATCCATAAGATAAAGATCTTGAACCATAAGACTGATACCCTAGCCATGCAAAGAACAAAGATACTATAGTGTTCCTTCTGAATTCCATGCAAGACAGAAATACTAATTTCATGAGAGAACAACTATCAATGTTATGCAAAGTTATGTTCTAAAATGACATTCTATGTTTTTCTTAAAGGGATGGCAATGCAAATTTATTTTTAGATAATTCGCATACCAAATTCCTGTTTGAATTAAAGCCAATGGGATATTTATAGTTCATCACCATGGACAATGTTTTACAAGCCTTAGGTGAGCTGACATTGAACTTTTCATTCAATTTTAAATTTTATTTTCAAAAATAAAATATTTCCCTTTAATAATTTGAGACATCTTCGAGATCACTAATAAACTCATTTGAATAATATTTCAACTCAAGTGAGTGATAGGGAATTTCTCCCTCACTGTCAAAATTAACACTCCCTCTCAACTAGGAATGAATTTCCATCAAAATCATATCCCTCATATCCATTACAATGCACCATGCTGAATCTCGCATGAACATCTCTTCAATTAGAGGAGGGATAGACTGTTATATCATCGATAAGACACATCACATATCCTCTCATGAAAAAATAGGCATCCATAAACAATGGTAGGGGAGATCAACCCTCCAAACCCTATTATTATCGAAGACATATCCCATAGCTAAATCAATAAGACATCCATCTCATCATATCACAACATAACTCGATGATCAACTAAACAAGAAGAAGAATCATCATTTTCAACAAGTCATATCTCTTATCGTCTCATCTATGCTCATCTCCATTTGCTAAACAATCTCAAATATAAACAAGCAGAATAATTCGACATCATAGGGGAGCCCATCTCAATGCACAACAACAACAAAGAGCTTAGCTCAATGTAGGACAACATTAGGGAGTCTTTCTCAACCTAGAACCATATCCAGGAGCCCTAATCAACTAGAAATATTTGCGACCAGGGAGGCAATGCTACAACCTAGGAATCTTTGCTAGTGGGGAGCCATTGCTACAACTCAAGAAGATCGACAGTGAGAAGCCAATTCTACCTCCTGATATCCACAAAAAATTGGAGGCTTTATGCAACCATCTCACATAGGGACCTAACATGCCCCTCTCCTTCAAAAAAACATGTAAACTTTGAAACGGGAACTGATACTGTTACCCGTTTCATAGAGATAGCAAAAAGTGACCTAATTTTCAATAGGGGTGATGCAGAACACACATGTTTTTTTAGAGCATAGTTTTGGCAAAATTTTTTTTTTTTATGGACGTTGCATTTTAGAATGGTAGTGATTTTCATGCTGATTTAAAAAATTGGTAACTCTGCATCAAACCCTTTTTTTAAAAGACCTATTTTTTGACTTTAAATTTTCTAATGTATGAAATGTAAATAATTATTTTGTAAATTTAATAATTTTTGAAGTGGTCGTTTTCTTCATATTTTCTTGTTTTTTATTTTAATTTTATTTTTTTCGTAGTGAGGTTTTTATTGTTTTTCATTTTTAAATTAGAAGGTAAATATTTTGAATTTTTGATGCTCTACATATTTATACATCCTTAATTAATTGTTCAATCCACATGAAATAATTGTTTCTAAAAAACAATATTTTTTAACAATGGATATAAAAGTAACCATTTTGAACATAAATATAATTAAAAAACTACACGTTTTGATAATTTTTTGCTAGAGTTGACATGTCAAAATCATAATTTTTATACAAAAATTTTAACTAAAAATTGTTAAATAATATTTTTTTTTATGAATTTCATGTCAAAAAAATAATAATAATCACTTTTTTTTTCAAAAAATAATGATTAACTTAAAAATTAATGCGAAAATCACATATTACAAATATTGAACGCATAACAACCTTAATTGAGTGTTTATTCTTCTCATAAAATGTCAAAGTAAAAACATTACAAAGCTTGATTTCCAAGCATAACTAAAATTTAATCAACAGTGTCACGTATTCCAAACTCTTCGTCCTCTAGAGTTTCATCATTGTCTTCATCCACAATATTTTTTGCTTCCTTTTGCTCATTTTCTTCTTCTAATGGATCTTTGATGTTTGGGAATCTCGCAATGTATGTCTTTCCAACCATTCCATGTAGTGTTGGATGGGGTTCCTTCGCCTTTTTTGCCACACATGATTCACTAAAGTCCCCCTTCTTCAACCCAATTTCTTGCATTCCATCTAGAAGAAATTGAAGAGCATTAATTCTTTGCTGAAAGAAATTGCACTGTATTGGATCATTTTCAATTGCAATGCAATTTATTCCTTTTTGAAGGCAACATGCTAGTGTTGTACCTAATTATTAAGCACAAAAGAAATAATGAAGTAAATTAGTACAATTACATATAAATTAATAAATAACATATTGAAATTCAATTCCATATAATAAAACTTACCTGAGCTAGAAAATAAATCCAAACCCCAATCTCCTTCATTTGACTACCTCAAACACATGGCTAAATCGAGCTCCTAAATAACATTGGGCTACATTGTTTAAGTGCTAAAACGGCTCGATTGAGTGCTTAAAAAGGGCTCAATTGAGAAATCATTTTTTCCACCCAAACATGCCATCTCTTGCCAAAAAGTGTAACCCAGCTCCATGCTTTCACCCTAATAGATTATGAATTTCTAACAATCTATATCCTAATTATTATTATTATCCAATTTTAAGGTCATAGCCAAGCTTGACACCAAATTGGTGTATCAAAACCCCCTTGTTTTTGGGACAGGAGACCCACCTCCACACAATGATTTGATAGTTGTCTACGAAGGCATACCTACTCTAACCCCTTCTGTTTTTTGAACCTATGACCTCTTAGGAGGAAACACATGATCTTAACCATTAGGCACTTGACCTGAGATGCCTCATGTTTAACTCTAATGTTATAGGAGCATTTTCTCAAGAACTCTATCCAATAATTGGACCTCACACACTCTATTGACCTCTAATTTCAGTTATGTGGCATTTCAAAGTTTACCCTCCAAAACTTATTTAAGGCCATAAATCACACTTAATATTGGTTTACTATATTTGTGAAATTTCTAATTCTTTATAACTAATCATTTAGTTTGGGTTGTTGTTTCTAAGAGAGTATGGCACAAAGCTTAATTATGTCCAATGTCACTTCATAATCTAATGATATGTAAGAAAGATCTCTTCCACTTGAATTAATAAGACACTAGAAACCTCACATACTCAAAACAAACCTATTGAAAACCAATTTGATTCAATAGACCTAATCAAAACAAACATACAAGAGAATGTAAAAATGAACATTTTATCATGAAAGGCTGAAATGTTTAGAAATTTTATTGAATAACTATTTAAAATACCATTTAAGAAAAGATGGTAATGCAAGCACATAGAACCAATAAATAATATTTCGAAGATGCAATATAATGCTATTGCCTAGTGGACAAATCTCTAGTCTCTCTACAAACAAGCTACACCAAAACCATAAAAAAACTAAGCAAGTTATTAAACCGTCCTAATTTTAGTTTATTAAGCATAGGTCACTGTGTGTTAAATATCATAGTCTAAGAATAAAATAAGTAACTTGCACCTCAAATCTACATTGAAAAGAAACATTAATACTAATGATCCAATTTCAATTGAGAACAATAGTTTATTATAATGAAAACAAAAAGAAGAAACCCTTCTAATTCTAATTGAAACAAAGAGAAAATTTCAATATAAAAAACTCAACACCCATATCTAGATACATTATCACCGCATCTCTTTGACTACAAATCAAGCACTAGAGAAAATTTTAATATAAAAACCTGAGCACCCATATATAGATACATCAACACCACATCATTTTGAGTAAAAATCAAGCACTCCTCTTTGTACACTAAAAAGGAGGGATGAGTCAATCTATCTTGGTTTATGAGGAGCAATGAAAGGAATTTCTTTTATAATCTTCTAGTTTAGATCGACTAAATAAAAAGGTCTATTAACTAATCATTTACTTTGGGTTGTTGTTTCCAAAAGGGTATGGCCCAAAGCTTAATTATGTCCAATGTCACTTCATAATCTAATGATATGTAAGAAAGATCTCTTCCACTTGAATTAATAAGACACTAGAAACCTCACTTACTCAAAACAAAACCTATTGAAAACCAATTTGATTCAATAGACCTAATCAAAAAAACCTTACAAGATAATGTAAAAATGAAAATTTTATCATGAAACGCTGAAATGATTAGAAATTTTCTTGAATAATTGTTTCAAATAACATTTTAAGAAAATATTTTCATTGATGCTGCTTTGTGCAAATGATTGATGGAATATTAAACTAATTTTTGTTGTTGCTGCTGTAATAGTAGCTTTAATGTCTTTGGGCGAAGAGGTAGGAGGTCGAGGCACGTATTGAATCAAATGGGGAAAACTGAGAATAGCAGAGTTAACTTTCAGAGAAAAAGCTGCATGTAATCAACAATTTAGTATTATATAACGGGCAGATACGTTGCTTCGCTTCATATATTCAACATCTGTCTTGCAATGTGATGTGAACTATGTTCAGTGGGTTCACTTGAAGAAGCTGTACACAATATCATTACATTTTCATGGTGACACTTTATGTTGATCATTTAATCAATAATCAGAGTAGTGTTGAACTTTCTCTCTTACATTTCTTTTGAGTAGTGTTAACCTTTCTCTGTTACATTTCGTAGATGGATGAAAAATCTTTCTCCCTCGAATTAAATATGATTTGTCCCACATCGTATTCGTTAACAACGAATTTTACTTAAGAATTAGATGTTTTAAAAGCTAGAGTTATTTTCAAAATGCAATAGAAGGTCATTCAAGAGTGAAAGGATTAAAAGTTAATGTTATTTCCTAAAGGAAATTCATGTGGAGTCTCATTTATTTGATTCGTAATCAAATTAAAAAAATCTTTATTATAGGAATTAAGAGAAATCTATTTAAAAACTATATAGATAATGGCACATTATTTAGAATACTCCTTTCCTATCAACGAATTAATATGAATATGTAGCAAAGTAATGCGAAGTTACATGCCATGCGAACATGGGGCAATTCTAAGAATCGCCAGGTGGTGGGGTGATTCTCAGAATCACCCTGCCACCCGACGATTCTCAGAATCGCCCCATCTACTACGAATCGCCCCAAACAATTCTTACTGGGCATCTAATATGATACTAAGCAGAGATATCCCAGAACAAGAGTTCCTCTTCCTCCTTAGAGACTAATACCTGTATATCGAACTGTGCATATAGATTAAAATCTATATTCATAAGTGAACTAGTAATTAATAGTTGTTTTTCGCTGAGAGTGTTTGTACTAGTTGGCAGATCAAAATCTATATCCATAAGTGGGCTGCCAAAGCGCACAATAAGTTGACCTTCCTTCTCGCTCATTTTTAGGGCAGCTGAGCCATGTCCAACAACTCTATAGCACATCCTAGATATTTTATACCAGTCATTAATCACCAATCCTAGAAAGGAATTGAATTAGTCATAAGCATAGATATTCTTGCTCCTTAAACAAGGAATTAATTAGCAGCTTTGTTTCATGGTTGAATTATTAATCACTTGGTTGCTTTAATGGTGAGAACCATGCCTTCAATCATGGGAACTACTTCTATATCTTGGAATTCTCTATCTCTTGAATATAGAGGAGTAGCATTTATCAAGTCATTACAAAAGGTGTAGTCAGTCGTTCGAGGGCAGACCCCACTCATTGTGCGAGGAGGTCGGGTTCTATTCTTTCTACAACTAGGTAGGATTTGAAGGAGAAATTAGCTAGGTTTGTGGTAGGAGGAATTAGCCAGGTTTGAAACCATCACACGTTGGTGGAACCCATCCATCTTTGGCTACCTCCCAACATATTGCTTCGGTGTTAGCTTATCAAACAATATGGAGCCACCAAATTGTCCTGTTCGATGAAAATTTGCAGTGATGCATGAATATTCATCGTTTCCATTATCTCCAACACCTTTGTTGATTATGCCACGAGGGTTTCTGCTCTGTGCAAACTATTGACAAAATATTAAACTAATTTTTAATAATTAAATATTTTATAAACCTAGTAACAATAATATGGCAATTGCAGTAACATTATAATGCTACGGGGTCAGTAGACTTACACCTAAAAAGCTATATCTTTATTTAGATTTGTACATAGCTCTTGTTACAAAAACCTTCTTTTGGCATAGGTCTAATAGAATTATAGTACATTCATTTTGTATTAATATTTACGTCCACAAACGAATTCTTGTTCATTTATTTGTTTAGAAATACATGTCTGTGTAGAATATTCATAAAACAGTTGAGCTGCAACTGATAAAATCTGCTCAACTTTTTTCTTTTGGGTAGATAGGTAACTTCGCTTAAAGACAAAGAATGGTATTGGTGTAACATAAGCGATGCATACCGATACATTTTAGTGAAGGAATTTTTAGATGCATTTCAATATTTCCAGATGGGAACCATCTCATAGCAGAATTGTCAACTCAATACGATAAAATGAAATGCCATCCCACAGCTCTCTCTACAGAAAAATTAAACTAATTTTGTTGCTGCTAATGCAGTAGTAGATTTAATGTCTTTGGGAAAAGAGGTAGGAGGTCGAGGTAGGTACTAAATCAAATGGGGAAAATTGAGAATAGCAGAGTTCCCTTTTAGAGCAAAAACTGCCACATCATGCACACATGGGGCGATTCTAAGAATTTCCAGGTGGCGGGGCGATTCTGAGAATCGCCCCGCCACCCGGCGATTCTCAGAATTGCCCCATATGCTACGAATCGCCCCAAACAATGCTTATTGGGCATCCAATATGATATTAAGCAGAGAAATCCCAAAACAGGAGTTCCTCATCCTCCTCAGAGACTAATACCTGTGTATCGAACTGTGCATATAGATCAAAATATATATTCATAAGAGAACTGGTAATTAATAGTTGTTTGTCATTGAGAGTGTTTGTACTGGTTGGTAGATTAAAATCTATATCCATAAGTGGGCTTACAGATCCCACAATAAGCTAACCTTCCTTCTCGCCCATTTTCAAGCTAGCTGAGCCATGTCCGACAATTCTATAGCATATCCTAGATATTTTGTATAAGTCATTAATCACAAATCATATAAAGGAATTGAATTAGTCATAAACACATATATTCTTTCTCCTTGAACAAGGAATTAATTAGCAGCTTGGTTTCATGGTTGAATTACTAATTACCTATTCGCTTCAATGGTGGGAACCATACCTTCAATCGTGGGAACTACTTCTGTATCTTGGACTTCTCTATCTCTTGAATCATAGAGGAGTAGCATTTATCAATTCATTGCAAAAAGTGCAGTCATTCATTCAAGGGTAGACCCCACTCACTGTGCTAGTAGGCCGGGTTCTATTCTTTCTACAACTAGGTAGGATATGAAGGAGCAATTAGCCAGGTTAACGGTAGGAGGAATTAGCCAGGCTTGAAACCATCACACGTTGGTGGAACGCATCCATCTTGGGCTGCCTCCCGACATATTGCTTCAGCATTAGCTCATCGTATTCTCCCTACATGTAGGGTATGATTTCACTGATGATGCATTATTAGGGTTGTGATTGACACTAGAGTTATCTTCTGGGAACTTGCTTGGTTTTTCCAATTATTTCATTCTTGAGAGAAAATCCTTTGGCATCTAGGTTTTCGATTTATTGATAGAAAATGAAGTTATGCTACCTTAATTTCTCAGGAACACATTTATGAGAGAGTAACAAGGTTCTTGAGGTGTAACTGAGTTGCTTTAGAACAAATGAAACTTGCTTCTGGGATTCCTTGTGAACCTTTTGTGAACATATTTTATGTAGAGGGTGATCAGTTTAGTGAGGGTCATTAGAGGAGATTCACTGTAATCTGACTCTAGTTCCTCTTTTTAGCAAAATCCTAGCCTCCTATGAATTTTTCATGCTCAAAATTAAAATAAGGATAATAAGGCAAATGTGCTTGATGTGATATGGTAAATTTGTCCATCTATGTTTAGGTGATATCAGTTCCTACTATCAATCATCATCTAGGTTCTAAGGAATATCTCATTCCCTTAGCATGTAAAGGAATTATTGGTCGTTACTGAATATTTAATGATTATTAATTAATATTTCATTGATTATATTTCTTCTACATTATCAAATAAAATTTGCAAAATGAGTTACATGTTTGATGTGTAAATTTGTTTTTTAATAGTTAGAATTTGTTTCTCAATCTTGCATGTGAATTCACTATCTAATTTCCCTTATCTTTGATGGCCTGCTTAGTGCTGATAGGCCTCAATAGGATAAGATTGTTGTGTGGAACGTTTTTAGTTTCAATCCTCACAAGTTTCAAAACTTTCGTTTTCATTCTTCTAAGTATCCTACTGCTCTAATGTGGTGAGGAATTTTTCAGTCGCTCATAATTTATACTCCTCCTTTCACCCTTTGGTTTCTGTAATAATCTAGTCAATAGAAATGCTAGTTTCCACCATGGAATCTCTACTATGAATATATTTTTATGTGTATAATTTTAATTTAGATTGATTAGGATAAACTATATTAAGGTTATATTTCCATCTCTACTAGTTCTTGATCATCTATTGATATTAATGATTCTTGATTTCTCAAATAATGGTGTACTGTCTTCAATGCATCTGTTTCTAAATAGCACTGGTTTTTTGATAATTTAATGTTGTACTGTCGTCTATTAAGAGGTAGGTTTTAGTTTACGTATATGTTAAATATACGTCATTCGGAAGTTTTGTTCCTTGTTTTGATTTTGTTAATAAATGTATCACTTTTCTCTTTGTGATTCTTAGGGATTTTATGTTTTCAATTCCATCTTGTGGCAGTTCATTTCTTTAAATATCGAATCATTTTTCTTCTTGCTTGTCTATACTTCTTTTTTAAGCTACAAAGATGAATTAATTTCATCCCATTTTCTTCAAAAGGGAATCTCTACCTGACCTCTACTGTATTTTGGATTCATTTGTTCTACTAACTTACTTTATAAATGGTAAGATTGGAGAGGCTTGAGAAATAAATTTGAACAAATTGTCTTGTTTGATGAAAATTTGCAGCAATGCATGAATATTCATCTTTTCCATTATCTCCAACACCTTATTTGATTATGCCATGAGGGTTTCTGCTCTGTTCAAATGATTGACAGAATATTAAACTAATTTTTAATAATTAAATATTTTATGAACCTAGTAACAATAATATGGAAATTGCAGTAACATTATAATGCTATGGGGTTAGTAGACTTACACCTAAAAAGCTATATATTTATTTAGATTTGTGCATAGCTCTTGTTACCAAAACCTTATTTTGGCATAGGCCTAATCGAATTCCAGTACATCCATTTTGTATTAATATTTACATCCACAAATGAATTCCCACGCATTTATTTGTTTAGAAGTCCATGTTTGTGTAGGATATTCATAAAACAGTTTATATAACTGATGTATGCATCGTATCTTGCAATAAAATTAATGGTTTCCATATGGTGTTAAATGAGAAGTTATGAGGAATTTTTATGTGGTTGGATTATATGTCTTAATTATGATAATTTTTACTGTTTAAAATATCTGCAATGCAATATTAAATTAGAGATATAATGTATATTTTATTCAATATACAAATAATGATTTTTGAATTCATTTAGTGATGTAATTTTTTCATAATGTCATGGTTTTTTAATTTTATAGTTGAAAATTTTCAATTTCTTTTCTATCTAGCATGTTATGGTTGAAAAAATGTTGAATTTATAGTTAGGAAAGAAAAATGATATTCTACCAAAAACATTAATCTGTTTTTTTCCTCATAAACAACTTTGTTTGGCACATAAAAATTTGGTTTTACTAGCTTTTTTTAAAAAGTTTGAAAATTGACCCTAAAAAAAAATCATCATTCCAGTATCATCACTTTTTCGTTTTGAAGCTATATTTTGCACGAAAATTTCGTAGTAAATCTCGTAGTCACTGCAATTTTTAAAAAATGTTCAAAATTGACCCCTAAAAAAAATCATCGTTCCAATATACACACTTTTCATTTTTAGCACTGTTTTTGATGTTTTTTCGGGGTTTTTTGGCCAAAGTTCCTATTTCGAGTTTGTAGTTCCCGTTTCAAAGTTTACATTGTTAAAAAGTGTTGTCTTCAATGCTTGAGTAGTTATGGATGCTTCTGTATAAAATTATCATCCTCCCATGTTGGAATCTTTAGTGGGTAAAGTCTTCCACATGATGAGATACTCTGAAATTGATCGATTTCAGAGTTACCGAGTTCTTTTTTCTGTGACTTCTTTACGTTACAATATGATTTTTCCTTCCTTGTCAAGTTCTGGAAATATTGTTTGAAGTGGGAGCTTGTCACCTATAATGTTCTTTAGGCATGAAACATGGAAAATTGGGTGCACTCGGGAAGGTGAAGGGAGCGCCAATTTGTATGCCATAGTATGAATATTTTGCAACACCTTGTACAGAGCATAATACTTTGGTGAAAAATTATTATCCTTCTTAGCTTACTAGAGGGTCATTTGTTTGTATGTTTGTAGTCATAAAAGTACCCAGTCCCCTACATAAAAACTTCTTTCGCTGCAATGTTGATCTGCTTGTTGTTTCAATCTATAATTCGCCAAAGTGAGGTTATCCTTCAAGAGTTGAAGAAGTTGTTGTTGATGGTCAATGTGATCTTCTACCGCTTGAACCTTATAATTTTCTCTTAACAATGATGTAATGGAAAATGGATGATATGCATAAAGTTCCATAAATGGGGTTTTTTTTGCTATGGTATGGAAGGAAGTGTTATACTGTTATTCAGCAGGAGGCAACCACTTGACCCATTGTGTTTGTTTATCAGTTACAAAGAAATGAAGATATCATTCCAAATATTTGTTCACTATCTCAGTTTTCCCATAAGATTGAGGATGATAAGATCAGTTATGAGCTAACAAAGTACCCAGAAAAGAAAATAATTTCCTCCAAAAATTTCCAGTGAATGTGGGATCTCTATCACTTACAATAATCTTTGGGTTTCCATGTAGCTTTTGTATTCTTTCAATAAATGCTGTAGCAACTGTACTAGCTTTAAATGGATGAGATAATGTACAAAAGTGTGCATACTTGGTAAGTCTATCAACTACCACCAAGATGACACTCTTTCCTTCAGAATTAGGTAGAAATTTCATAAAATCCATTGAAAGCTCCTTCCAATGTTGAATTGGAACAGATAAATCTTGTGGTAGACCTGAGGTCTTAATTGTTTCAACTTTATTTTGTTGGAAAACCAAACATTCCGCCACAAACTTCTGAATATCAAATTTAAGGCCATCCCAAAAAATTCCTTCTTAACCCTACGGTAAGTTTTTAAAAATCCTGAGTGCCCTCCTAACTAAGAAGTCTATAGTTCCATAAGAATGTCTTGTTTGAGTTGTGAATTATTATAGAGGTGTAAGCAATATTTGTACTATAATGGATGATTTTTCCTACTAAATGTGTGAGATTTACTGGGATCTTGCCGCAACTTTTGAATGAGTGCCCACACTTCTACGTCATTTTTCCATTCACCCCTTGCTTCGTTTATCTAATTTGGTTGGATAATAGAAATGTGACAAAGTAATTATTCCACATCCTCATCGTTTCTTGAGAGTGCATCAACAAAAACATTTTTCTTCCCTTTTTTTAGATGATTTCAAAGTCATAACCCAACATCTTTGTGACCCATTTTTTTTCTCTTCTAAATATAATCTTTGTTCTAAAATGTATTTAAGCCTATCATGATCTGTTTTTATCTTGAAGTGTCTTCCGATTAGTTAAGGTCGCCATTTCTTAAGTACATGTAGTATTTCCAACATTTCTTTCTCATAAATCACTTTGTGTAAATACCTTCCTTTGATTGGATGACTTTCAAAAGCAATGGGTCTTCCTTCTTTCATTAAAAAACACCAATTCCATTTCCTAAGGCATCGCATTCCACAATAAATGTCTTTGGGAAGTGTAGCATAGCTAATACGGGTGCTTGGCACATTACATGTTTAAGATGTTCAAATACCTTGGTATGATTGTCCAAGACTTTTTGGCGATTTGGAGAAATAGATGATTTCAACGTGGGAATCTCTAGTGAACATAGTTGTGCAATTATGACCCGTTTTTCTTTCTTTTGAAGATTTTTCATGCTGTTAGAGTTGATTTTCTTTCCCGCTTTCCTTGTGATACCACTTAATTCAACTTCCTTTCCTTCCCAAAAAATTTTCAAGAAAATTTCTTGGAAATTAAATGCTATTGTACCCAAATATTGTAGCCATTGGACTCCTAGTACAACATCAACACCACCCATTGGAATGGAAATCATTGAACTATTCAATACATATTCTCCCATGGAAAAGTTAATATTATGGCACTTTGTAGAGGAATTTATGGTTCGTCCATTTGCAACCATCACCTAACACTCTGGTGCTAGATATAGGAAGCAATTCAATTCCTTGACTATCTTACAATGAATAAAATTATGGGTACTACCCAAATCAATCAACACTATTACCTTTTTCTTCTTAATATGTCCTTCTATCTTGAGAGTTTGACGAGTGGTAATTCTTGCCAATGCATTACAAGATATGGTTAGATTCATTTCTTCTTTATCTAGGGTTGGTTTATGGTGTATCTCCTCTTGTTTTGTCATTTCTTGTTCCTTTTCTTCCTCCTCTTCACAATCTATGTAGAAATAATTTCTTCTCAGCACACTTATGACCTTTAGTGTATTTTCTATCACAACTATAACAAAGCACTTTTGATCTTCTTCCTTCGAATTGTTGTGGTGTCAACCTTCTAGGTTGTGGAAATCTAGGAGCAACAACACCTCCATATTTATAGCTGTGAGTGGTAGGCTTCCTTGTTGCCATAACTTTGTTTTCAATTTTTCTTGCCAACCTGAATGCCTTGTCCAATGAATGAGGTTCCCAAAGGTGAACCTCATGTTGATCGTTATCCTTTAAAGTCCATATGAACACATCAATCCTATAATTGTCTACAATATCATTTATGCTTATATTCAAATTTTGGAAGTCCTCAATGTGCTCCACCATTAAACCATTTTATTTGAGATTTATCAATTGACTAAAGATGGTGTTTCTCTTTGTATCCTCATAATGTGATATCATTTCCTCCATAAAAATTGACCAAGTGATAATTTTTTTATGATAATAGAGCCATCGATATGATACAAACTCATTGGGTTCCAAATATGAAGTTGTAATGTGTACCTTTTGTGTCTTTTGCACATTATGGAGATAAAAGTATTTCTCCGTATGTAGTATCCATGTTACGGGATCCTTGCCATCAAAATTCCTGATATTGATCTTTGGAACATGGAGGGTGTTGTGGGGAAAAATGCCTATGCAGGACAATCCTATCCACCTAAGGTGTGACAGTGCCTTAGCAACAAACAGAGACAACTATTCTAGTATTTTTCCTTTATGAATTAAGAATGAAGAGAGATGGATGGACTAACCGGTTTCTTCCGTTTGTCCCTCAATCCAGTTTCCCTTCTCTTGGAGAGTTCCCAACTACTTGCCTTCTCGCTCACCCAGCTTGAAGAGGTTTCTGCAAGATCACAAGAAGAGAACACTACACAAGACATGGATTCATATTCATAACTAGTTCAGGATTAGAAATAAACTAAATATACTAATGCAATCATACATCAAAAATACATCAGTATATAGGAGAAACCTAGATAGCTTTATTGATGAATAACAAGGTTCAGGAAGAGATACAACCCAGAGGGCTCCAATCCAGCATCTCCTTCCCAGCAAATGGAATTCCTATCTTCGCCCCCTTCAAAGCATTAAGCACCCAATGATTCTAATCTCAAACCAACAACAATTCTTTGCAATAACAAAATTCCAGCCTCTAGATCTCATGGAGGAGAGATCCATATATAGATGTTTGGAGAGAGGATGAGTCAGCTTGAGATCTGACTAGTATCCTCTCCCTCTGTCAGTTCTTGATTCCACTTGGAGGTTCTTGCTTCCACTTGGAGATTTGGAACCTCTTACTCATCACCAGTCGAATTCCCTGAGGCAAGTGTCATTTTGGAAGCTTCCTGGGTTTTGATACCTTGAGAAATGAACTTGCCACATGTCCACTCTCGTTCAGTGCAGGTAGCCAGTGTTCCCTTTGACATTCAACGCAGGTAGCCAGTGTTGGCTTTGACATTCAGCGCAAACAGCTAGTGTAGCCACTGAAATGATCCTGAATTGACTTGTCTTTGAGCAGTTTCTGGTGGAGAACTTCTGTGAATTGTTGTGGTTTGTTAGCCTTGTTCCTCTAGGGGTAGGAACAACATGTTTAGGGACTTTGGATCCCTTAGATTATGGACATTTCATGCTCAATGCTGTAAGGCACAAAAATTTCTATAACAGTTGCCCCCTAAAGTATGAGGTTGTTTATCAGGTGAAATGCTTTATCAGGGGGATCCGAAGTTCATCCAATGTTGGGAGGAGACCTATAATAAGATACAATACAAAACATTATTTTTCATATTGCTTTCACGATCTAGCTGAGGCGGGAATTCCCATGCTCAGCTTTATAAATTCATTTTTTCTGTACATAGAACAGACAATCGTCTGATGGTAGACTGATAATTTTGATGAAATTATCATCCTTTGAGTAGGATGATTATCTACTGCAATGATGTACATGTCAATGTATTTATCTTTCCTGAATATATATCGCAGCCCGGATGGATGGAACTAGATCCGGGGTCTTCAAACTCGTTCGATCTTCACTCTAAGTACAAGTCGATCCATGTGAGAAATGTTCTGAAGTTGAACACGGAAAGACATCGCTTGATTACCGGTCAATGATGTAAACCGTTAACAAGCGCGAGAGGAATCACCGATAATGATAATGACCCTCAAGGTACTGCAGTACAATTCACGTGGTGTGAATAAAGGACTTGGCGTTGAACACCACACAAAATATTTCGGTCGAGGGTCATTGATGTGTACCTGTCGCCGGAAGTGAGAAACCTGCCATTGAGGCATGCAAGCTTCAAAGTACTGGAGGGGTTGTTCCTAAATCAACTTCTTGGATAATGAGCTGACGTCGACAAGAAGCGATCCGTCAAAGGAAGGCCTTAATGAATCCCACATCAGTGACACAGAACGGAGCTAATGATTTTAATCGAGGTGAAAACGATCTGTGACATATGATTCAGGGTGGCGGTCATGAAAGGATGAAGGATAATGTATGGCAGTGGATGGGACACGATTGACTTTTCTGAACGACTTCTCTTGAACATATGGCGACACTGATGTGATGGATCGGTAGCATTACCCAAAATATGGATGGTACGGTGAGACCATGGATGTGACCGGTGAATGAAACAACCCAACCCGTTTTTGGTACGGAGGAAAAGTGTCATGTTCAAGAGCGACTTGCTACCATCAAAGTTTTCTTTAGTTTCTCCCAATTTTTCCCCAGTCATTGCTGACCAGTACCTCTTTATTTTTGTCAAGCTTGAGGAGGATAACATATGCTTGTTCTATAACCGGCCCTTCGGGCAAGCCCATCGCTATGTTTTAACGAGCCTAGCGATAGTGAAACTCGTTCTCGTCTAAAGACAAGTTTGTCACTATTTAATGATTTTAGTGAGTCTAACGATAAGGATAACTCGGTCCTTTTCATTTTTAGAGAGTCTGAAAAGGTACATAAAGTTAACTACGAAAGTCCTTTTTCGTCATCTAATCCCTTAAGTTCGAAAAAGTATAAAACAATACAGAAGGGATGAGTTTTCGATAGTTTTAACGAGCCGAATAAAACAAGCGCTCGATCGTTTTGTGCAATAATCCCTCAGGTCCAAAATATTAAAATCTAGAGGAGGGATAGCACTTCCTATCTCTTTAACGAGCTGGAAGGCCAAGGACTCGGCAATCTTTTCATATTTTACGAGTCAGTTGAAAAGAGCTTAAAGGAGACTCACCTTTTGAGGAATGAGTGATAAACAGGGCTAGCAGCTGATTCCGGGTACAGGTTGGAATTTTCCAATCACGGCAGTGTGACAAGGATGGCTAGGTGAAATCACTCTTCGCAGCTATTCCTCAAAATGGGTAAACAAACATATCGAGGTGAAAGATCGGCCAATGGAAAAGTGGAGGTGATGGTGCAAACACGACCAAGGCTTTAATGGCTGATGATATTACATTCACAGTGGTTATTTACCGGGATAGTTCATTTTTTAACGAGCTTAAACGCGGGTGGAAACATTTTCTCGATCTTATGTTTATTTTTTAACGAGCATGAACTATGCGCTAAAACTGCTCGGATCTTGCGTTTATTTTTTAACGAGCATGAACTGTGTGCTAAAACTGCTCGATTACCCAGTCATATGATAACAATGTCTCATTAATATTCTATTTTTTATGGAACTTCATATTACAAAGCTATGCCCCGCATCCTTTCGTTATGCAAGTTCGGAAACGACTAATCCTACGAGTTTAAAGGGTTAGACCTACAGGTTTAAAGGGAGGACCTAAAAATTTAAAAAATAAATAGCCGCCCCTTGTTTGCACTCCAAAAGGTTTGCATGCCCCCAGGCATAAAGTACGATTTCAAGGTTACCTCTACTTCTTTTCCGTCAAAACAATTGTTTTAACAAGAGAGGCTTACCTCTTTTAGGTTACCCAAAGACTGTCTCGTTAATCTTTCAAACAAAACATTTCCTCGGAAATGTCTACCGAAATAGACGAAGGTGAGCGACGATGCCCGCCAACTCACATAGCTTTGACAAAAGAATCTTATTCTAGAATAACCCTCTTCCAGCATGGGCGGGGTACAGACTAGTCATATTCTCCCACGGAAACCTACCCTATACCCAAAGTTTTCCTACCGAAGCAGACCAGGACGCATGCCCCCTGGGTTCCAGTCATATCCTCCCGGATTACTCGCGCTCATTAGGAGGACGGACCATGGGTTGAGACACTTCTTGCGTGAATAGACCATTTAGGGATGGTATATGACTATTTGCGATGCGTGATCCAGGAAATGAAAGTTGGTCCACGATATTGACCATTCTTCCTTCGTGCAGAAAACACATTACTCTAAAGATTGAGGAGACGAGGGCCCCCATGCAATATATATAGTCTCGTCCAAGGAGTAGGTTATAATCCAAGGGTCCTTGAACGACCATCACGTTCATTTGAACGGTCTTCCCTTTCAATGTTATGGGCACATTGGGGAGGATCCCTAAAGGTCGACTGGTTCCTTTATCAAAGCCTGATAGATTTCTCATTTCAGGCAAAAGCACTGGCGAACCAAGCGCTTTCCAAGCAATAGAGGAAAGGATACTCACAGATGCCCCCTCATCAATGATAGTGCCAGCCATTACCATTCTGTATATTTGAATGATAATTCTGAATGGTATGCTTGCCGGGAACCGGGGTCTGCCTAGTTGGTTCCAGTCGAACGAGACAACTAGGTTGCATGGTGGTGGGACCGAATATATGGCCGGGTATGACTCTGACGAAGTTCCTTCCTGCGATAAAGGAATGGGAAAATTGCCCCCTTGTTCGTCGGAGTCTGTGTTGATGAAGAGAATTTGGACGGTATCGTCTTTATTCTCCTCTCTGATGGTATCATTCGAAGATAGAGCCTCTGAAGGCAAAACTGGGTCGACTGCCGCCTCAACCTTTTTACTTTCGTCAGGCATGGATCCAGACGGTTCATCTTCAATGATAGGTGCTTCAGCTGACCACCTGGGCGGGCCAGCCGGGTTCTCAACTAGTGAAGGACTTGGTAGGAGTTTTGGATATCCAGGAGGAAGTTGCGCTCGTAAAATCGGGCGATCTTCCAAAACTATTTTAGCCTCATCTAAGAAGGGACAATGGTGGATGGCGTGGTCGCCTTCACACAGTTTGTAGGGAAATCTAGCTTTCCCTCTCTGTCCTGGGGCTTCACTTTCACTAGTTGACGGTGAGCAGTCAACATGGCTATCAGAGGTTGACGCTACCGATTTGTGCAAACGGGGAGACCAGTCCCTTAGTATCCGAGGGATGCAGGGACAATCTTTGTCGAAGTGGTCTCCCTTGCATATGGCACATGGCGATTTAGGCCTAGTCAGTGTTGTGTGTGGATTTTTGTCAGACGACATTTGTTTGCCCCCAGTTGCTTTTGGCTCCTTCTTCTTCTTCTCTTTCTTCTTCTTTTCCTTCTTCTCCTTAGGAACTTGGTTTTTTGTTTTACCAGTTCCGTTAAGCGAAGAGGAAGGAGGAGAGGAAGAGTTAGATGAAGTAGAAGGCTGGTTGGCAACTCTGGTCTGGTCTAACTGTTGACTAGGGAAAATTTTAAGAACCCCCCCTAAATTTATAAATATAATAAATGGGCGAATCTACATGGTATATAGGAAAAATGGAAGGCGATTTTATCAATAATATAATATGCATATATAATTTTTTGGCGAATCTCTCACCAGGCATGGCGAATATTTTACTCAATTATAAAATCTTGTAAGATCTTGGCGAGTCTTTCACTAAATAATAAAACTTTGTAAAGTCCTAGTGAATCTTAGCATAGGCTACATGCTGCTTTAATTCCCCATTTAAATAGGCTACATTCCAGGTGAATACCATGGGTCAATACCATGTGCCATTTCGGTGAATACCATGGGTCAATACCATGTGCCATTTTTATTTTTATTAGAATATTTTACTCAATTATAAAATCTTGTAAGATCTTGACGAGTCTTTCACTAAATAATAAAACTTTGTAAAGTCCTAGTGAATCTTAGCATAAGCTACATGCTGGTTTAATTCCCCCATTTAAATAGGCTACATTCTAGGTGAATACCATGGGTCAATACCATGTGCCATTTTTATTTTTATTAATTCTAATATTAGGGTTAATAATGGTTTTTTGCATGGTATTAATAACAATCTAGTCCATGGTATTTGTCCCATAGTATTTTGGCCATAGGTTTCACCTAAATATAACACATTTTTTGACTGTTCGTAAATATAAGGTGACTTATGGAGTAAATATAAAAAAATGTTTTATTTATTTACCATACCTCTCGTTTATTTATATTTTTATTAATTTACCATACCTCTTTTACAAATATGGTATTTGGCCCATAGGATTCACTTAAATAAAACCTCTTTCTTGAGCCTTCATAAATAGAACGAGGGTTATGGACTAAATATAAAAAGAGGTTTTATTTATTTACGATACATCTAGTTTATTTATATTTTTATTTATTTATTTATTTACCATACCTCCACTTTACTTATTTTTTTATTTGTTTACACCCTTAGATGTATATAAGGTGACTTATGGAGTAAATATAAAAAATGTTTTATTTATTTACCATTCCTCTCATTTATTTATATTTTATTAATTTACCATACCTCTTTTATAAATATGGCATTTGGCCCATAGGATTCACTTAAATAAAACCTATTCTTGAAAATGGGCGAATGGAAGGTTGTAAGTCCTAATTTCAAGGGCTAAATTTACCTTTTTTACCCTCTCCCTTAAAATAAGGTGGGCTATTTGAGGTGATTTGTAAAAATGTACTATGATACAAAATATTCGCCCACTAAAAATTTAAAACCCCTTAATTTCGCCAAAGGGCGAACATTCGCCCCTAAAATTATCCTTGCTGTTGACTCGACTGTTCAGGAATGGTGGTGTTGTGAACGACATTGGTTGAAAAGAGCCAGACTGGCAGGCCAATTGTCAGTCCTGGAAGCGACAATGTGGCCATATGGGGCGCACCAACATCTCCCAAAGAGGAGAAGGGACTAGGATTTCCACCAAGGGGAATTCCTTGGTTGGTGTGCCCCATTTTTCAACCTAAAGATCAACGCAGGAATAAAGGGTGATTGTTCCGTTTAAAATAAATTTTAACGACGCTTTAGACACAACTTTCTTTTTCAATTTTAAAGAGTCGATAAAAAGCTAAAGATGACTCTAGTCTCCTTCGATGTTTTAACGAGCCCGAAGTGACAAATGCTCGGTTGGACTTTTTCCGTTATAGAGTCTGAAAAAGGCCAAAAGGAACTGCTCTGGAGTTCTAGGAAGAGGGTGTGCCAAACTTTTCGGAAAACCACAGAATACTTTTTAGGGTACGGGCAGTCGATCTTCCTGAATGCTGTGTTCAGTGCATTGCGATCAGTAGGGCGGCCGACACGGCTTCCTAAGGATAAAGGTTTTATGCTTATAGGGGTCTCCCAATATATACGCGACGATACGTGGGAGCAAAATCCGTACTGGCGCTATCGTCCCTCAAGAGGAATCACCCACCATCAACGAGATCGACAGTCACCAGGCTTTACGACGCCGGAACACGTCTCTAGCCTAGACCTCTATGTTGTGCGTTATGTTGCAAAGCGTTGTTAAGTTCATTCAATTTATTTTAGGTTGATCGTTTTAGAAGTTTGCCTTTCAAGGTTCACCACGAGATGTATGATACAATTCCTAAATGCAGTCTAAAGATGATAAGCAAGCTTTATATCTTTTCAACTTTGAAAATCCTAGCTACTAAGGGAAAAGAAAGACACCATCTTTTCTCAAAGAGCAATCAGCACACTCTAATGCACTTTTCCTAAATCAGACATGCGAACTATAAAAAATGCAAATGCACAATGCAAGTGTTTTTTTTCCGCTTTCTTAGTATTTATGCCTACAAAGAAAGATTTTTGTACAACTTTGAATTTGCTTTTAAATGACAAATACAAACAAGTTTACTTTTTCGAAATCAGAGAGGGTAGAAGAGATTACAACACTTAACGATTTTCGAAATGAATACTTGTTTCAACACTTAAAAGAGACAAACTCAAACCAAATGAAAAAGTAAATGTATAATCAACTGCAAACAGCCAATGAACTCTCTTCTAAGATCACAATCAACAGATCTGAATCAAGGGCTACAGGATGATTATTTCACTCATGCAAAGGAAAATTGTAAATGACGCAAAAACACATAAAAACACTCACAGTATTTTTGTACAAAAGGAGGCGGAATTTAAGCAGATAAAAGGAGTTATTAGACTGGTACCTATGCTGGTTACAGGCTGTAAAAATCAAAGATCAAAACAAGGCAAAACAGAGCAGAGAACCCCAGCTGCACAAGGGCAAACTGGTTCAGCGCAACCTCAACATAGGGGTTTTGAAATTCAGCGCAGGTAGCCTTCACAGGACCTGCGTTGAAATGCAGAATCCCTTCACTAGGTCTGCGCTGAAGGAGAAACTCTCGTTTCTCACTGGTTCTGGGCCATAGATTGCTATTTAATTCACTGTTTCAGGCCAAATAAAAGCAACAAGCAAGGTACAATCAAAGGGATGCTTTGAGGGGGTACTAAGATCTATCACAAAGGATCATCAAATCATTTGTGAGTCCATTGTTCAGATCATAGACAAGTCCAGTGATTGGATCAAAGCAGTAACTGTCTACTTTGCATCTGGGAATAACAGATACAGTTCGATTGTTGCTGTCGAGTCTATGAAACAAACAATGACACAAATAAAATGACTAAACAGATCTCCCCAGCGGAGTCGCCAATTTTTTGTGGGGAAAAATGCCTATGCAGGACGATCCTATCCACCAAAGGTGTGACAGTGCCTTAGCAATAAACAGAGACAGCTATTCTAGTATTTTTCCTTTATGAATTAAGAATGAAGAGAGATGGATGGACTAACCGGTGTCTTCCATTTGTCCCTCGATCCAGTTTCCCTTCTCTTGGAGAGTTCCCAGCTACTTGCCTTCTCGCTCGCCTAGCTTCAAGAGGTTTCTGCAAGATCACAAGAAGAGAACACTACACAAGACATGGATTCATATTCATAACTAGTTCAGGATTAGAAATAAACTAAATATACTAATGCAATCATACATAAAAAATACATCAGTATATAGTAGAAACCAAGATAGCTTTATAGATGAATAACAAGGTTCAGGAAGAGATACAACCCAGAGGGCTCCAATCCAGCATCTCCTTCCCAGCAAATGGAATTCCTATCTTCTCCCCCTTCAAAGCATTAAGCACCCACTGATTCCAATCTCAAACCAACAGCAATTCTTTGCAATAACAAAATTCCAGCCTCTAGATCTCATGGAGGAGAGATCCATATATAGATGTTTGGAGAGAGGATGAGTCAGCTTGAGATCTGACTAGTGTCCTCTCCCTCTGTCAGTTCTTGATTCCACTTGGAGGTTCTTGCTTCCACTTGGAGATTTGGAACCTCTTACTCATCACCAGTCGAATTCCCTGAGGCAAGTGTCATTTTGGAAGCTTCCTGGGTTTTGACACCTTGAGAAATGAACTTGCCACATGTCCACTCTCGTTCAACGCAGGTAGCCAGTGTTCCCTTTGACATTCAACGCAGGTAGCCAATGTTGGCTTTGACATTCAGCACAAATAGCTAGTGTAGCCACTGAAATGATCCTGAATTGACTTGTTTTTGAGTAGTTTCTGGTGGAGAACTTCTGTGAATTGCTGTGGTTTGTTAGCCTTGTTCCTCTAGGGGTAGGAACAACATGTTTAGGGCTTTGGATCCCTTAGATTATGGACATTTCATGCTCAGTGCTGTAAGGCACAAAAATGACTATAACATAGGGTCTTCAATCCAATGTTAGATTATATGAAATCGTGATTAACATTTCTTTTTTTCTCATCATGAGTTTCATCTAATACCTTTTCTCCATTAGGAAGAATTTCTTGTAGCAACCTCTCCAAACCTTCCTTAAAACTTTCCATGTCTTCTTTTAAACCATTCCTAAAATATTCCATATTATTTTTCATGTCATCCATATTAGCTTTCATGCCATTCTTAAATCCTTCCATGTATGGTTTTAATCTATTCTTGAAACCATTTATCTTAGCTTTCATTTCATTTTTGGTTACTCTTTGTGAGAGCGAAAATTGTTGCACTTGGTCTCATAATTTTGATATATCATGTTGCATTTCTTCTTCTTATTCAGGTGTCATAGTAGAACATTTAGGTTGCTTACTAGGTGCTTCCATTTAATCTCTTCAGGGCATAAATTAATTATTATTATGCTTCACTATGCCCTTTGAATCACTTCAAATTATTTTTTCAAACAAAATTTATGCAAAGTTTAATAAAATACTCACCTTTTTTTCTCTTTCTAGGAGCTCAATATTGAATCTATTGTATCTCTATTATTTCAGATCTACAAGGTATAAAATTTTGTCGTATAGTATAACTAAAACTCCTATTTCCAACCCCACAAGTTTGATTAGGATTGGATTCAGTCTCAATCTCCCACAATGACCGATTATAGATTGGTTCAGTAGAGAGAACTAGTACGAAGTTCCACATTTCATTGTTTCATCCTTTGGAACTAAAAATGACACCCAACAAGCTAGATTTTTTCCTATTTGTGTCACTCTTGATGAAATTTGAATATGATGCTCAAAGAGAAAGTTATGACAATTTTGGCAAGGTCACCTATTTGAGATGGAATTTGGGAGCATGAAAAAAATTGTAAATTACTTGGACCATATCTCTAAAAATATACCAAGGGAATATGTGAAATTTGGACATGATGTTCATCAAGATTTTGTGTCAAATGGATTTTTTTCGGCTTCTGAAGCTTTGTATAAAAAAAATTATAGAGAAAATTCCACGAGGCCCTGTTTGAAGCAGCAAAACCCTAGAATCCAAGGATTTGATACCAAATGTTATGCAACCAGCTCACAAAATAGAAGAAGAGATAGGTCAATGAATTCAAAATTAGCCTCCTTTACATTACATAAATGAACATTTCTTGGATGATGCAAATGATAAAACCTCCTTTCTAGGTATAGGAGTCTAAGGGGTCACAATATAATCACAACCAACATAAAAATAATATTGTAAGGGCAAAACAATAACAATAGTGGGCTTCTACAGGGAACAATAATAATAATATGGGGACAACATGGACACAACAATAACAATAAGGAGTACAATGAAAATAATAATGGGGGCGATACAATAGTATAGGGACCTAACAGGAGGGATGCCACTTATTAGGAAATGATCACACCTATCCCACTACCTAGTGATAATAGGAGGGATAACACTTACTGTAAATTCTAAGGATCGTGCCAATCCTATTATTTTTTGACCTTCATGTCATGAACCTAAACATTCAAGTGGTTGGAAACCTACATCTCTAGCATGAGTGGGATGCTACTTACCATAAATGGTAAGGATCGTTCCTAACTCAAGCAACCACTACCCATTGGCCTGATGGGTGGGAAAGACAGATTTCAAATGGAGCATACTCTATCAAGTCTAGAGGTTACTCAACTACAGGAGCTCTAAGGCTAAATTTCTCACCCTGTGAGCTTAGACAGTGGGGAACAACATAGCTCAGTGTCCTTGATTATCCTAGATGCTTGCCCATTACAGTCACATCCATCAATCTAAGTTTTTATATGAAGATCATACTAAAGCAAACAACTTGCCTAAGAGTAGTATTTCTCTATTATCTTTTTCATATAGGGCATCAAATGTTAGAGAAAATATATCGCATAAATAAAGTAGTACCATATTCATCTTCTCCCCCTCTCATGCAAGGAGGAAACACTCACAAACTTAAGCTTATCTCATACAATAACGTTCTCTCAATCCATGAAGATGTATATCCTCCATCTAGATACGGCCAGACTATGTCTAACTCAAAGTGCAAAGAATGATATATTTAATTCAATAATAAAAATACATCAATCCAATCAAGCATGCCATAAAATCACTCCTATATGAGAGGTGTATCTTGATTCTTCATGGGATAAATTGGTCTTGTCAGAAAAGGATTTTTTGCTCAAAAATAAAAAAAACATCACATGTTCATTATTTCATTCTGTGATCATGGTACTTCTAATCATCCAAAAAAAAAAAATATTAGGTGTTGGGACCTCATCAAGGCTTTCTCCCTCTGAATGGGAAACCTCTTCAATCATCATCAATCACGACATCAACTTGTATCTCATATGTAATGCATCAACAAAACTGTCAGATCACATAGACAAACTATATTAGGTTCTCATACATACATATAAGTGATGACAAGTCACCATCAACTTGTTTATTGTCACAATAAACATATCATCAAGCATCCATCAAACAATAACTCACCTGCTAACTTTTCTATCACATTATATAGACATTTCATCATAGTCCTAACATCATCAAGTTAGGATATCCATTCATCACATTGTCAAATTTACCATATTGTTAGGACATCATAGCTCTTACAACCTATCAAGGCCTTATCAAGGTCAAAAGGAAAATGGTCAGTAAATCAATATTACAAGCACACTCTTACCCTTATGGTTACCATAGTCTTACAAGGATTCAAATAAATATCAAGTTAACGCACATCAAAATCAATGTTTCTAGCCTTACTTTTCAAAATCATATGACAAGTATCCAAATGCCATACATTAAGGAGATCATATTAATTGTTACTATAAAGTACATCAATATATCACATGTGGTAGGAATCAAGCTCACTTACATATTTATATAATAGGAAACTATAAATCAAGTCATTTATGAGGGCGGTATATTTGGCATACCTCAAGGAGTAACTTGAGATTGAAATAATATACTATACATACCTTGTAGTATTCAAATATCTTTAGCGCTTTCCATTAGAAGTTGAAGCACATCTGTATCTACTCCAACTTCCTCTTCCTTCATCTTCGTCCAACACTTATTTTCTCCTATGGTAATAGGTTTCCTTTCCTACTTTATTCAATATCAAGATGATCCTCAATAAAGACATGCTTATCATATCTTCATCATGACATTATAAGTGAATATTCTAATATGAAGGAAGGATAAGAAATAATCTAAATGATAAGTAAAAATAAGAACAATATCGAAAAGAGATAACAATTTTTTAGGAAGTACTTATCATTAACAAAAGTTGATGAGGTCTTCCTTGAACCATACTTCAAGAATCATTGTTGTCCATCATCTGTACATCATTGTGTTGAATGTGTTGGATACTTCCAACATACAATGGGTCTCCCCAATGTGAAGTCCCATTCTTACCTCACATCATTTGGAGTAGGATCCCCATCTAGATTATCGGCCCAACCTCCATAACTACAAGGTTTGGCTTGATTTTAATTAATAGCATAGGAAATTATGTACATAACCCTTTGAACAAGAAAGTAATTTGACATTGTGAAACACCTATTGTAATGTGTAAAAGGATACTTTCATGAGAAGGGAGACAAAAGTGAGCCTCTAGAAGGAAGTAATAGTTCTAACCTAAGAGAGACACATAAGCAAAGAAATATTATTTAATTATCTAGAAAAATATTTCACATAGACATAATGATCATTAAACCACATGCAAGAGAAATTCAACAAGTACGCATTCCACCAACATGGTTCAATTTCCTTAGTACATATGAATAAAGAATACATAGAAAACATCTAAAGAATAGTCCTCAAAAATTCACAATACATGCATGAAAATGTGTTGCATCATCAAGCTTTAATTATAAGGTGAAACATCCAAATACATAGTTACAATAGAGAGGCACTAGTTCTAGTAGTGGAACACTAAGTCTCTTCTTGATTCTCCAAAGAATATTTTTCTCTCCTATGCCATGTAGAGAATCCAAGACAATAACTCCAAATATTCAACCTCCCAAATCCATTTTCGTGACTTATGAGGTTTCTTTTATAATAAGGGGCATGGTATTTCATATCACCATGTCTCTTGAATTACCCTGATGAATATTGTACTTCTATTGTGTTCTTTGGAATTCTAAAAGACTCTATAACTTCTAATGACTTTTGGACTTAGCCTAAAGACATTTTGTCCATATATGACTAAGTGACTTTTCATATTCCACATATGAATCTTGGACATCCAAATATTACATTTTGTCCTTTTTCTTGAGAATAAATCATTACATTCCACATTATGATGTGCAATGAAACATGGAAACAAACTGAACATTATGATGACACTTGTACATGTCACAGCTTGACAATTATGACATGGACTTCATGATGAGGTGGCAATGCCAAGCTGTCTTCATTAATTCTTCATCTTGCATTCTTGATGGTGGATCTGATATATGCTTCATCTTCATGAAATATCAACTTTATTTCTCATATCCACCACCTAAAGGTTCCTTGATCAATATCTAAATCCTATCAGTCATCATGCAATGTCTTATTTCTATCTTAGTACATGATCTGCTCCATTTGTTCATGATTTCTCTTTTCTTTTCTTCTTCTTTACAAGTGTCCCTTGATGCTTTATTCTTGTTATCTACTATTAGGCATCACCTTGTCATGATAGGAAGGTACTCCTTCCATTGAAATTCATTCATGATGAGGATAAACCAGTCTAGAAATATCTATTCTGTCACTACCTATCTCATGGAATGATATGCTCATGATGGCCTATGAGATGGTTAAAATAACAAGGCTTGATTAGGAGGGCACAATAAAACTAATCAAGGCTCACAAGAGGCTTTCAAGGTGTGGTTGTGCACTCAAATAAGAGTTAAAGCTATCAAGGGTGAAAGGGCACACTCTGAAGAGATGAAGGAGTTAAAATT
Source organism: Pinus tabuliformis (assembly GCA_031772625.1). Classification (NCBI taxonomy): domain Eukaryota; kingdom Viridiplantae; phylum Streptophyta; class Pinopsida; order Pinales; family Pinaceae; genus Pinus; species Pinus tabuliformis. The sequence continues at coordinate 410,374,891 of CM062813.1, forward strand.
CATGACTTTATGCCTTCAGGGTGTCCTCATGTGCTTAAAGATGTTAAGGGAGCAAGGGCACACTCTGAAGAAAGGAAGGAGTGAGGCTTCAAGACTTCATGTCTTCAAGGTGTGATCATGTTCTAAGAAGGTACAAGGGTGCACTCTAAAGAGACAAGGGAGTGAGGACTCATGCGTTCAGTCCTTCAAGGTGTGCTTATGCTCTCATGAGGATAAGGAGGGTGCAAGACACATGCTGAAGAGATTAATGAGAAAAACTCAAGATATTAGTGATAGAGGGAAATGTTCCCGTAGGGCTTTTCGGGTTGAAACCCTAGTAGTCTGAAAGTTATCTATTCAAAGAAACATGCATTCACATAGCCATTATGCTATTGTAAGCAAATTCTGTGATAAGGGTACGTACCTTTGGTCCTACGTTTGAGAAGGCCCTTAGGGTCCAAACCCTTCTTGGAGTTCCCTTCTTCTATTTTGTCCTGCAAAACAAAAAATTCAAAGAACACAACAGTGCATGGACAAAACCTATAAAGAAACCATCTTTATTTTATAAAGAAAGGTAGTTAGTTATGAAATCCAAACAACCTTTTAGATATGAATTATAAACATGAATATCATTAACGTAAAGAAGATTCATTTCATGAACCAAGACATGTGTTTCTTTTATTATAGACAAATAAAGTACATAAAAAGGAATATTTTCACCTGAGTCACCTTCAGCAGGCTCCAAGCAAAGCTTCCTTCTGGATCCGTTCCAGCCTCAAGCCTCTAACAAAATCCTTACATGACTCTCTCCATGATGTCATAAATGGTGGATGAACATCAACACACAAGAAAACAAAGGTTTCCTGTACAAAATGGCGGAAGTGCAGAAGGCACAAGGGACTTCAGACCTGGTCAAGGGAAAAAAATCAGCATAATAACCTTTCTCTCTCTTCTCTCCTCCTCTAGGCATTCCCTTTGAGGTCTTTTTATACCATATCCAAACTAGTTTTTTAGTTAGGAGTTGGTTGGGAACAGTTGGGCCACGGGCACTAACAGGTGATCAGCAGGTAAAACCCGCGATCTCTGCCCGAAAATAAGGAGTTTTATATTCTTTTAAGTGTTTTAATACATACACGCAGGTTGGATATACACAAACCCACTTATACATGCGTTTAACTCAGGGCAATGTCGCGTATAAGGGATAAAACACTGTTTTCTAAATTTTAGGACCGGGTCTGGAAGGAGGGGTTGCCCTAGGCCATGAGTACAGCATCACAAATCATAAGAGTGAGATTTGGAGCTATAACAGATGCCCCCTAATATATGAGGTCAGAAGGGGTACATGATTTCCGAAATATATTATGCGATTACATGGAAAGGAAGTCTGTCAAAAACTGAGGAGGACTTCACCAGAATTCAGCTTGCCAAGCCACCAAAGGAGATCAGAAAGAAACACTCTCTGAGGTGGGCATACCCATGCTCAGAAAAAGTAAAGCATGTCCGCATGTCAAGTACAAGTGGATCCACTAAGTATACAAGTATAAATTACTAAAAGATACATAATGGATCATCTGATCATAATGAACAAGTACATGTCTGAATATCACATATAAGACTGTCAATGATGCTGAAAGATGCAATGGATCACTGATATCAAAGACTGATCCCAAAAGGTACCAACTGAACATGATGGAATAGGATGGTACTACACTGCAAACTCAGGTGCCAGCATATAGAATGTCGCCATGACTGACTGCAACATATAAAGTGGAGTGGTATCAACTAGCAGCAACAAGAGCAACTATCAAGTGAACCAATGAATGCTGATACAACCTGAGGTCTTCACCGACCACCGTGGTACATTTCTACACCATGGGAATAAATGATCTGAAGTCGACCATGTGAGAAATCATTTGATTACCGGTCATTGATGTATACCATTAACAAATGCGAGACTACTCACCGATAATGATAATGAGCGTCAAGGTACCCAGTACAATCTAACAAGTGTGAATAGATGAGCTGGAGGCGAACATCTGTAAGAATCTATCGATCAGGAGACAATGATGGTTTCCCACTATCGATAGCGAAGGATCTGCCACTAATGACTGCAAACCCCAAGGTACTGCCAAATGGACTCTAGATCTTTGTCCCAGAGCAATGTGTCGGAGTCGATAGGGAAAGATCCGCTAGAAGGAAGGCATTAAGGCATCCTTCATCAATCTAGCGCCAGTGTAACCCGTAGGCCAATAATGTGGAAGGAATCGGACGAAGAAGATGTAGTAACCCAACCGAAGTACATTTCCGGCGTACGCAAGATCTGGCTAGCGCACGCCAGAAACCCTATAAACCAACCAATAATGAAAGCTGACACAGAGGCGAGGTATCCACCAATAGGGTCAAATGGAAACCAAGGTACTGCACGAATCCCAATGTGTGATAATGTAAGCTGACGTCGAACACAAGGGAAACCACTCAGTCAAAGATCCATGATACTAATCGATGCTGAGCACAAGGTGACCTATCAATAATGAAAATAGGGCCAGGGTGCGGCTCTAGGCCTGTCCTCATAGCAAGATGTCATCGTCGATAAGGACAAGACCCTCCAGCAAGAAGTCAATGGGGACCTTCTCAAACCGGCAGGAGTAAAGGACCAATATAACTGATGTGATAATAGACATGACACTGACAACCAGGGATGGCCGACTGAAAAATGAGTCAAGAGACACCGCAGAGAGGCCGACTCAGGTTAACTTCCCTTGAACAAAAGCACGACTCAATGTGACTATGTGGCAGCATATGATGACTCTGTATAAGTTCGCCATGCAGGAGGCACGAATGAACCCTTCATATGATTGGAAGAGATAACCAGTCGGGGGAGAACTGACTCAATAACAAGGTTATGGTCTACCTAAGTGAAACTAAATCCCACCCATGCGGAGGAGACTTTGTTTTGAGTGCTTTGTTCAAGGGCGACATGACTGACTCTAGCTGCGAACAATAAATGGAAATAATGTCTCGTTCCCGCTCTTTTTGGAATATTTAATTTTTTTGTCTTTTTCTGTTAAGCTGGAAAAATAATAAAAGAATGCTATGGTACAGTGCAAAGAATGAGTGTCGGTGAAACAGATGATCTAGTTCCTAGGAAAGGAACGTTCCTATGCTCAATGCAGGGAGGTGAAAACTGGTCAGTGACACTCAAAGGTATGTTCCTTCCACGGGTCAAGGTGTGTCAAGCTGCGTAAGTCAAAGGTATGCAAGGTTGATTTTGCAGACGTCATGGTGAAAAGTTGGCTTAAACACGAGTCCAAGTGAAGCCGGCTCTAGGCCAAAAGGTGCAAGTGGTCAACATGCAAATGCAGTAGTACAACTCAACACAAAGGAGCCTCTAGGGTATAAGGCCAGAACAAAGCGGAGAAGCTAAGAGGAATGAGTCTTCAATGCATAAGTCATGGCGGGACTACAGAGGACTCCCGAGCCTAGTCAAGTCGGAGCAGCATGGGCAACAAATGTCAGTGATGTGCTAACTAGGATGCCCATATAAAGGATGGCTCTACCATCGTGTCATGATTTAAAGAATCGGCGAGTGAAGATGGCTTACGAACCATAACATGATGGGATTGACCCTATGGCAGATGTATTGGAAAATGGAGGCTAGTATGCATAATGCAACGGAAAAATGATGTCCCTAACCTATATGCCAGTGAGAAGACGATACCTGCCATGATGGGTCAGCAGTCATGGAACCGTCTCGAACTGTCGAGAAACGTCCAAAATGTCCTCAAAAATAAACCAATCTCGACATTCCAAGCTCCCAAGTTAAAAGTGACATGAGGCCAAAGAAAACAAAATTTTGAAAAAATTTTGCATTTTCAAAACTTATAAAAAGCATTTTTGACTCACCATTTTTACCATTTTAGTTTGAGAGCAAAGGTTTTGGAGCAAAAGGAGCAAACTTCCCACAGCCAGATTCAACCGTTCAAATTTGTCAAAAACCTCCAGGTAACTCTTATACTTAGCTTGCAATTGATTGTGACAGGTTTTAAGATTTTTGATTGATGTTTCACCGTTGAACTTTTGTCAAAAATTTCCTCGCGGCATATACACGGGTTGGTAATATTGAACCCGTGTACACGCGAGCCCTATATGCGACTGTGTGCACAGGGACCCGCGTATACACCGCGAACCATTTTTAAACAAAAACTAACGGTTTTAAATCGATTTTTTCTCAGGATGCCTGTCACGTGGCGTGAAAGAGAGAACGCAGCGGTAGACAATGTAGTTATGAACAGTCCAGAAGCATTAGATGCATTACATGGATGCGGTTTGCTTAAATTTTTCAAATTGCCAAATATGAAAGTGAACACGTGTCTGCTTGAGATGCTCATTGATTATTGGGATGTCTATGAGGAAGCCTTTATGATTGATCAGATGTCGCTCATGGTAGAAGTGGAGGATATCTATTTTATCATGGGTCTTTCCCGAAGGGGAGAGGTAGTACAGTCCCGGGGCAGGAGACGGAGTAGCCTCTCGATAGAGGACTATGTACAGATATACTGCCCGGGACATCCCAAAAAGGTTTGGAGCTAGATTTCCATCACACATGTGGCGAGTTTATCACTTAGGATAATCCTGTTCACCATGGCTCGAGTGAACGTATCATCCTATCTGCATCAGGCTTCACGGCAAAACATGAGCGTGGCAGTTGATTGCCTCACTACTGTGTTTGACTAGTGTACTCCTCTTCTGGCCAACATGAAGAGCCAGCTCACTTCTATTAGGAGGGGACAGACCAAGAACTTTGGATATGGGAGCATCTTGTGCACTTCCTTTTTCAAGAAGGTTCCCGCACTCTGCCCCAGGGTAGCAACTTCCATCAGCACCCCACGCGATCCGCGCATGGGCCGGTGGGCTGATTTGATGAAACGTCTGGGGGATGGGGAGGTCCCAAGGACTGCCTTCGACAATGACTTCTTCACCTAGTGGGATCAACATATCATCGCCGTAGATGACTACCCCTATGCTGGGCTGGATTTCCGAGGAGATCCTGATCTAGCATTACCACCGAACGCAGCATGGGGCGAGATTGGTAAGATTTTTTGATTTTATAATTTTTTGGATTTTTCAAATATAACGATGAATTTTGAAAAATATTTTTGATGAGATTCAAATGATTGATATGATGATCATGTTCCAGATATCGGGCCGGTACGACCAGATGGATTCCCTCGGCATGGACGGCGTGGCCGAGGAGCTGAAGAGGCGGCTGCTGATACAGAACAGACTCTAAACAACGTCCAGCGACACTTTGCAAGATTGAGCTGTCGAGTACCGATGGCCGTCATAGAGGACCTTCCTGAAGTTATGCAGCGTCATGTGGTTGGCATGCCACGTGACTGGGTTCGTATTTTTCGGCATATGGCCAATGCTATAGTTACATACTTAGACGCTCATCCTGAGCCGAGGCATTAGATATGTCGGACATGATTATGAGCATTTGAGTCCCAATTTTGTATATTTTTTGGACACACATATGTACACTCGAGACGCTTTACGATATATATACATATACATATATATACAGTTTGACTTTTTGATGCTTGATTTTATTATGATGAATGACTGATGTGCGAGTCTAATGCCTGATTAGCGATAGAATCAGCTAACCAATTATGAGATCTTGGAATGTGTAAATAATTAATATAAGTAAATGATCTTTGCAACAACCTCACCCTTAAATACTGGCGATATAAAGATGGATCGCGTACCTGATAAATGTTATTTAATTGAGACACTATCAATTGAGAATCAAGATATACCACCAACGAGTCGATCCCATGAGAGATTGCCTCGGATAATAAATTAATAAAAACAGTATACTCGACCATATTGTTTGAAGCAGGACCGATACATACGCCTCTTGATGCCATCAATTGACCAGTTGGATAATAAAGTACACAAGCTGCGGAAGCAAGATTCCAAGTATGCCGACTAGCACCATCGGCGAACCCAAAATAGACCAAATCATCCATCAACACCTGCGACAGCAGACCAAAAAGTGTTGATATCAGAAAACTCTCGACGATATATGTACAAATATACATAAAGTACAAAGAAGCCATTGCCTGGCCAAAACTAAGCAAAGTAATTCTTTAGGTAGAGCCTGTCAGGGGGCTCCACCAACTTACTCCTAGGGATTTTTATAGGTACGATGATTGAACCAATCAATATACTTCCTTCGGAAAATGAATGTGTTGGAGCCAAAGGGACCGTATAAACATCGCTAGTCGAACTGGAGGACTGAGATTCGACTTCATGCACAAGGGAATGAAAGTGTAGCCGACGATGTAAATCTTCCAAAGGTCGATCTACAGTCGTCATTGCTTCGAATATCGCTTTGTCCGATGGAAAAACAATATTCGAGCAATCCGATGCAGAGGTGGAATCAAGGGTCCGAAAATGAGCCACATCACCATGTATCTCCTTCCCAGAGGAAGAAGTAGAATGGTTATCTGCAGAGTTATCAATAGATTCACATCTAAGATCTACTGCAGATATAAGAGATTCTATTCCACCCACCTTGTCGTCACCTGTTGTGGTCACAGATGAAGCTAAGGTTCCAGGTTTCAAAGAATAAGGAGTTTGAACAAACTCTCTCCATAAAGGGTCCCTGGAGGATGAAATTGTATCTATCCCAGCTGTAGGAGGGGTAAGATTAAACGTACCCATCAATGAAGAGTACAGCCCGACTCCTAGACTCTCAGTAGGTAGATGGGGGTTACCCACTAAAGGAACAGTGGAGTGAGAGCTTGCTTGAGGATCGACTGGAAAATAGTCCAATTGATCAACCTTAACGATTTTCCCCTCACGAGGAAAGCAAATGACACGAAACAGAGTCGAAACAATAGCGCCCATTTCGTATACCCAGTTCCTTCCTAATAGGAGATTATATTCTAGGTTAACATCTATGACCTCTACTTCAATATTAACGACCTTTCCTCCAACACATATAGGAAAGGCCGGGATAATCCCATACGGCCTATGAGAATGACCATCAAATGTTGTCAATAGGGTGGGTGAAGGAACGACCGACGATGATCCAATGGCCTTCCAGCATGACATAGACATGACACACATGGAAGCTCCCTCATCTACAACCGTCCAAAAAATATTCGTTTTCTGGTAGGCAGACTTTATCTGGAAGGCCATGTGATGAGGAAGTCTCTTTTTGACATTATTCATATGAAAAGTGAGAGCTAAAGAATTACTTGGATTCACTGCCCCCATTGTCGATAGCAAGGCACTTCGTTGATTAGGACACAACTGGAGAACCTCTAAAGCGGACATAGCACATGGACTCTAAGCCAGATCCTCAACAATGGAGTAATTCTGGGCTGCCCTAATATTAGGGTTGATAGTCACGCGTTTTGCGGAACCTTTCGGTACCTAAGGTATAGTCTCGACAGAAGGTTGCTCAATATGAAGTGGGTTTTTTGTTTCGGGAACTAATTTACCCTTGGAATTTTCACCTTCACCATAATCGTGTGACCGTGTGGTCACATTAGCATGAGAACCCATCATGAAAATGTTTGATGACTTTTCCCCTTCCTGGTTGCCCCCTGTGGAGGTACCAATGTTTGAACTCGTGCCAACAAGAAGTTGCTGCGCTTGGGGAAACGGGTTGGTTAACACAGCTTGAGAACTAGGAGTCCCTTGTTGTCCTAACAAGCATTGAGTGTCTTCAATGTTAGGGCATAGATGAGTTAGATGGTCTCCACTGCACAACTTGCATGGAAACTTGACTTTCTTTCTCGACTCATTTCTACCACCACCAGCATTGTTGCCGGATTTATTTGCATCAGGCTTCCCATCCTGGTTCTTTTTCTTACCTCGTCCTTTCTTTTTCCCATTGGAATTTTGATTTCCTTTGGGGTTATCAGATTGGACGGCATTAATTGAAGAATTTTGGGAAGCGGGGGAATTAGACGATGTGACTTGGTTGTTAGAAGCAGTTTGCAAGGACAACTGCTGCAATTGATTCAACAAGTTCACTGTAGTTGTGTCTACTGACCCAACGATACCATCTGCATGCGGACCTGGCTTCGACTTAGCTACGTCAACCTTAGATCCAGGAGCATCTGGCAAGTATTTTTGTAGGATCCCAGACTGAGAGTAGATCAATTCTAATTGCTGGGCCCTAAAAATGGCTTGCTCCTCAGAATAGACCCCAGACATGGAGACATCTTTGGAGATCTCGGGTTGTAAAGATTTCAAAAACCACTCGAGACGGTACTCCGGAGGGATTTCTGCTTTAATGAGCCTCTTTCTCCGTCTCCATTCCTAAATATGGTAAAAAATGTGAGTTGCCTTATCCTGACGAAAGGTGGCCAGAATTTCAGTTCCGGCATCATAGCGGACAGGCAACTAGAAGTGATTTAAGAAAATATTGGCTAAGTCAGCAAAAGATGTAAATCTGCCCCCTAGCAACTCTATATACCATTTGGCTGCATTACCAATCAAGGTGTGCTGAAAGAGTCTCAACCTAATCGAGTCATCAATAAGGGAGTTAGATGAGCACCACAAATGGAATGTGGTTACATGGTCGCCTGGGTCTTCACCACTCTTCCCTTCGAATTTTGGAATGTCTGAAGGGAGTTTGGTTGGGACCGGAGGCCAGGCTGGTTTGTACTTGATTGGGTCATTTGTTAACTTAGTGAGATCTAGCAAGTTCAACGTTGCCAGAAATGGAAGCCTAGGAGGACCTTGGGGATTCCACCCAAACTGGGTAGGACTCCCAAAGTTCTGAAAAGATTGTCCTGGAATTTGGGAGGCACCAGGCTGTCTAAAGTAACCAGTAGAACCAGCTGAAGCAAAAGGAAAGCCTTGTGATCCAGCAAAATTCAGAGTTTGACCAACTCCGACCCTATAGCCTCCATAACCAGCAAATTTTCCTCCTAAAGGATTGTAAGGAGTTGATAACCCCTGATACGGATTCCAAGCCGAAGCAAGGGGAGGAATACTTTGAAACGAACTAACCGTGGAGTACGACCTATTCCCTTGTCGGCCGATAAATGGATTCCCAGTTCCCGCGCTACTAACCCCAGGGTTATTCCAACCTTGGAAAGGATTGCTGCTTTGTCCTACAGAAGAAAAAGGCATGGATCCTACCGTCGGGTTGGAATGTGGTATATGACCACTTCCGAAAGGAAAACCCTGGAATGAAGCCGATCCGCCCATCATGGACATAGCAGCACTAAACGGAACCGATGGAATACCCTGTGAGTGGGTGCCGAATGGGAAGAATCCAGTACCAAAAGCATTAGTTTGGGCATTTCCACTCATGGACAGAATGGAGCTAGACCCAACTAAAGATGTGCTAGCAAAATATCCAAACAAGGAAGCAGAGGAGATGGAAATGGTTCCTCCCCCTTGCACCGATGTTGGGGTTTGCATAGTCGTAGCACTTGTAGAATCCAAGCTTCCAGTAGTGGTCATCGATGGTAAGCGCATAGCGTAACTTGGACTTGACAGTCTATGCGTCGGAGTCCCAACATATTGCAATACGTCTGGATAACTAGATGGTAGGGGATAATTCGGAGCCGCTAACGAATCTGAGAGTTCCTCTACCTCTATGTTATTATCCGCTTGAAAGAGAACTCGAGAATGGACTGGAGTGTCCCTCTCTTGTTCAGAAGTGCCAGGCCTTGCTTGGCCGCTAATGCCCCCGAGAGGAGGATCAATCTCCGATGCGTCAACCAGCATGGGACGAAACCCACCGGTAGTATTGCCTCTGTGCCTTCTAGGAGAAGGCTCTAAACTTGGTGGCGAAAGACCACGAAGTCTTCGAGACCATCTAGGAGATCGGTCAGCCACTTTGAATTTTTTGTTATGATCTAGCTAAAGACTCAAAAAATTGAAATCTAGGCCAACTAAGAGCATAAAGCACACACTATAAAGTCCCTAAAGATATAACCAGTCAAACAACTTCCAAGTATTTCCTCTCCTAGTGATTAAGACTGGACACCAAAATATGAGAAAGCGAAATAAGGGGCCTTCCGAGGATAGTATGGGATGATGAGGGCCCAGTCCTATCAGCAAAGGTATCAGAGGAAGTTACGCTGACCTCCTAACAACAGCCTGCACCGGTGCAATCCCCCAAGCTTCGCAAGGGTGCCCTCCAGTAGTACTGTCGACAGTGATGCAACGTCAACCTCAGGTGCCATGGGATTCCCCTCCGCAGCCACCTGTGTAGTTCCCTAGGAGTAGCAACTATGGATACCAACTTGTCGCAGAAGCCAGGTGGAACAGTCGTGAGGTAAGTTCGGACAAGTAGAAGAGGGGGTATCTCTCTTCCTTGTCTTCACAGACCCTCGTGCTTAACTCCCAGATCCGGAGCTTTCCTGGTCTTCCTAACGCTATTGGATTTTCTCTCGTTATTCAGACTCCTATGTTTGACGTTTATATGGCCTTGGAGAGTTAACTCTCCACTCACCTAATCCAAGGCCCTAAAATCCTAATCTTGTTGGTGTATTTGACTAAAACAAAAAGTTCTAGTGAATTTTAGTTAGCGCTTGATTTTATTAGGCTGTTCTTTAAGTCACAAGGTAACGGAAGTGAAACTAGTGGTGTTTTTTGACGCAAAAGAAATTAATAAAAACTTAATTACATGCACATGCACTTTTTCATTTTTTGATGAAGAGCAATTTCTATAGGGTTCAGAGGTGGTTCTAATAAAACAAATTTTTATTTTCTTTTCGTTAATTCACACTTCGCACTCACAAAATCTAACAAAGCTATGTATGCCTAAAAGGGGATGCAAATCTATCCTAATGCAACAACTATATGTGGATGCAAGATTTAAAACTACTCTAAAAGCAAAAATGAAAGTTGCTTGCTTATCAATTTTTTATCTTGCGACTTACAATGTCTAGATGGAACATGAGATGCTACCATTCATTTCGTCTAAACACTAAAAACAAGTTCTAAGAAAAACATAAAGCACTTTCACTTCATAAAAGGAAACCAAATGAAAAGCAAGTTCAAGAAAGAAAAACTAAGATTTTCAAAAGATTTTCTTCAAAGCAACAAACAAAAGATTCTTTTAAAAAAAAAAATGCTCTCAACAACACTGAAACTTGTGATTGAAGAATAGGCAATTAAACACCTTTGCGAATCGACACCACACAACGGATGAAAACTCAACAAAAATAAATGTGTTTGCAATCGCTCTTAACAATCAAAGGCAGCATTGAAAGCCATGGCAATGAAAACCAAAAAGATCAAAAGGAAAAATTCCAAGAAAGTGTCAATCAACAACTTTCATGAAACAAAGAAGTGGATGGTCACAAAAAGCGATTTTGTCAAGCAAACAAAATGTCACCAAAAGCAATATTAACACAAAAATTGTGATCAATCTTCCTACCCTGATGAAACAGAGCAGCCAAGATTCCTAGCAACAAATCTTGCGTGCTTTAGCAAAAACGATGATGCTTGCAATCAACAAAAAACAAGACCAATACTCCTTATAATCAGAGAGAATTTGGAACAAGATGCTCACTGTAAAACAAATAACTGATACTGGAAAATGATTGTTTCAGACTGACTCAAACCACCAGACAAACCTTGAGAGACTAAAAAGATTTATAAATCTTCAAAATTACAATATATATACGCGACTGTACTGAAGTACAGATTGTGTGTATACGTGACTGTATATGAGGAAACCTGCATATACGCGGGTTCACTCAATGAAACAAGCGTATATACGCCTCTGTATCTAAGAAAAATAAAAAATATAAAAATCTTCAAGGAAAATAAAAAAAAAACAAACTGAAGAAACTCGCAAAGCTTAAAGTTCAAGAACAGACCAGACAGTAACAGCAAGCAGACAAGACAGCTGAGCCCTGATTGGCTTGAAAAACACCCAAACTAGGAACAACAAGAGTGTTGTCCCCAGTGGAGTCGCCAATTCTGATAGAGGGAAATGTTCCCCTAGGGCTTTTTGGGTTGAAACCCTAGCAGACTGAAAGTTATCTATTCAAAGAAACATGCATTCACACAGCCATTATGCTATTGTAAGAAAATTCTATGATAAGGGTACGTACCTTTGGTCCTACGTTTGAGAAGGCCCTTAGGGTCCAAACCCTTCTTGGAGTTCCCTTCTTCTCTTTTGTCCTACAAAACAAACAATTCAAAGAACACAATAGTACATGGACAAAACTTATAAAGAAACCATCTTTATGTTATAAAGAAAGGTAGTTAGTTATGAAATCCAAACAACCTTTTACATATGAATTCTAAACATGAATATCATTAACGTAAAGAAGATTCATTTCGGGAACCAAGACACGTGTTTGTTTTATTATAGACAAATAAAGTACATAAAAAGGAATATTTTCACTTGAGTCACCTTCAGCAGGCTCCAAGCAAAGCTTCCTTCCAGATCCGTTCCAGCCTCAAGCCTCTAACAAACTCCTTCCATGACTCTCTCCATGTGTCATAAATGGTGGATGAACATCAACACACAAGAAAACAAAGGTTTCCTGTACAAAATGGGGGAAGTGCAGAAGGCACAAGGGACTTCAGACCTGGTCAAGGGAAAAATCTCAACATAATAACCTTTCTCTCTCTTCTCTCCTCCTCTAGGCCTTCCCTTTGAGGTATTTATATACCATCTCCAAAGTAGTTTTTTAGTTACGAGTTGGTTGGGAAGAGTTGGGCCACGGGCACTAATAGGTGATCAGCAGGTAAAACCCGCGATCTTCGCCCGAAAATAAGGAGTTTTATATTTGTTTAAGTGTTTTAATACATACACGTGGGTTGGATATACACAGACCCGTGTATACACGCGTTTAACTCAGGGCAATGTCGCGTATAAGGGATTAAACACTATTTTTTAAATTTTAGGACTGGGTCTGGAAGGAGGGGTTGCCCTAGGCCATGAGTACAGCATTACAAACCATAAGAGTGAGATTTGGAGCTATAACAATTAGGATGTGATCATGCACTCAAAGAGGTTTCATTTCTTCATGCTAAAGGAGTGTTCTCAAGCTTCAGACTTCGTGATTGTGCCATGCAATGAAAGGGCAAGATGATGAATCCTCCTTCATGATTGCACCATGTGCTCTAAAGGTTCATGATACGTGAGTCCTCTATGCACTATAAGAGAAGAATGAAGCTTCGTTCTTCGTCGGTGTTCCATGTGCTTAAGGAGGGTGTAGTTATTCGAGCTGAAGTACACTTATTGTTATGAGGTTTGCTCAGGCTCTTAGAGTGGGATTTTTTAAGGAAAGAAGCTCCTTGTTTGTCCAAAGTGAACTTTTTATAGGCGAGAAGGCCCTTATTCTTCTAACTTTCTTTTTCACTGAATGTTTTAAGTACGATTTGTTATTTTGAAGTGAGCTTCATTGTTTCGAAGTGCGCTTCATTGTTTGAAGTGTGCCCTTTTATTTCAATGTGAGCTTCATTATTCTGAAGTGAGATTCATTGTTTCAAAATGTGCTCAGGCTTGGGAGGGTGAGATGATCTCCAACAGTGGCTATATGTTCATCTGTAATGCACATTTCAGTAATGGTGGTAGCAAAAGGCTAGGTGACTAATCCTTAGGAAGTACCAATGCACTGTGAGAGGGAGGAGACCTTAGAAAATACTTAGTATAGAAGTGTGGGAGGAAATATATATCAATTAATCTCATGAGTAAGTTTCAATTATCACATATAATGGTGATTAATGCCTTTAGAACTTACGCTAGGTTGAAGGACCAAGAAGATCTCTCACAATGGCTAAGTGTGGGATCAACAGAGTAAATGAGGGAGATGAATCCAGAAATAACTAAAAATTTGACCACATATATAAAACCATCAATAAAATCCTATGGAATGCACAAGATTCATGAACAACAATTGCACCTCAAAACAACAACAAAGTGACACATATTTCTAAGTACGATAGTTGAAACAACATATTAGTGATACTTTGAGCACAAGTTATGGGAGGAGTGATGAATGTCACAAAAAAGGTGCGATTACTCCTAAGAATTTGTCTAGTGCATATTACAATGATATGTAAGACCATATAATAAGGAAGGGTGTGCAAGAACTAACTTTGATGATACATAAAGGTTTGACACATGCAGGATAACCGGTTTATGTAATGCGAGGGAAACTAAGTGCAACTAGACCTACTCCTAACCTAACAAGTTTGAAATGCAGGGCTAAGTGTAACAATTTTTCCGATGAATCCACTGTAATTGGTCCTAACCCACAAAAAATGATAAGAACAACTAAATCCAATATCTAATAATGTGCAACAGACAAGACAAGGACTTGAAAATATTCCAGCAAACATTATAGGCCATTCTTAAAGGAATAAAGATGTGTCATATTACCTATCTTTACCAAACCTGCCACCATACCTTCACGATGAAAAACATTATCAAACAAACCCTTGTAGCTCCTTCTGAATATACCTGCACTTACATTGTTTTCCCTAGAAAACATCAAGATAGATAAGATGTTGCATTTAGAAAATGGGCCTACTACGTAAGATACTTATAATAATGATAGATTGGATCTTGAAACTCAAAAAAATCCTCTTGAGAAACGTGAAATCCTTCAAAATATAATTTCTTAATTAATGGCATGGGATTAGGATGAGAATCTTGTAATGGAAAGTTCATTTGATCATATTAATATGGCTTGTCAAGATAGTGAGGACCTGACATAACCATCACTGAAGGCTGATGTTCCTTAACTTCTTGAAAATTATCTAAATATTGAGACGATAAACCATAAATATCAACAAATGGAAAACGACCATCATTACATACACTAGTGGGAAAATGATCAATTTGATGACGATTATTATAATAAGAACCGTGATCAGATGGGATGATTAGGGCATAAGATTCTCTGTTGGGAAACAAAAAAGATAAATCAGTTTGAACAACTTTGCAAATGCTTCAAACAAAATAATCATCTTCCTCATATATTGAATGTAAAAAAGAAACTACTTGTGACTGGAAACCAAATGGAGGGGCATCATAATCATTAAAAATGAATGAAAATATGGAAAACACATGAAGCCAATTGATATGCAGTGGATGGACAATATGAACTTGATTTTGTAGATGACACAAGAATTCATTGATGTTGAAGTGGATATTTGGTGCCATGAAGAAAATAATCAATATCAGAACATTCACAAGAAGGATTAGGAGCTGATTAGATTCAAAAGAATGTGTTAGGTATGAGTATGTCGGCAAAAGGTAATCATTAGCATGATCAACTTCTCAACTTCACTCAATTATGAAAGGAATACATTCCAAACTTGAGTTTGATATAAGAGATTTTCATGAAGATGAACTAAATGAAACGAAATATTCAATCCAACCAAAAATGAGATATTGAAATTTGGAATATCCATATTCAAAATAACAAATATCTTTCTGGAAGGGAATTACATTTGTCAGATGTGGGGCGTGATTATATGCTTGGTTCAGAGGTCTTGTTTCAGCCTCGTTTAGATCGCAGTCCCTAATGCGGGGCAGGGGGGGATTTTGTTTATAGGGGGGTTGACTACATGTTTAAAGCCCGCCCTAATGGTGGTTAAGGGGAAGTGTCCCCACAACTAAAAGTAGATAAACAATTCCCTTGTAAAATATTGTTATTTTGTAGTCAATTTGGTCCATACATTATGAGGATTATCTCACAATAGATGTTATGTTTAATTTCGGGTTTTTTTTTCCCTAAAAGGAAACCCCACTGTTTAAATAAGGGAATTATATTGCCAGTGTGTCTTATTATTCTGAGTAAGAAAGAGAGGAGGATATGTGAGAGGGAAGAGGAAATTACAGTGAATTTGTTGTAGATTGTATATCTTTATTTTGTTGAATAATATAAAAAGAATGATTAGTTGTTTCTCTGTGGATGTATCCCAAATTGGGTGAACCATGTATATCTATGTCTCTATTTTTTCATACATTTTTGTATTTATATTTTTGCAATATTTTCTTTATTTCATTGCTCCATTAATTAATTTCTTGCAACATATAGTGAAAGCAAGCAATGAAAACAATTGTGCAAGAAAATACACATCTGAATTAGCTCAGGGATCTTACCAGAGTCATGATAACCTGACATAACCATCAACGAAAGTTGGAGTGACTCGAATTCCTAACAAGTCCTGGAATTCCTAATCAGTAATTTCAACAAGATCACTATTATCCAAATGGAAACCATCTATGTCACTAATTTGATCAAAATTTACATTTTCAACAAACAGTTAAAAGCTTATTCTCTTTGAACATCTAAATATGGATAAATTGGAAAACTTTCATGACTAACATGGATAGAAGAATTGTCTTCATGCAAAATTGGAAATTATAAGAAATAGAAATGATACTTGATAAGTTTCTTACCTTCTTCTTCATCATGGATTACCTCACTATCTTTTGTCAATTCAAGATCCTACTCATTAGATGATCAACATAAAAATCATGGAGTATATCTTCACAAGTTGATGCATTACAAAACGTAGAGTGTGAGGGATAGTGAGACAATGTGGTTGTTTCCATAAGATTATATTCTTGTACCAAATGAGATTCAAGATCTAAATATTTCAAATAAAAATATTCTATAGAAGCTAAAAGATCAAAATTATGCTATTGGGAAACCATCATCACATACAACAATGGAATCATAATTAGCAAAATCAAGGTTGTCCAAGACTTCATACTGATTATGAAAATTAAGTTTATTTGATTTATTACATAGATTCCTAGGTTCAAAATCAACCAAGAATGGGAGAACATTATCTTGACATGGAGGATTTTGAAAATGAGAATAAATATCAAAATAATCTTCACCTTCCTACTCATCTACTTTTCAGAAATGACTACCTTACTCTTCATCATTGTTTGAATTTGGAAGAGATTGATCAAGCAAATCATGGGGAAAGGGATTATGAGAAATAGATGATTAGAGGATGGCAAGAATTCAAACCAGTTTCAAGAATAGAGTTATAAGTGTTAGTACCATATTGAGAAACCAATTTATTATCCTTCATGTTGGGACCCATCAACCATTCCATGTTTTCCACCATTGGATATGAATCATGGAAACTGGAAGAAGATTGAGAATATGGATTAGGAGTTTGATTTACAAATTTCCCAAATTGGTTATCATCATAAGGAGATAGCCAAATTGGTACTATAAATAGAGGAGAACAACAAAAAAACAAAAATAGTAGGTTCCTCCTCTTGAATTAGAGGTGTCTCACAATTTACAAAAGTTGGGCGAACATAAACATGAGGCGGTTTAGATTTGTCATGTAAATAAACTCGAACCAAAATTTCAAACTTATTTTTAAGGAAATATGAATACAAATTTTCTCTAATATAATAATAACATAAGTGAAGGAATAGACTAGAAAAATCCTCAATTGATTCATTAGGGCACATTCTTAGCTGATTAATCCTTTTGAAACATATTGGTAATCATACCTATCAAAAGCTTGACAAATCTCCTTAAGGAATTGATCAAATGAATGGATGGAAGAAAATGGTAAGGTATGACACCCTTGATTAACACAAAATTCAAGGGTGAGGAAGAAAATCACACAAGAAATATCTTCATTTTCAATTTCAGGAGATTCACAAAACTTGACAAACTAAAAGAAATGCTTGGCTATGGATATTTTACCCTCACCATTAAAATTCAAATGAGACAAGTCATAAATTTTCTTCACGGAGATGAAAATCTCACAAGGGGATATGTTAGCAAAAAACTTGGGGATTATGATTTGAGGATGAGCCATTAACGATAAGAGATTCAAACAGACTCAAAAGGTTCAGCTTGTCATTTAGTCCTCCTTCTACTGCGAAAATGTTGACAGTGTTGAATACTGCCAACATGCTCCTGTTTCTTATTTTGGACTTTTGATTGGGGGGGGAATGTTAGCCTAACTCCCAAATCACAAAAAAAAAACAATAAGTCCAAAATATTAAAAATAATTAAGATCATGAAAGTTGGATTTATTCCTACTTTCTAGATTGGGTTTGTTCCTCAAAATTAGGGTTCAATTTAGGTCTAGTTGGTTGAGAGATTCTTTCCAACTAGTTAGGCTCCTAGATTAGTGTGTGGTTGAGATTTTTACTCAACCAAAGTGATTATATCCAAGATAGATACACTCTCTTGAGACATTCTCCTCTTGTATTTATATTTGTATCATAAACATTATTTTGTGAATGATGAGAGGAATAAATTGAGGCTCTAAGGCCTTTTCCGCCTGTGTTTATGTCTCTGATAAATTTATGTGTATTTATTCAATTTCCTTCAATTGGTATAAGAGAACACGATTTTGATATTTTTTATTAAGGGATTTTGTTTGCATACTTCCTTTCAAAAAATTCTACGAAAATAGAATTAATTATTTCTATGAGACATACAGAGAAGTCACTAGACGAGAGCGTATATATTTCGAGATCACAAGTCTTCATTCTGTGTAATTGGGACAAGGGATTTCTTTCGCAAGAGAAACACAACAATCTGAAAAAGCATTAGATATTCTTGATTCACAGGTTCATCTATCAAAAAATATGGAATTATGGTAATAGGCGATCTCCAACGAGGCAAAAGACGCCAATTTTTTGCAGCTTCAGGTAATTTCAGTACTACATTTCATTAACTGTACATTTAGCTGGTCTCTTGTGATCTAAGACAGTAGTGGAGAAAATTCCATTTTAAATCCACTATTGATTTATTATTCCCCATGCTTAATATACATTTAGTCTGACCAATTCATTTGGCAAGCATTGCTAGCATAAAAAGAAAATTGGTCCATCAACATCAATTCTTAGACAATGTACTTGCAACAATTTTTTTGTAAGAGTAAAATCAAAACAAAATTGTAACTTGCAAATCATCATTTTTAAGTTAACTTGTAGTCAAAGTCAAATAAAATTGAGTTGAATTTTAAGGGTGCATTTTCGATTGAACCAACACCCAAGGCTTGAATTGATAAGGGGTCAAGAGAGTCAATTATTTTCAACTATGCCATCAAATTCACTTAAATTAGTCATTAAATCATTGTAACAATTCTCTTGGGTGCATTTTGTTATAGTATTTGACGCCCTTATTTTGCAAATAAGCTAGATCAAGTGAGTGAGTTCAAGCAAGTGCAAAGTGGAAGTAAACAAGTTCAAGACATCCGGCGACCATGAAATTCAAAGTAACGAGCCAGCAAACAAGTTTAATCAAGCATGTTCGAGAAATCCATCAAGTTTCAGAAGAAAGCAAGCATGAGTTCAAGTGAGAAAGTTCATATGGAGAAACAAATACAGTTGTTACAGGTTCATAACAGTCTGATCCTATCAACTACTGAAGACATGGCGAAAATCAATAAAGCAACTCTTGCTGATATTCAAATGCATCTACAACAGGCAGATGAGACAATTGAGTTTCTTCAAATGGAGTCACAATTACAACGAGATGAGTTGCAAAGGAACTGTGGTGCTTCATTAAAGCATCCAAATGAAGATAAATATGATGATTCCAAGCCACTCATCCAAACAAATTCATGTGTGGAAGTAATCCATGATCAAGTTTAGCTTTGTTCTTCCAAGGGAATCATCAAGTCGTGGGAAGAAATCTAAAGCAACAAAATTCAATGTGGATAATAATATGACAAAGGTGACAAAAAATTGCATATTCTAGAATATTCAAAGCCAATCAGGTTCATTAGTGCAGGGTTTCTTGATCATGTAACATCAGCAATCCATGTGAAAGTTCAAGACAAACCCAAATGTAGACATTGTCAAAAAACAGATGATATGGAAGATCATTGTTTTTATCTCCATCCTTGCCACCATTGTGTCAAATAGAATCACTCATCTGAGAAATGTTGCAAACAAAACCAACTAGCCAAATTGAAGATCAATTATCCATGGATTGATCCTTGGGAATGGTCGTCAACAATCAAACAATTGAATAAGTTTTACCATAGAATTCAATATCACCTATTGTATCCAACAATCAAATGAAGATGGTACTCGCATGCACCTGAAAGTGGGAGTACAATAGTGAAACTCTCCTATACCTGAAGGGGGGGAGTTCAAAAATCAAATTCAGATGATTGTCTCTCTGTTCATCTCGAAAAGGTGGGAAATGATAATGGAATTGAGGTGGCTGTTAGACTAAAAATCTCAAAAACATCAACAAATAAACTAGTGGGCATCCTCAAAATCATCCATTAGGCATCAAAAAATTAGTCAGTGGGCATCATCAAAATTAGCTAGTGGGCATCAACAAATTAGCCAATGGGCATCATCAAAATCAACCAGTCAACATCAACAAATTAGCCAGTGGGAATCATCAAAAGTAGCTAGTGGGAAGTTTCGATAACATCATCAAATCAACCAATGGGCATCATCAAAGCAGCTAGTGGGAACCATAAAAGTAGTCAGTGGACATCGTCAAATTTTTGCAGTGGGAAGGAAATTGAGAATATGAACTTCAACAAATTCGGGAGTGGGAGTCATCAAAATTTTGTTAGTGGACAAATGATTAGGATGTTGATTGAGATAATTTGTGGACTTTATTTTATTCACTATGATGGTCAATGAACCAAGAAAAAGAAATATGGATCCTTTCAAATTATAGCTTGACACTTGATGGAGTTGTCAAGAAACTTTCTGAAATGTATCAGACTTACAGCTGATTCATGTTCTTTTTCAAATTGACATTTTTTTGGCATCGAGGTTTGGTAGCTTTTTAGACAGCTTTTTCATTGAGGATCAATTTAGTAGTTTTATCATGAGAACTTGGAGATGGTTCTTAGTTCTTATTTTTTACTTATGATTAAGGGGGGGAATGTTAGTCTGAAACTCATAAAACAGTGATAAGTTAGAAATAATAAAAATAATTAAAATTGTAAAAGTCGAATTTATTCCTACCTTTATAGATTGGGGTTGTTTCTCAAAGTTAGGAGTCTATTTAGGTCTAGTTGGTTGAGTGATTCTTTCCAACTAGTTAGGCTCCTAGATTAGTGTGGGGTGGATATTTTCACTCCACCAAAGTGATTATGTCCAAGATATAAACATTATCTTGAGATATCCTCCTCTTGTATTTTTATTTGTATCATAAACATTATTTTTTGAATGATGAGAGGAATACAGTGAGGCTCTAAGGCCTTTTCCGCACGTGTTTATGTCTCTGATAAATCTATGTGTATTTATTCAATTTCCTTCACATACAAGGGGTCTCCTCTATGTGAAGTCCCAATTAGACCTCACACAATTCAGAGTAGGATCCCCATATTGATTATCAGTGTCGATGCCATAATAGTAAGGTTCTCCTTAGTTTCAATGCATAGCATAAAATATTATATGCATAACCCTTTAAAAGGAAAGTAAGTTGACATTATGAAACAATGATTGTAATGTGTAAAAGGAGACTTTCATGATATGGGAGACAAAATTTATCCTTGAGAGTGAATTAATAGTACTAACCAAAGAGAGACACATGAAAAAGGAAATATTCATTAGTTATCTAGTGAAATAGTTCACATATACATAATGATCATTAAAACACATACAACACACTTTCAACAAGACAAGTACCCAAGACATCGAAATAGTTCAATTTCCTTAGTACATATTAATGAAACATACATGGAAAACATCTAAAGAATAGTCCTAATACATTCACAATACAAGCATGAAAATGTGTTGGCTCATCTAGCTTCAACTATAAGGTGAAATATCTAAGTACACAGTTATAATGGTGAGACACTACTTACAATAGTGGAATGTTAAGTCACATCTTGCTTCTCTAAAGAATATTTTTCTTTCCTATGCCATGTAGAGAGGCCAGTACTAGCTCTCCAAATCTTAGGCCTCCCAAATCCATTTTCTTGAGTGATGAGGTATCTTTTATAATAAGGGG
Source organism: Pinus tabuliformis (assembly GCA_031772625.1). Taxonomy (NCBI): domain Eukaryota; kingdom Viridiplantae; phylum Streptophyta; class Pinopsida; order Pinales; family Pinaceae; genus Pinus; species Pinus tabuliformis. The sequence continues at coordinate 410,396,811 of CM062813.1, forward strand.
AATGACCTTTCATATCCCAATGAATCTTTAATTACCCTCATGAATCTTGGACTTCTAATGTGTCCTTTGGACTTCGAAAAAGCTATTGAACTTCTAATGACTTTTATAATTCTCCTAAAGTCATTTTTTCCATATATGACTAAGTGACTTTTCATATTCCACATATGATTCTTCGGCTACCACATATTACATTTTGTCTTTTTCTTGAGAATACATCATTACATTCCACATGATGATGTGGCATGACACATGGGAACACATTGGACTTTATGATGACACTTTTACATGTCACATCTTAACAATGATAGCATGGACTGCATGATGAGGTGGAAATTCCAAGCTATCTTCCTTGCCACTTCATATTGCATTCTTGATGTTGGATGTAATATATGCTCCATTTTCATCAAAGATCCACTTTATTGCCCATATCAACCATCCAAAGGGTCTTTGATTAATATTAGTATGCTCTGAGTCATTATGAAATGATTTATTTTTGTCTCAATCCATGATCTGCTTCATGTCTTAATGATTGTTTTTTTTGTTGTTATTATCCACGATGTTTCTTTGTGCTTTCTACTTGCTATCTTCTCTTGAAAATCACATTTTCATGCTAGGAAGGTAATCCTTCCAATTAAAATCATTCATGAAGAGGAAAAATCAGTATAAAAAAATATATTCTAGCACTACCTAGCTAATGAAATAATTTTCTCATCATGGCCTGTGAATGGGTTAAAAGAGGAAGGCTTATCTAGGAGGGCACAGTCAAGCTCATCAAGTATCACAAGAGGCTTTCAAGTTTTTCTTATGCCCTCAAAGAATAGAGAGATATCTCAAGGGAACAAGGGCACACTCCAAACATATGGAGGAGTGAGGCTTCAGAACTTCAAGCTCTGGTCATGCACTTGAGAAGACTAAGAAGGAGGAAGGTCTTGAAGAGACAAAGGAGTGAAGATTTAGGCCTTGAATGCTTCAAGGTGTGCTCATGTTCTAGGAATGTGCAAGGGCACACTCCAAAGAAACAAAGGAGTCAGGCTTCAAGCCTTCAGGAAGTCAAGATGCGCTCATGAGTAGAAGTACGGTACAAGGCTGGATTCTGAAGAGACAAAGTAGAAACACTCAAACCTTCACAATTTTCTCATGCGTTCAAAGAGGGTACAATTCTTCTTGTTGAAGGAGCTAGCTCAATCTTCAGGATTCATCACTACATCATGTGCTCAAATAGAAGGATGAAGCTTCGTGCTTCATGATTCCACCATGTGCTCTAAGGTTTCGTGCTTCATGAGTGCGCCATGCGCTCTAGAGAAGAATGAATCTTCATGCTTCAAGAGTGCATCATGCGCTTAAGGAGGGCGCAGTTCTTCGAGTCAAAGGAGTGCACTCATAGTCGTGAATTTCTCTTATTTGTATTCAATGTGTTCAGGCTCTTAGAGTGCACATTTTTAAGGAAATAAGTTCCCTGTTTGTCCAATGTGTGCTTTTTAGAGGAGAGAAGGTCCTTGTTCTTTTGAAGTGCAGTTTTTCACTAAGTGTTTGAGGTGTGGTTCATTGTTTTTAAGTGCACTTCATTATTTTGAAGTGTTCTTCATTGTTTCAAAATTCACTTATGATCAAGAGGGCACAATTCTATCCAATAGTGGCTACTTGTTCATATGGAATGCGCTTTTCAGTGAGGTAGGTACCAAAATGATATGTGACTAATGCTTAGGAAATACTAATGCACTTTGAGAGGGAGGAGACCTTAGAAAATAATAGTACAAAAGTATTGGAGGAAATATAGGTCAATGAGGCTCATAAATAGGTTACAATTATCATCTATTAAGAGGGTTAATTCCTTTAAAAATTATGTTGGGATGAAGGACAAATAAGAGCTCTCGCAATGTCCAAGTGTGGGATCAAAAACGTAAGAGAGGGAGATGGATCAAGATGTAACTGAAACTTTGATCACAAAAATAAATCCATCAATATAAAACAATGGAATTAACAAGAGTCATGAACAATGGTCTCCCCTTAAAAAGACAAGAAAGTGACACATATTTATAAGTGACAGTTGAACCAACACATTACAACATTTTGAGCACAAGTTATGGAAGGAATGAGAACTACGACCAAAATATGTGCTTAGTTGTAATAATACGTCTAGTGCATATTCCAATGATACATAAGACCATATAATGTAGAAGAGTGCACCAAAACTAACTTTGGTGATATGAAAAGGTGTAACACATGTAGGAATGAAAACACAAAAGTGACACATGCGATAGGAGGAAAACATGAAGATGCCACTTACAAAATATGAATGATATTTAAAGCGACACATGCCAAATAATAGATAAAATTTAAATGAAACTTATTAAAGTGAAAATGAGTCAAAGTGACAACCATGAATGTGAAAGGGACACTTGCGAAAGTGAAATTTCCCAAAAGACAACAGTTGAGAAAATTCACCAAAATAGAATCACAAACATAACAAAGTGAGAGGAAAGGTAAATAAAAGTGAACATTGGCTATCGACATGAGTTAAAAATCACACAGGCACTATCTTGATGGACGATTCTATGCTTGTCCAGGCTTGCATAAATTAAGTACATTCATGAACCTATCATAAATTGAGCATGATTGTGCAAGTTACTTGACAGTTTGAAATTAGGAAGAAGACTTAAACACTTTTTAAAACACCAAATCACCATGGAGTAAGCATAGAGTGACAAATCATAAGATCCTTAGTAGGCTTCAAGATTCAAGTGTGAGAAAAATTTTTGAGGGTGTTGATCGCAATGACAGCAAAATGTTGACTCTAATATTTTCAATTGTCTTCATCAATAGCCAAGTCGAAAATATTCTAGCCCATTAAGGGTTTCACTGAATATTACACAGGTGCAAGAGAAACTTTTCACTAATCATGTGAGGGTTTTAATACTTAAAATATTTATCATAACTAGACCCCTCAAGTGAGTGTAGGGGTTAAAAACTAATATCGTGGTCTCCATAAAAAACTAAAAGTGCATAGGGTTTCCTTAAAACCCTAGCACTCTTTTAGGTATTTTCCATCTCTTTCACGAAGGTGTCCTCAGAGGGGTGCTATCAATGACTTTTTGTCTACCCAACTTTGATATAATTTTTATGAGGGCTACATTGTTCTTTGCTTTATGTAATTATGTTTCATCATTTTTACATTACATTCACCCCATAACATTTAAACATTATTAGCAATTATATAAAAGGAACAATAACTTGAACATTGCACTGAAACATAAGGGAACAATAAAAGAAAATAATGCACAAACCCCACAAGGGGGAAAATCATTCCAATTTCCTCTTCTTCTATTATATTTCCATCAAAATTTCAATATATAGGTATAAATATCATCAATCTTCCCAAAGCCTATATAAGGCTTGTTCACAACTTCGTTTTTGAACAAGTTTCATTGAATATACAATATTGTCATCAATGATTCACCATACTGACATTAAATTAAAACATATAAATACTACTATAGGTCTAAGCTGCAAGGATACCATATATAATATATACCATACAAATAACTAAACTGATGTCTAAGGCTACCATACATATCACTCGATTGGTATGTCGATAATGTTGTACATATTACGAGACCGAGATGCCACTATTGTTGTACATATTTATGATGCTTGTGATGTTGTACATGACTATGATGCGATGGGTTATACATGAAATATAGTAGCAAGACACCAAGCATACTGTTGCGATCAAGTATTCCCATATCTATATATATATATATATATATATATATATATAGATAGATAGATAGATAGATAGATAAATAGATAGATAGATATATCTGCAATGCCAAACAATAGTGAGGCCTGTCACATACATAATTATGGTTCCTTCAAATCCGAGAACAATATAGTATGTCAATACAATAGTTTTGCGATCAATTAATACTATGCATACATGAGCCTTAATACCATAAATTGTGATGCATGTGCCATACCACGAGCATCCCATACCTTGTAACTAAAGTGAGGGAAGAAAGAGCTAATGCCCGACAAAACATATAGGGACTGATGTCTAACACATATGTCATATATATATATATATATATATATATATATATATATATATATATATATATATATATATATAGATATATATATATATATATATCTATATATATATATATATATATATATATATATAATTTATGCCATATATTTGAGATGGCATATATACTATAATTCGGAGGGCATCATACCATGGAGGCACTAATGCTAACAATTAATATATTATAGCTAAGTTAAACCATGCCCCAGTCCATAACCTTGCATCATATGATACATAAGGATTGAGAAAAGAGTCATGTACCATAACATTATGCGAGAGAGTGTAATCACAATACAGAGGTCTGATCCATAAGAGAAAAAAATTGAACAATAAGAGTGATACTGCAGCCAAAAGAAGAAAAAATAAATTATGCTATTCCTTGTCGATGCCATGCAAGACATAAATACCAATTTCATGATAAAGAACTCTCAGTGTTGTGGGAAGTTTTGTTCTGAAATGCCATGCAGAAATTTGTTTCGAGAGATTTCAATGCATTTTCTTGGTCGAATCATTCCCCTATGAAATTCCCATTCGAAATAAACCCAATGGGGGTATTTATAGTTTATTACCATTGGTTAAGTGTTACAACCCTTGGGTGAGCCAACCATGAAGCCAACCTTTAATTTTTAGTTTGAATTTAAAAAATAAAATATTTCAATCAAATAATTTGAGTTGACTTGGAGATCACTAATAAATTCATTTTAATAATATTTCGAAAACAAGTGAGGGCTAGGGATTTCTCCCTAGTTGCCAAAATTAACACATTGAAACATTTTACTTTGTGACAAAGTTGCTACTAATCTACTAATACTCATACAAAGTGCTTCTCATCAACTTGAATATAGATTTATATTAATATCAAACAAATGAGTGTTTGACAACATTCTCATTGAACACGTGCAAATTATCATTACATTTTGAGAACATCATTGTTGATTATGATCAAATCCAATGTTCATAAAAATTATCATCGCATACACATATTTCACTTACATGGAATTCTCACATACAAGACAAAAAATATTACTACTGCCAATCCACTCAATTATACAAGAAGCCATACTGAATTTATAATTTCAACTTTCTATCTTGAAGAGAATGCCATTAGACTTGTAAAGTATACTTTGTACCAAATACAAATGTTGATGATACAATTGTTTTCATCAAGTTCATTTTAGAGAAAACTAGACAAATACCTAGCTTTGCTTGTTGGTGATTTGAAATTGGACATGCTAAAAAAATCACCAACAAAGAAAACTTCATTTATTCATGCAAAATAATAGTTTCAATCTCCATACAATAAGGTTAACAACTAACTATGGCTCCATGCTTCACCCCTTTTTGAAAAATTTGCCACTAAATAATTTTTTCTTCCATGTCTTCAATTTCTATTGGACAAATCATATTGTAATAGCCACTATGGAATTTTCAAATATCTATTTTTTTTTGCTTTTCGGGGTTTTTCTATATACTCAATAACATTTTTTGTTATATTCTCTAATTCATGTTTCATTGTTTCTTATTCCATTGACACACACTCACACACACACACATACACACATATTATAAACCATATTGGTGTTTGATAAGACATCCCACAAATGTGGTTTGTGTATCATGGTCCATGTAATTGATAAAGCATATTTTTTATTGTCAATGGTGCAAAATTATTGGGTATGAATCAACTATGCTTGATAGTGGTAAAAATACAAAAAAAACATAGAGTGTTCACACATAACCATTCTTTGTACTCTATTTTCAATGGTCTCTTTTTCTCCTTCTTATCTATGCTTTCTCAATTGACTATTTTCTCTTCATTTCCATTTCTTTTCCATATATTCTAATTTGAAAACACAACACACACACACACACATATATATATATATATATATATATATATATATATATATATTAAAAATGACTATATAATGTATTACTATGGAGCATACACGGTTTTTAAGTCTCTTTGTACATTTGTTTCAAACATAACCTCTTGTGTTTCTCATTTTATGATAGGAACGAGTATATTGATTTCCAAGAATAACATGGAAACAACTAGGTCTAGCAAGAAAGTGTTCCATAGAAAAATGGAAGAAGATGAAAATCCAAAACAATTAGAATTGTGTTCCTATTGATATTTGTGAAATCAATTTACACATTTGCATTAAAAAATTGAGATCATTTTTCCAAGTTTATTGTTATTATTTTGAAATACACAGACTAAAAATAAGACAACCAACTTCCTCCTCCATCATTTAGATATGCTCAAGAATGCATGCAAACAATTTTGAGGGTGATGTCTTCGTTTTGTATTATCCAACACAAAGTAAAAACCATAACTCTCCTGCAAATGCCTTTTTGGTCCATGCTAATTCGATTCATAGCCATGGTCAACTAATAATAACAATAAACACATCCAATAATATAATATATTATTTCCAAGACATGTTTACTATTCGAAACAATGTTCACATTACGTATTTTGTAATGAGAAATGAAGGAATTTAATAATGAGCAATTGAAGAAAGTTGTATAGTGTTGTGACAAAGAGTCTCAGCTCAACCAATTAAACAAGTTTGAGAAAAACATAAATTAGCTCCAAACACAACAACACAAAATAATCTTGTCTCAAACGACACATATGTAGTTGGCTTAATTACGGCTATAATGATAGGTTTTCAACAAAATAACAAACAACTTGAACTTAGTATCAAAGATGTTGAAGTTGGGGATGATAATGAAATTGTAAGTTTGTTGCTATGATAACAATACTTGCACATTTTCCAAAATATGAATAGTTACTTTCCTTTGTATACTTGTGTCTTTGTTTTCCATCATAATGAAATTATAATTTATTTCAACATTTCCTATAAAAAAATTGCATAACAAGAATTTGTGTTCTCTGATTGACTACAACTACAACTGAAAGATAATCATAGGGACAATTTATTTTTCAAAATATGACATGAATGGCCATAAAAAACTAGCTCGTTGTACTTGTTTGAAAGTATTGTCAAGAATTATGTGAAATACTGTCAACAATTGCACTCTGAATGAACAACTTATGTTTTTCCTTTGAATGATGAGTGCATAAGAGCACATCTACTATCCTTTCTCATATCAAGAACGTATTTATATTTCCTAGTAACTTGTCCATATTAGTAAAAATAGTTTTCTTGTAATACACAAACTTTTGCATCTTCCACTAAAGATATTCTAAGATAACAACCAAATCTTTACACAAATCAGATGTGTTGGGCATGGAATCCCCCAAAGTAGTTTTTGGGGCTCAAAGCCAAAGTTTTGGTCAAAGGTTTTGTAAGACTCTGCGAATCGCGGGCGCAGGTCACGAAATAGAGGTTAAAGTCATAGGGTTGTCCACCCTAAAGTAATGTAATGTAATGTAAAGTCATGTTGGCCTACCCATGGTCCACAGACCATGGGACTCTATAAATGGAGCGAGGCTCTAAGTTGTAAAGATAGTTGATGATAAATAAAGTAGCGAAGAAATGGTTCGAGCTTGGAGTAGGATTCTAAGTGTATTAGGTTGTAGTAGTGGAAAGAGGCTGTGCACCTGAGTGCGTAGAGGCCTAGTGGAGTCTGCAATTGAGTGTGTGGACCGCTACTGTTGAGTGCATAGGGCGCTATCAAGTCTATAAGAAAGAGTGAAGATTAATAAAAGAGAAGTTGATTCCTATTTCTATGTATTTGTTGTGCATTATCTTCTTTATGTTTGTATTGGGTTATGTATTGCGTGCACTGATATGATTGCTGAATATGCTATAATAACAAGAACTCTTACAGAAACAAGTTAAGTAATCGGTTAAGTAGCAAGAGGCTTGGGTATTATATGGGTCGCACCTGGAGTAGGGTTGTGCGGAAGTAGCACCATAGGGTGTGAAGGGATCACAGGTGCGCGTAGCGATAGGTCAGACCACGGATCTCCAGAAGCACCTCAGACATCCCAAGGGTGTGGAAACCTAGTTCTGGCACTCTCCAATACTACTTTAGGTGAGACCTTAGTCTCTGCTTCGTGGACTAGTACCGAAAGGGCCAGTAGTACTGAGATTTTCTTGGCTAAATCACCTCTGAACCTAGGTCAGGCCTATACAAGAAAAAAAATGGTCCCATTTCCAAGAGCGGGATCTACATAAAGGATGTGTGATGTCATGCCACTGGAATCCTACAAAGAAAGAAATTGAAGAGTGGCTGGACAAGAAGATTCATGAGTTCGCAGTGCAGGACCATTAGTATCTAAGCAACAGTGGTTGCATCGCTACTTGTATACGAAAATCCACAAAATTTTATTTGCATCTTTTCTGTTTGAGTTGTATCGGTGGATCATGAAGTTAGCAGATAGTCAGGGAAGGTTTAGGCTCAACAAAACAATAGTGTGGACTCTGGAACTAGTACGAAGAATGGGATAAGATAGTGTGAGTTGTGTACCAATGGCTTGACCGAATAATAGGAGGATTTATCATTGAGTTCGCGGTAGACACGACCATTAGCTATAGTGAGGCAGACCAACATTTTCTCAACGGACCGCGAGGTAAGTATATTAAATCTTTGAACACTTGGATTAAGATGTTATTGTGGGAAAACCAGGTTATGTGAGTAAATTAATGTTTGGGACTACGTGAAGTGGGAAGATCTAGGGAAGCAGAAGTAGTGAGGAGTTGGAAAACAGTGCCTTAATTTCACCCTCGCGGGAATGCGAGGAGGAGCTCATGAAAGTTTCTCCGAGAAGTGTGGTTAGTTTGATAAGACAAAGAATTTCACATTTACCACCCCCACCCACACCACCACCCGTTTCACCCTCCTCACCTCCATCTCCACCCACTCCACCTCCGCAACCACCGTAGCTCAGTATGGAAAGTGTGATCAAACTTTCGATGTTCAGAGGAGTAGGAAATGAAGATCCAGACCAATTACGGTTCATGGTAAGAGCATTATGGGAAGCACGGGGCATCGTGGATGATAATATTAAAAAGGATACGCTACTGAGCATGCCATAGGATCATGCATTAACATGGTATATCAAGAATTCTGATGACCACCCAAACGTACGAATTACAGAGATGCAGACCCCGTTGAACAGGGAATTTAGCAAGCCAAAACTAGAGACACAATCAATCATCGAGGTTAAGGAGATCACAATGCTCCTGGGCAAGACCCCCTGGGATCTGGACCAAAGGCTGAAGAGTACGATTTGCGAAGCCAATATGACGTTAACAGATGCACAACATCACGCATGATTTGTGGCCTCACTTACGCCACACTTAATGATGGCGTTGTCACAAAAAAACTTTCCACCCAGGTCGAAGCGTTGGATATGGCAATAAGATTGCATGAGACCACTATACAAAACCCTAAGTTGGGAGTCCAAAAAATCCATGCACAACTACAGAATCTATTTCTAGAGATGCAAATTTTGAAATAGGACAGGATAGCTTGGCCAAAGGTGTGCGAGGAAGTATGGTGCACAAAATGCAAAGGCGAGGGGCATGACAAGGACCACTATCTAGTGTTTGCAAACTACTTGGCAGGGATAGGGCCAATGCCATTAAGATCGAAGGCATGGACGGGGCCGAGCACAGTGTCTGCATTATGGTGCACGATCTCCCATATAGGAGGAAAACATATCACGGATAATTGTCATCTGTTGCAGAAGTATATGCAGATGTCGCAGCAATTGTTTTGTAATTTCTACAGGCTGGTAGGCGATGATGAACCCACCTATCGAAGCTATGAAATAATGATGGATGGGACTCCTACCTATAGGGTATAGACTGAAATGTGAGCCCTCAAACCAAATGTAGGGAAGGCGTGCAGTGGGTCTCCGGGGCATGGTCTAGGTCGAGGTGGAATGGGACCATGAAGCAGTCACAGATAGATAATTTGTTACAATTGCGGAGGGCTAGGGCATTATGTCCGTGATTGTACGAACCTGACTAGGATGTCATGTTGGTATTGTAATCAGTTTGATCATGAGGTAGAATATTTCCCTTGGCTAATAGCAAAGATGCGTGAAAACAGGGTACTGTAGCCCCCTCCAACCGAGAATTTACAAATGATGAGGTATGAACTACACGAAGAAGACCCAAATGTACACATGATTCTTAGGAGAGGTATGGCCATGGGAAATGGTAAAGGGAATTAGCCAAAAGAAATCATGTGGGTTCGCAAGGCTCCTACAAATGAACTCAAGTTTGACTTAGAATGCATGAAGGAGACATTCATGGAAGCTAAGAAGAGCTTCATGGAGGCCTCCACTTCAGGTAGTAATGATCAACTAGAACCAAGGATGCATCCTTCAACGCTCACTACATTTCTGGAGACATACATGAAACTGTTGCGCGACAGTAAGGCAATCAAAGGGGTACAAAAACTTATCACTAGGTGCACAGGGTCAGGAGAATAACGCGTGGTCGGGAAACTTGGAAAGCATGTATTGCACACAAGAAGGGAGATGAGGTTGACTGCACAAATAGGCAAGTATGAAATGAATCAGGTAATCCTGTATCTGGGTTCGTACGCGAATGCACTACCAAAGCAAACATGGGAACGCATGGGTAGATGCACATTAAAATGGTCCCCTACTCAGTTATGAATGGTGAACCAATAGAAGATTTTGCCCATGGGAAGATTGCAAGGGGTGGCAGTCGATATTAAATGTGTGAGCGCACAGGAAGATTTTGAAGTGATAAATATTTTCGATGACAGTAATCCCTATCCCACGCTACTAAGAATAGACTAGGCTACCAATATGAACGGGTTCATAAATCTGAAGAACCATAAAATGACCTTTGAGAAAAAGTCATTACGCGTAGAAGTACCACTAGTCCCCGTCGAAGGAGCGTGATACACTGAACCAGTGCATAACAACAATAGTGATGATGGTCTCTATTGTATCTACAAGATAACTGCACAAGGAGAGGATTAGGTGAATATGACTGCAGATGGAAGGATTTTGTGGGAGCGCGAAAGCTCCTGCACTTTGGATTCAGATGAAGAGATAAAGCGATGGCAGAATTAGATGCATGAAGTAACAACACTGAACTACAACATCATGATCAGGTCATTGCGTTGCATAACAATAGAGGCAAGGGAGCTACCGACATATGATGGATTGTCAGTGGTGGATGAATTTCTGAGTAGATTTGAAAGTGCAGTACCAGAACAAAAGTGGTTAGATGCATTGAAGTGGGCACTCCATGATACACCTACACGATGGTGGGGTAGGCATCAAGGAAATTTTGAGGACTGGCATGGATGCTGAAGGATGATGCACCTACATTTTGGAAAACCACAAATATGACTAGTATACAAATATGACAGACAATATGATCCATGCACGCTCCTCACGAAATGGAACAAGGTCTACGAGGAAGAACCCCAGCCTGAATGGGTACATTTATTCTACCATACCCTGGATGTCATACCCATGAATTAGTATACAGAGACAGAGTTCCACCATGATACAAGCGAATGGGATGTCTTGTGCGAGGGATTCTTGTTAACATTCACATTTGAATATTTTTGGTCAGATACTATTGACGATGCGCTACAAGCAGTAAAAGTTGTTATCTTTAAAATACCACAAGAGCCAATGGGAGTACTTCAACCAGAATGGGTGACACAGTTAAGTAGCGCACTAGAGTGTTATAATGTGAATGTTGAGGATGATGATGAGGACCCATGAAACATTAAAATTTCAAAAATAGGAGGCTCTCGCAAGATTCACGAACAATCAATTGAAGAACCCGACATCACTGTACCACTAAAGATGAAGTAGGTCAACATTGGAATGGAGGTAGAACCAAAATATGCAATGCTTGGGGAATATTGGGATGGTGCCATGGTCGATAAGGTTGTTGAGTTTCTCTGTGAATACCAAGACTTGTTCCTAACCAAAATTATGGACTTAAAAGGGATCATTGGCGATTTAGGGACGATGAAGATCACCCTGAAAATTGATGTGAATCCAGTTAAGTATCGACCTTACCGCTTGAATCCAAAGTACAAAGAAAAGGTCCACGACAAATTAGAAAAAATGCTTACAGCTAGAATTGTTGAACCAGTGGAAGAATCTGACTGGGTGAGCCCTATGGTAGTACATGAGAAAAAACAGAATGGGAAATAAGAATATGCGTAGACCTTAGGAAGCTGAATGATTCCTGTGTACATGATCCATTCCCAACACCATTCATAGATGAAGTACTAGAGAATGTTGGCGGTTAGGAATCATACTCGTTCACGGATGGGTTCTTAAGGTACCATCAGATCAAGATCGCACCAGAAGGTAGGAGCAAGACGACCTTCGCAATAGAATGGTGATGCTTTCAATACATCATGATGTCATTTGGACTGAAGAATGAGCCAGCTATATTTTCGTGCATCGTGGTAGCCGCACAAAGAATACATCCACAAGTTTTCGGAGGTGTACATAGATGATTGGATTGTTTTTGGATTGGTGAAGCACCATGTAGCAAGCTTACGTTTGATGTTGGTTACCTGCCGATGACACAAGATTGCGCTGAACCTGAAGAAGTAGACATTCCTCGTTCCCTTTGGAAACATGCTGGGACATGTTCTCTACAAATAAGGACTGATGGTGGACCCTGTGAAGATTATCATTATCCTCAATTTGGAAGCACTGTAAAGTGTTAAAAAATTGTGTGCTACCTTGGGACACACTGGATACTATAGGAAGTTCATCAAAAGTTATGCCCGAATAACCATGCCGATAGGAAATTTATTAAAAAAAGATGTTACATATTGTTGGAATGATGATTGTGTGAAGAGTTTGGATGTCCTGAAGGCGAAACTGGCCTCTGCGCCAACCCTGGTCTTCCTGAAATGGGACATGGAATTCCATGTACATGTTGATGCATCGTGTGTCACGTTGGGAGCCGTACTCACATAGGAAGGTGTGGAGGGTGTAGATCACCCATTCATGTTTGCAAGTCAAATATTGTCCAAAGCAGAAAAGAACTACTCTACCACTGAGCGGGAAGGGTTGGCAATGGTGTACGCACTCCAAAAATACCGACACTATTTACTGGGAGGACATTTCAAGATGTATATCGACCATTCCGCGTTGAAATGCTTGGTGAACAAGCCTGTGTTGGGCGGGTGCATATGCATATGGCTTTTACTATTTCAAGAATATGATTTTGAGGTCATAGTCAAGCCAAGATGCTTAAACACAACACTAGACCACTTGTCACGAATTGAGACAGGTGAGGAACCAACAAATTTGGAGGAGGGACTGCCTGATGCATAGCTCTTTATAGCGGGCATTGCGGATCAACACATCGAAGATATAATTCATTTTCTACCAATAGGGATTGCACCGAAGGAGTACTCAATCCAACAGAAGAAGGTTTTGGTGGTGTGCGCAACGGACTTTTCTATCATCGCAGGGAACCTCTACAAGATGGGCAACTATGAGATATTACAAAGGTACGACCTAAATTTGAACAAGGTCAGATCCTCACGGAAGCGCATGGAGGCGCTATAGGAGGAAACAATGCAGGATGGGTGACCATGCAAAATATTCTTTGCCTAGGATTATGGTGGATAACCCTTCTCCAAGATTCAAAAGTGCACTCTAAGGCCTGCGATATATGTCAAAGGATGGGAAAATCATCACGGAGGGATGAGATGCCACTAAATCCCCAAATGACAATGCATCCATCTGAGAAATGGGTGATCGACTTCGCAGGCCTTATCAAACCTTAGTGAAATATGGGTGCGCGCTACATCATCACAACGATGGAATACCTGACATAATGGGTGGAAGCATAGCCAATCAAGGACTACATGTCGAAAACGTGTTGACATGATTTAGCTATCCAAAAATCTTAATGAGCGATCACGGAACACATTTCTTGAATGAAACCATCAACGTGCTCATAGAAGAGTTCCAGGTTTATCATAATAAAAGTACACCGTACTACCCACAGGCCAATGGAACAGTAGAGGAATTCAATAAAATACTAGAGACTACGCTGACCAATGTATGTAATGCACAACGAAATGATTGGGACCTGCGCGTACCCGCTGTGTTATGGGTGTACAGGACAATGTACAAGAAATTGACGAGACAAACACCATTTTGGTTGGTCTATGGTATGAAAGAAGTCATGCCGATGGAATACATTGTACCTAGCCTACAAATAATAGCACTCATAAGTATGACAGACCATGAAGCTCTAGAAGAAAGGCTCGTGCAATTAGAAGAACTCGAGGAAGGACAATTTTAGCCAGATTTCACCAATAGGTACAAAAGTAGCATGAAAAATCCTGGCACGACTGCCATATCAAGTTGCGCACCTTGAAGGTAAACGACTTAGTGCTACTGTATGATAGCAAATTTGAAACATTTTCGGGAAAATTCATAATGCACTGGATCAGACCATATGTGGTAAAAGAGGTCATAGATGAAGGCACGGTCTAGCTAGTCAAACTCAATGGAGAACCCTTCCCAGGAAAAGTCAACAACAACAACTTGAAACCCTACACGGGTGGGCTAGCTCTCTAACTAATCGGTTGGAGCATAGTATTAGTGGCCCAAGGAGCTGAATAAGGGCACGGGACTATAAACACAAGCACTAGAAACTAGTACCAAAGAAAGGACATGAGTCAGACGTGGATGATTCAGAAGCAGGAATGCAGCAAGTCGAGCAAACAATAGAGCAATGCGTCACGGACCTCCCGGCAGTACAGGACTAGTTGGAGGGGCTCCGTGCCAAGATCGCCTCACTAATAGAGTGAATCGGGATGAGTTAGTATGATTGTGTTAGGGGCATGTTGGGCATGCAATCCCCACACAACACGTTTTGGGGCTCGAAGCCCAAGTTTTGGTCAAAGGCTTTGTAAAACTCCATGAATTGCGGACGTGAAGCATGAAGTAGAGTTTAAAGTCATAGTGTTGTCCACCCTAAAGTAATGTAATGTAATGTAAAGTCATGTCGGCCTACCCATGGTCCACGGACCATGGGATTGTATAAATAGAGTGAGGCTCTAAGTTGTAAAGATAGTTGATGCTAGAGAAAGTAGCGAACGAATGGTTCGAGCTTAGAGTAATATTCTAAGTGTATTGGGTCGTAGTAGTAGGAAGAGACTCTGCACCTGAGTGCATAGAGGCCTAGTAGAGTCCACAGCTGAGTGCGTAGACCCCTACTGCTGAGTGCACAGGGCGGTGTCTAGTTTGTAAGGAAGATTGAAGATTAATAAAAGAGAAGTTGATTCCTATTTCTATGTATTTTCTATGCATTACCTTCTTTACATTTGTATTGGGTTATGTATTATGGGCACTGATATGATTACTGAATATGTTGTAATAACCATGACTCTTACACACACAAGTCAAGTAATCGGTTAAGTAGCAAGAGACTGGGGTATTATACGGGTCACACCATGAGTAGGGCTGCGTGGAAGCCACACCGTAGGTTGTGAAGGGATCGCAAGTGTGTGTAGCGATAAGTTAGACCGAAAACCTCTAGAAGCCCCCCAGACATCCCAAGGGTGCAAAAACTTGGTTCTAGCAACCTCCCATACTACTTCGGATGAGACCTCAGTCCATGCTCCATAGACTGTTGCCAAAAGGGCCAGTAGTACCGGGATTTACTTGGCTAAATCACCTCTGAACCTAGGTCAGGCCCATACAAGACAACAAGATGAAAGGAGTGCTAAAAGAAAAAAAAAGTCCATTCCAATGAGTTTGCAACAAATGCAAACAACTTGGTCATCTAAACATAGCTAGATGTGCACTCTATAAGGATAGCACAATGTTTACTTATGAGAACAATTTTGAATGCACATTGGAAATAGATGGATGCAAAATTGATTGCATGTTGCAAATTTCACATCTAAAGGAACATTGCTGAAACAACTTTCTAGAAATGCAACCATAATATATATTCTACAATTTTAGATTCAAGAAAAATTTGTATGTGTGGCCTTTTCACATTAACAATAAATGACATAATTACCGAAATCAAAGAACTTTGATCAACAAAAAGCTATTCTTGTGTGCATCAACTTTATCCATTTTGACAGTTAAGATATCTATCATCTTGTCATTCAATCATTCAATTTTCATGAGAATTGTCACATTATAATATTATATTGTAAACACCTCAAAAAAAGAAAGAGCTTCACAAGATAATAAAAAACAGAACATCATCGATGAAAATATAAAAGATCTATATGTTTTAAGACCATGAACATAAATTTCTTTATTTTCTTCTTTGTAGCATCATTTTTTAATACCATATCCACTATGGAATTTTCAAATATCTCATTTTTTTTATTTATCACGGTTTTTATATATACTCAACAACATTTGTTGGTATATTCTCTACTTCATGATTCATTGTTTCTTGTTCCATTGAAAGACACAAACACACACACACACACACACACATTCATATATATATATACATATGATCAACCATATTGGTGTTTGATATCACATCCCGCAAATGTACTTTATGTATCATGGTCCATGAAATTGGTAGAGCATATTTTTTATTTTCAATGGTGAAAAATGATTGGGTATGAACCAACTATGATTGATAGTGATAAAAACACAAAATTAAAAATTGCATAGTGTTGAAACAAAACCATTCTTTGTACTTCTTTGCGAATGGTCTATTTTTTTCCTTCTTATGTCTGCTTGTTCAGTTGACTATTTTTTCTTCATATGCATTTATTTTCTATCTATTCTAATTTGAAAACACAACACACACACATATGCACACGCATATACTAAAAAAAACTATATAATGTATTACTATGGAGAATACACAGTTTTAAAGTCTCTTTATACATCTCTTTCAAATATAACCTATTGTGTTTCTCTTTTTCTAATAGGAACTGGTATAGTGATTTCCAAGAACAACATGGAAACAACTAGTTGTAAAAAGAAATTGTCCCATAGAAAAATACAAGAAGATGAAAATCCAAAATTGTTAGAATTCTATTTGTGTTCATATTTGTGAAATGAATTTACACATTTTCATTAAATAATTGAGATGATTTTTCCAAGTTTATTGTTCTTATTCTAAATATGCAAAAACTAAAAATAGCATAACCAACTCCCTCCTCCATCATTTAAATATGCCGAGGAATACATGTAAATGATTTTAAGGGTGATGTCTTGGTTTTGTATTGGCCAACACAAAGTAAAAACCACAATCTTCTACAAAGGTCTAGTTGTTCCATGCTGATTTGGTTGATAGCTAAGGTCAACTAATAATTGCATTAAACATGGACAATAATATAATATATTATTTCCAAGACGTGTTTACGATTGGAAACAATGTTCACATTACATATTTTGTAATACGAAACAAAGGAATTTATGAATGAGGAGATGAAAAGAGTTGTATAGTGTTGCGACAAAGAATCTCAGCTCAACCAAAAAGTTTGAAGAAAACATAAATTGGCTCGAGACACAACAATAAAAAATATTATTCTCTCAAACGACACATATGTAGTTGGCTCAATTGCGGCTATAATGATAGGTTGTCAACAAAATAGCAAAAAACTTGAACTCAGTATCAAAGACGCCGAAGCTAGGGATGGTAATGCAAAGGTAAATTTTCTGCCATGATAATCAAACATGAACGTTTTCTGAGATGAATAGTTCCTTTCCCCTACATACTTCTGTATTCTTTTCAATCATAATGAAATTATAATTTATTTCAACATTTCTTATGAAAGAATTGCGTAAAAAAAATTTGTTTTCTCTGATTTACTACAAATGCAATTGAATGATAATCATAGGGATCATTTTTTCATAATAAGACATGAATTGGCATAAAAAAACACTCCACTGTACTTGTTCAAAATGATTTTGAAAGATTATGTGAAATATTGTCAACAATTGTGCTCTGGATCAACAACTTTTGTTGATCTTTTGAATGGTGAGTTCATAAGAGCACATCTACTATCTTTTGTCAAATCATGAACGTAGATATCTTTCCTAGTAACTCCTCTATTATATTAGAAATATTTTTCTTCTAGTACACAAATGTTTGCATTTTCCACTAAATATATTCAAAATTAAGAAGCAAATATTTCCACAAAGCAGATGAAAGGTGTGCTAAAAGAAAAAAAAAATAATGTCCTTCTTTCTAATTAGTTTGAAACAAATGGAAACAGCTTGTTCATCCAAAAATAGCTAGATGTACATTCTATGAAGAGAGCACAATGTCTAGTTATAAGCACAATGTTGAATGCACATTGGAAACAAATGGATGCATAATTGGTTGCATGTTATAGATGTTGCAATAAAAGGAAAATTGTTGAAATAACTTTCCAACAATGCATGCAGAATAGATCATCTATAATTTTCCATCCAAGAAAAATTTGTATCTCGGACCTTTTCACATTAACAGTAAAAAACATAATTACTGAAATCAAAGAATTGTGATTAACAAAAATCTATTATTGTGTGCATCAACTTTATACATTTTGATAGTTAAGATATCTACGATCTTGTCATTAAATCATTCAATTTTCATGGTAATGGTCACAATTGAAAATTACATTCTAGACACATCAAAAAATAAAAGAGATTCACATGAAAATAAAAAATAAAACATCACAATTGAAAATATAAAAGCTCTGTATGTTTTAAGACCATGGATACAAATTTCTTTATTTTTGTCTTTGTAGATAAAATTCTTATTATCATAGCCATTATGGAATTTTAAAATATCTCATTTTTTTGTTTTTCATGGGGTATCTATATACTGAATAACAATTGATATTCAATTCTCTACTTCATGTTTCATTGTTTCTTGTTCCATTCACACACACACACACAAATAAATACATATACATATTATCTACCATATTGGTGTTTGATAGCACTTCCCACAAATCTACTTTATGTATCATGGTCCATGAAATTTATATAGTATATATATATATTTTTTAATGGTGCAAAATGATTGGGTATGAACCAACTCTGCTTGATAGTGATAAAAACACAAAAAAAAAACTACACAATGTTCACATAGAACCATTATTTGTACTTTGTTGCAAATGGTCTATTATTTTCCTTCTTATCTCTACTTCTTCAATTGACTATTTTATCTTCATATCTATTTATTTTCAATCTATTCTTATTTGAAAACACAAAACACACACATACAATTATATATATATATACTAAAAACAACTATATCATGTATTACTATGGAGCATACACAGTTTTGAAGTCTCTTTATACATTTGTTTTAAATATAACCTCTTGTGTTTCTCCTCCTATGATAGGAATTGATATAGTGATTTCCAAGAACGACATTGAAACAACTAGTTTTAGCAAGCAAGTGTTTCATGGACAAATGGAAGAAGATGAAAATCCAAAACAATTAGAAGTGTGTTCCTGTTGATATTTGTGAAATCAATTTACACATTTGCTTTAAATAATTGAGATGATTTTTCCAAGTTTATTGTTCTTATTTTGAATATACATAGACTAAAAATAACACGACCAACTCCCTCCTCCATCATTTAAATATGCTCATCAATACATGCAAATGATTTTTAGGGTGATGTCTTGGTTTTCTATTGGCTAACACAAAGTAAAACCACAAATCTCCTCCAAAGGCCTAGTTGGTCCATGCTGATTCGGTTGATAGCCATGGTCAATTAATAAACACATTAAAAATGGGAAATAATCTAATACATTATTTTCAAGACATGCTTACTATTGGAAACAATGTTCACATTACATATTTTGTAATCAGAAACAAAGGAATTTATGAAGGAGGAGATGAAAAAAGTTGTATAGTGTTGCGTTAAACAACATCAGCTCAACGAATTGGACAAGTTTGAGAAAAACATAAATTGGATCCAGACACAAGAATAACAAATATTCTTGTTCCCAACGACAAATATGTAGTTTGCTCAATTACGGCTATAATGATAGGATGTCAACAAAATAACAAACAAACTAAAATTAGTATTGAATATGTTGAAGATGGGGATGATAATGCAACTGTAAGTTTTCTGCTATGATAACCAAACTTACACATTTTCCAAAATATGAATAGTTCCTATCCCCTACATACTTGTGTCTTTTTTTCCATCTTAATGAAATTTTAATTTATTTCAGCATTTCGTATAAAGAAACTTCATAATAGTGAACTATGTTCTCTAATTTACTATAACTACAATAGAATGATAATCATAGGGATCCTTTTTTTTTAAGTACGACATGAATTGGCATAAAAAACCACTTCATTGTACTTGTTTGAAAATTTTGTCAAAATTTATGTGAAAGACTGTTAAGAATAGCGCTCTGGAAAATTTTGTCAAAATTTATGTGAAAGACTGTTAAGAATAGCGCTCTGGATCAACAACTTTTGTTGATCCTCTAAATTGTGAGTTCACAAGAGCACATCTACTATCTTTTGTTAGATCAAGAATGTAGATATATTTCCTAATAAATTATCTATTATATTAAAAATAGTTTTCTTATAGTACACAAAGTTTTTCATATTCCATGAAAGATATTCCAAGCTAACAACCAAATCTTTCCACAATATAGATGAAAGGAGCGTTAAAAGAAAAAAGAAAAAATGTCTTCCTTTCCAACGAATTTGCAACAAATGGAAACAACTTGTTAGTAGAAAGATAGCTAGATGTACATTCTATAAAGATAGCACAACGTTTGGTTATGATCATAGTGTTAAATTAACATTGGAAACAAATGGATGGAAAATTTATTGCGTGTTACGAATGTCACAGTTAAAGGAACATTGTTGAAACAACTTTTCATCAATGCATGCAGAATATATCATCTGCAATTTTCCATCCAAGAAAACATTGTATCTGATGCATTTTCACATTAACATAAACATAATTACCGAAATCAAAGAACTCTGATAAGAATGATATATTCTTGGGTGCGTAAACCTTATAAATTTTGATAGTTAAGATATCTATCATCTTCGCATTTTTCCTCTTAGACATTTACATGAATTATAATTTACAACTTTTTGATAGAGAAGCTAATGTATGCTTCTATTTCTATTGTATGCTCTAGAATTACAATATTTAGTGACATTATGTTCACTACATTGTTGACTTTTGTTTTTGTGTCTACAATCAACGGCTATGTTTTAGTGTCTAGTTCCTTTTCTCTCTTTTTTGAACTTTTGAATCAGGCATTATTTCCTTGTGCAAATGAGCGCAACGAACCAAACGCACAATATGCAATATGAGAATTCAGAAACATAGATAATTCCTATGGGTGATCACAACATTTTGTTAGTCAATTCATAGTATCTTAGTTCCATTACAATATAATATACTCTAATGAACTTATTATACCATATTATATGTATGCCTATATTCTTTTATCCTATGTTGCATTACTGACCTCATTTTTCACTTTCTATCAATTATGAAGTTTTGCTAACTTAATAGGAAAAAAAAGAATAAGAAAAAATTAATGTGTGTGTTTCTTTATTTTTGAGTATATTGACGAAGTCTAGTTCTTTGTAAAATAAAACATGTACCAGACAGTTCAGATACTTTTTTCTCCTTTTATTATATATATATATATAGATAGATAGATAGATACTCTTCTTAAATATTTATTTTCATATTACTCTGACATTGTTCAAGTTGTTTTTCTTTCTGTTCATAATTTTTTTTGTGTTGTTGATCTCTTTCTTTAAATCTATGTTGTGTACTATTTCTAATATATAGAATTGTGAATTTATTTGTTTCTCAATATAGGCTATAGTTATTATCATCACTACACAACTGTATTTGTTGTCACAATGTTTTCTTCTTGGCTGTTTAAAATTTCTTAATCATGGAATCTATAGTCTTCTCTAAACTACATGATGAACTAGAATGAAATATTATTCTCCATTTCACATAGGAACTTGTCCAAGGATTCTATGCTCTATTTTCTTAGTGAATTAATGAACCATTAATGGCTTGGTCCATTTGTATGTTTGAAATAAAATCTTCTTGTCAGACATATTGTGCATGGTACTACTAATTGTAATTATACAATTGATTCTATATGTAAATGTTACTAAGGTCTTGAATATTACAAATAATCTACATGTATTGTATTTTTTTTTATATCATTTTGTCACATTTCAAGTATTTTTATATAATATTTGACAATAACTAAATATTGTTACACATTTTTCATAATTACTTAGTTTCTTGCATATGCCTGACTAATAAAAAAAATCTTTCTCTATCAGAGAAATTGATCGTTGATTACATCAATATGCTTCATAGATACCAAAGCCTACCTAATCTTCTAGAGAAAGTAGTGTTATTATTTTTTTCCTACAATAAGAAATATCCATATGTTGCACACACATAAAATTTAAATCTACTAATTGAATTTATTTCCCATATAAGAAGATGAACATGATAGTCTTGAAGCCACGAATGTGATATATTCATAGAGTATAACATCATTATAATGCGTGTAGTAAAATAATCATGCACATATATAAATTAGTGTTTCCCTTATAACTAATTAATAAGAACTTGTAAATATTCTCAATGTAATCTCTATATTCATCAGCAAGGTTGAAAATATAATATGAGTATTTTTTAGCATGAAATATGATTATTTGAAGACATTTTCAGAAGAAATCACATTAGTAGAATGAGGCCGACGCGTTTCAAGCCAACCTGGTCCTGACTCTGTACTTAACTTGGAGCTATGATCTGATTGTTCATATTGTCCTGATGATGAACAACACTCTTTGGTTCAAAACATGTCGGCCTCATTCTACCAATTTAATCATGAAAATATGGATCCCAGAAGCCTGAGTTTAAATGACATATGATGTTTGTGGTAGTGTTTTTGTGGCAACAATGTGGCAAAAGACACATCCTTGGTAGTTGGTTGTTCCCTGCAAAGGATCATAGGCATAATTGGTTCTGTTAGTTTACAAATTTAGATAAACAAAGCATTGGAAATAGTGAAAACAATTGATATACAAACATAAACTAAAAGTAAGAGATAAATACATAAGCATTTCCCAATGGAGAAAATAAGTCAATAAAACAATGGAAAAAATCTCCCTTTATTGACTACTGGTTGTAGAGGTTCAATACAGTAGATGAATCTTAAACACTTGAAGGGAATCCTTTGAGGTATGGTGCTAAAAAATTCTCAACAAGGGGGTTCTTTTCCTCAATATCTTTGAAAATTTCCCCTCTCTCTCACAGAAGTATGAAGACTATCCAATGGCGGACTATTCTCTTCTCACTAAGATGATGGATTTATTAGAAGCACTATGGAGAACATGCTAGTGCTCTTACTTTATTTGGCTTCAACAATGGAATGTTGGTTTTCTCGGATAGAAATTTGGCGAGCATAACAATTTCTCATATTTTGGTTCTCCCATGGCCTATTTATGTATAATTTTTGAATCCATCTTCCCTCTATTGTTCATGCATGACAATGAATCATGAGTAGGACAACATGATTCCATTAAGGGTTGCATATCTTCAAGAAAACTCGAATTCAGATGTCCTGGACTAAATCTTGTCAAGGAATTTCCTACAATTGTGTGAAGTGGTCTAGAATTCATTGAGTCATCTATTTCTTCTCCCATGAAACTTTCAAAGAAAATTTGGCACGTTTTGAAACTATCGAAGAAATATCTGTGATGTCCTTAATTTTTTACCTTTATAAAATTTGGACCTTATGAGAAATTAAATTTTTTAAACTTCATGATCTCTTGAGCTGGAAAATCTTCACTTGTGCATTCTACTAGACTTGTTTTATCATCTTATGGATTGTACAAACATGTGTATGATTTTTTGGTGTTAATAGGTTCCCCCTGATGTATGAGGCTAGGAGAAAATATATAGCCAAAATACATCACATTTTATGTTCCGACAGAGAATCTGATCAAATTTTTGAGAGAGAGGATAACTTGTTGTGGAGGTAAGTAGGGAATCTCCATTCAGTGAGTATAAAGGATAACTTTCTTTGAAGAAAACCTAAATAGTAAAAAAAAGTGTCTATACAAGGTGGGCATGTCATATGGTCGTTAGGATGACTAGTGAAAAGTTATTACAATCAGATAGGAAATGTTTTTGCCCAATCAATGTTATGGTGGTTAACGTGTTGATAGTTGATTTTGATAGTTGTTGACAGCCTCAAGGGTCCTTCTTGGACAAATAGTCTGAATTTGGTTCTGTAGTGCATAACAGAGGTGAAGCACTGATGACTGAGGTGCTGAGTTATGCATGGGTCTTTGACATTGGGTACCTCCTCCATATCATGATGTACAATTGTTGAATGAGGTGATTATTGATGTGCGGTTCTTTTACTAAATGAAATAATTGACCTGGTCATTAGGTACGGTACCACCTTAACATAAAAACTTCTGATGGTGTCGAATCTCAAGGGGATTGATGACATCAGTGGATAATAGTGATTCCCATTGTGACACCTGAGGATATCCCTTCAAGGGGGGAGTATCCAAGGTACTACCTCCATCTTGGAATATGAGTGTTGGAGTCAACAAGAAAGAGGCGTCAACCAACTCGTATGCTGTGTTAGGGAATCAATATAAGGTGTAAACAAATTTTAATAGTTTGGGTCAGATAAAGCATGATAGTGATAGCTCACTATATGAGTGGATATGGACAACTGGTTGGAGGTCAGATCTATTATGCAAATGGCAGCAGTAAAAACACGTTTGCTAATAGGGATGGCCCAGGAGTAGGTAGGATTTCTAGGTGGATGTATTTATGTTCTAACTGGTGTGAAAATGGTAAATAACTGTCAGTAATGTGTGAGCTCCAACCAAGGATGAATATAAGATGCTATTAGGTAAAAGATATGAAAATATGGGTGGGACTCTTTTTCCTAAAAAAATATTTGTACACTTGCAAAAATTGTGAAGGTGATTTGGATGTACGAATATAGAGGTGGGTGCCCATGATAATAGTGACCAAGATGAAGGTGTGGTGCTTTTGTTGAGGGTGGGGGCCCCATTGGTTGGTCACATTGTTGTGTTGGTGAGGTGGATGATGTGATACAACTGGGCTATGTAATATGAGTGGATGATAGGCCAAATGTATGAAGCCGTGGTACTTCCATCTTGATCTACCATAAAGTACTAGAGATGGTTAGGGAGCGGGGTGTTTGAGTGATGAATGTAGTCGAATGAGGCTAATATTGAAGGTATGCAAGTGGAGTGGTTCCTGGGCCTAAGTAGGTGGTCACGGCTCCCGATAGTGAATAGTGGTCTACAAACATGAAGCGAACCATGATACGAGGGTTCTATCCACCGGCATGGATGTTTATGGAGAAATGATGTTAGGATATGCACCACTTAAGAGGAAGCCTATCATGATAGGTGGTAAATGATACCTTCTTTGTTATTTTCCTGTTGGCGTGTTGGTTGAAGTGAGTTGTTCATGAAGTACCTACAACATCCACAACCAATACCCCAAGTGAATTTTTTTTTTTAAACATATGAATAATCTGTGATTGATTGAATAATATGATTAAAAAACAAGAGAATCCTCACCTAAAATGATTTTCTGGGTATGCAGTGCGTAAAAGAAATAGTTTCGAAAATCATTGGAATGAAGAGTTCCATGATGGATATGGTCTGGTACTGATCCTTTTGTCTCTCTGAGGTTTGATGACAAAGGTCTAGAGCTTCTATAATGGGCTTCAAAAAATGGAAAAGAGGGTGATACATAGGGTTGAGGGGGCCAAATACTATTCCATTTGCATTGTTGATTCTGAGAGGTTATAGCTAGTTCCAAGAGAATTTGTTATTGTTGCTGTTAACCAGGGTACAAGTTACGGGTGCTGGGAGAGCTAGGCAGGAGCTTGTACCTTTGTCTTTATGGTTTTGGTAGCTATATGGTAGATAGGTCATACGAGGCTCCATTGTATGGCTCTTTTAGGGTGTGAATTTAGGGTGACATAGGTGACTCATGTTAAGTCACGTGGTTGTGACATGAACCTCTGAGGTTTGTGTGACAATGTCACTTCAAAACGACCCTGAGATGCACGACCCGTGCATCTAAGTCGCACTAAGCTATGGAGATATCCTTTGCGGGTCACAACGGGTTGGTCACTAGACCACACGTGGTCCACATGTTTATAATCAACAAAGACACGTGGACCGTGCATCCGTGTTAAAAACAGATGCATGGACCTTGGCCCTTTGGTCATCACATCCTCTGTCCTAACAGATGTGCCCACCTGCATTTGTTTGAAAATCAAACATGCATTGCGCACGTTTGTGAGGTGTATAAGAAAAATATTATTCGAAAACGAGGTTTTTCATCTTTTTTATAGCTTAGGGAGCCAAAAATAAATGTCTTTTATCGTTGATGGCAAGATGATTTGGAGATAATGTGACTAGGAGATCCTACATAATGTGGTTGTGGGGGACCCAGCAGCCAGCCAGATTTTAGCTCAACTGGGGTTGTTGAAGTTTCTTCAGAACCCCATACTAACATTGTATGATAAGTTCTTCCATTTTTTGATCCATTGCAAGGATGTGGGCTGACAGGTGATGGTGATCCATAAGGTTGAGCTGCCAATATCAACTCAAATAGATGTATACTTCGTGACAGGTTTGTTTCCTCATGGGCAGGTTTTTCCATATCCACTACCATGTGTGCATGTGGATATCCATTGATGGGTGGAGGATGAGGCTCATTGCGTGCCCAAACATTATGAAGAGGGTTGCTTCCATTATCAATCTTGCTAAGTCAGATGCTCTAGAGATGATCGATATATTGGTACGATGAGCACCCCACATAGAGTATCAGGGCCTTAGATAGCTGTCCTACAACAGTTGCAGGTGGTCACTTCTTTGATTTGTCTCAGTTATTGTATAGGGGCATGTCATCCAAGTTGACACAGTTGCGGCATTGTGATCCTCAGAGCTTTTTTTACGCGAGTATTTGATGGAAAATTATGTATGAGAGGTTCATGATGCTCTGGCCTATTCTAGCGGTGATAGGAGGGCCTCTCATGGACCCTTGTATGTGATGGTAGGCACCTGTGATGCCACGAGTTGGTGGTGGTGTTGCAGGGCATTATTGGAACACCTCATGGAGGGTTGGTTTAAATCCAACCCTCAATACTTTTGTAGGACACCAACCATGGCAAGGACTTCTGAGGAGATCCAGATATGGGGCTTCCTCTAGGTGATGCCTGGGGACCAACAAGTATGAGAGTTTTCTTTTCTGTACTTGTATATTTTTTACATGTAATAGTATATTTTTTATAATATGATGATGATACCATGTTTTTTTATTTGTAAATGTTGGGCCTTGTGGGCAACCAATGGCCTATTTGGTAGGCCATGGTTCGAGATGCATCAATGTCACAGGGGCAACACCCGTACTTGAGAGACTAGGAGTTGTGAGGCCACTAGTTGGGCTTGAGTGGACAATGCAGTGGCACCAATTAGAGATTCTTGGACCCACTAGTGAGGGTCGCAGTGTAGTGGTGGCCAAGGAAACATTTTGGTGGCATGAGGATGCTGAGGCAACAAAGGCTGAGTTGTGGGGTTACCGAGATACCCAAGGTAGGGTAGAGGTGCTAACTCGAGGGTTTCCCATCAAGGTTTGGGTGGGTCCATAGGAGGTCATGCTGAAGACAACAATGTTAATTGATTTGGTGCATTGAACATGTTTGCATCGTATAGCTATGGTGGTGGCGATAGCTAGTCGTATCTTAGCTCCTGGCACAAAGATTGGTCCAGAGGAGTAGGAGCGAGGGCCTTATCTCTAGATGATGATATTATGTATGCATCAGGGCAAGCACCCATTATGAGGATCCTCCCCTATGTTTTTTTTGACTTATTTATCCTTTTCGTGAGCTAGTGGATTGTACAATTATTTTTGTACTCATATATTTTTTAACATGTAGATATGACATGATGTTTTTTGGTGGCTCTTATGATGTGTCTTATGCATCTATAATTTTGATGTGTTCCTTCACTTGTTTGAGATGAATGTTATGATCATGTTTTATGTATCTTTATGGTTATATATATGTGATGCATGTGGGTTTACGATTTTATTAGCTATGGGATCAGCTGTATGATTTTGATCCCATGGTAGATGTGTAAATGTGATATTATCAAAATGTCAAGCTAACCCTTTTGCATGTACATACTTTCGAAAGAGTCATTAATCACAAACCTGAAAGGTCTTGTTCAACTATGATACAACTAGATGGGAGTGAAGGAATACATGTAGGTGACATATACGTAACTAGTAGGCATCATCCAATAGACTTATGACGGCATCATATTTATATTGATTGGTGGTGGCTAACCCAATACAAAGTCTATTAGAGGGATAAGGCGTTCATTCAAGAGAGTATATGGCCCAGGCTCTGACAAAGAGGTTTTGAGACCATCAAGACTCACTGTTGTCATATCTATGATGACAAGTTGGTGGATGGTCCATCTATGAGACATGATGAGATATTTATTTCTAGAGTAAATCCATGATGAGGGGATCATCATAAAAATAATTCATGGTGAATATATGTACATTCTATCAGTTTATGGGTGATGTTTCTTGACGATAGACATTGAAAGGATATTTTAGGAAAGTCCCGTCAATATTTGACATGATGTATGTCCCCTTGAGCAGGAAATGTTTTATAATGTATGGGCGCTTCCATAGGGTTTTGAACTTCCCGGGTCCAACTGCTTCTTGGGCAACATCATAAAAGAGGACTAACTCCCCTTTGATAAATTTCTAAAGGTTGATGTTGCAATCGAATGAGGCTTTAGCCCTCTTCTTGTATTCTTCATTATTCTAGAGGGATTCTTGTTGAATTTCACTGACAAGCTCTAGTTGTACCAACCTTTGTTCCAAAGTTTTGATTTCTCTAAGAAGCCCGATGGCACAGTGTAAGTTAGGGATCTCACACACAATGGGAAGTACAACTTTGATGCCATATACTAGTTGGAAGGGTGTGAACCCTATAGATGCCTTTAATGTTGAACACCATATACTTCCCATTGGTTTTGTGAGTGGCCACCATGTGCTACAACATGGTTTTGAAAACCTTGTTGACAATTTCTACCTGATCGTTAGACTGAGGGTAGTATGGTAAAGCAAATTCATGAGAGAAACCGAGGTTTCAGGATAACTCTTGAAATATTTCGTTATCAAAATGTTTACCATGGTCTAAAAGAAACTCCTTGGGAACACCCAATCATGTTATGACATGGTTGAAGAAAAATCATGTTGCGGTTTTTTTGGTGATATTATACATGTGCATTGCTTCTGGCCATTTGGTGAAGTACTCCATGAAAACCATAATTTACTTGTGGTTGCTAGATGATGAGGGTTTAAAAGTCATGAAGTTGACACCCCACTTGCAAAAGGGGTAGACCATGATCACCAGATGTAGGGGAGTGGGTGGTGCTCACACCTTATGAGCATATCGTTGGAATCGCTCACATATTTTTACTATTTGTATGCAATCGTGGAAGAGTGTGGGCTAGATATAACCAACATGGAGGATTTTTTGGCTGGTGGCCATCCTTGAGAGGTGGTTGCTGCAAGACCTGCTATGGAAATAATTTAATTCTTGCTCAAATTGTCCATGGTTGATGCATCGACATAGGATGGTTTCGATGCCACATAGATAGATAACATCTTGTAGAAGGAGGTAGTGGGGGGCCAAGTGGCATATGTGCCTTTGATCATCACAAGTAAGATGGGGTTTGAACTTTTGATTTTGTAAAAAGACGATAGTGTTGTTGTACCAGGGGTGATTAGTTGACACTAAAAATAGATGTTCATTGGGAGGAAACTTATTAATGGGAAAGCCTTGGCTCTTTGTTGGGAGATATGTGATGAACTCGATGATGATGAGCACCTTTTCTCTATTAGGAGAAATAAACTATAGATCAAATTATTGTAGAATAACAATACATCAAGCATATTTGTGGTTCATCATATGGCAGTGAGAAGATATGTCATGCGGTTGATGGCTACTATTATGGTAGTGGTCTGATGTATGATATAATGTCGAAGCTTCTATACAAAATGTATGAGAGATAATGAAATTTTTCTCCAAGTTCATAATTCAATTCAGGCCCAAATAAGTTATTGTTGACATAATAAATTGCGTGCTCCTTTTTATCTAGTTCGTCAGGGAATAACACCCTAGAGATGGCTACCTTTGATGCCCATAGGTATAGGGTATAGTGTTTGTTGCAGTCGAGAGGGCTAGTCTAAGGAACTTGAGAGAATGCATCTTTTAATGCTTTAAATGATTATTTTGTTGGATCATCCAAATGGAAGGGAACATCCTAATGAAGTAGGCACAAGAAATCTTACGCGCAAGTAGAGAAATTTGGGACAAAGCATCGTAAGAAATTGGCCTTATCCTGAAAGCTTTGTAACTATTTTAATGTTTTTGGAGGGGGTTCCTCCTTAAATTTAAGAGAGTCTACTTTGATACAGTGGTAGGAAACTATGAAACCCAATGGTCTTCTGACATTTAGATAGAATAAAAACTTGAGAGGGTTCAAGCATAGGATATATTGTCGAAATCTTTGAAAGACCATGTGGAGATCCCCCAGATGGTTATTATGCTTCTTGAACCTTATTGTAAGGTCATCTAGATATGTGAGTATAAGCTAAGATAAGTCATGGAAGATGTAGTTCATGGCCTATTGGAAGGTAGCGCCAACATTTTTAAGACCAAAAGGCATAACTATGTGATTGTACCCCAAGGGGTGGTAAATGTTGTTTTGTCTTAATCTGTATGGAGAATATAGATTTGGCTATACCTAGAGAATCCATCCATAAAGGATAAGGCCTTGTGATCGGCGTAAGCATCGATGACTTGGTCGACGAATAGCATCACGTAACTATGTTTGGGACAATCCTTGTTTAGATTCCTGAAATCACTTCAAACATAGATGGTGCATTCTTTTTCATGATGGGTATAGCGTTAGAGACCAAAGAGGTCTAAGAGATAGGATAGATGAACACAACTTTATGGAGTTTATTGATTTCTTGTTTGATTGATTTAGCCTTAGAAGCATGTAACTGGCATTGTTTCTACCTGACAACATGGGCATAAGGCCATGTGTTGATATGATGTTCCGTGTTGGTGGGACTAATTCTTGGCATCTCAGAGTAATCCCACGCAAAAATATCCCTGTATTCTTATAACAAGGATGTGTATGAGATTATTTCTTCTATAGAGCATACTGACTACACGAAGATCTCTTCGAATTTTCTAGGTTTGTTTCAAATATTCACCTTGATGGTAGGTGAAATATTTGACATGTTCCCTTTCTCAAATGCATCAGGTGTTTGGATGGGATTTTTTAACTAGCTGACCTTTCCTACTAGGAGGGAATTTTTTGATTCAATGGAACATATATCGTGGGTTGGTGCAATGGTGGGTACAAATGGTTTTTATGATAGAAGAAATGAATGACGGTGCATGTCATACCGAGGACATTTAGATTCTCTCATGGCTTCAAGAATATATTCATCTAAGTGAAAAATATTATCTAGTGTTGACTTGGGTTGCACCAGGTATTGAGGTTGGGATTTAGACTTCAATGTGTTGGTCAACAAGCAAGAATATGATTTGTTTGTCGATGTTGTAGAACCATGCATGTTTGAAAAAGTGCAGATGGGATCGTTCTGCACCATCGATGGTGTTACCACTCATGAGGTGTATTTTACAGTCTCAACACCAAAAAAATGATGAGGAAACAACATGAGTCATGGTTCATATGGATCAGGAAATGAAGAGTATATGGTGTTTTGTGTCATCAAAAATAGGTGGTGATAGCATTTAAGTTATGGTGGGTTTATTTCACGTTGGAGGAATTTCTTGCACTCTTCTTGCATACAAGGGGAAAAAGTAGCTTCCTCTTGATGAACACCAGTATTGTAGCAAGAATGCTGCAACTCCTGGAGCTACCAACTTTACTTTATCAACTCGGGGTTCGTACAAACTTGGAGGTGACAGTGTTGTATACACAAGTAAAAGTGACGGGTCTTCTCCTTTTCGTTGCTCAGCTGGGACCACTAGGGTTTTTCAAGCCAGACTTCTATGGATTCAAAAGAAGCTTGATTACTCATGAGAGAAAGATAAATCTACTCTAAGAGAAAGCTTGTCTATTGCAGTAAGGAAGAAGACTGAAATCAAATGCTAAAAACACACCATTTTCTAACTAACTTCTAAGAGACTATGCTTAAAAAAGAATGCTAAGTTAACATGTATGCAATCCTATTGTCCGAAGAATGTAAATTCAAAACATCAAATGTTTTACTACTGTGCATGCAACTGACTAAAATAAATATGTTTCCTTTTTGTCTTTTTTCTATGTAAATTTGTGAAAGCTAATCTCTTTTGGTAATGTGGCAGGTGGCTTAGGGATGTTGGTGAATGGTTAGAAGGTTGGGGAGACCAATAGGTGACCTTTTATAGCTTCCTAGAGGTTTTCCCTCAATTCAGCCTCAAAATAGACCACTAGAGGAAAACCTACAGGATGTCCTGAAAACCTACAGAATTCCCTGTATTTCTACAAGATACAACCGAGAACAAAAGTATGGGTATTGAAGGCGATGAAAGTCTTAGAGAATGTGGTTGGTGGATGGAATGAGGCAAGGAAATAACTAGGATGAATCCAAAACTCAAAACCAAAGTTGGAAGATGGCTGGATTCGATCAACAAGCTTGGAGAAGTTTCCTTGTAAAATGATGAAATTGGTGAGGGTGTTAGTGAAAGCAAGGAATGATCATGGATAGATGAAGCTGGAAGGAGGTTGATGAATATGAGATCTCTCTAAACTATGGAAACACTTACTATACATAAAAAATTTACATTTACACAAAAATCACGTGAACAAGAAGAATTTTAATGATCTAGGAAAACAAAGTTTAATGAGCTAATTGTCTCCTTCATGTATGAAAAAAACTTGCATAATAAATCAGAATCATTGATGAGATCTAATTTAAGAATCAAGATGGAAGAAATGATAACTAAATCCTACTCTTGCAAATTGATCAAATGCTGGCCTAAGTACAAAAAACCCTAAATTCCATGAGAAAATAGAATTTTGTCTTTCTGGGGTTGCATAGGAGTTCTTTCCTCAAATCATGATCCTTGAAGGAAGAAGTGAGGTAAAAACACCTATTGACATATTTTTGATGTTCCTTTATCTCTTCTAAACTACTGTAGAAGTAATGCACAAACGAAAGAAAATTAATAAGAAACCTAATCAAATCTACACTACTTGCAATGAAATAATCCTAAAGACAATTCAACCATTGAGCTATGAAATCAAACTAAGCATACAAATACAAGAAAGGGAGACTTTGATGCTAGGGTTGGGTCCTAAATGAAGAGATTTATCCCTCTGACTTAACTCAGTGATGGATCAAGTGTTGGCTTATTGGGGCCTGACCCAGGTTCAGGAGTGTTTTAGCCAAACAAATCTCGAAACTACCGACCCTTTTGGCAATAGTCCATGGTGCGCGAACTGAGGTCTCACTCGAGGTAGTATGGGAGGGTGCTGGAACCACATTTCCACACCCTAGGGATGTCTTGGTGAGGTCTTGCGAAGTTCATGAACCGATCCTGCGTGCTCACAATTCCCCAGGCAGCTGTCTAACCTTTGCATAGCGCTGTAAAGAGCATGAAGAGGCGTGGTCTAGATCCTTTAGTCTCACAAGGTTATTATTATAGATATGGCTTATTTTTGTGGGCCCAATAATCTTATAAATCATTCAATAGTCACAACAAGTGCACGAAACCATAAATAGTAAAGAGATTCATAAAAATACAACAAAAGCATAAACACATAGATCTATAAGTACATGAATGATATTTCAAAACCAAATCAGCTTTTATTAACTTTTGTTTTGTTACAATACCACTCCGCCCTATGCACTCAACTATAGGGGTCTGCACACAGAGCTACAGACTTCACTAGGCCTCTGTGCACGCAGCTGTAGAGCCTCTCTCTACTACTTCGACCCAAGACTTGGGCTTACAGACTCAGAGCGAATGTCGCATTGAAAAACCCATATCACTTTTTATCAAGACTCAACCAAAAAAACTACTTTCTACACTTACAGCCTTGCTATATTTATACATTCGCATGGTCAGTGAACCATGGGTGGGCCGACACATCTCTTATTAAATTACAATATTCTTAGTGCAGACTACCATAGACTCTCGTGCTCTGCGCCAACATTTTGCGGGGTCTTTACATTTTAATGACCCAAAATTGGGCTTTAAACCCCAAAAATCTGCTATGGGGGGATTCGCTGCCCAACATCAAGAAAATTCTCTTTCTCATTATCAAAACAGGAAACTACATGGCAATGTCTTCCATAAGTCTTGAAGTCAAAAATTACTAGTGTTTTTACAACAAAAATTCGAATCCTTATGAGGCTCTAGGCTTCTTTATTTATACAACTCAAGTCTCCAACAACTTCCTTAAGTCTAGGGAGGCTCAGCTCCCAAACTAGAATAACTCTTTAACTTTCACTTGCCCGGCTGCCTTTTGATCTCCATGACTTGAATGCTTGTACTCTTAGCTAGTGTGATTGATGGAGGAATATTCGAATGAGGGAGTAGTAAATGATGAGTATTTACATCCTACAATCTCTCTTCCTTGTTGTTAGTACCTAAATCTACCTCAGGCTAAGAAAGGTAAGATCTAGGGTAACATCAAACCATGCTTAACCTGGTAGCTAGCCCTACCAGGTCGGGAGAGGGCTCTCTCGTTGTCCATCTCAATAAAATATGATCTATAATGGCTTGATATGACTGATGTAATGACTGATTTTAGGCTAGGTATGTGTATAGAGGTGTTTGATTGAATTTGATGATGTTTTGCTGGCTCAAATGTGAAAGGCAGACTTGGGCCTGGGGAATGAGGCTCAGTTTTGCAGAGATCTCTATGGGGCAAGGTAGGCAAGGGATTTGGCACTTGAAATTGAATGAGATGGAGAGGTTTTAGACAGATGAGGAGTTGAAAAGGGCATGAAGAGCTCAAGGATCCTTTTCAATTAGCTAAAAACATAGATAACTAAGCAAACCCTAGGTAAAGCACTGCATTTTCAATGTATTCTACCTTTATTCTTGTTTGATTCAGTTAAGATGAAATAAAGAGAGATATGGCATACATAAAACACATGTAAACTTATAATTATAGAGGAAAACCCAATACCAAAGAAAGATTCCACATGAATCCCATAAAGTGCTTCAAACCACTAGTCTATTCCTTAACCAAACTACTGAAATGAGTATACAATGAAGCTCCAAGCTTTCCCAAAAGTCCAACCTTCTCAAATGAATGAAAAAATACTAGATATAGGCATCAAAAAACTCATGCTAGGCTTTAGGGGTCGAACTCATGAGATTAGGATCTGTTCCAACAAAATCTGAACTGAGAACTAAAAGGTAGGCAGTGGAACGACTTGCCTCTAAAAACTAGGAAACTGATTCATTCAGTTGCAAACTACCTTTTAATGGATGAATCTACCTCTATGAGTTAAAATTTAGCATAATTACATCAAAATCCATCATGTCACATTAAATTACATCATGAGTTTGACAATTATAAGGAAAAAAGTCAAACTGTGAAAAAAGTAGGCAAAAAACATAGTTTTTGACCAAAAATGAGAAAAATTCCTCCAATGCGCCGCGCTGATTTCCCTACGCATAGTGCCTTTTTCCAGTTGATTTTGGAGGCCTTCTCGGTGTCCAAATTTGCTCCACGTGGGCTTGTTAGAAAGGCCAGCCTATCTACTTTTGAGAACAAGTCGAATTTTTTATTTTTTCCTCCATTTGACCCTACAAAACTGAGTTCTTCCAAGACTACTTCCTATGTGTCAAAAAGGGGCAGAAAGGTCATTATTATAGTGTTTTTGACCTTTCTCGAAGCCCAAAACCTGTCAAAATTTCTTGGCCATTTGTGAGCATGCATATCTTTTCATGAAAAATCCAAATATGCTGATTTTTCCTCAAAAGGATGTCTCCATCAAAAGTGAGCACCAAGTGGCACGGCACATCGGGCAGAAAAACCTGTTTTTCAAGGCAAAAATTCCAAAATTGAAAAAATTATCCCAAATTTCTTGAAATTTTGGCTGAGTGTCCTTCATCTAGTGCTGTGTTGGGACAAGGAAGCCTTAGCCAAGATCTGAAGTCTATCTTGCTCTTTTCGCTTCCTCAATTCTTTCTTCAACTTGGGCTTCAAGTTCCTGATTCGTGCCTTACACACTTTGTTTCTCGCCAAGTAATGATGAGCCATGTGCCTCAACATATTTTTCTCTCTATCAGCCTTCTCCAGCATCTTCTCCAAGTGTAAGTGTGTCCTTTCAAGCCAAGATTCACGATCAGCTTGGATTTCTTGTTCAAGTGTTGTGAATTTGGCTTTCCTCTTCTTGGCAGCTTGTCGTTTTGGCTTCATGTTTTGGAGCTCCATGATGATTTTCTGATCTTCTAGTTGTTTGTTCCTCTACTCTAAATAGTTAATTATCCAATTGGCTCTATCCAGATTGAGAGACAAATGATGAATGACATCTTGTTGCTCCTGAATGACTTCTTTGAGCTTTGAGCTTTGTGAGCCCAAATCTGTGTCATCATCCCGAATGAGGATGAAATCTTCTTATTGACCTACTGACGATTCCTCATCATGCAAGGACTTCTTACCCTTGTCCTGTACTTGCTCTACTGATGACGAAAACAAGACCCCTTCCACCCCAGGTGGGGATAGTACTCGTTTTGCTACTGCTGCAACTCGACAAGTGAAGTGGGCTCCTCTCAGTTATGTTTTCCACTTTTGTGAGGCCTCCTTGGTGCATGAATTTCACTAGAAGAATCACTGATTTTCTCCTCATCTCTAACTCCATGCTTGCTTATGTGTGAGTTTTCTTGATGACTATGAAGAGATTTATGGTGTTTTTAGTTTTTTGCTACCAAGGATGAGAATGTATGAGGGACTATGGAGGGAGAGGGTATGAGGGGTTTTGTGAATGTTATTGACAATTTTTTTGGGAAATAGGTGGTTTAGGGAATAGTATGTAGGCTTAGGGACAACAATTAGGGTTTATGAATTTGTAACTAGGGTTTTGGATAGTGGGAGTTTGGGATATGGGTTTAGTGAATTTTAAGAATATGGGAATTATGGAATCAGTAGATGAAACTGGAAAATAAATGGAGGAGTCAAAGAGTGAGTGAGTGATGGAGTGGAATTGGCAGCAAAAACACAAATGCAAACCCTAGGCAATTGTTTTTGAGCAAAAATTGCAAGGAGGTAGGGTTTGAGTTTTATCTCACTAAATCACCATAAGCACCAAGAGAAAT
This sequence comes from Pinus tabuliformis, assembly GCA_031772625.1. Classification (NCBI taxonomy): domain Eukaryota; kingdom Viridiplantae; phylum Streptophyta; class Pinopsida; order Pinales; family Pinaceae; genus Pinus; species Pinus tabuliformis. The sequence goes on from CM062813.1 coordinate 410,434,277, forward strand.
TCATTCATTGGTCATGGAGGGATGTTAACTTACTTGGGCAATGAAGAATTTAACAATTTGAGAGTATTTGGAGGAAAATTTGAATGGATTTTAGGCTTTTTAGCTCAATGCACAGCACCATCTCAATGTGTCGTGCCAGTTCATTTTTTACACTGTAGAGGGCTGCCCAATGCGCTGCGCCATCTCAATGCGTAGTGCCTTTTTATAGGGGACTTTTGGAGGCCTTCCCTATCTCCAAATTGGGCACGAGATATCTTTTTGGAAATATTATTGAGTCTAATTTCCAACCTAGCTTGAATTTTTAAATTTTGAGTTCATTTTCCCTATCAAAAGTCAAATCTCCCAAGACTGGTCAAAATGTGCGAAATGAGGCTACCTAACGGCATAGTGTTGTTGCAGTCAACTTTTGAAGGTCTTCCTCAACTCCAAATTGAGCTTATGATAGCTCATTGGAAATATATTTGTGTCTAGCTATCATTTGACTCATCAAGAAAGTCATTTGGCCAACCAATCTAGGAGAAATCTTGATTTTCCTAGGGTCACTTTAGAGGTGCATCAATTCTCCTAAGGCAACTGTATTTTTGACATTTCTCTAAAACCATAACACCTATGTAAAAATTGAAGGAGGTTTTTCTTCCTTGGCATATTATAGAAAAAAATTGCTCTCAGTTGTCCGAAATTCATCTTTTCTTGCTAAAAAACATCGTTGGAGTAAAACCTATCCCGATGTGTGGAACAGGGGATTTGTCGAAATGAAGTGAAATGAATTGGATAAGGGGATTCTAAATTCTTGAGAAAATTTTTGGAAGTAGGGAGGGATGTTAGAAAGTAGTGAAAAGTGGAATTTCAGATATTGAGTGAGAGGAAGAGGTCCAAAAGGGCAAAACACAGGCCTAGCCTAGAAAATTGTCAAGTTGTAGCAAGAAACTAGGTTTTGTGTGAAAATGAGGAATTTGAGGGATATCAGTGATGGGAAGTGTTTAATAAGGTACATTAAAGATAGGGGAAGGTTTATGAACATCAGGATACAAGTTTTTCTGATGATTTGACGATCCAAGAGAAATTGCCTTCAAAACCCTAGGAGAGGGAAATGAACCTTACCTAGGCACAATTGAAGCATGAACAAGGTGTAAATTGACCCATTGGAACCTGACATGATGATGAAAACCCTCTAAATGATGGCACACTCAGTTGAATGGTGACATGGACCAACATTTGGACAAATTTGAAAGGAGTGAAAACAAACCCTAGACCTAATACCTAGTGACCAAATTTTGCTTGAAGATTCACTGAAATGTTAAAATTTGGCCTTAACACCTTAAAATTACTTTGTAAGAGCATTCTTGATCACTGGAGGAAGGCTGCAAAGATTGACACTAACACTTGTCTCATTCGAGTTTCAACCCTTAATCTAGCCAAAATTCCCTGATTTTCTCTCACAAACCTGCATTCAAAGCACATTAATCCAATGGGCATAATATCTCACTTTGACTCATCTCATTAAACAAAATATAATCAATATATGTAATAAATTGTGAGAAGAGTTGATTTGACTAATCTAGGAGGTGAATTAAGGTCCATTTGGTTACCTAATGATGACGCTCATCATCACCCCCTACTGAAAGTATTGCTCATCCTTTGAGAAACTCAATCAATATCCATGTCTTTCATAGGTCTAGTGGCCTCCCTGACATCCCATGCTTCTGTTGTAGTTTCCTTTTCTTCTACATGGAATCCTTCCTTCCTTTATATCTCCTCCCACTGCTTTATTTCTTCCTTTTCCTTCCTTCCTTCTAACATCCCTAAGAGTGATGGTGGATTGAGTCTCAAGCCAATCCAATTGTAATTGAGACTTTAGAGGGTTTGCTTGTACGTGGTTGTCCTGTTCAGTGCTTCTCTCATTCTTTGAGGAGAATGGTACTCTATGATTTCAAAACTGTATGGCAAAGTATTCCATCTCCTTTGGCAAGCTTGCATGCTGTCCTCGCCATCTAGTCTGAACATCTCCTCAAAATGTGTAATTTCTTGCTCTTAGGCAACAAGATACCTACGTGCAAGTTGAGGGTCGTTTGCAATTAAGTTATGTGTGCTGATGACAGCCATTGGATTTCACTGCTCAGCTTTTATCACGAGAGGCTCTATTTGTTCCCTTGCCATTATCTTCTTCATTTTTGCAGGCCTTACTTCCTCATGGTTCATCCATGATGTCAAAGCCATCAACTATAAATCCCCTAGTTTTTCGTTAGGGTCCCATACATTTAGATATGTCAAGGCAAAGTTATGTAGGTAGAACTCAAACATCTTATCCCTCTCCTCCAATTCGATTTGATCACAAAGATAAATGAACGGTCTATAATCCTGGAATGGCATAGTGCCTCTCTGTGCTAGGGTCTTGATTTGGAACTGTAATCACTGTTACTTAAGTTATAATGCATAAGACATAGCTGGCATTCTACACTAGATTGCCTCTAAGGATAGACTGTCCATGGATTCCAATTGATTCTCTCTTTCTTGTAGTTTTCCTTTCAACCACAAATTTTCTACATCCAACTGATCTTTCATTGTGGCCTCTTTGTCCTTCAACTTGCTCAGTTCTCTACCCATCTCCTTATATTGTTCCTCCAAGTGACCTATGCCCTCGACTCCCTTGGACTTGGCAATCTACATCCATATATGTGTTCTTTCTCTTTCTTTCTTAAGCTCAAAGAATAATGGGATGAAATTTTTTTGTGAAATGACCTACCCCCTTCAATAAACCCATACTAGGAGTCAGGGTTAGGTTGAGGACTAGGTTCCCTTAGCTTTGGATCCTCCTTCTTTGTTTCTTGCTGCATATTCCCTTCCTTATCCAATTTCTATGTTTCCTTTAGGTTTAGAAGAGTTTCCTATAGGATTTCCTCTACTTCCTATAGGTCCTATTCTGTATCCTGTAGGATGCTCTTTCCTTCGGATGAGGCAGAGCTAGTCACAGACCTTCTCACATAAGTGATAGGAGACTTAGAGGAGGTTTGTCCTAAGGATCCTTCTCCTTGAATTTTCGTAAGAGGAGCCATCTTCTCCTATTGTTTAGGTGAGTTTTCAATAACAATAGGAACCTTGGTGGGAGTTTGAGGTTTTCCCTGCCTTGTTCTTGTAATTTTATTGTCCTAAAGTACAATGGAGTTTGTCTCTATCTTTTTACCTTTTTGTTTGATAGGGGTGCGAAGGGAAGTGAGGGCAGCTGCTACCTCTTTTTTAGTGGGTTCTCGACACACCCTCGGTGATTCCTCCTTGTCTTCTACCTCCTCTTTTCCATTTCCCCTCTCCTATTTATTTTTCTACTCTTCTTGTCTCTCTAGTTCCTCACTTTGTTGATTAGTTTCCTCCTTTGTATCTTCTTCTGTTTCTTCACCACTTTCCTTCTCCTTCTCTTCCTCTTCTTCCTCATCTATTTACTCTTCATAAGACTATGTTTCTTCTTCAATTTTTTATATTTCTTCTTCATCCCTTTAACTGGCAATAGGGATCTTGTCATATTCGATGGGTTTTTTATCCTCCTCTGTCTGCATGTCTTCGAAAATTTCCCATGTGATAGGAATTCTAAGGTTTTAGAGGCCATATTCTATGATGAGTCTAATTAGCCCATGATGGGATAGCTATTGGTGGTTTCCTTCGCGTGCCTTCCTGCTCATATCTATCACTGATTGAAGATGGATGTAGGGTATGCTGAGTCTATGGTGAGGTGGTGTATCTTCTCCAAATGTCAATTCTTCAAGAATCCTAAAGTGGTATCCATATACCACATTGTACCTACCTTCACTTGATATATATTTTAGATGGTAGTAGCTTATTTCATTCCAGGGATATGGTAGACTCACTCTTCTCACCCCAATTTTGTCTTCGATGGCCTCCTCTCCCTCTAAACATAATTTCACCTTTGTAGTTTGGCTATTTCCCTTATCCTCATTTATCCAAGGCACTCCTAAGGGAAGTGCGATAATTTTTCCTATGAGTTCATGGGTGAGTTCTATGGCGAGGCCTCTCACCACAATAGTGGCATGGGTCCTACTCGGTGGAATGAGGGAAAGAGAAAAATCTCTAGCTACTTCATCATCATACCCCATCAATTTATAAAAGAAACCCATCCAATTATGACTTGTGAATATCTCTAGAATAGGAGGGTGATGATGAATCCTCACGGTGTTGATGGGCTCCCTTCTATTAAACCCCCCTGTCATTTGCTCTAATGGATGGAGTAGTGTAGATGTATGATGTAAAATGTAATGGAGGAAATTTAATTGAATTTTTTGTGTATACAATCCCTTAGATTGCAATCAATTTCAACTATTTAGAAGATTAATTTATGTTTCTTTCACATGGAAAAAAATGTGGGGAAATGTAGAGCATACCTCCTTAACACTACTTAATGAAACCACCCTCTGTTTTTCCCTCCCGAAGCTGCTCATGGCAAATCCTGTAGACTGCTTGACTGTATCCTGTAGGATCGTCTGGGATTTCCTGTAGGATCCTATAGGTGGTTCTGGGCAGGAAGAAAAAGAAATCTTCCTTTCCTGTAGACTGCTTGAGGGCCAAGAGAGATATTTCTTGTGTGAACCTTAAGAATGTGAATGCTTCAATGCATTGGAATCAACGTTTATTTCCTCATATGGGTGATTGATTGAGGTGGTATGTTGGCATACAAGGTACAAATATCTATTTTTGGACCGTTGGTCCCACTACCACATCATCATTCTCCTCACCTCGTAATCAACTCCCACTTAGGGCATCCATAGCTTAACTACTTTTAAGCTCATCCTTCTTTTCTTTGACTTGACTGTTGCCACATGTGGAAGGACTAATTTCTTTGTCCTCATTAACTAAACGAAGGCGGCCAAGTTAATTGACTACCTTTCTCACATAAACCAACTCTTTCACAACTTTTACATCGTTTGATCACATTATGCAAATGAGAGAGCGGAAGTGAGATACTTACTTGTGGTAATGATATCTTGATGCAGTTTGTTGAAGAAATTAATTATTTGTTGTGTGTTGGCTACATGTGCTTTTCTCCCTTTTTTTATTGTCCTTTGATGATTTTCTTTGATGTGCGGGTACCCAGTGTTGATGATGATGATGTTGATTCTGCTACTAGGCTCTGGAAGAGCTTCTTCTACCTTTGGATATCCATGCTTGAAATTCACTACAATCTGTGATTTTTGTTTTGTGGGATAGGCTTCTACAGGATTTCCTACAGGATGTCTTGTAACTGCTTCTCCGTAGAAAAATTTAATCATTTTCTACTACTGGGACCTGAAGATGATTGGCATGGTAAGAGAAGGGGTCTAGGGATTTGTTCATGAGGAAAAATAACCTTCAGGTGTTGTCCACTTGCTCTCTACCCTCATCCTCTTTCCTCTGTGTTTTTTCTTCAAAACTTTAATTCTTTTGAAAACTAAATTTTGTGATGAATGCAGGGGTGATCATGGTGGAGTGAGGTATGGTGATGAGATGGTGAATGAGGGATTTATTTTTTTCACATGGGCAGGTAACTCCCTTTCTCTAGGGTTGCTTCTTTTAGGATTCCCAAGCCACTGTAAATCCTACAGGATCATCCTGTAGGTTTTTAGGGAATCCTGTAGGTTTTTAGGGAATCCTGTAGGTTTACAAGGAATCTTATAGAAAACACAGGACCATTGCAAACTGAGGAAACTGAGTGGAAAAATTGAAGGAATGATGGAATGATGAAGGACAATGAATGGAAAGATAAAACATGAGCTAGACAGGTCCCATTTGATTCTCCATTGTTTCTCTGATCATCCTCCTGCTAACCTGCAAACAATATTTTCTTAATTTTTCTTTTCTCCTTAATTTTTTTTTTTTTTGCTGAAAAAAACTACTCTGCCTCCAAGAGGTTTTCATCCTAGTTGCTTGCCCTGGGTGCCTCAAGAGAGGTTTTCACTGAGAGATCTTTTTATTTCTCTCTCTTTTTTTTTTTTACACAATTGTGCCACCTCGAGAGGTTTTCAACTCAACAGTGGGACTCAGGCACCTCATGGAGGTTTTCACCTGAGTCTCCTCATTTTCTCTTCTTTTTTCTTTTTATTTTTATTTTTTCTTTCTCTTTTTCTTAGTGGCTTGATGATGTAGCAGTTGAGATTCGCTCCAGCACCATCACTATTTTTCTGATACCATCAATGAACTCTTGCTTTGACAGTGTCCTCTTGTAAACTTTCAATCTGTTCCCATTAACAAGTAAAGGAATGGCCTCTGCATCTATGGTTGTAATCTACACTAGACCATTATCATGAAATTTGATTATGACATAAGGCCCTAACCATCTAGTCCTTAACTTGCCCTTAAAGTATTTATATCTACAATCATAAAAAAATCCCAATCACGTTCTTGAAATTGATTGTCCTCGATCTTCTTGTCATGCTAGATCTTCATCTGAATTTGAGTTACCTCTCTGTGTAGGACATCCTTCATTCTGAACTCATCTAACCCACTCAACTAGAGCAATATCTCTTTTTGTACACTATTGAGACCTGGATCTAGTTGGGATGCCATCCTTAATATATTGTACTCAAATTCAATGGACAACATGGCCTTCCTCCCATAGACTGACTCATAGGGTGTGAATCCAGTGGTGGTCTTCCAGGTGTTTTTGAAGGCCCAGGTGGCCTCAACTAATCTATCCACCCAATATTTTCTGCTATTGCTAACCGCTTTGGTCAAAATGCCCTCCAACGCTCTATTGTTCACCTCCATTTTCCCATTACCTTGTGGATGATAGGGATTGGTGGTTCTATGCTTGATCTTGTGCTAGCTTTACAAATATTCAATCATGTTGGATTTAAATTGGCTACCTTGATCAATGACCAGTTCTCTAGGGTACCCAAACTTGTAAAATACTTTTTCCCTTAGGAACTCAGACACTTTCTCCTCTATTTTTACCTTGATTACCTGGGTTTTAGCCCACCTAGTCAGGTATTCAGTGCACACAATGGTGTACTTCTTTTTCTTAGAAGGGGGGTCAATAGGTCCAATGAAATCCATTCCCAGTTTGTCAAATGGCTCGAAAGTCACTTGCGGTTGTAGAGGCATTTCATCCTTTGGAGTATGTTTTCCCATCCTTTGGCACTGATCACACTGAATAGTATATATTCTCACATCCTAATGAAGATTGGGCCAATAATAACCAGCTTGTAACACCTTGAATGTTGTCCTTTTTGTTACAAGGTGACCTCCACAAGGTTCATCATCACAGGTCAGAAGGATGTCAAAGACTTCCTCCTCCCTGATACATCTTATCACAATTTGATACCAGTCTAGTTTGAAGAGGTTCCCCCAATCCAAGTGAATGGGTTGCTCTTCCTCACAATCTTTCCTTTCTCTTTGGAGGACAAATTCGGTGGGAACTATGTAGATACCAAAGATTTTGCTATGTCAAGAAACCATGGAGAGAAAATTGAAATGGAGAATAAGTGTTTATCCAGTAACTGATCATCAAACATTCCTTCCTCACCCACAGGCAAAGTTAATCTGGAAAAAAAATATGCAACAAAATTTTCCTTGCTAGGCTTATCAACAATAGTTAGATCAAACTACTATAATAAAAGTAACCACCTAATAATTTTGGCATTCACATCAGGTTTATTCATTAAATATTTAATTGCAGCATGGTAAGTATGTACAAATGTTTGATAACCTATAATATAATGCCTAAATTTGTTCAATGAATGCACAACAATCAGGAGCTCCTTTTCAGTCACTGTGTAGTTCAGTTCGGCCTTTAATAGATTCTTACTAATAAAGTAAATGGCATAAGGAAAATTTTCAACTATCTGGCCTAGAGATGCTCCTATGGCTTTGTGTGAGGCATCAACATGTATATGAAAAGGAAGGGCCAAATTTGGGCCTCGGAGAATCAATGTAGTGGTTAACCTGTCCTTTAGGGTGTCCATGGCCTCTTGACAACCTTTTGACCATAAAAACATAGACTCTTTGACCAACAACCCAAATAAAGGAGAAGCTAACTTGCTTAAGTGTATTATAAACCTCTGATAGTATCCAACTAAACCTAGGAGACTTCTAACATCTCTCTACTTTTGTGGAGGTGGGACCCTTTGAATGATAGTTATTTCGTTTAGGTCCACCTGTAGTCCTTACTGGGATATTGAACGACCTAGCACAGTCCCTGTGGTCATCAGGATTTGACATTTTTTGAGGCTAAGAGATAGGTTCATTTCAATGCATTTGTTTAGCACCTTAACTAAGTTGGACAAAGCCTCCTCGAAATGACACCCATAAGGTGTAAAATAATCCATATAAAGCTCTACTGCATCATGGGCTTGCTCGGAAAAGATACTCAAGATTTCTCTCTAGAAAGTGGCAGGAGCATTGCATAGGCCAAATGGAAGGAATCGATAGGTGAATGTACCCCAAGGACAGGTGAAGGTGGATTTATCATGGTCTTTCTGCCTGATCAATATTTGATTGTACCCGTTGAATCCATCTAGGAAAGAGAAAAACGTTTTCCCTACCAAGCCATCTAACACTTGGTGGAAGAAAGGTAGAGGGAAATGGCCCTTCTTTGTGGCTTTTTTTAACTCTCTGTAATTGACACAAATCCTCCACTTACCATTTTTGATTGGAACCAACACCAAAGTAGAGACCCACTCATTGTATGAGATAGGGTAAATTAATCCTACATCTAACAGATTTTGTAGTTCTTCTTTGACTATATCCTTGAGAGGTGGATTCATCCTCCTTTGGGGTTGTCGAATTGGTTTGCAACCTTATTTGATATAAATGTGGTCAGTACACACTGAGGGGTGCACTCCCTTCATTTCTCTATAACTCCAAGCAAAGGAATCGAGATGTTCCTTTAGCATTTTACACAACTTTCCTTCTTGGTGAATAGAAAGAGATGGGTTGATTTTAAAAGTTCTCTCAGGGTCATGGTCTTGGCACAGGTACGATTGGAATCAGCTAAACAGAGATGAATCTGATGGTTGTTCCGGGTTTCCTTTTCTAATTCTTCTAAGGATAATGTACCGTGAGTTGGACTTTGGAGTATGTGTTCAATCAAATCATCTTCATCCGGTTGTCCTCCTGACATGGTTGCTTCTAAGGTATAGAGTTGGAAGGAATAAACTTCATCTTCTTCCTCCTCCTCCATCCATAAAGGTAAGTCGTGCTCTGGAGATGGCTAGGCAAAAGGGTATAGGACTACTGCTTGGAGATCTGCTCATTTTTTATAGCCATATTTCTAGCCCTGCAACTAATGTAGGCATCAGCGGTGGGTAACAAGGGCATCCCAAGGATGAGATGGTAGCCAGTAAGCTTGGCCTTAGGCTAGAGAATTAGGAAATCTGTAGGGTAGTCCAAAGAGTCAGTGGAGACTGTCACATCTTCCATAATCCCCTCAGGTGTCACTGTGGAGTGGTCTACAACTTGCGGGATTATTGTGGTCTTTCTCAATCAACCCTGTAGGTTGAGCTTGAGCATGGTTTCCTTGGTCATCACATTAATGGCAGCCCCAATATCAATTAAAGTGTGGGGGAGAATGGTGCCATTGATGTGCACATCTACTACAGAGCTTCCAGGGTCCAAATACATTGGGAAGATTACCTACCCCAACATTAAGTCAGACAGCTGTCCAATAACATTAATGTTAGGGGCATCTCTTTTTCACCTCCCTCCATGCTTGAATAACTTCTCCTTAATCAACTTGTTGTAAATAGGTACATATTTTGCATGGGGGCTTCACTAAGGGAGCAATACCATATCACGTGCATTCATATTGGGGGATATTTATTGAGGAAAAAATGACATAATATGTTGGGTGATATATAGGGGGTAAAGGGTTTTTATATTGGTAGGTATAAAAAATGGAGCTCGAAGTTAATGAAAAAATATAAAGGGGTGTAAAAAATATTAATGAAAAAATGGATACCTCCAATATCTCATGAAAGTAGGGTTTTTTTAAATTAGGAAGGTGTATTGGATATGCATTGGTAGGGGATTAAATAATATGATTTTTAGAGGTATTTTCCAATATTTAGTCCAATGAAGGGTACTCTATAATATGACATGAATGCACGTGTTATGTCATAGGTTCATTAAGTGAATCCCCCATGCTCTTTTTTATCTTGGAGAAGTGGAATTTGGACAGATAGATTTTTTAGTTCTCCGAGAAGTTCAGTTTCTTCTTGAGTAGGTTGAGTGGTTAGGTTAATCTCTCAGGAAATAGTGGTGGATTTACATTAGGCATGCTTTCCTCTCTTTCTTCCTCAACCTCCCTAGGTGGAGGTAGAGGTTGTTTTTCTAGGAGTACCTTCCCAGATCTCAAGTTGATTTCCTGAATTGCCACAGCAGAAACATGATAGGATATCTCTCCACTGTATACTTGTTGTGCCTGTCTATCCTTCGGGTCTGGATTTGGCTGGGTAGGCATCTGGGGTTGTTTAGGTGGATCAAGGTGTAAGAGATATGGTTGAGCACGTGGCGAAGCAAATAAAGTTGGAGAATTTTTGTATTTGGGCCCCACCCCTAGGGTTGTGCGATCCACTAAGGCTGTGGTGGAGCATATGGTTGAAATGACTGGCTGTTAATCTGCGAATGATACTGAGCTGCAAAGGACCAAGGAGGAGGTGTAGAATAGAAAGACTAAGTATGGGGGGACAAGAGAGAATGAATGTGGTCTGCTTGGGGTTGTAATATGCATGGGATGACACTTGCATGCCCTGCTGGTATGGCCAAGGCCCATGAGGTCTCCTTTGATTTATGTAGCAGAGTTGTTCGATCACGCCTTCAGCTCCTTGGTATACATCTTTTCATCTAGGTAGAGAAGGGCACTTGTCTGTGGAGTGGTTTCCTTCACAGACTAAGCACAATTCAATTGAATTCAATAGACATTCATTCGTAGGGTGCCTCCTTGTGCATCTAGGGAAGAAAATGGCTAAGGCTCTCTCTGCTTCCTCCTTTTTCCTATGAATGTGCATAGTGTACATCTGTAGGGCAAGGATTTGCAACATCTAACTCTTGAATTCCTCCAACTTGTTTCTAATTTCACCCTTGATGGATGTATTGGAAGAGGATGGACTGATCATAGGTTGACAACCCCTACCCTTTTTCCAAGCTACCCTAGAATGGTTTCTAAATACAGTCTTGATATCCTCATAGGGTAACTGGTAGATGTCCCCTCCTGCTAACAAGTTTACAGTATCTAGAGGATGTCACCTTACCCCTTTAAGTAGAACTAGCTTCAATGACTCAGCATCAAGTGCACACCTGGCCCTTTTGTAGCTAAGTTGGAATCTTCCTTCATAATCTTCTAGGGATTCATCATCCACTAAGGTCATCCTAAAAATCTCATCTTTAGTGTCTTTAGACCTGTAGTAGTCTTGATACTTGTTGTTGAAGGTTTGTTGCATCTAAGCCCAAGTTGTGATTCTATCCCTAGGTGAACCCATGAACCACTGCAAAGCTTCATCCTTGAGAATGGATGGGAATTGTTTCAACCTCTACTCATCATTGGTGTAGTCATAGGTTCTGCATATGACAACAATCTCAAACAAGAAATTTTTTGGATCTTCTAAGGTCAGGCCATGGAAATGAGGAAGGGCAGAGGGTCTTGTATTCTTCATCTTAGTATCCCCATTGGCTTCCCTGATGGGGAAGGTACCCTTAAATCCTTCTCTATTTCCTGTGTCATTTCTATTTTCATACATTGGGTTAGTAGGAATGGGCTCTTCTTCTTCTTCTTCCCCATGTAGGCTCTTCCAATTTCTTTGGTTGCTCACCTAAAGGATCCTCCAATTCACAGCCATCGAGGAAGAGGGAAGGATGGTTGTTTGAAGCAGTAGGGGTATTTTGCAAAAATTTCCCTAATTTATTGTTATTCCTACGAGGCATGAAAGAAGTGTTTTTGTTTTTCTTTTGTGTTTTTTTTTCAAACATTCAAAATAATTGTAGAATTGAAATTGTAGACTGAATGAAAACTAATTGCTTGAATGAAATCTTACTTGTAGAATGGAAAGGAAAGCAAAGGATGCAAAATGGAAAAGAAAGAAAACTAAATTACTCTTGCGGAAATGAAACTAATAGAAGAATATCATAAATAAGAAATGGAAGAAATAAAGGAGTAATCACATATTACTCAGACACCTCCCTAGCAATGGCACCAAGAAGTGATGAGCACCAGTAATGCAACTCCTAGGGTTACCAAATTTACTTTACCAACCCAGGGTTCGTACAAACTTGCAGGTGACAATGCTGTGTACACAAGTGAAAGTGATGGGTATGGTCTTTTTCACTGCTCAGTTGGCGATAGATCACTAGGTTCTTTCAAGCGAGACTTCTATGGATTCAAAAGAAGCTTGATTACTCATCAGAGAAAGAGAAATCTACTCTAAGAGAAAGCTTGCCCACTACAATAAGGAAGAACACTGAAATCAAATGCTAAAAGCACAGCATTTTCTAACTAACTGCTAAGAGACAATGCTTAAAAAATAATGCTAAGTTAACATGTATGTGATCCTACTACCGTAAGCATGTAAATTCAAAACATCAAACATTCTACTACTGTGCATGCAACTGACTAAAATAAACATGTTTTCTTTTTATCTTTATTTTATGGAAAAGTGTGAAAGCTAATCTCTTTTGGTAATATGGCTGGTGGCTTAGGGATGCTGGTGAATGGTTAGAAGCTTGGGGAGACCAGTAAGTGACATTTTATATCTTACTAGAGGCTTTCCCTCAATTCTTGCTCAAGACACGCCACTACAGGAAGACCTATAGGATGTTCTCAAAACCTACAGTATTCCCTGTATTTCTACAAGATACAGTCGAAGGAAAAAGGATGGGTGTTGAAGGTGATGGAAGCCTTAGGGAAGGTGGTTGGTGGATGGAATGAGGCAAAGAAATACCTAGTATCACTCCAGAACTAAAAACCAAAGTTGGAAGATGGCTCGATTTTCTCAACAAGCTTGGAGAAGTTTCCTTGTAAATGATTAAATTGGTGAGGGTCCTAGTGAAAGAAAGGAATGATCATGGATGGATGAAGTTGGAAGGAGGTTGTTGGCTTTGAGATCTCTCTGCACTACTGAAACACCTGCACTACATCAAACATTGACATTTACCCAAAAATCATGTAAACAAGAAGAATTTCAATGATCTAGGAAAACAGAGTTTAATGAGCTAATTGTATTATTCACGTATGAAGAAAACTTGCAAAATAAGATGGAATCATTGATGATTTCTAATGTAAGACTAAATATGGAAGATATTATAACTAAATCCTACTCTTGAAAACTGATAAAATGCTAGCATAAGTACAGAAAACCCTAAATTCCACGAGAAACTAGAATTCTATCCTTTTTGGGGCTGATAGGAGTTCTTTCCTCAAATCATGATCCCTGAGGGAAGAAGTGAGGCCAAAACACCTATTGACAGATTTTTGATGTTCCTTTATCTCTTCTAAACTACTGCTGAGGTAAAGCACAAATGGAAGCATACACTACTTGCAATGAAATAATCCAAAAGACAATTCAACCATTGAGCTATGAAATCAGTCTAAGAATAAAAATACAAGAAGAGGAGCCTTTGCTGCTAGGGTGGGGACCTAACCCAAGAGCTTCAACCCTATGAGTTAACTCGGTGTTGGATCAAGAAAATGCTCAATCTCATTATCAAAACAGGAAATTACATAGCAATGTCTTCCACAAGTCTTGAACTCAAAAATGATTAGTGTTTTTACAGAAAAATTGGAATCATAATGAGGCTCTAGGCATATTTATTTATTCAACTGATGTATCCATTGACTTCCTTAAATCTAGCGAGTATCGACTCCAAAACTCCACATAAACTAACTCTTTAACAATCACTTGCTCAACTGCCTTTTGATCTCCATGACTTGGCTGCTTGTACTCCGAGATAGTGTGATTGATTAAGGAATATTCAAACGAGGGAGGAGTAAATGAGGAGGATTTACCTCCTACAGTATCTCTTCCTTGTTTCATTCTAGTTTGAACCCTTTGTATAGCCAATATTCCCTGATTTCCTCTCACAAACCTACATTGAATGCACATTAGTCCACTACGCATAATATCTCACTTTGAGTCATCTCCATAAACAAAATATAATCAAAATATGTAATAAATTGTCAGAAGAGTTGATTTTGACTAAGCTAGGAGGTGAATTAAGGTCCATATAGTTACCCAATGATGATTCTCATCACCACTATAGGAGTTTTATGTTGAATTATAAGTTGTCGAAATGCCTGTAACATATGACATGTCTCCGTGCTATGAGAGGTACTAGTACAAATATTGTACACTATACTAGAACTAACTGAATAAATAGTGTAGGTGGATGTACTACTCATAGTATGAGATGTTGATGCTTGGTTGACATCATGAGATGAGGCATCCTGGGGTGGTAGCCATCTTTGGATCTTAGTATTGGTGTGACATGACTTCTTGGTGTTGGTTTGTCTCAGTGCTACTCTCGCTGCATGAAAACATGGAAGGTATTGACAATTCCTCATATGATGTGATTGAGAGCAGATCTGATAGTAACAATGTGCGATTTTCTCCTTATTATAGAGATAGGTTTTGGAAATTTGAACTAGTAATTAAAATATGTCATTAAACTTTATGAATTACAATCATTGGATTACTAAATGGCTGGGTTTATCACATAGGGAACATGTGTGGGGTGATATTTTTTGCCAGTTGATGTTAGATATTTTTTTGTCCAATCTAGATCGATGATGGTGAGGAGAGATTTAATCATGGGGGCCTTACTGCATTTCTTGTGACGTTTCTCCTCAAACACATATACATTGGACCTATTTGATTCATTCTCTGATGGTGGGGTATGGTCTGATGGTTTTGTATCTGATTCGACAAAATCAGAATTCTCAGGGTAAATAGTCGCATGAATCATAATAAAGAATGAAATCAAGAAATCTAGGGACAGTGTCGCACATGATGATTTCGTACACAAATATGGAATGTGTAACATTTGTGCCAACGTCTAATGCTTTCGGCGACTCAGGGAACCATATATAATTAGTTAAAGGCCCTTAATTTGGCACATTGATTAATCAAAGGATCACTTGTAGGGGTGTTTATAATTTGGGATTCCTCTAATCATTGTTGGAGACTGATCGACTAGATGAGGAGTAGGAGCAGGAAGCTTCCTCCCTTACAACATAAAAAATATTTTTTCATCCATCCTATCTTGTGAGTAATGGGGTATTGGCTTGGGTGAGTGCACCTAACGCATCTCGATATGAAGGGATTTTAGGGAAAAGTATGAGTGTAATGCCCGTACTCTGCCTATATGATGCATGCATGGTTGGTGCCTAATTCCTTATGATGTGTGGGCGTGTTTTTTCTTCGAAAACAGTAGGAGGGTTCACTAGTGCTTTTGGGGCATGCAAAAGAGCTTTGAGCTCATTTTACTCATGACACCTGCTCATGGGGTGCTCCACTATTTCACACAATGCATAGGTTTGAGGGACTGTAGAGGAGAGAGTGTTTGAAGATTCCACCTTTTTCCTGTTTTTCTTATCCCCTGTTCTAGTACCAGCTAGTGTCGGTGCAAGCACTTATTATCATGTAGGCACTACTTCAGTAGGCGTTGCTTATGTTGTCATGCTATTGAGAGGAGGAATAGGATTGATGCCTCTTGCATTGATTCGTATGCTTGCTAATGTGGCCTAAGAGGAGAGATATCAAACCAGTATCGCAATAGCCATATGTAGTAATGAGAGAATTGTGATGACTTCATGCAAGACGAAACCAAGTGGGGGAAATAAGAAGGGTGTGTGAGTGATGGAATTTGATAAGAAAGTTGGATCGGTAAAAACATTGTTGTTAATATCTATCTAACTAGTTCTTAAGCTTGGGGGGTGTTTGATGAGTTCGGCATGCACTTTGATGCTTTTGTGGTTAGGGAAATTTCCTCTATGACTGGAGGGTCTCCTAGGAATTTCTCTAGGAGTCTTGATGGCTTAAATTGGCAAGGACTAAGTGTTATAGCACCATTTACCACTCTTGGTATTTGGGATGCTTGGTTTATGGCCTAGGGAAACCCCTCCTTCTAGACATTGTCCAAATATATAAAAAACAGTGTTTTATTCCTTGTACGCTACTTTTCCCTGAGATAAAAGCGTGTACACGTGGGTCAGTCAATAGCCAACCCGTGTATATGTATTAAAACACTTAAAAAGATTAGATTTCCTTAATTATGGGTGGAGTTCATAGGTTTTACTTGTTGATTACCTCATAGTGCCCATGGCCCTACTATTTCCCAACTATTTTCCAACTAAAAAACTAATTGGGAGAGGTATAAATACACCTCTATGGCAAGGCCTTAAGGGAGAAGGGATAGAGTTATTATATTGAGATTATCCCCGACTAAGTCTACTGAATCCCTGTGCCTCATGCACTTCCACAAGCTTCACGGAACCCTTGTTTCCTTGATTATAGATATTGTCCCTCTTTCTTGAAATATCATGGTATTGGTTATGGAAGAATATTGTTGAAGGTTGGGATAGGATGAATCCTAAGGACGGTTCCACTTGGAGCCAAAAGAAGAAGACTCAGGTGAATTGTCTCCGTGTTATTTATAGCTTATTGCAATAAAAGAAATCACGTCTTATTTCCAAAATTAGCTATGTTTATGCATTGGATCATGTTGTAATTCATATATGAATGTTGTTTTGATGTATGATTAATCATTCGTTTATATGATATAAAGTCAATTTCGTCAATATGCTTTATTTCTATACTGCTATTTATGTTCGAATTGAATGATTTTCATGTTTGAAGAACATTAGGAGTTGCAAAGGGTCTGAACCCCACGAGACCTACTCGAACGAAGGAAATCTAGGTACAGTCACTCTTACGTAGTTTGATTATATAACCATTTTTCTTGAGTTGTATGATTGTTTCTTATTGTAGTTTGTTTTTGCTCTATTCGGGTTCTAACCCAAAGCCCTAGGGTACTTATTCCCAAAACACTAAGTTCAATGTAAGTTGTGATCAATTCATGAGAATATGAGACTAAGGGTAACACACTGTCTAGTGAGGGTAATGTCTTGTTCCCATAATATGTCAGTTGATCTATTGTAATGATTTTTCCATCATGGGCGAACATCATTATCCTTCACACCGATGAGGTGATTTATAGCATCTTGTACATGCAACTTTGGCCCATTAGGATATTGTAATCCAACTAGGATTCTAGTACTTCAATATCAAATAACACAATTTTTTTGACCAGTTGAACTAGCACGCTATGGTGGAAGCGAACGAGATCATAAGGGTGCCCATCATATTCCCTAAGTGTGTTGTTATAAGGCTTGAGTTCAGGGGATCCTAGTTTCTTCCAAATGGATTTGGACATTATACATGTGGATGCCCCTTCATTGAAAATGCAATGATGGATGTTGATCTTTTGGACTAAGGCTAGAATATGGAAAGAAACGATTGATGCTAGTTGTGGGATAGCTTTATCCAAGTAGAAGACCAATAGGTGAGAACTGGCTAGGTCAATTGTTCCTAGAGTTGAAATTAAGCATTTCCTTTGGGTTGGGAATGTTTGCAGGACCTCTAATGCAGACATAGGTGATTGTGATTGCACTAAGCCATTAACTATGTTGTATCTATGAACATCTTTTGAGTTATGTCTCATGCACCATAAAGGTTTGTTGACCATGTTTGGCATAGGTTCTATTGAAGGTCTAGTAATGCTCAAGGACCGTGTAGGTATTTCTGTGTTCGAGGTGGAAGGGTTGGGCTCTCAGGGAGCTTCATAACTTATATTTCATGTTTGCAGGAGAATATCTTCTCTTGTCATGAAAATGTCATGATTAGAATTGTTATGGTAGTTCCCTCTAGAAGGATGTGAGCGGGATGATTGTTTTTTAGTGTTGACCACTCCCTGATGAGGGAAAGGGTCTCACATTAATACAGTTTGTTGATCTTCGTTCTATCTTTTGTCCTATATCCTTTTTATCTCAAGGAGTTGAGGAAAATGATGGTTATAATGATCGTATTCCCAATAGAGAGAACAAGAATGATTAGTCTATTGAATTTTGTTCCCATTTTTGTTTTATAAGTTGTTGTTAGTCAATCCTTGGTTTCGATTCTAGTTAGGTTTTCCCCTTACTGGTTCCCATGGGGGTTGACAGAAGTTTTTGTTGCCCTATTTGGGTTATCCCTTTAGTTTTCTCTTTGGTTTTTCGTAGTAACATTAGGCAGGTTAGCTAGGTTTATATGCTACTCTGATTATTTTTGTTGAGGGAGAGAAGGTTGCACTAGACTAACCCTTGTGTTATTTTTCATTAGTGCATTATTAGGTTGTTGTGCAGGGAAAGGAGAATATTGGTTTCCTTGTCTGTGATTGGTGTATGGATTATGGGAAGAGAACATTACATCTATATTCCTAGAGGAGTATTGGCTTCCCAGTGGGGGAAGGTATGAGCATCCTTAAGGGGGACGTTATTGGTTAACCCCACTGACTATATTTTGCATCAGTATGGGTTGGTCGGGGTAGTATCCTTTATTATACAATGATGGTGTGTTTTGTGTAGCGTAAAATGATTAGCCATTGAACGAGTATCTAGGGTATTTGTAGGTGTTTCTGAGTTGGTTTGGGGTTATGGAACCAATCAATCCATCAGTGGCATGGGATACCCCTGGTGTCTCTTTGTAAGTTTGTAGGTGTGGGGCATGTCGAAGCACATGATAGATGTATTTAGATTGCGTGTAGATAATATCTAACTATTAAGCTTTGCTA
Source organism: Pinus tabuliformis (assembly GCA_031772625.1). Classification (NCBI taxonomy): domain Eukaryota; kingdom Viridiplantae; phylum Streptophyta; class Pinopsida; order Pinales; family Pinaceae; genus Pinus; species Pinus tabuliformis. Next base: position 410,453,072 of record CM062813.1, read on the forward strand.
ATGGCCATTTCATTGTTATATGGGGATGAAGTTTCCATGTTTTTTGAAATTTCCTATGTGAGGGATCTAAAAAAAAAGTCAAGGAGGACTTTGTCTTCAAACTGTGCTTTACATAAGCTACAAAATTTCTACCATTCATATATATATGATCTGATTTGTGGGTAGCAGCTATTTGTTTTAAGTAGCTGAGGATTTCTAGGCTTGAATCGTGACAAACTAGGAGGTGGAAAAATATGAGGAAAGATGTAGCTAGTGAGCTGAAGTTTCCATGTGACACAGTAGGTTGGTCATTGTACCACTTGATTGGAGGCCCAATAAGGGTGTGTTGAAATAGTCACAATCAAATAGTATGATTTGTGATACTATTATATGAGCAGCACGAGTGAAAACTCATGACATGCTTTCTTGGGTCTTCTCCCTGTTTCCTTTCGAACTTTGTAATGTCCGGAGGGAGCTTGGTGGATATAGATGGCCAATTCTAGCCATGAGAGATCTAGTAATTGGATAGCTTACTTAAATTCGGTAGGTTTAAAGAATCTAAGAACATGATTTGTGAGTTATCTACCATCATGAAATTTTTTTGGATAGGTATATTTAAACCGGTCCTCTATGATGAAGTTTTATAAGAACTACCTTGATGGGTGTCTCACAGTCTATCTAGAGGAGTTGTGTGTGGGCCCTCCTAAGGGGTAGCATGTGGGGACCCTTGTGGGGTCATGAATCATTTTATATGACGTGGAGGGGTCCAGAGAAAATATGCACCAATAAACGAAGGCCATATCATGGTGGATGCATGACGTCCTCTACACCTAAATGGAGATAGTCTAGCCACACCTCCTAGTAATGGAGGGAGGTTTAAGAAATTTCTAGATCGATGGGGAGCGACGGGGTCCCCCATGGTGTTGTTTCGAGTGTGTGATACTTTATGTTTGATGAGGGAAGGAGATAAATACCAGTGCAACAAAATCACATATATAAAACAAAAGGGGAAATAAAATGGTTACTTTCCTTTTACAATTAAGCTATGTGATCCATCAAACAAAAAATGGTTTTTATTTAATGCATACGATAAAAAAAGTCTATACAAACCTAATCATCCTATCCACTCTCAAATTAATTGGCTCTTGTAGAGATATCTTCTTATGGGTCATGGGGCAATGTCCTCGAAGAACTAGAGACATCTTCTAGTAGCCGAGGAATCAACCAAGGTAATTAAAATGAGGCTGAAGTGTTGCCTACACCATCACCTATAGGGAAATGATGCCCTAGATTTTGGTCACTAAAGTACCTTTTTCCAATGTGAGCATTAGAGTCTTTATCTTCTTAGTAGTCAGTTACCAGTACCGAGCACTAGATGGCTCAAGTAGCCCCCAAGATTACCGTGGGCACTAGAACTAATCCGAACACCCTCTGAATTTGGTCCTTGCCATGCTTGGGTAATCTTTTTTGTGGGACGATTGAAGAATTTTAAGATCCCTAAAAAGTCAAAAGTTATGTTTCAAAGATGTAACATGAACATGGTTCGTTATGGGATTCCTACCCCCAATTGTCCTAACCTGGCCTATAAATTTTTTGGTGGCCCTTGTGGGGAAACTTAGTTGGTTTAATTTATAGTTGTTTTTAAGGAGTCTTAATTCACTTAGGGAATTATTTTGTAAGTAACAATAAATAAGTATACAAAGCTCCAGAAATTGGATGCCTTCTAGTACAAATCTTATAGAATCTTAGTGTGTGATGCAAGTGAGAATACAAAGTGTGGTAAGATGAGGATATCTTGTGATCACTTACAAGATCCTTCGAATTACATTAAGTGTTAATTTTTCCTTGTATTGAAAACGAAATATGGTGTGGATAATGGAACACTTACTCCTTTATATTAAACTATGTGAATTTAATCAAGGGAGAAGGAAATTCAAATGCTTTAAGAAAGTTTTTAGAGGCAAGCCCATGTTCCTCTAAGAGATGTAAGGGAATAAGAGATTACTTACTTTCTAACACTTCTCTTAGTCTAAAAGATGACTAAATGAATGGGTTGGTTAGTAATAAGATTTGTGGATAATCGGCCACTCGCTACTCTACTAATTAAGATATCTAATTTTCATAAAACATTAGAAAAATAGTTTGAAAAGCAAATGAGGAATTTGGCCACTTACTTTTATCCCTAATTAAGCTATGTATGTTTATTGCAAATACAAATGAAAGAATACTCCAATTTCTCCACTAATTGAAGTTAATAAATAAGCCATGTCAAATATATAAATAATAACAAATGTAAAGGTGAAGGCAATTCCCTAAAGTCTGGCAACCACTTGAGAAAAGAGAAAATGCAAGGCTCTTTTTTACTTTTCTGGAAACCGCATGTGTTTAGCAGCACACAAACACACACACTTCTGTTAGAGAAGAAGATGTTTGGTTAAGCAAAGAAAATGAAAAGTCAATTTTTTGGGCTCAGAAAAGGTCCCATAGGTCCTACAAAAATTCTAGAGAGATGTTTAGGGCCTTGTAGAGTGCTAAGTAGAGACAAGATCCTACAAACACAACCTTTCTATTAAAGAAAGACAACAGTGGTGTCGCCCTTCCTATGGTAATCTTTTTGTGGAAATGGTGTACCCAAATACACCTCCTTAGTAGTTGGTTGTTCCTAGCAAAGGATCACAAGAGGAATTGGTGTTGTTAGTGAACAAACTTAGATAAACAAAGCATTTCAAATAGCGAAAAATATTCATATACAAACATAAACTAAAGTAAAGAGATAAATATAGAAACAATGCTGAATGGAGAAAACAAGTCAATAAAACAATTCAAAAATATCCCTTTATGACTGTTGGTAATAGAGGTTGAATACACTAGATCAATGTTAAACACATGAAAATATTTATTTGAGTTATGGTGCTAAAAAATACTGAGCAAGGGGTTTCCTTTCCTCAATCATTTTGCAAGTTTCTCTTGTACCTCAAAGAAGTATGAAGACTCTCCAATGGTGGACTCTTCTCCTCTCACTAAGATGATGGATTGCTTAGAAGAAACATGGCCACATGTTAGTTCTCTTACTTCCTTTGGCTTCAATAGTGGAATGTTTGTTTATTCATATAGCAATTTGGCTAGCATAACAATGCATCGTATTTTGGTTCTCCCATGGCATTTTTATATAAAAGTTTTCAATCCATCCTCCCTCTCTTGGTTCATGCATGAAAATGAATCATAACTAGGACAATATGATTCCGTTGAGGGTTCCATATCTTCAGGGTGACTTGAGCTTGGTTGTCCTAGACTGGGATCCTGTCCAGGAATTGCCTCCAAGTGTGTAAGTGGTCTCAAATTTGCTAAGTCGTCTATTTCTTCGACCGTGCAACTTTCAAAGAGAATTTTTTGTGACACGTGGTCATCGAAGAAATATTCACGATGTCCTCAATTTTTTAACCTTATAAAATTTGGACCTTAGGAGATTTTTTTTTTTAACTTCATGATGTCTTTAGCTAGAAAATTTTCACTTGTTCACTTTGTTGGATGTTTTTAGCATCTTCTAGATTGTGTAAACATGTCTACAATTTTCTAGTGTTAACAATCATTCAATTTATTTTCCTTTTCATTTTACGATTAATGATTATGCATGATAACATGTTGTGCTTTAAATTTTTTTGATGCAAGCTGCATTAAACGTGACTCTTGAGTATAGAAAGATTATTTTCATAACATTTTCAATATAGTGAGATTGTTTACTCCATGTGTGTTATGAGAATTCATGTAAAATGATGGCCTTCTCTTCAAGTTGAGCTTAAATTATTTTAATTTTAGTTATAATAGAGCTCTGAAGGATAAGAAAGTTAGATTACTATTTGTAAATGTTCTAAAATGTTGATAGAGTATATATTGCTTGTTAACAAAGAACATAAAACTAGTATCAATGAAGATTGATAAATATATCTGAGTGATACATTACATTGTTAAGACATATATCAAATATAAATAAAAAATAGCATACAGATACTAGATTTCCCTTTAATTTTTATTTATTTTTCTTTTTTTTGGGTTGAGTGATAAGCACGTTTTGTATCTACATTAGTTCTTTTCTTACCAAATTGATTTTAAATTTTATTATTCCAATTTTCATTTTATTGGTTGTACTAGTTTTGTACCTTTTTCCCTGTTCACATGGATATTTCCCCCCTTTTTGCAATTGATTATGGAAGTAGAAATTTTATAATGTTTTGATCTCCTAATGGAGAGGTTCAACCCTGTAATTATTCATTCTATATTTGGATTCCACAATTCTTCTAATGGAATATACCAAACATTTACCATCAGGGTTGTTAATAGCCCTAGAACTCTAGACAAGATCCTGTATTTTAGAGTTCTTTCCAACACTTATTACGATAAGCACATGCCTTGAACTCCCTTAAAAAATATTAAAAAACATTTGATTTTATGTATTTGATCTTTAAATACGAACCAACACAATCATGAACTTAACGAGGCTTATCTACACAACTAAAGTACTAATATATTATTTCTCTTGTCCCTTTACAACAAGAAAAGGAAGATAGTGTATAAATTACTTTAAAAAAAAAATACATTGCAAAAAAAATAACTCTTAAAGTCAATTAATTACTTCCGTGCTAGGAATCTCTTTCCATATGTAACAATTGGGCGGATCTTCGATAAAATAAGTCCCAAAACCTTAGATACAAGTATGTCCAGAACTTAGGTACGACTGTTCCCCGTTGTTTTCATCCAGAAACATTTCCTCCAGGACAAAATTTCTCGCGTTGAATAAACCAATCCCAAGGTGATATGTATGGAAACTTTTAGGGGCTAATATTCATAGGTGAGTTAATTTTCCATGATTTTTCCACAATTTGTTTTTGCCAATTTTCAATTTTTTATCAAAATGACTCGCCCAAATTTTACAATATAACTTTTTTTTACGTCAAAAATCGCCAACATTATATAGAGACTATATATAAAATCCTTATAAATTTGAAAACAATTACAAATATCAATAAACATTTTATATTTTACATATTAAGGACTAGTGAGATTCGCCAATATTTTTAAACTTCAAAGATACTTTTCCATCGTTAAAATTTTCCTCGGTCATATATACCTCACACATAACGAATCTCAGAATAAACATATCTTTCATTTATGAGTTCACCGCAAGAAACTATCAACCAAGAAATCATCAAATGCCTTTTCCTTTCCTATTCATTACTCCATGGCACTTAGATAACCTCATCATCCATGTAATCTTGGCTAAAGTTTCGATCATATTTTCTTTCAAGATACTTTATGACTTCCTTTTGGCCTATTTTCTCCTTGGATGACAACATTACCACATAATCACATGTCAGTTCAAACACGTTGTTTGCCACATTGCATTCGGCATATTCACATGGCTAACGTTGTATTTGTAAACAAGCACACAATTATGATTAGTATGTCTTTTCTCATTAATTTCAATTTACTATAGTTTTTTTTATTTAGTAACACTTGGTTAATTTTTTTCTTGAACTCATATTAATTATTTCCTTTATGTGAAACAAACTAGCTTTAAAAATAATATCAATCATGTAAGAATCCCATGTGATTTTCATCTCAAAACATTTCCTCTTGGATCAAATCATTCTCGTTGAGTAAACTGGTCCCTAGGTGATACCTATCGTGAACATATCAAACCTCAGAATAAACATATCTCTCATACATGACTTCATTCTGTGGATGTACCAACCCTGTAATCCTTAAAGGCCTTTCCCTCTACTATTCAATGTACATGATAGTTCACTAAGCTCATGTTATGAAACCAGCTCAAGAGAAGATAGAAAAGATAGATCAACGCCTTAGAATTCAGCCTCTTCGAGGGGGAAACCTCCTTTACATTACATAAATGAACAATTCTTGGATGACTCAAATGACAAAACCTCCTTTCTATATATAGGAGTCTAAGGAGTCATAATATAATCCAACCGACCTAATAATAATAATAATATAAAGCCACAAAAATAACAATAGAGGGATTCTATGGGGCACAAAAATATCAATATGGGGGTAATAGGGGCACAACAATATAAATAAGGGGTATAACTACAATAGTAATGAGGTAATCACTAGTATTATAGGGACCCAACATGCCCCTATCCTTCAAAAAAGTGTTGTCCTCAACGCTTGAGTATTTCTGGATACTTCTGCATAAAATTCTCATCCTCCCATGTGGAATCTTCAGCAGATAAGTTATTCCACTTGATAAGATACTCTGAAATTGATCGATTTCGTAGCTGTCGAGTTCTTGTTTCTGTGACTTCTTCCGGTTCCAATATAATTTTTCCTTCCTCATCAAGTTCTGGCAATATTGTTTGAATTGGTAGCTTGTCGCCTATAGGCTTCTTTAAACATGAAACCTAGAAAACTGGGTGCAATCGAGAAGTTGCAGGAAGCTCCAATTTGTATGCCATAGTACCAATATTTTGCAACACCTTGTAGGGACCATAATACTTTGGTGATAATTTATTATCCTTCTTAGCTTGCTTTAGGGACATTTGCTTATATGCTTGTAGCCGTAGGAATACCCAATCACCTACATCAAAACTTCTTTCACTCCGATGTTGATCTGCCTGTTGTTTCATTCTATTTTGTGCCAACACGAGGTTATCCTTAAAGAGTTGGAGGACTTGTTGTTGATGTTCGATGTGATGTTCCACTACCTGAACCTTAGAATTTTCTCTTAAATATGATGTGATGGATGGTGGTTGATACCCATAAAGTGCCATAAATGGGGTCATTTTTGTTTCTGTATGGAAGGAAGTGTTATACCACCATTCAGCCAGAGGCAACCATTTGACCCATTGTGTCTGTTTATCAGATACAAAGAAACGAAGATATCCCTCCAAACATTTGTTTACTATCTCAGTTTTCCCATCAGATTGAGGATGATAAGATGAGCTATGAGCTAACTAAGTACCAAGACAAGAAAATAATTCTGTCCAAAAATTTCCATTGAAAATGGGATCTCTGTCACTTACAATAATCTTTGGGTTTCCATGTAGCTTTTGAACTGTTTCCATAAATGCAGTAGAAACTGTACTGGCTTTAAATGGATGTGATAATGCACAAAAGTGTGCATACTTGGTAATTCTGTCAACTACCACCATGATGACACTCTTTCCCTCAGACTTGGGTAAACCTATGATAAAATCCATTGAAGCCTCCTCCCAACATTGGCTTGGAATGGATAAAGGTTGTAATAGACCCAGTGTCTTAATTGTTTCAACTTTATTTTGTTGGCAAACCAAACATTCTACCACAAACTTTTGAATATCTGATTTAAGGCCATCCCAAAAGAGTTCCCTCTTAACCATGTGATAAGTTTTTAAAAATCCTGAGTCCCCTCCTAAGGGATAAGTGTGCAATTCCATAAGAATCTTTTGTTTTAGTTGGGTATTCTTACATAGGTATAAGTGATCTTTCTACCATAACAAATCATTTTTCCAGCTAAATGTATCAGAAGTACTGGAATCATGTTGTAGCTTTCGAATAAGTGCCCACACTTCTTCTTCATTCTTCCATTCCTCCCTTGCTTCGTTTATCCAATCTGGTTGGATAATAGAAATGGCACACAACAATGCTTTCACATCCTCATCCTTTCTTGAGAGTGCATTTGCCATTGGAATGGAAAGCAATGGGCTAGTCAATACATATTCTCCCATGGATAGCTTGATATTATGGCACTTTCTAGAGCAATTTATTGTTCCTCCATTTACAATCATCACTTGACACTCTGGTGCTGGATATAGGAGGCAATTCAATTCTTTTGCTACCCTACAATGAATAAAATTGTGGGTGCTTCCTGAATCAATCAACACTGTTAGGCCCCTATACTACTAGTGTAACCCCTTATTGTTATTAGTACAACCCACTTATTATACTGATGTACCCATGTAGTGCCCATATTGTTACTATTGTGCCACATAGAAGCCCACTATTGTTATTGTTGTGCCCTACAATATTGTTGTTATGTAGGCTTTGATTGTATTGGGACCACTTAGACTCCTATATATAGAAAGGAGGTATTTTCATTTGTATCATCCAAGAATTGTTCATTTATGTAATGTAAAGGAGGTTGCCCCCTCGAAGAGGCTGAATTCTAAGGCGTGGATCTCTCTTTTCTATCTTTTTGTGAGCTGGTTTCATAACATTTGGTATCAGAGCTTTGGATTCTAGGGTTTCGCTGCTCCAAATAGGTCATCGTGGCATTTGCGCTATATCTTTTTTTCTGTAACGTTTCAGAAGTCACAAAAAAAACCCATTTGATAAGAATTGGCGCTGAACTTTGGGTCCGAATTTCAGAGCTTTTAGCGCGATATTTTCGGAGATATGATCTGAGGAATTGGTCTTTTTGCAGACTCCTGAATTACACTCAAACCAGGTGACCTGGGGAAAATCGTCATAACTTTCTTTCTGAGCATCGGATTGAAATTTCGTAAGAAGTTACAGAAAGAGGACGGACTGTAGTTTCTGTTTATATATTTTTTAGAGTCAAAGGTGGAAACAGTGACACGTGGAACTTCATACAAGTTCGCTCTACTGAACTAGTCTATAATCAGGTCACTGCAGGAGATTGTGCATAACTATTTCTTGGAGAATCCAATTTGGATCAGACTTGTGGCATTGGAAAGAGGACACAGAGGGCTACTACAGGTCATAATTTCAAAACTTAAAGATCTGAAAGTACAAAATTACAGTCGTTTCAAGGTAGAGCTCCTAAAATCAAGAAAAAGCAAGATGAGGAAGTTTGATGGCAAGGATCTGGTAAATTGGATACTTCAGATGGAGCAATATTTTGATATACATGGTGTTCAACTGTTACAAAAGGTATGTATTGCATCTTCATATTTAGAACCAGATCAATTTTTATGGTACAAAGGGCTTTGTTCTCGTAAAAAACTTGTTACGTGGTCAATTTTCACGGAGGAAATGATAGCACATTATGAGGATACAAAGAGCAACACCTTCTTTAGAGAAACACCACAACAATTGGAAAGAGTAAAAGGGCTTTGTGACATAATGGAAAGAAAAATTATGGAAACCGGGAAGCATACCCCTCACAACTATAAAGATGGAAGTGTTGTTTCTCCCAGCCTTCCACAACCTACAAGGGTTACACCACAACAATTGGAAGAAAAAAGAGAAAAAGGGCTTTGTTACAATTGTGATAACAAATGCACTAAAGGTCATAGGTGTGCCGAGAAGAAATTATTTTACATAGAATATGAAAAGGAGGAAGAAAAGGATCAAGAAACATCAAAAGAAGAGGATATATGTCAGGACACCACCCCAGAGAAAGAAGAAATGAATCAGACCATATCTTGTAAAGAATTGGCAAGAATTACCACTCCTCAAACTCTCAAGATAGAAGGACATATCAAGAAGAAAAAGGTGCAAGAAGTGAAAGATCACATCGAGAAAGAAGAAATGAATCCAACCATATCTCGTAATTCAATGGATGAAATTACCACTCCTCAAACTATCAAGATAGAAGGACACATCAAGAAGAAAAATATTCAAGAAGTGAAAGATCACATCGAGCATCAAGAAATGAATCCGACCATATCTTGTAAAGGACTGGAAGAAATTACCACTCCTCAAAAGATAGAAGGACATATCAAGAAGAAAAAGGTTCAAGCAGAGAAAGATCATATCGAGCATCAACAACAAATTCTCCAACTTTTAAAGGATAGCGCCACTTCGGTGAAAAATCAAATGAAACAACAGGTAGATCAACATCATAGTGAAAAATGTTTTGATGTAAGTGATTGGGTATTTTTACTGCTACATCTCAAGCAAGCTATTTATGAGAAGGAAATGTTGGCAATACTACATGCACTTAAAAAATGGCGACCTTACCGAATGGGAAGACGCTTCAAGGATGAGGATGTGGAAGCATTGTTTTGTGCTATTTATATTATCCAACCAGATTGGATAAACAAAGCAAGGGATGAATGGAAGAAGGATGAAGAAGTATGGCCATTTATTCAAAAGTTGCAAAAGATCCCAATTCAAACAATATTGCCAGAAATTGAAGAAGAAGGAAAAATCATATTGGAACTTGGAGCAGTCATAGAAACAAGAACCCAACAGCTACGAAATCGATCAATTTCAGAGTATCTCATCAAGTGGAAGAACTTACCCACTGAAGCTTCCACATGGGAGGACAAGAATTTTATACAAAAGCATCAAGAACTACTCAAGCGTTGAGGACAACGCTTTTTGAAGGAGAGGGGCATGTTAGGCCCCTATACTACTAGTGTAACCCCTTATTGTTATTAGTACAACCCACTTATTATACTGATGTACCCATGTATTGCCCATATTGTTACTATTGTGCCACATAGAAGCCCACTATTGTTATTGTTGTGCCCTACAATATTGTTGTTATGTAGGCTTTGATTGTATTGGGACCACTTAGACTCCTATATATAGAAAGGAGGTATTTTCATTTGTATCATCCAAGAATTGTTCATTTATGTAATGTAAAGGAGGTTGCCCCCTCGAAGAGGCTGAATTCTAAGGCGTGGATCTCTCTTTTCTATCTTTTTGTGAGCTGGTTTCATAACAATCTGCCATTGGAATGGAAAGCATTGGGCTAGTCAATACATATTCTCCCATGGATAGCTTGATATTATGGCACTTTCCAGAGCAATTTATTGTTCCTCCATTTACAATCATCACTTGACACTCTAGTGCTGGATATAGGAGGCAATTCAATTCTTTTGCTACCCTACAATGAATAAAATTGTGGGTGCTTCCTGAATCAATCAACACTATTACCTTTTTCTTCTTGATTTGTCCTTCTATCTTGATGGTTTGAGGAGTGGTAATTCCCACCAATGCATTACAAGATATGGTCAGATTTATTTGTTCTTCATCTAGGATTTTTTCCTGGAGTATATCCTCTTCTTTTGACCTTTATTGCTCCTTTTCTTCTTCCTCTTCACAATCTATGTAGAATAATTTCTTCTCAGGACACTTATGACCTTTTGTGTATTTGCTATCGCAACTGTAACAAAGCCCTTTTGTTCTTTTTTCTTCCAATTGTTGTGTTGTCATCCTTGTAGGTTGTGGAAGACTAGGGGCAACAACATTTCCATCTTTATAGTTATGAGTGGTATGCTTCCTAGTTGCCATAATTTTGCTTTCCATTTTTCTTGCTAACCTAAATGCCTTCTCTAATGAATCAGGTTCCCAAAGGCAAACATCATGTTGTATATTATCCTTTAAAGACCCTATGAACACATCAATCCTATGCTCCTCTGGAATATCTTTTACCCTTATGTTCAATTTTTGGAACTCCTCAATGTGCTCCATTATTGAACCCTTTTGTTTGAGACTTATCAATTGGCTAAAAAAGGCGTTGTTTTTTGTATCCTCATAATGTGCTATCAATTCTTCCGTAAAAATTTCCCAAGTGATAAATTGTTTACGAGAACAAAGCCATTGATACCATACAAACTGATTTGGTTCCAAATATACAGTTTCCATACGTACCTTTTGTACGTTTTGCACATTATTGAGATCGAAGAATTGCTCCATCTGTAATATCCATGTGGCGAGATCCTTTCTATCAAACTTCCTCATATCGATTTTTGGAATATGGTGATTCTTCGATCCAACATTAGCGTCTATGGAATCATGATTAACATTTCTTTTGTTCTCATCATGAGTTTCCTTTACTACCTTTTCACCATTAGTAAGTATTTCTTGTAGAAAATTTGTCAAATCTGTCTTCAAATCTGCCATGCTTGTCTTCAAATTTGTGTTCAAATCTATCTTTAAATTGTCCGTCTTAGCTTCCATGCCATTCATCTTAGCTTCCACGCTATTTATCTTAGCTTCTGTTAACTTTTGTGAGCGTGACATTTGTTGCACTTGTTCTTGTAATTTTGATATATCGTGTAGCATTTCTTCCTCTTCTTCATGAGTCATGCTAGAGCTTTCAGGTTCCTTACTAGGTGTTTGCATTTTCTTTCCTCGGGGCATCAGTTACCGATAATAATGCTCTACTATGCCCTTTGAATTCCTTCAAAATAAATTTTCAAACCAAGCTTAAGCAAAAATTTAAAAAAATCTACACACCTTTTTTCACTTTGTAGGAGCTCAATATTGCCTCTGATGTATCTCTGTACTTTCCAATCATATAGTTTTGAATTTGTGACCTGTAGTAGCTCTCTATGTCCTCTTTCCAATACCACTGGTCTGATCCAAATTGGATTCTCCAAGGAAGAGTTATGCACAATCTCCCAAGATGACCTGATTATAGACCTTTCCAGAAGAGCGAAGTTGTATGAAGTGCCACATGTACAATTTTTTATATTTGGTTCTGAAAAAGACATACAAGAAACTACAGTCCGTCCTCTTTCTATACCTTCTTACGAAATTTCAATCTGATTCCCAGAGAGAAGGTTATGACGATTTTCCCAAGGTCACCTATTTTGAATGTAATTCAGGAGTCTAAACAAAGACCAACTTCCTCATATCATATCTCTGCAAATATCACGCGAAATGCTCTGAAATTCGGACCTGAGGTTCAGCGTAATTTCTTCTCAAATGGGTTTTTTTTTGTGACTTCTGAAACGTCACAAAAAGAAAGTTATAGCGAAAATGCCACGACGACCTGTTTGGAGAAGCGAAACGCTAGAATCCAAAGCTCTGATACCAAATGTTATGAAACCAGCTCAAGAGAAGATAGAAAAGATAGATCAACGCCTTAGAATTCAGCCTCTTCGAGGGGGCAACCTCCTTTACATTACATAAATGAACAATTCTTGGATGATTCAAATGACAAAACATCCTTTCTATATATAGGAGTCTAAGGAGTCACAATATAATCCAGCCAACCTAATAATAATAATATAAAGCCACAAAAATAACAATAGAGGGATTCTATGGGGCACAGAAATATCAATATGGGGGTAATAGGGGCACAACAATATAAATAAGGGGTATAACTACAATAGTAATGGGGTAATCACTAGTATTATAGGGACCCAACAGCTCATCATCCATGTCATCCCAGCTAAATGTCCCTTGATATTTTCCTCTAAAATAGTTTGTGAGTTCCTTCTGGTCTAGTTTTTGTGAGGATGGCTAGATTACCACCTCATCATATGTCACTTCAAACCCACCATTTCACACATGCAATCTAAAATATTCACATGGGAAACACTGCAATTGGAAAAGAGCACATGGTTACCATTAATATGTAATTTCTAATTAATTTGCACTTACTATTGTTATTTTCTATTTACTAACACTTTGTTAATTTTTTTCATGAACTCAGAGTAATTCTCACCTTTGTGTGTAGCAGTCTAGTTCTGCAAGTAATATCAATCCTGTAAAAAGGTATCATCTTTTGTGTTCTGTGCAATCATCAATAATGGGCAGAACAAGGAAATTGTTTCCTCTTCTAAGAACTATAGGGCCATTTATGGAAGAATTCATTGATAAAATTTCTTAAACTAGCCTATATTCAGATACAGTGATTACTGAGGATGCTAGAACATCAACTTGGGATGAAATTTACAAGTTAATGGAAGATGAATTCGAAGATGCTTTAGAGGAATAAACTAATGTAATAGTTCCTAAAATGACGCTTTAGAGACATAATGAACCAGAGTACACATTAGTCGACATAGCGAGGTTCACGTTACATAAAGGCATCACTAGACCAATACGATGCCATATAAAAACCTAATGTGGTGAGTCTTCAACTTCATCAATATTATAAAATTCCAGGTCATCAATCAAATGGGTAAGTCATTGTGTCTTCCACATAAAATGATATTCAAAGTATGTACAAATATCCAACCCCTAGTTTAACTTTCAAAGAGAGATTTACTCTTGGTTTCATGAAAACAAGATGAAAATATCCTTGATATAACCCTTCCCACTTTAATAGATTATTGGAGAAGTGTCTCTGAGAAACATACAAAATAACATGCTCATGATTATCCCATTTCCTCCCTTATTTCTCCTTTTTGTTATCTTGATCCCATGTTATCCCTTTTATTTGGTTGCAGAAATGTTAATCAATTTGTTGTTGATTGGTTGTGTAGAGTCCAAAGATTGTCTTACCATGACATTCCTTTTTGCCTATGTTTCCTCTCTTTTCCTATGTTTACCACCTAAATAATGCCATAGAAACAATTTTTTGCTACAGCTAAGCAATAACATGTCTTCTTCTTCATGTTTGACTATATACCTTATTGTTTTGTTAAAGAATGCATTTGGCTATAGAATTGTTCTGTTTCCGCAGCTAATCCAAATTTCTGCAGCTGCATCCATTGTTTGGAAGGTTCAAAAGCTCTAGGTTAGCAATGAAGGATATTGATGGATAAGGAATGGTCCCCTAGTGGATCGCTTCCTATCCCCTTCAACCAGTTCATGAAGATGATCGCAGGATATCACAGTCAAACCCCAATTTCAGCCACAGGATTGTTGCCAGAATAGAATTCGAGTTTCATCAAAACCTTATCGGTTTTCTTTCAGAATAGTAAATCGAAGGTTTAGCAATATAGTTTAGTTGGAATAAAGATATTTAGGCTTAAAATACTCATGTTGTTATCCCAAAGACTTGTTATAAAAACTATGGCTGCATTGTGATTTGGTGCATGCCGGATGATGTAATTTTTTAAACAATTTGTTAAGTTTCATTTGCAAGCAATAGAATTGGTTTTGTGTGTGTACGCGCTGTGTTGATTGGAAATTACAGACTGATCCGTGGAGGGCCCCTATGACCAAGGACAAGCCTTTAACCAATTGTAAATAGATCTCTTTTCATTCCTTGAATCCTCTGATTTCGTGTGAAGAGATGTCGACCATGAGTTTTCCAGTGAACCATTATATGCATGAGAAATTTCCTTTGCTTCGTACCTAGTTTAATCTACTATTTGAATTTCTTTTTATCTAGTACAACATGGATATTTCATTTATATTAAAAAAAGACAACGGTGGTGTCGCCCTTCCTATGGTAGTCTTTTTGTGGAAATGGTGTACCCAAATACACCTCCTTATTAGTTGGTTGTTCCTAGCAAAGGATCACAAGAGGAATTGGTGTTGTTAGTGAACAAACTTAGATAAACAAAGCATTGCAAATAGCGAAAAATATACATATACAAACATAAACTAAAGTAAAGAGATAAATATCGAAATAATGCTGAATGGAGAAAACAAGTCAATAAAGCAATTCAAAAATATCCCTTTATCATTGTTGGTAGTAGAGGTTGAATACAGTATATCAATGTTAAACACATGAAAAGATTTATTTGAGCTATGGTGCTAAAAAATACTCAGCAAGGGGGTTATTTTCCTCAATCATTTTGCAATTTTCTCTTGTACCTCAAAGAAGTATGAAGACTCTCCAATGGTGGATTCTTCTCCTCTCACTAAGATGATGGATTGCTTAGAAGAAATATGGCCAACATGTTAGTTCTCTTACTTCCTTTGGCTTCAACAGTGGAATGTTTGTTTATTCTTATAGCAATTTGGCTAGCATAACAATGCCTCGTATTTTGGTTCTCCCACGGCATATTTATATAGAAGTTTTGAATCCATCCTACCTCTCTTGGTTCATGCATGAAAATCAATCATAACTAGGACAAGATGATTCCATTGAGGGTTCCATATCTTCAGGGTGACTTGAACTTGGTTGTCGTGGACTGGGATCCTGTCCAGGAATTGCCTCCAAATGTGTGAAGTGGTCTCAAATTTGCTAAGTCGTCTATTTCTTCGACCGTGCAACTTTCAAAGAGAATTTTGTGCAACACATGGTTATCGAAGAAATATTCATGATGTCCTCAATTTTTTAACCTTATAAAATTTGGACCTTAGGAGAATTTTTTTTTTTAACTTAATGATGTCTTTAGCTAGAAAATTTTCACTTGTGCACTTTGTTGGATGTTTTTTAGCATCTTCTAGATTGTGTAAACATGTCTACAATTTTCTAGTGTTAACAATCATTCAATTTATTTTGCTTTTCATTTTATGATTAATGATTATGCATGATAATATGTTGTGCTTTAAATTTTTTTGATGCAAGCTTCCTTAAACATGACTATTGAGTATAGAAATATTATTTTCATAACATTATCAATATAGTGAGATTGTTTACTCCATGTGCATTATGAGAATTCATGTAAAATGATGGCCTTCTCTTCAAGTTGAGCTTAAAATTTTTTAATTTTAGTTATAATAGAGCTCTGAAGGGTAAGAAAGTTAGATTACTATTTGTAAATGTTCTAAACTATTGATAGAATATATATTGCTTTTAACAAAGAACATAAAACTAGTATCAATGAAGATTGATAAATAGATCTAAGTGATACATTACATTATATCAAATATAAATAAAAAATAGCTTACAGATACTAGACTTTCCTTTAATTTTTATTTATTTTTCTTTTTTTTTTGGGTTAAGTGATAAGCACATTTTGTATCTACATTGGTTCTTTTCTTACCAAATTGATTTTAAATTTTATTATACCAATTTTGATTTTTGGTTGTACTAGTTTTGTACTTTTTCCCTGTTCTCATGGATATTTCCCCCTTTTTGCAATTGATTATGGAAGTAGAAATTTTATAATGTTTTGATCTCCTAATAGAGAGGTTCAACCCTGTAATTATTCATTCTATATTTGGATTCCACAATTCTTCTAAAGGAATATACCGAACATTTACCATCAGCCCTAGAACTCTAGACAAGATCCTGTATTTGAGAGTTCTTTCCAACACATATTACGTTTGAGAGTTCTTTCCAACACATATTACGATAAGCAGATGCCTTGAACTCCCTTAAAAAAATATTAAAAAACATTTGATTTTATGTATTTGATCTTTAAATACCAACCAACACAATCATGAACTTAACGAGGCTTATATACACAACTAAAGTACTAATATATTATTTCGCTTGTCCCTTTACAACAAGAAAAGGAAGATAGTGTATCAATTACTTGAAAAAAAAATACATTGCAAAAAAAATAACTCTTAAAGTCAATTAATTACTTCCGTTCTAGGAATCTCTTTCCATACGTAACAATTGGGCCGGTCTCCGATAAAATAAGTCCCAAAACCTTAGATACAAGTATCTCCAGAACTTAGGTACGACTGTTCCCCGTTGTTTTCATCGTTTTTATCCAGAGGACACGTTGAATAAACCAATCTTAAGGTGATATGTATGAAAATTTTAGGGGCTAATATTTGTAAGTGAGCTAATTTTCTATGATTTTTCCATAATTTGTTTTTGCCAATTTTCAATTTTTTATCAAAATGACTCGCCTAAATTTTACAATATAAATTTTTTTAAGTCAAAAATCGCCAACATTATATAGAGATTTTTTTTTCAGAAAGAAAAAGCTTCATGATTTATATTAAGAGCATATAAAAGTCCAAATACAAGCGAAGGCATAAGGCCTTTGATGCAAATTATACAGAAACTTGTTACTGTCCGGCAGTGCGAGATAAACAAAAATATTGAGTGCATGGCACTATAGACTCTTCAGGAGGAAGGAGTCATCAAAATCAAAATTTTAAGAGTCTGAATTTATAAAATCCTTATAAATTTGAAAAAATTTATAAATATATCAATAAACATTTTGTAATTTATGTACTAGGGACTAATAAAATTCGTCAATATTTCTAAACTTCAAAGATACTTTTCCATTCTTAAAATTTTCCTCGATCATAAATACCTCACACACCTAACGAATCTCAAAATAAACCTATCTTTCATTTATGAGTTCATCGCAAGAAACTATCAACCAGGCAATCATCACGTGCCTTTTCCTTTCCTATTCATTACTCCATGGCACTTAGATAACCTCATCATCCATGTAATCTTGGCTGACGTTTCGTTCATATTTTCTTTCGGGATACCTTATGACTTCCTTTTGGCCTATTTTCTCCATGGATGACAACATTACCACATAATCACATGTCAGTTCAAACACGTTGTTTGCCACATTCCATTTGGCATATTCACATGGCTAACGTCGTATTTGTAAGCAAGCACACAATTATGATTAGTATGTATTTTCTCATTAATTTCAATTTACTATAGTTTTTTTATTTAGTAACACTTGGTTAATTTTTTTCATGAACACATATTAATTATTTCCTTTATGTGAAACAGACTAAATTTAAAAATAATATCAATCATGTAAGAATCCCACATGATTTTCATCTCAAAACATTTCCTCTTGGATCAAATCATTCTCGTTGACTAAACTGGTGCCTAGTTGATACCTATCGTGAACATATCCAACCTCGGAATAAACATATCTCTCATACATGACTTCATTCTGTGGAAGTACCAACCACCTAATCCTTAAAGCCTATCCCTATACTATTCAATGTACATGATAGTTCACTAAGCTCATCATCCATGTCATCCCAGCTAAATGTCCCTCGATATTTTCCTCTAAAATAGATTGTGAGTTCCTTCTGGTCTAGTTTTTGCGAGGATGGCTAGATTACCACGTCATCATATGTCACTTCAAACCCACCATTTCACACATGCAATCTAAAATATTCACATGGGAAACACTGCATTTGGAAAAGAGCACATGGTTACCATTAATATGTATTTTCTAATTAATTTGCATTTACTATCGTTATTTTCTATTTACTAACACTTTGTTAATTTTTTTCATGAACTCATAGTAATTCTCACCTTTGTGTGTAGTAGTCTAGTTCTACAAGTAATATAAATCCTGTAAAAAGGTATTTTTTGTGTTGTATGCAATCATCAATAATGGGTAGAACAAGGAAATTTTTTCCTCTTCTAAGAACTATAGGGCCATTTATGGAAGAATTCAATGATAAAATTCCTTAAACTAGCTTATATTCAGATACAGTGATTACTGAGGATGCTAGAACATCAACTTGGGATGAAATTTACAAGTTAATGAAAGATGAATTCGAAGATGCTTTAGAGGAATAAACTAATGTAATAGTTCCTAAAAAGGCACCTTAGAGACATAATGAACCAGAGTACACATTAGTCGACATAGCGAGGTTCACGTTACATAAAGTCATCACTAGACCAATACAATGCCTTATAAAAACCTAATGTGGTGAGTCTTCAACTTCGTCAATATTATAAAATTCCAGGTCATCACTCCAATGGGTAAGTCATTGTGTCTTCCACTTAAAATGATATTCAAAGTATGTACAAATATCCAACCACTAGTTTAACTTTCAAAGAGAGCTTTACTCTTGGTTTCATGAAAACAAGATGAAACTATCCTTGATATAACCCTTCCCACTTTAATAGAGTATTGGAGAAGTGTCTCTGAGAAACATACAAAATAACATGCTCATGATTATCCCATTTCCTCCCTTAGTTCTCCTTTTTGTTATCTTGATCCCATGTTATCCCTTTTTATTTGGTTGCAGAAATGTTAATCAATTTGTTGTTGATTGGTTGTATAGAGTCCAAAGATTGTCTTACCATGACATTCCTTTTTGCCTATGTTTCCTCTCTTTTCCTATGTTTACCACCTAAATAATGCCATAGAAACAATTTTTTGTTACAGGTAAGCAATAACATGTCTTCTTCTTCATGTTTGACTATATACCTTATTGTTTTGTTAAAGAATGCATTTGGCTACAGAATTGGTCTGTTTCCACAGCTAATCCAAATTTCTGTAGCTGTATCCATTGTTTGGAAGGTTCAAAAGCTCTAGGTTAGCAATGAAGGATATTGATGGATAAGGAATGGTCCCCTAGTGGATCCCTTCCTATCCCCTTCAACCAGTTCATGAAGATGATCGCAGGATATCACAGTCAAACCCCAATTTCAACCACAGGATTGTTGCGAGAATAGAATTTGTGTTTCATCAAAACCTTATCGATTTTCTTTCAGAATAGTAAATCGAAGGTTTAGCGATATAGTTTAGTTGGAATAAAGATATTTAGGCTTAAAATACTCATGTTGTTATCCCAAAGACTTGTTATAAAAACTATGGTTGCATTGTGATTTGGTGCATGCCGGATGATGTAATTTTTTAAACAATTTGTTAAGTTTCATTTGCAAGCAATAGAATTGGTTTTGTGTGTGTCCACGCTATTTTGATTGGAGATTATGGACTGATCCATGGAGGGCCCCTATGACCAGGGACAGGCCTTTAACCAATTGCAAATAGATCTCTTTTCATTCCTTGAATCCTCTAATTTCGTGTGAAGAGATGTCGATCATGAGTTTGCCAGTGAAAAATTATATGCATGAGCACTTCCCTTTGCTTCATACCTAGTTTAATCTACTATTTGAATTTCTTTTTATCTAGTACAACATGGTTATTTCATTTGCCTTTTATCTAGTGTAGTCCAACTGTGTTTACTTCATAGTGTATATGTTGTTTAGAATATCTTGTTTGATTGAAATTGAATAAGTAAAAGTGTGAAATTCTTCTCCTTAACAATTGAATTTAGAGAGTACTTTTTTTCAGTTTGATAGTATAGATTTCTCTTGCACTTAGTAAATTAGAGCTGTAACATAAAGATTCAAGGCAAAAATCCAAAATAATCTAACACAAGTAGAATCTAGAATCACTCTCATATCATCTATAAACTTATTTAATAGAGAATAACTCCTAAGAAATTAGCTGATAATTTTATGGATTGAGACATTAATATAATTAATGACACCATATCCATACTAATCTTAAGTCTAGAACCTAACATGTACATAACAACATAAGGAATAACTTCTACCACATATCATGCACCTGTACTTCATCAATATACGTACCCTAGTTGAAAATTTATGATTGAGAATTTAAAGACATTAAATTGGCCAAATAGGGTCCCTATTATTCAAAGAGTTTTATAGGGTAACAATTTTAATTGGGCTAAAATACTATCAAATGAAATTTCCCATCATGGCATGAGATTTCAAGAAGACAAAACATCGACTCGTAAACTTGTATACTATATTTCGGCTTTTATCATTGATGTCATCTATCATGTTACAACATTTCCAAATATGGGATGAAAATAGACACCTATTGAACCCATCCCTATCCATATCTATCAAAGTCAACTTCGGGAGGAAAATTACTTTCAACATTTTTATGCCATTTGTCATAATGTTATGATTCATGTTTATGAATTTGTATTTGGCATGAAACCCTCTAGGATTTATGAGCTAGCTATTGATTGTCTTCAAAAAAATTGGAGATTAGTACTATGAGGAGAAATTTACCTATATTAGGATTGTGGGCTTCCTTTCTCTCCAAATCTTTTCATATATATGTTCTATATAGACCCGTACGCAGGGAGGTTTCTTATCAAACAGTTGGTACATGAATTACTTATGAATTAAAAGAAGAATCCATAAGGGTTTTTCCTAAATTCCTTATTCGAGCGGGCCTATACCGTATTATGAACTATCCTCACGGTGAAAAATAGCTTATTCATTTTCAAGCTATCAAGTTTGCTACAATACATCTTAGACACCATGACCTTAGGAAATAAGCTAAAAGGATCGTTGCATCCTTCCATCTTAAAAAGTATATTCATGATATTTCTACATTTGATGATTTATTTAAATATGCATCCTCCTATAAAGAAATGCTTGCAAGAATGAATGGATTACCACCTAACCTACAACATGATTTTAGAGTCTACACGTACATGAGGAGAGTGACATTTCCTCTTATTCTACAATCACCTAGTAGTGAAATAATTTTAGTACATGATTCTTGCTCATACATAAAATTGAGTGCAACTATGAATTCCACCACCTAAGAGAACAAAAAACAAATAATTCCTCACCACGAAATTCATGTGAAGAAGGTTGAGCCTATAAAAGTATCTACACATAAGGCACTAGTTAGTCAATTACTCTCTAGAAGAAATGCTTCATTAGGAAATATAAAGATATAACTCTTGATCCTATAAAAGAAAATACTCCTCAAAAAGTTGTTCTTTTAGAGTACAATATTTCAAGGAAGATCATGCCTCATAGTGAAAATATTCCTAAACTCATTAATTACCTTGGAATGGATGAAGAATGACTATTACATAATTATATAATATCAACATATGTTACTCAAGTTGAAACTCAATGTTCACTAGACCCAGACCCAAGTTCCAATTCTTTGTCCACCCAAGTTGTTAAGAAAAAATAGATGGAAATGGAATCTCTAGTATTTAAAGACACTACTCTCTCTAATCATCATGTTATTATCTCAACAACTATTAATATACTTTTTGTTCCAGAACAAGTATCTCAACAAAGTAAGGATTTTTAATTTCATATTCAACAAATTCCTCCAATTGAAGTGTTTTAGAACACTAAACAACATGTCATTTTAAGGAAGAGTATGAAGAAGAGAAATATTTTAGAAATAAAATGTTAACTTGCCACCTCTCACATCAACAACATTAGAAATTTTTTGGGAAACCTCTTTTTCCACCCCAAATGAAGATTTTTGAAGAATTGGCACAATATTCTCGAGCCTATACTAATGTAATCATCCATAAGACAACTAAAGTTAAAGAATTCATCAAGAAAAAATATGAGAAGAAAGTCCTACTAGAATGGGATTGTACAATATTGAGAGTATAGTTAAATGATCAAGTTGTTGAAGTGAATACTAGGTTAGAAGCAGAGATAATGTATAAAGAGGTTCATGTTAATGACTTGTTGTAGAAACTATAAAGCACAAAATCCAATATAATTAACCTTGTGAAATTCTAACATGAGCAACTCATTAATAATCAAACACTTCAACATGTCTAGGTCCAATTTTGTTATCATTTGGAAAAAGTGTAGGTTATGGATAAAAAAGTTGATGTTTTAATCAATGAATTTTATGACAAGAAAAATTATCTCAAGGTTAAAGGAAGAAACCTAAGGACTTGTTGCAATGGTCATGGGATGCATTCATGAACTCCTCGTGCATACCCAGTATTAGTAAGGTTCAAAATTCTATTGTGATGTATTCATGGAAAGCTCAATTTCACACTCTCAAAAAAATGGTAGAAGACTCAGAAAGGCTTCAAGACTCACTTATCCAATCAACTATGCAATCACTCACACACACTAAAATGCAAATTCTATACACAAATGATTCTCTCTACTTACATGACAAATTAAGGCTTGAAGTATAGGAAAATAGGGATGAGTTTAAGAAAATAATTGATAAATTGACCTTTGTCAACTTCGAGTGACTTTTGGGAATTCCTCATTAAATCCTTGAGTGAGTGTCAAAGCACCAAGGTCTTTAATGGACATATTATTAAAATATCTCCTATAATAGAGGCTCGGGTTATGGCATGTCAAGTGAACATTCATTCATAGTTCCCTCATGACTTACATAATCTTTTCAAAATTTATTCTTGGTTGCATTCCTTAAATGAGTCTTCACTATCACCTTCACCTACTCAAGAATATCTCTCTTTAATCTTACTCTAGCAGCGATTTACTATTTTCTTATAATATGTTTTACATTGGTTGATTGAATATCTCACTTATGTTTAGTTCATTCATATCTTGAAAAACTATTCAAGATGCTCTAGAAACCATGATTAAGGGCTCTAAAATTTTGAAAAGAAAAACTTTTTTGTACTAATGTACATTGCTCTTCTAATCTGAAGAATTGAGCCATTTAGATTCTATGTTTACAAATAGTAAAATGAAGTAAACACTTTTATTAGTTTTATTTTCAAATTCATATTATGCTTGTTCTTTTGATTATTGGAAGAATTATTCCATGTTTACAAAGAGTAAAATGAAGTTAGTACTTTTATTAGTTTTATTTTCAAATTCATATTATGCTTCTTCTTTCGATTATTGGAAGAATTATTCAATGTTTACAAAGAGTAAAATGAAGTTAGTACTTTTATTAGTTTTATTTTCAAATTCATATTATGCTTGTTCCTTTGATTATTGGAAGAATCATTATAGATGTTGATGTGCTTCTTTCTTTGAGTAAACAAGATCTCAAACTTGAATGTGAATGAGTTAACATAAATTCAACTTCTTCCTTAGCAGTAGTTTTTTAAGCTAAACCCTTGGATTATTTTCTCATAGAAGGATATGAAGAGTCTCATTCATGTTGTTTATAAAAAAAATAGCTAAAATTTTTAATTTGAATTTTATTAAATTTGTAGTTTTATTTAAATTTATTATTTGAAGTTGTAAATTTCATTTTCAAAATAATTTTTTTAGATATTGATATAATAAGTATATGGTTTTTGTGAATGTCACTCTTAAAATAAAAAATTAAAATATTAATGTAACAAATATATGGCTGTATAGAAATCTTATTTTAGTTTTTGGTTCAAAATAATAATAAGTAATATTTTGGTATGTTTTACATTGGTTGAGGGAATATCCAACTTATTCTTATTCTATTCATATTGTGAAAAAGTACTCAAGAATCTCCATAAGCCATGTTCAAGGGTTCTAACATTTTGAAAAGAAAGGCTTGTTTCACTATTGTACATTGCTCTTTTAATATGAATACATGAGTCATTTTGGTTCCATGTTTATAAAAAGTAAAATGAAACTAGTTCTCTTACTAGTTATGTTTCCAATTCATATTATGCTTTTTATTTTGATCAGTGAATGAATTATTGTAAGTAATGGTGCATTTATTTCTTTTAGTTCTTTTCGTAAATAAGTTTTTCAAATTAAATGTTAATGAGTTAACATAGATTCAACTTATTTGTTAGCATCATTTTGTTAAGCTAAACTGTTGGATTATTTTTGACATACGCGGATATGAAGAGTCTAATTCATTTTGTTTATATATAAATGCATTAAATTTTTTAATTTAATTTTTAATTCTCTTTAAATTTATTATTTGAAGTTGTAAATGCTATTTTTAAAAATAAAAAAAATAAATATTAATGTAAAAGGTATATTGTTGTTGTGAATATCTTTTTTAAAATAAAAATTTAAAACATTAATATATAGAAAATTTTATTTTAGGTTTCTGTTTAAAATACTAATAAATAATTATTATTTCGTAATATATATAAATAAGATAAAATAAATATACGCACAAATAAATTATAATTATGAATAATATTTTGTTCTATACATACCATCAACACTTTTATTGAACAGCGATGATTTTTCCATTTGATTGAATAACAATGATCTACCATTTTAATTTCAGTGTAGAAAAAAACAGTAATACGCCACCAGCTCTTGGTTCTCGTTACTTTTTGTTTGTGGGTCTATCATCGACAAAATAAGAAAATATTTATCTTTCTATCTAAACAAACCAAAAAGAATTATTACAATCCAAACGAGAGGATGCGAAGCTATACTCTGCTGAGTGTAGAAAAGTTCATAAAGAAACAACCAACAAAAATAGAAGGTTTCCGGATGAGTCGATATCAAAACCGTACAAAATCACCAACTTTCAATTAAGATAATGGCTGATAAAACGTGTGGAGAGATTATAAAACAATTGGAGAGATTAATGTTGAAATTAATGATTAGCATCCGGGCGTTAACCCTCTCTATTCTTTGTAGTGTGTGAGCGAGGCACACTACCCTTTCTCGTTGTGGGAGGTGGCTCTGAGCACTCCCTCTCCACTACCCCTATCTTCTCACATAGCTGAATAGCATTAACATTTATATTTAATTTCAAATAGATGAATATGTATAATACAATTTTAATATTGTAGGTAATAATATCAAAATAATTTAAGTTATTTTAATTTAGGTTAAAAAAAATTAACTTGATGCAAAATTTATAATAATTATTTCAATTTAAACTTTTCAAACAATTATAGAGTAAAACTGCTTACTGAAAAGACAATGAGAAGCAAAAATATCTTGACCACATCGAAAAATAAGATTATATCATTTTTATTATATTAAAAAGGTTGAAAGAAACAAATATATTTTCAATTTCAATTTTAAAATATTTGTCATAATACAAGTTTTTTTAACCTTTTCAATTACAAAAATTGTAATGAGAATAAAATAACAAAAATGAAATAATAATTTGCAGAAGATTTAAATAATTCTCTAACCAATTTGAATAGTAGTGAAGATTACTCCATGGTCACTAGACCTAGGCCACAAGAATCCTTATTATTTTTCAAATAGTCTATTTTTACATCAAAAAATTCCTTAACAAAACATCTTATCACTATTACTCTACCCATTAACTAACTTCATTATTTTTATTAAAAAAATAAAAAATTAAACTAAATAAATAAATAAAAAGCAATTCAAAGTTAATGTGAAATTGTTGATATTTTCTATGGAATTAGCTCCATACTAAATTGTATGTGGTTTTCATCCCAATAAAATATTTTTGAAAGAGAAAATCCTTAAACCTTGATACCTACACAAAATCTATATATTAAAAAATAGCTTGTTTTGATAGATGTTATATTATTATCAATACTAACAAAACTTTAAAATATATTATAGGATTCAACTATTAAGTTATTATAAAGTAATAAAACTTTTTAATACAATATAATATTTATCTTAATTTTGTTATTAAATTATTATAAAATTTGAATTTGAATATGGAATTAGAATGATGAATTTATGTCTTTGGCCTATTAAATTCGTTTGGGAGAGTGAGAGTGTGATGTATTATGAAATTAAAATATATTCCAAAAATTAAGATATCTTAAAATATATAATAATTTGTTTTTTAAATATTGATACAAAATAATTCTATTGAATAGAAGTAAACAAATTAAAAAGAAAAATGAAAATACGAGTTATCAACACAAAACTCTTCTGGAAGCCTGAAGTCGAAATGTAAATTATATGTTTGCCTTATGTAGAGAACTCTACAAAATTCTTATGAAGGTAGAAATATTTTTGGGTTCCGTGGAGAATTAAATCCATTTAATTTAAGAGAAAAAGCGAATGGAATCCAAATTTAACCTGCCAGAAGTACATAATTACTTAAGAGTAGATGTAGAGAGTTACATCTTACAGGATTTAATACCAGAGTTGGTCATTTTAAGACAAGAAGACGTGATTAGCTACAGGAAATGAAGAAGGCTCGATCAAGAGCTCAGGTTTCTGATCATCTCCAAATGACTCTTTCTATACAAATAATTGAATTAATGTAACACAATAATTTTATTTCCAACCATTGGAAAGCGTGCAAATTCTCATTCATCGACAGGATGGTCACTGCAGTTTCGAAATGACTCTTTCTATACAAATAATTGAATTAATGTAGAACAATCATTTTATTTCCAACAATTGGAAAGCGTGCAAATTCTCATTCATCGACAGGATGGTCACTGCAGTCTCGGCCGGTGTAGGAGTTTGGCAATTCGGAACAACTGAAAAGCGTGCAAATTCTCATTCATCGATAGTATGATCAATGCAGTTTAGGCGGCGGCAGGAATTTGGCCAATAAAAGGAATTCAAACTGAATAAATGGGATTTTCTCAATAGTTCATAATATCATAGCATAATATCATGAAGAAAGGTGACCATTGGAATCATTAATCCCACTGACAAAAGCGTTATTTTTATTGCAATAATGGAGATGCAACTATCATGAAGGTCACAATTAAAAATAAGCGTAGGCCATTTAAAATCTCTCAGCTGACGGTGAAGTGGGGTTGGCGTGAGAATATCAATTTCTGTGGAGCAGCTATAATTCCATTAGTCCACTAAAACAGTATAGGTATATGTTATGGTTGGATTTAATTAACTACAAAATCAAAATGTAACTATCCACAAATATTTGTTACCTAGTAGTGAGAGTGAACTGATATTGTTAGTGTTAACTGCACTTATTATTGTATCGTAGTCATCATGATGTATCCTCGGACTAAGTGGCACTGATGGCATGACGCTGTAGTTGATGAAGGCAGTTGTTTGGACTAAGCGGCACTGATGGCATGACGCTGTAGTTGATGAAGGCAGTTGTTTGTGGAGGCCACAATTCTCCTTAAAAAATAATGGAAATTTTTACATTATTTTTAGAAAATTTGGTAAATTTTTTTTTTTTGGGATATTTTAGTTATAGCAGTAAAATTTTAAGATTTTGAGTGTCTATAATTTTTTCCATAGTTACCAAATTTCGTATTCGAATTCGATAGGATACGGAAATAATTCAACTCTATAAAATCTAATACGGTATACATGTTGCAAATACTTAAACTTATTATTTTTTTAAAAAAAAGTTATCTATTTAAAACTGAAATTTCTCATTTTATAATTTTTTCTCATATAAAAGTTACAGTTTTTTATTATTTTAATATAGGAATCACTGATTTACAACCAATTTTCTATTTTATAATTTGACTATCTATTTGAAACTAAAATTTACCATTTTATAATTTTATCTAATATAAAAGTTACAATTTTTTTATTATTTTTAAAATGAAATTACTTTTTTGCCACCAATTTTCTATTTTATAACTTTTGTTAATTGAAAAATTATTACTCTTTTTTGATATTATGATTTATTATTTTATAAAAAATTTTAATATAGAAATTACTATTTTTTTTATTATTTTTTTCGAATTTGCAAATGACAAGTTTTCAATGTAGTATTCCTTTTAGTTAATTAATTTTTCCCTATCACAAACTCCCTAAAAATACCATACTAGTTTTCCAGACTGATTGGATTTCAAACTCAAACCTCGGGTTACCCGCATTACACACCACCATTGGCATTGCTCAGCTCTTCATCATTTCTAATTGACGGCAGAGGAACAATTTTCGTCTTGTTGTTATCTCTTGTGGCCTTTCCGGCCAACGAGCACCTTGGCGGCGAGATATTTTGGCAATATGCCCAATGGAGAACTGAAGAGCTCTGCAAACAGGGTTCTTACCATCAGCTGATTTCCCTCCTCCTGCCATTGCTCAAGCCATGGAAAAATACTTCATGCACCTTACCGAATTGGATTTGGCCGAATTTTTAATCTTATCGAATCGAATCAGTGAATTTTCAAATTTTTTTTTTGCCAATACGCCCGAATTTGGTAACTATGATTTTTTCATAGCATTCAATCTATTTCCATTATAATCATAAAAATATGATTCAAACACTTCCAAGATTAGATTTTTTGAAACAAATTTCACCAGATTCATAAGTGCAGAAAGCTTTTGATTGCGCTTAGTGTAACGAAGTAGTCTAATGAGGCGGAGGAGTTGCCTGGAAAGTTATGGAAATTCAGGTCATATTTAGAGAAAATCCGGCTAGGATTTTTGTAAACCCAATTTATAGTTGTTAAACTTCAAAATATTAAGTGTCCTGGACATTTTTGATGGTGCTGAATCCATTTCATAGCATTTAAACACTGCCTCTACAAGTTTTTTTGAAATTTTTTGCCCAGATTCCAACCATTTTTTACCGTCCCGCCTCGTTAGAGGACTCCTTTTGATTGCCTTTCAATATCTGCATAGAGATTCCGTCTTCTATGGGCGAATGCTGCTTTAAATCCCATCCATTCGAGCCAAGCGAATTGACTGCACAGGATTGTCAAACGAAGCCAATCGAAGCAATGCTGAACAAATCAACTTTAACAATTGCCATGGGGCACATCGGTGGACAGTTATGCTCGTTACTTTCATGTACTGTCTCTTTCAGCAGCGAGAGTGCGAGATTCGGAGTCTTCGCAACTTTTCAACGGTTGGCGTTCGAGGAGGGTTTTCCTCATTTAAGAGAAAACTTTTCGTCTAAAGCAAGCATTACCGCGTTGAATGGAGAGTAGCTTTTAATGATAGCGAATCCTGACTAAAAATGTTGTCCAACTCATCATTTGGTTCATTGACCCTATAATTTTTAAATGCACAATTCATCAAAACCTAATCTTCACGAAAGTGCTAAAGATATGTAAATGATATTCTATTCCATTTAAGTTTTTTTGGAAGGGAACAAAATCAACATCATTGAAATTTAATGCTAAAATAGACCATTCCTAAAAATAATTTGGGAAATGATAAATAAATTCTGAAGTTAAAGACAAATTAAGGCATGTGAATTTTGAGTATCATGTGAAACTATAGAAATATATAGTTCAGAGAAATTAAGATATAATAGATTTCGACTTTTAGATATAATTATGTTAATGAAAAATATTAATGATTATTAAATTATGAATTTTGGATATTATACGAAGTGATAAATAATTTTTTATGTTGTAAATTTTATTTAAATTTATAAATTAATAATTATGAATTTATATATAAAAATTATATATATATATATGAATTTATGATAAATTTGATAGGAATTTATTTTTCATAGTTAAAAAAAATAAAAACTGAAAACATATTTTGAAAATAATAATTTAACGTAAATCTAAATTTTAAACATTTTAAACAATTTTTTAAAGATGTAACTAATAACAATTTTTTTAAAGATGTAACTAATAAAGTCTAAACATTTTAAAATAAAATATTAACAAATTTTTAATATGTAAACAATAAAGTATAAACATTTTAAAATAAAATATTAACAAATTTTTAATATGAAAAAAATAAAGCCAAACAAATTAAAATAGATTACAAATATTGTAGGCAATGTAATCCATACAATTTACGTAATTGAAAAAATAATATATTTGCATTAATTTTAAATTATTTTATTTTTTACGTAAATGTTGTTGACCATGTTCTTCAAACCCTAATGAATTGCCTATATTTTCTATTTATATTCATTTATAATATTTGTGGATTGTTGAGAGCATGGACATTCCTCGGATTTACTACGTTTGACTTTATTATTAAATTGAATAAAAAGGAAATTGTATAATACTAGATAAACTTAAAGCTTCCCGGTAATATAGTGAATTTACAAGACACGATTATAATTTATATTATAATAATTATTCAACCTAGGAATTGTGAAACTTTTATGTGAGAATTGATTATATTTTTAACATGTTGGAGATCAGAGGCACAGCAGATTATAAAACATATACACAGCAAATAATTCAAGCACAGGAGACACAGCTTTTAACGTGGTTCACCCAACCAATCTGGGCTACGTCCACCAAACATAGGCATCGACAATTCTTATTAATCAAACAGGAGATTACAAAATTAAATTCTCACAAACTCTCACACCCTCATACCAAACAATCCGTATGGATACCTGTTATATAGCAAAGAGAATCTAACTGCCTCATAAATCCTCTCAACTCAAATTTAGGATGCATTAACTCCCTCCCAACAAACTGGAGCTAATCTAGGAACTGATTCCTATTGTTGTCATCTACTGAGATTTTGCCTATTTTATGCAAAACAGAAAATCTCAACAATCTCCACCTTGACAACAATTAGCCTGATGCCCTGTTATTATTATTTTATCTTTTCTGCAAGCCAAGAGAAGCCAAAGACCAACGTAGCTTCTCTAACAAAATTGGTTTCGTGAACATGTCTGCACAATTCTCCTTTGTATGCACCTTTTCAAGAGAGACTCCCCTTTCAGTGATAACACTTACAAAATGGTACTTAATTGGAATATGCTTTGATTTACTATGATAGGCCGGATTCTTAGCCAAATGTATTGCACTTTGACTATCACAAAGTAACCTGATGTTGTCCTGTAACCTACCAAACTCACCAAGCAAACCTTTCAACCAAACCGCCTCTTTGCAAACATGCGAAGCAGCAATGTATTCTGCTTCAGTAGTGGATAAAGCGACAATGTTCTGTAGCTTTGACATCCAACTTATAGCTCCACCTGCAAGAGTAAAGACATACCCTGAAGTTGACCTTCTCTTATCCAAATCACCTGCAAAATTGGAATCAACAAATCCGCAAACAAATTCACTACTCTTATTGTAAGTGATACAATAACTACTTGTGCCTCTCAGATACCGAAGTACCCATTTCACTGCTGACCAGTGTTCTTTACCCGTATTTGCCATGTACCTGCTGACAACCCCAACTGCATGTGAAATATCTGGTCGCGTACACACAATCGCATACATTAAACACCCTACTACATTAGCATATGGAATTCAAGACATATAATCCTTTTCTTCATCTGAATTAGGACATAAACTCGAAGAAAGCTTGAAATGGGAAGCGAAAGGGACTGACACAGGCTTCACGTTATTCATACCAAATCTCAAAAGTATTTTCTCAATATACTTTTGTTTTGATAGCCAAGCTTACCATTGCTTCTGTCTCTGAAAATCTCCATGCCCAAAATCTGTCTTGCTACTCCTAGATCTTTCATATCAAACGTCCTTGCCATCTGAGCCTTCAACCTGTTGATTTCTTCTATGCTTTTGCTTTCTAAAAGCATATCATCAACATACAATACTAAGATAATGAATATGCCATTATTTAGCTGTTTAAAATAAACACAATGATCATATTCACTTCTAACATATTTCTGACTCAACATGAAAGAATCAAACTTCTTATACCACTGCCGAGGTGACTGCTTCAGGCCATATAAAGACTTCTTGAGCCTGCAGACAAATTTCTCATTGCGATGCTGAACAAACCCTTCCGGTTGTTCCATATAAATTTCCTCATCTAAGTCACCATGTAGAAATGCAGTCTTAACATCTAATTGCTGCAACTCTAAATCAAGCAAAGCCACTAATGCTAACACAATTCTAATTGAAACAATTTTAACTACTGGTGAAAAAATCTCATGAAAGTCAATACCGGCTTTCTAAGAAAACCCTTTTGCAGCCAGTCGCACTTTGTACCTATCTTCCGTATCATTCACACCCTGTTTCCGTTTGAAAACCCATTTACACCCCACAGTTTTCCTGCCTTTCGGAATCTCAACCAGATCTCATGTGTCGTTGTTACTCAAGGCCATCATTTTTTCCTTCATGGCTGCTTTCCACTTGTCACTTTTTGAACCTTCTATTGCTTCCTGATAGCACAGAGGTTCATCGTCATTAGCAGTAAATGCAACTGAAGTAACATAATCATCATACCTTCTCTGTGGCCGTTTGATTCTTGTCGACCTCCTTAAGGATGTTTCTGGCGCTTCCTCGATTGGCTGACTACCATCTGTAGGAACTTCTTGCCGATCAGTATCTGAGACCTGTTCATGATCTAAACCTGAACCCTGTTCATGTTCTGATTCTGAAACCTGTTCATGACTAGTATCTGAACTATGGTCATCATGACTATCATTAGAAATGCTATCAAACTGAATGTGCTGAAAGTCAGATACATCATCCTGTTTGAATCTACTATCTACATCTAACTGTATAAGAGAGGATTCATTAAACTTTACATCTCTGTCGATCATGATTTTCCGGGTAGTAGGATCCCACAATGTATATCCCTTTGTTCCAACACCATACCCAACAAAGATATACCTTTTAGACTTTGGATCTAATTTAGTTCGCTGATGTTTAGGCACTAGAGCATATGCATCACAACCAAACACTCTGAGTTTAGAATAGTCACAAGGGTGTCCTTTCCATACCTCTTGTGGAATCTTGCAGCCTCTCACCGTTGATGGAGATCGGTACATCACATAACAAGTTGTTGCCATTGATTCTGTCCACAACTCCTTTTGCAACCCGGCGTTACTCAGCATACTCCTTGCTCTCTCTAGAAGAGTCCTGTTCATGCGTTCAGCAACTCCATTCTGCTGAGGAGTATAAACCGTGGTCTTATGTCTCTCGATCCCTGCATCCTTGCAATAGCTGTCAAACTCCTTGGAAGTAAACTCACCACCATTGTCAGTTCTCAAACATTTTATTGTTCTACCAATGATGTTTTCTACCAATGCTCTAAACTGCTTGAAAACTGAAAAAACATCAAACTCCCTTATCAACATGTAGACCCACACTTTCCTAGAAAAGTCATCAATGAATGATACAAAATAAGACGAACCACCATATGAAGTTGTAGGAGCTGGACCCCACACATCTGAATGGATATAATCAAGTATGCCTTTACTAGTATGTTTTCCTGTTTTAAACTTTTGTTTACTTTGTTTTCCAAACAAACAATGCTTACAGAAATCTAACTTTCCAGACTTTAAATTTGGAAGTAACTTGCAATCAGCCAAATTTTTTAACCCTCTTTCACTCATATGCCCCAATCTTTGATGCCATAAGTGAATGGAACTACTGTCATGCTCAGACACCGTAGACACATAATCTGACCCTATACTTCCTTCTAACTGAAATAGATTTCCTACCTTCTTAGCTTTCATAACTAGTAAAATGCCTTTGTAAATTTTCATTACTCCACCTTGAATTACAGTTTTATATCCATTTGAATCAAGTGCTCCTAATGAAATCAATTTTTTTCTTAAATATGGTACATGCCTCACATCAGTTAATATTTTTATTGTCCCATCAAACATTTGCAGTTGTATACTCCCAATTCCCACAATATTACATGTTACATCATTACCCATGTACACAAACACCATCATCAATTGATTTATATGTCTTAAGCCATTTTTTATGGATACACATGTGGTTTGATGCACCAGAATCTAACAACCAATGTTGACCATGATTTGACACATTAACTGATAATACTTCATCACTCATACCTGAAACAGATGTCAAACCTGTATCTGTCGTATTTGCCTCCTTCTTCTTTGTCGAAGAATCTGCTTTTGAAGTTTGTTGCTGTTGCTTCCAACAGTCCTTCTTTAAATGCCCTAATTTGCCATAAAACCAACACTTTAGCTTACTCTTCTTCCCTTTCGACTTTGAACGTGAGTCGCTCGGCCTCCTAGAGTGTCTTTATTTCGAACGACCTCTAACCATCATTGCTTCTGATGTAGAGGTTTCGGAATGCGACCTTCTCCTTGTTTCTTCCGATAATAAGGATGCAACTACATCATCAAACTCAATAGTTTCTGATGAACTAAGACTTATAGAAGTAACAAAATGATCCCATGATTCGGGCAACGAGCACAATAAAGTAATAGCTTTATCCTCGGATTAAATATTTACTTCTATACTTTGTAATTGCACAAGAAGAGTATTAAAAGCATTTAAATGATCAGCAATCGATGTATCTTCCTTCATTCGCAAACTGTACAACTGTCGCTTCAGGAGAATCCTATTGGTTAAGGATTTTGTCATGTACAGTTTCTCGAGTTTCGTCCACAAACCAGCAGCTATTGTTTCCGACACGATATTAAACAGGACATCATCAGCTAGACACAGTCGAATAGCACTTATCGCTCTTTCATCCATCTCGGCCCACTCATTAGCTATGATGTTGTAAGGCTGTTTGGATTTGCCCAACAATGCCTTTGCCACACCATGTTGGACAAGAAAATCGTACATTTTCACCTTCCAGATCTCGAAATTATTCTTGCCATTAAACTTCTCAATTTCAAACCGGGCACTTTGAGTTTTCGCCATTTTGTATCAGCAAAAAACACAATAATCTCCAAAGCCAACTTTAAATACCAGCAATTAAAAAACTGCCTATGCCTTATATGCCTTTGCTATAAATGATTTTGCTCCTTTTTAAAAGACCAATTTTCAAACAACAAACACCGAATGTGGTTTGCACTAAACAAATGAAACTGTTTGGAGCCGCCCTACGCTTTTCACTATTAATCGGCCTTTGCTTGCTTTATTAATGGCATCCCAAACATTTTTACAGAACTTACATTATTAATCGGATGCTTTATAAGAGCCTCCCTACGCAGCACGTAATTTGAATTATATGCGCTAATAAATTCAAAACTAGACCAACATTCAATAGCTGTCCCATGCATATATTTCATGACTCTGCTCCATTGGTAGTATTGTTTTCAAAATGACAATGCAGAGAACGAACTTTGGCTACAGAAATATTGAATCATTCTAATAGGAAAAACAGACTTAACGACTGCATTACTGTTGTTCTGCTACGGAAATTGTTATTTAAAACGCGCAGAGAATACATACGCGCAGAGCACATGCATACCTCCAGCAATACCACAGTCAAGACAACGCGCAGAGCATACAAAATATTTTATATAAATCTGTACCTGTTGGCGCATGGGCGCTCCTCTACCCGCATATATGACAGCACCGAAAACATGAAGTATGCATACCTCCAATCAAACGCACCCTCCAGCACGTCTCCACACAGCAAAAGGATGTTCTCCACGCATCAGCAATACGATCCACGTCTCCAGCAATACAGCTCCACGCAGGTAAGAAAACAAGGCTCCACGCAGGTCGTAATACCTCCACGCAGGTAAGGCTCCAGTACGTTGCTTCACGCAGCAGGCACCAAGCACCTCCAGCGCAACGCCACACAGTTGAACAGCAGTTCAACCACGCCTCCTGCAAGTAATCTCAGCACCTTCCAGACAGCACCATTCAACGCACCTCCACGCAGCGCCAATGCAAAACAAACCTCCCCCTCTAGTACGCGCTCCACCTCCAATTGCTCTGATACCACTTGTTGGAGATCAGAGGCACAACAGATTATAAAACATATACACAGCAAATAATTCAAGCACAGGAGACACAGCTTTTAACGTGGTTCACCCAACCAATCTGGGCTACGTCCACCAAACATAGGCATCGGCAATTCTTATTAATCAAACAGGAGATTACAAAATTAAATTCTCACAAACTCTCACACCCTCATACCAAACAATCCGTATGGATACCTGTTATATAGCAAAGAGAATCTAACTGCCTCATAAATCCTCTCAACTCAAATTTAGGATGCATTAACTCCCTCCCAACAAACTGGAGCTAATCTAGGAACTGATTCCTATTGTTGTCATCTACTGAGATTTTGCCTATCTTATGCAAAACAGAAAATCTCAACATAACACAGGTATAATATTGTAATATTTTTATTAGGAGTAATAAAAATTCTACTTAGCTTACACCAAATGAAATCTTATTTTTCAATCTTATTTTTTAAAAACAATGATGAAGAAACATGGAAATATCCTAGTTCCAAAACACAATTAACATAAATATCTAGTTTAGTACACTTATAATTTTTTAGCTTGAACTAAGTGTACTAAACTCGATTTTCATGTTAATTATGTTTCGAAACTACCATTGGATGTGTTATATTTCTGCATGTCTCTTATCTCTGGTTCAAAATTAGAATGTAGACAATTAGAAATATATGTATTTATATCATTCTCAAGTATTTATACTGGAATTTAACTTTTTTTTATTAAAATAAAAAGTTAATATTTAAAATAAATAGGTTTGTGAGTGACAGCAGAATTTTTATTTTTGAAAAAAGTGATCGGTTCTTAGTATTATCAAGAGAAACATATTTACAATTAATAAAATATATAATACAAATGGAAGTGGATTATACTTAAAAAAATGCTTTGACATAATTTTCGAGTAAAAATGCGTAACATGTAAATGTAACAATAATTATACTTAATAATAATTACATTTATGGGTATGGGGTTTTCAAAATTTTGGTTTAATTATTAATAGTTACTAGGTGGAGTATTCTAGAAAGTTTTTAGCAATATAAATAAATTAATAATTGAGATTTATCTCCAATTTAGGTATGCCCTTTTTCCATTTTAACTAAACAAATTAATTTAAAACATGGCATATAGACAAGTGTCATAAGAAATGAGTTGTGGATTCTTGGGCATGTTATATGGTATTGGAACATCTTATTGTACCAATTTCTCTTTATAGATTAAGAATATTCATGATATGGTGGGGGTAAATTACCATGTTTAAGAATATCATTCCATGTATTTTTAAATATACATAAGTTTAAGTTATATA
Organism: Pinus tabuliformis; assembly: GCA_031772625.1. NCBI lineage: Eukaryota > Viridiplantae > Streptophyta > Pinopsida > Pinales > Pinaceae > Pinus > Pinus tabuliformis. Next base: position 410,490,764 of record CM062813.1, read on the forward strand.
TTAATTCTTATTATAATTAATAATGTGTATTTAAAATAAATTTATAATTTAGTTAGTTTTTGTTATTTTTTTATTTTAACAATTCGAGGTGTATCATGAAATAAGTTTTGTTTATCATTATTATGTATTTATCCATATATTCATTTACAGGTCATTAAATTTATATGGCTTCTCTATTACATGTCAACTCAAGCATTTCTCATTTAAAATTTCATCACTTAGTAAAAGATATAATGATATAATTAGTTTATATTAAGGCAAAGTTCCATTGTAATGTGGACATGTAAGGGGTGTTCATTATCCTTTTTCATCCTTATATTCCAATTTCATAAGAGTACAATAAATCCTAATAAAAATATTCCTTTCCTACAACAATATTAATGCATATATAATTTGTCCCAAATTCACCCTGACATAGTTTCACCTTGTTCTAACACAAACTATCATTTCTTTTTTCAACCTAAAATATGTGGTACTTACGAGGTTTTCCTCTATCACATCATTGACCCCCCTCTACACTTTAGATTAAAGAAAAAATTTATACTCAAGGTGATGTCCCTATTGGTTGCTAGGTTCAATTTGTGTGGTAAGGGTAGGGAGTAATGTGAACATAGAAACAATGAAATTTAAAAATAAAAGAGAAATGGGTTGGGTGTGGTGAGTGGAAGTGATTCCAATTCCTTATCTATTTTCGATGAGGAGTCGTTAGAGAAATTTAAGAGTAAATATTAATGATTTCAAGTAGCAAAGTGGCTTGACATACTATTCCATAAAATAGTTAAAACTTTTACTTAACATAGTGTAAATAGTAAAGTGATGTGAACCACATAAACATTAAATTTTGTGACTAAATATTACAACAATGTTATAGAGAATATCTATAAAATCCATAACTTAAAGAAATAATGAACACATCCCCTAGCCAAATATATCTACCAATATGCATAATCAAATGATGTGTAACATTTAAAATTTCTATCATGAAGGTAAATGATGCAAAACGAAGATGGGCAAAAAGGTAGAAACATAAATTTTAATGATTCATTCCAATGCGATTTTATAACTCTTTAATCAGTTATTGTGTCCTTTTTCATTTAAAACTTACCAAATGCCATCTCCAAGTATGCTACTTAGTTCATATATTCACACATAAATAAATTGACATACATAGAATGAGAGCTGGCATGTACAAGATACCAAATCCTCCAAAGTTGGTAGTTGGTCAACTCACAAGTTCTTCCATTAATGAATAAAATCTAATCCCACTTGAAAATGGAGAAATAAATCCCTTATATACCTTTAAGCTCTCTCTAATTCATAAAATAAATAATGAACTTTCCCATTATATCCACTCGTTCTCATGGGATAGTGATAAAATTTTAATATCTAACTTCTCCAACAAATTTATCACATAAAATATGTAAGAGCTTGTTAAGATATACAATATCCTATAGGGGGTTTCAGGAGCCCTCGTATTGCACCAAGGATGTTGCAATGCCCAACGCTTCTCAACTTAAATTATCCACCTTTGGTTCATACAAACTTAGAGGTGAGAGTGCTATATGCACATCAAGTTAGGTTCTACTCATGTCACCCTTAGTCATTAGATCAGATCAAGGTATTTAGAGACCACTCCTTCAACTAACTACAAAGAGAATTTATTATGAAAGATATGATGATTGCAAGGAGATGAACATGCTTCTAACTATATAAATAAAAATTGCATTCATTAAATGTAAATGCTAATTGAAATTCCATGAAAGGGAGAGGCTAGTATAGTTTTAGAAGTAAACTATGCTACTCTAGTTATACACTTAATCAAATCAATAACCTACTTGCATGAATCATTTATATATTTGAAACTTGATTAAAAATCAGGAATTCAATTCTCAACAAAACTATTGAAAAAAATGCTAAGTGTAATTCTACATGTTGTCTTATTTTTGCTATGAGGAAAGGATGGGGTTGGAGTTGTCTTAAATTCTTTATTAATAATGAAATCAAATATTTGGGCCCATTATTCAACTTCAAAGTGCATGGGTAAAAGTTTGGATTGAATATGGTTGAAGAAATCAATGCTATAGGACTACTACAAGAAGTGCTACATGAGGCCTTGTTTTGCTACAAGAGGCCCTATTTTGCTACAAGACGGGGTCTGAGAGATTTTTCACAACAATAATGGTATCTTGGAATTGAAGGGAGATGGATGAAGGTGAACCAAGGTGAATGAAGGGTGCAGGATCCCCTTAGCCTAGCTTAGTACCCCTCTAAGGGCTATGTTGCACCAAAGTTTATGCCCATGACTGTGAAGAGTGATGTCAGTGGCAGAGTTTGGAAGAAATATGAAGTTTCCAAGAGAAAGATGGAATGGTCTAGGTGGATGTGGAAGAGTGTGCCCACCCCTGCAAGTCAACAATAATCCTTGCAAACTAATAAAACACGTGCATTAGATGATCAATATCACCACAAAATAAATTAACATGTAAAGGATGAGTTGAATATTATTAAAATCTAATCTACCCTACAACACAACTCGGATTACCAATGAATGCTACTAACTTCTAAGTTGCAGAAACCAATTAACCAGAACAATTACAATCTAACACTTAACAATTTCTAATAAATCATAAACACATATTTTTTGGTTTTTGTTGTAGATCTTCAAACCACTCTTCTCACAAGAGAGGTGATAGGAAAACCTGTAACTGCAAGTTTTTTGATAAAATACCTACTTAAACAAGAAACAAATTTCAATGACTTGAACAAGAAAAAGAAAAGAATATAAGAGAGGGAATAAATACTTTGGGTTGGGCCAAAACCCAAGGCTTTCAACCCCCCAAGACTAACTTAGATGTAGGCCAACAACGAATTTCTCATTAACAGAAGATAAGAGTCATATACATCATATCAAAGATCAAAACAAGAGTCTCAAACATGATGCTTTTATTATCTACTCCTATATTTAACAAAAATTTGAATCCTTGTGAGGCTTTAGGCTTGTTTAATTATAAAAAAAGTAGTTGAGGGAAACTCCCTTGAAAATATGAGTAATTCCCTCCAAAATCTTGCGATGGTGAATCTGGTTACCTTGAATATTCACATGCACTTGAGTTCCTCATCTGCTAGTGACTTCAACTTGTTGGTGAGGAATGTTTGATCTCCAGGTGAGTTGGGGAGCTAATGCCATTGACAAGGCCCCCTATATTCTCTCTAGATGTCTCTAGTCAACCACTACATAGTAAATATATCCGAAAGTCTTTATTTTTCCTACATATTAATCACATTAGGCCATGAAATATGACAATCACCTTTTAGTCTTCATACTAAGAATATTATGGTTAAAAAATGAAAATTAATGTGGGAAATGATTTCTATCAAATATCACATATAACTATGTCCATAAGATAAGTAAATAAATGATATTATTTAATTGTAACTACTTTCCAAATATAGAGCAAGTAGGTAAGGAAACTTCCTTTATTTGATGAAAACCAAATCATGGATCCAAAATTATTAAAGAATGCAAATGCATAAGTTTCCCTTGGTAGAAATGTATCCATAAGTGAGATAATAATTGATAGTGTACTTGAATGATCTCAAGAGAATCATGGGATGAGTCAATTTCCTCGACAATTGTTCTAGCTCAGTTAATTTCCTCAATAGATGTGATAGAGTGAGTCAATATGTGATGTGAGGTGGGTCCGAAGGTAGATGATGCATTAATTGAGAAAATATGCCCAAGTGATTGGTGGACACTATCATGAATATGTGTGCAAGGTGACATCATCATCAAGAAGTGGAGCAGATCTTTAACTAGGATTCCATAGGATTTAGTTTTTCTTTTATTTTTTCTTCTGACCAAGTATAAAAATCATGTTTTAAAGTAGTCAAGGATGATAGATATAGAATATAAATGCTTTAATGTTTGTTGTTAAATCAAGGATTTGATATTCTATCTTTGGGATATGTATATGATTGGTTCTTGTTGATTTGTCACAATATATGTTCTATTTTTGTGATATGTATATGATTGTTTCTGGCTAATTTTCCACAATATTTTGTGCCATTTTATTCATAGATATGCCAATGTAAGACATACATAGGTAGTATTTCTTTTCCTATTTTCTAATTATGAGTTCAAAGATGTAGTCCAAATAACTAATAACTTCACTATCACTAGTAGAAATGGATAAACTAGTGAGTAGGTAATGAAAAACGTTGGTCACCACAACTTTTCCAAGTGAAATACTACAAAAAATGAGCAATCTTAAGTGACCCAACTGAAAACAACTAACCTAAATCACTAATTTAGTCGCAGGTTAAAATATACGACTAGCTAATAAGTAATACAACTAAAATGACTAACATGAATGACTAATTTAGTCTAGGAACAAAAATACAACTACCTAACAAGTATTACAATAATATGAATGAGTTGTTCATGTTAGTCATTTTAATTGTGTCAAGAAATTTAAAGTTACAAGTGATAGAGGATTGAAAGGTTGTTAAATGTTGGCTTAAAGGTTATCATTCCTTAAACACTTCTTCATCCTCACATGGTGCATAACTAAGTCAACTTTGCAATATTTATCTCTAACAATCTGTAATTTTAAAAATATATTTTATAATAAAAAAATAATTGTTTTATGTATTTTTTGAAAATCTATTCATTGAATTTAATTGGAGCTACTTCCAATTTGAAATTAATTTGAAGAGAAATTTTAATTTTTAAGACTATAATACGAAATAAAAATAACTTTAATTTCATATTAACCAACCTAGATCCATCTTACCACTCGATCTATCAATCATCAAAAGGGATCCAATCTCTCGAGGTGCAAACTTCCTATTTTAGTGCAAAACTTGAGGAAAGCTTTTCACCTCAATATATTGGATCCATCTTGGCACTTAATAGATCTAGGGTTAAGATGGATCTATATTTCTTATATAATACTATATAATATCTATATTTGTATTTGTGTCTCTTTTTATTCCCTCACTCTATCTCACCCGCAAACATACACAATTTCCCTCTCCCTTTCTTCCCCTTCGCTCTATCTCTGTCTCTGTCTCTCTATCTCTCTCTCCCCCTTTATTTCTCTCCTTATCTCTAATTCCTCCCACTCTCCTCTCTCCCCCACGCTCTCTTCATGACTCCCTTTTCACCCCCTCTCTTTCCAACTTTCTCCCTCTATGTTTTTCTTGTTCCCTCCCTCTCCTACCCACTTCAATTAAATATCTTTCTCCATTGGGATGGGATCCCTAGGTTCAAATTTTGTAAAGTAAAGTAAAGCTTTGTAATAGTTTTTGTGAAAGAGTGTGTTAGGATCCTATAATAATAGGATTCATAATTTTGAATTGACTATGGTCAGTATTGTAATATTATACATACCTTTGCTTTCTACAAATGTTATCTACATTAGAATTAAAAAATCTAAAGAGGGTATGTCCTAGAATAATAATCAAAGGATAGAAAAAAGAAACAAAAGGACAAAAAGAATAAGGAAAGATCAAAAAATGAAAATATATGAACCCCAAATACAAAAACAGATCATCAAAGTGTGCAAGTCTAAATGCCACTAGTATGTTACTTCTTCTGCAAATAATGGTTATGTGTAGGTTGTCACACATGCCACAACCCATGGTAGTCAAACTGCTTAATCATGACTATGTCTTGCTTTGAATTTTATTTTTGTAGTTAGAGAATAAAATCTCACCAAATAGCTTAATCTTGGCAAATCAGTAGATAGGTAGAGAAATAAAAGGAGCTCATCAATTTAATATGAGCCCTTGGAAGGTATAAGGTTAGAAGTAGATAGTTTGTTTTATAAAAGAAAAGGAAAGAAGAGGGTATGATAGCCTAAATGCACCCCAATAAGTATAAAGAAGAATAAAATGTTAGGGTAGGTAATGGGTAAGTAGAAGAAAGGTTACCGAAGTATAAATTTGATTGGATCAAAACACATTCATCATGCTTAGACATATGTGCTAATATGTATGATCAATTATAAAGGCAAAAATAAAGGTTTCCAAGTTAATTTAACTAACTCCCACTCAGTCATTTTTCCCTTATACTTACTAATTTCCTATCCACGAGAATGTTCTAGTACTTTTAATCCTTCAAGTCAAAGAGGATCAGAGCATTTATCTAACTTTTGGTCGGACTGGACCCTCGACTTATTGACTTATGGACATCAAGTGTTAGAATCCCCTTCATAAAAGTCATCCCCCTTGATTTCCATAATAAAACTCTTTTTCCTAATGGTAAACTCCATTAGCCTATGAAAAGTGAGAAATACCATGTTAAATCCCATTTCATTCAAAAACCCACAAAATATTTTATCCTAAGTTAAGTGTATGTAAAGGAAATGTACAAATATTACATTACACATGATACTATTTTCATCTCCTCTCATTTGATGTCATATTAATTTCTAATTTAATTATATATCTCCCATAATCGCCTGTTTCTCCTATATAAATAAATCCCTATGTATTATCCCCACCCATAGTTTAACTATAAACTATACTTTTATTCTATTCCCCCCAATGAAACCCACTTAACCCATCAATTCTTCACGAAGTTAAGTTAAACCTTCATTAAAACCGGTATGATCCCATCACCCAATGATTAGCCCTGCAATAATCACAATCCATTGTAATTAAAGCCCCTAGGGCCCCCCTAAACCTCTGTCCATTTCCTTTGCGCTAGTCTTCCACCAGACTACCGTCTGATCATCTGCACGCAAATCAAATGGCGAACAGCCATATTGGCCACACCCGTTGGCTGATCATTATCGGCCCGATAAAGTGGTTTTTCCCTGAACCCCAAATGCTACATGTCAGGCACGGAGGTAGGTTAGGTGACCCCTCCTCAATACCGCATTCACCACAAAAGTGGTACAATGGCCTGGGAAAACACCTCCCCGCTCAACCATAGAAACCACTCACTGTTCATAATATAAAAATTCCACACGAATTTACCCATTACCCGTTAAAACCCTGAAAACTCTCATTTTCATGCATTTTACTCAGTTACACAACGAAACCTATCAAACCCTTCCAGCACCACTCTCAGCCTCTAAGACATGATTTCACTATGGATTCCCTCCCGAACACCTTCCATACTTTGTCCAAGTTCTGCACAATTTCAGTACAGCCTCTGGTCACCTCCTCGCAGACGTGTGTTTTATTAACAAATTGTTGTATTTTATAGGTAATTAGTAGAAGACTAAAGCTTGTATAAACAATTTTGATACTAGTCCCAAAACTTGTTTACTCCAAGAATCGAAAGGAAATCTATTTAAAAACCTTCATTCAGAAGAAAAAAACAGTTATACACAAAACAGAGAAAGAAATCGTTCGCACAAAGACATTGACTGTTAAAACAAAGGAACTAGACAGAGCATATAGTCAAAAGACAAACATATCAAACATATAGAAAGCTGATCAATATCCATTACCATATGCTGATACATATAAAAAACTAAATAATTTATTGTTGAAATACACAGTAAAAAGTTAAAATGTAGAGTAAAAGTAAAAATACAGTAAAGGATATTGACAGGTCATCAATGTAAAAGTGTATCAGTGTTAAAGAGTATCAGATGAAAGCCTAAAGTGACTAAAGCCTCCAGCATGAAAGTTCAAACAACAAAGAGTATAAAGGGCTAAAAATCAAACCACAAAGGCCAGTAGTACCACAATAAATGGGACAACATGAAAGCAGTGCAATAGTTGTCTCTATCTTCTTACAAGAATATATTTTTATTTCCTAGATTAAATCTCAAGTTAGTTTGAGATATTTTGTATTAAAACTTCTGTATAAATACTTGACAATTCGAAGTATGTAGGGTGGATTCCTAAACATTTCTATAGAAGTTTGAACAAGAGACTGTAAAGCTATTGTATCATTGACTGAGCCAGCGAGCTAGATTGATGAATAAAGACAAGATATTTCACAGGATTCAAGTGCTGAGAAAAGTGCAGACAGTTATTTTCTTATGTTGTTGTTATCTTTCTTAAAGTTTTTCCAAAATCTTTAATGTATTTTTGAATCTAAATGCTATAACGGGAACAATATCTCAGAATTTGTTTAATTGCACTCTGTTTTAATAGTTATGCTTATAAATGTTTTCAACTGATATCTAAGTTAAGGAATTATTAATTGCTCCATAGTTTAGGTTGTTTCTTGCTAATCCAGATCAAGGGATTCTTAATTTGCCTTTGCTTTTGATAACCTCCTATTCCTCATTTAAGTTTTGGTTTGAGAATCCTTAATTTCTCTCTCACGCTGATTCAAACCATTTCACCCCCCAGTTCCAAAGACCTGCACTTTACTCTGCTAGCTTGCCCTTTGAACATTCCCTTTAGTGAGTTGGTCTAGTTCTGTTACCCTTATATTGATGCGATAGCCCAATGTTCTAGAGACACCATTCTATCCATCTGTTTAAAGAATCCCACCACCCAATCTCGAAAACAAATAGAAAAAGCCCCTGAGCATTCATAACTAGCCTGAAATCCCAGCAAAAAAAGCCAAATCATATAGAAAGAGCCCTCTCTAAGCCTACGTTGGCTAGATCATATGTTTCAAAAGTGGTTTGCGGTTACCTCGATGATTTGTTTCTTTAACCTCGAGAGGTTACTAAGTGATAACATAGTGGTGACCATACTAGGGAAGACTAGCATTTTCTTCAGAAACATTTTATAGGTTCAGATCTGATCTATGATGGTGGATAGTGATCAGACACACAAAGGTTAAAATCATCCACCTGGCAACTCCAAATCAATTTCATATTCGAGACTCCACTGGAGGAATGAACCTCAAAGAACAGTACGAAAAGATCATGCTTTTAACTTGGATTGTTATCGAAGACATTATGTTCTTTCTCATCAAGAAAGTTTTTCAATGTATATTGTATTTTAGAGAAGATCTTAGATTAGTTTTTTATTATTTTCTTTAGAAAATTGTAAATATATATCCTCCATATCCATTTGAGGAACATTCTTTTGAATCTTATGATGATCATTTTCCAATCAAGAAATCTCAAATAATCAAGAATGATCTTACAATCCTTGTACATATTCTTGTACCTTGTAAAGTTCCTGATAGGTATAAGCCACTCATCTTACCTCCTACACTCCATGATTTCCATGATAATTATTACAATTATCTCCATAGGTTTGATGGAGAAGATGGTAAAATCACTGCCGAAAAACATATTCAACGTTTTGAGAATTATCTGGACTTATTTGAGATAGATGAAGATGATGTTAGAATCAAAGTTTTGCTCTCTCTTTGCAAAGTAGAGTAAAGAGTTGCTTGAAGAATCTACCTATTGCAAGAATCTAAAATTTCCAATATTTTGTCAAAATTTTCCCGGATAGATGGACATTCAAGGTTAATATTTTTGTGATCGTAGATGAATATAATCAGTTAAAAAGACAGCCAAATGAAACAATACAACAATTTTCTGGCAGATTTAATCTAGTCTATTATTCAATGCCATCAATATAAGACCTCCTCATGATTCATCTCTCTTGAATTATCCAAAAGCATTTGATCCAGAGACAAAATTTCAGCTAAGAGAAAGAAACCCCTCAACACTGGAATAAATGTAGAACATTATAGTAGATGTAGAAGTTAATCTGCAAATTAGAAGAGAAAAGTTGGAAGTAGGAGTGGAGAAGAACAACAATATTGCAGAGGTAAAACTCGACATTTTGGTGAAAAAAATAGAGGAAAGGATACAAAAGATCAACATGAAAGATAAATATTTTGCTCAAAATCACCATGAAACATTTATTTCACAAAAGGAAGAGGTTGATAGCCATAAAAAAATTCCTGCTATTTCCAACTTCTATAGATCAAAAGATAGATTTATAGAGCAATATGTGGAGAAGCAATATGCTGATCTAATGTGTATGTTTGATGACATTACTTCTTTTAATGATTTGCCTAAATATGATCAGTACGATGATAATTATGTTCTTCAAATCCAAACTAACTTTACAGAGAAATCAAAAACTGGTTTGGGAAATAAAGAAATTCAGTTTCAGTAGCTTGAAAATAGTGATCATCTTATTCATATCAGCTATGAAGCGAGGAAGAAAGTGCAGAAAATTTGGAAATAAGTGAAGCTCCTTTGACTCTTTGTTTTGCTTCATTTCAGTTCATCAGAGAAAACTTTAAAGCAATAAAAAATCAGCAGTCTTTAGGTATTGATATTGACAACAAAGAAGACAATGAAAATAATCGGGATTATTCAGTTTCACAAGTGGAGGTATCAAAATCTATTGAGACATCTGATCAAATGTCATAGGAATGTTCTATAGCACTATGTTTTGAATAATTTTAGTTTTTAAAGGAAATGTGGTATAAAATCTTTAAAGAAAAGGATGAGTAGCTTGTAGAAATATATGAAGTTCCATTCAAACCTACATGCAATAAGTTGTAGCAATCCTTCCAATTTTTTTATGATCCAATATCTGATATGTTGGATAATGAATGCAATTAAATTTTTTTTCCATTAACCAAATATGAAAGTCAAAATCAAGATGATAAAGGTTTCACCAGATAGACATTTCAATCAGTAGAAATATCATCACAAATCTTATCAGAAAATCTGCAAGGTGTTAAAGATAAAAATGACATTTCAGTTTCATGGCATGGAGGCCATCCAAAATAATTGTACAGTTGCTTAAATCAGTTGAAAAATAGTGTATATATTTTGGAGGATCCTTTTGTACATTTTTTAGAGTCCACAAAGGAAATCAAGTATTTCCTTATCTTCTCATTGGTTGATAAGCAAGCACAAACAAGCAGAAGTAGGAAAATCCACCAATGTATATGATGCTTGATTGGTTTCATTTGGTGTTTCATTTTACCTAACCAGCAGTTGAATAACTAATTAGAGTAAGTAGGTGGGATTTCAGTTTGAATAAATTCGGATTTTGGGAAGCAAGTTTATTTCAAATTAGATTCCAGTTCGTAGAAAAGGATGTATTTTCAGTTCAAGAGTTTCAATCACAGAGATTATACAACAAAAAATATACATGTTTGGGATTGGCCCAATGGATCAGGATACTAGTCGACAATGTTATTGACATCTCACAAGGAGATGACATCCCCATGTGAAGCCACCATAAGGGTCCTATAATAATAGGATTCATCATTCTAAATTGACTATGGTTAGTATTGTAATATTATACATATCTTTGCTTTCCACAAATTTTTTCTATATTAGAATTAAAAAATGTAAAGAGGGTATGTCATAAAAGAATAATGAAAGGACAGAAAAAAGAAACAAAAGGACAAAAAGAATCAGAAAAGATCAAAAAATGAAAATATATGAACACCAAATACAAAAGCAGATCATGAAAGTGTGTAAGTCTAAATGCCACTATTATGTTACTTCTTCTGTAAATAATGGTTCTATGCAGCTTGTCACACATGCCACAACCCATGGTAGTCAAACTACTTAATCTTGACTATGTCATGCTTTGAATTTTATGTTTGTAGTTAGAGAATAAAATCTTACCAAACATCTTAATCTTGGCAGATTAGTAGATAGGTAGAGAAATAAAAGGAGCTCATCAGTTTAATCTAATCTCTTGGAAGATATAAGGTTAGAGGTAGATAGTGTGTTTTATAGAAGAAAGGGAAAGAAAAGGGTATTCTAGCCTAAATGTAACCAAATAAGTATAAATAAGAATAAAATGTGAGGGTAGGTAATGGGTAAGTAGAAGAAAGGTTGTTGAAGCATAAAGTTGATTGGATGAAAGCACATTCATCATGCTTAGACATATGTGCTAATATGTGTAATCAATTATGAAGGCAAAAGCAAAGGTTTACAAGTTAATTTAGTTAACTCCCCCTCAGTCATTTTTTCCCTTATACTTACTAATTTCCTATCCACAAGCATTTTCTAGTACTTTTAATCCTTCAAGTCAAAGTGTCTTAGAGCATTTCTCAGACTTTTGGTGGGACCGGACCCTTGGCTTAATGACTTATGGACATCAAGTGTTAGAATCCCCTTCATAAAATCATCCCCGTTCATTTCCCTAATAAAAGTATTTTTCCTAAGGTTAAACACCATTAGCCTATGAAAAGTGAGAAATACCATGTTAAATCCCATTTCATTCAAAAACCCACAGAAGATTTTATCATTAGTTAAGTGTATGTAAAGGAAATGTACAAATATTACATTATACTTGATACTATTTTCATCTCCGCTCGTTTCATGTCACAACAATTTATAATTTAATTATATAGCTCCCATAATCTTCTATTTCTCTTATATAAATAAATCCCTATGTATTATCCACACCCATAGTTTAACTATAAACTATAGTTTTATTCTATTCCCCCCGATGAAACCACTTAACCTATCAATTCTTCGCGAAGTTAAGTTAAACCTTCATTAAAACCCATCTAATCCCCTAACCCCATGATTAACCCTGCAATAATCACAATTCTCTGTAACTAAACCTCTTTGGGCCCCCCCCAAACCTCTGTCCATTTCCTCCATGCTAGTCTGCCACTCGACTACAGTCTAATCATCTGTGCCAAAATAAAATGACGCACAACCATATCGTTCGCACCCAATGGCGATTGTTACTCGCCTGATAAATCTGTTTTCCCTCGAAGCCCAAATGCTATGTGTCACGTGCAGAGGTAGATCGGGTGACCCCTCCTCAATACCTCCTTCGCCACAAAAGTGGTACGATGGGTTTGGAAACTGGCTCCCCATTCAATCCGAGAACCCAATCACTGTTCATAGTATAAAAATTTCGTGCCAATTCACCCATTACCCGTTAAAACCCTGAAAACCCTCACTTTCATGCATTTTACTCAGTTACACAATGAAACATATCAAACCCTTTTGGCACCACCTTGAGCCTCTAAGACATTATTTCACCATGGATTCCCTCCTAAACACCTTCCGGAATCTATCCATAGTTCTTCCGAGTTTCAGTACGACCTCCAGTCACCTCCTCGCAGACTTGTGTTTTGTTAACAAATTGTTGTATCTTGCAGGTAAGTAATAGAAGACTAGAGCGTGGATAAAAAATTTTGATACTAGTCACAAAACTTGTTTGCTCCAAGACTCAAAAGAAAATCTACTTAATAAACCTTCATTCAGAAGAAGAAAATAGTTATACACAGAACAGAGAAAGAAATCATTCACATAGAGACATTGACTGCTAAAACAAATTAATCAGATATAGCATACATTCAAAATACGAACAAATCAAACATACAGAAAGTTGATCAATATCCATTACCATATGTTGATACATATAAAAGAACTAAATAATTTATTGTTGAAATACATAGTAAAAAGTTAAAATGTACAGTAAAAGTAAAAGCATAGTAAACGATATCGATAGGTCATCAAAGTAAAAGTGTATCAGTGTCAAAGAGTATTAGATAAAAGCCTAAAGTGGGTAAAGCCTCCAACTTGAAAGTTCAAACAACAAAGAGCATAAAGGGCTAAAAATAAAACCACAAATTCCAACAGTACCACAATAAATGGGATAGCTTGAAAGTAGTTCAATAGTTGTCTCTATCTTCTTGCAAGAAGATATTTTTATTTCCTAGATTAAACCTCAAGTTAGTTTGAGATATTTTGTAATAAAACTTTTGTATAAATACTTCACAATTTGAAGTACATAGTGTGGATTCTTAGACATTTTTATAGAAGTTTGATCAAGAGACTGTAAAGCTATTATATCATTGACTGAGCTAGCAAGCTGGATTGATGAATAAAGCCAAGATATTTCACAAGATTCATGTGTTGAGCTAAGTGAAAACAAGTATTTTCTCATGTTGTTGTTATCTTTCTTAAAGTTTTTCCACAATATTTAATGTATTTCTGAATCTGAATGCTATAACAGGAACAATATCTCAGAATTTGTTTAATTACACTTTGTTTTAATAGTTATGCTTATAAATGTTTTCAACTAATATCTAAGTTAAGGAATTCTTAATTGCTCCTTAGTTTAGGTTGTTTCTTGCTAATCTAGATCAAACGATTCTTAATTGACCTTTGCTTTTGATTACCTCATATTCCTTGTTTAAGTCCTAGTCTAAGAACCCTTAATTTCTCTCTCACCCTGATTCAAACCATTTCACCCCCCTATCCCAAATACCTGCACTTTACTCTGCTAGCTTTCCCTTTGAACATTCCCTTTAGTGAGTTGATCTAGTTCTGTTGCCCTTCTATTGACTCCATAGCCCAATGGTCTAGAGACATCATTCTATCCATCTGTTTAAAGAATCCCACCACCCAATCTAAAAAAAAATCAAAAAACCCCCTAAACATTCATAACTAACCTGAAATCCTAGAAAAAAAAGTTAAATCATATAGAGAGAGCTCTCTCTGCGCCTAGGTTGGCTAGAACCTATGCTGTGAAAGTTGTTTGTGGTTATCTCAATGATTTATCTCTTTAACCTTGAGAAGTTACTGAGTGATAATAGAGTGTGAATATAAGTACGAGTCAAACGGGCATTATTCCCTTATGGGGGTACGTGATAGTTTGGTTTTGAGACTCAACCATGGTCAGCGAGGCATGGTATTGTCATGAAAAGGCTATATATATTTGAGTCTTAGCGAGTCTTAACGATAAATTTTGAGAGAGAATTATTATAAAAACAAGGTGTTAAGGCAAGAAAATACAATTTCCTGTACTTAGGTGAAAGGGGAAGGCTTTTTTAGTGAGTGCATAGAGACCTTGGAAAGTTTGTAGCTAAGTGCATGGACCCCTATAGCTAAGTGCATAGGGATAAGAAGTTTGTGTATGAACTATATATCTTAATAAAGCCTGTTTTTGAGAAATTCTCTGCATATGTGCCTTGTTTAACTACTTTTTTTTAATTTTATGAATCTTCACTCTGTGATCTGTTTTATGTGACTTAATGCTTTCTTTCTGCGCTAAAACGATAGATCTATAATTTTTATGCATAACAAGTATAACTAACCCCATTCACAAATATAGGGAAGACATAAGATGGATCTGTTATGGTTAACTATTTGAAAAAGGTAGATCTCCATGATGACAAATCTAGATCGTAAGGGTTGAAAAATACCTAGTTTATTGCACGAAATTAGTAAAACTATCTTGTCTATGCCTGTTAAATCAAGTGAACACCTTTGCAAAGGTCTTAAGGTCTATTCAATAGAATTGCAATAGTAGGCAGTCAGAAGGAATATGTATGTGCAAAGGAAGGTATAAGCTATAAGAACTTTGGGAAGACCATCACACAGGCCTCTAGATGCAGAAACCTTATTCTGGCATCCCCCAATATTGCTTCAAGTGAGACTGCAACCTTCTCTATGCAGTTCATTGTCGAATGGGCCAATAATTAGTGTTTTGTTGGCTGGTGCGAATAACTCTGAACCTGAGTCAGGCCCCCTTAAGATAACAAATGGTTTTGTTTATGGGACTGGGATCAATCTAAGGAATGTGTGATTTTGAATAAGTGGTTCCCTACCAAGAAAGAAATTGAGAAGTGGCTCGATCGAAAGGAACATGTGTTTACAACTCAGGGAAAAAAAAATCCATGGTTGTCCCAGGAGTAGTGGTTGAGTAGATACTAATACTCAGACTAAACCAAGAACTTTTTATGTTTCTTTCCTTGTGAATTACACGAGTGGCTATCTAGCTCGATGGATAGTCATGGTATGTGGAGACTTGATGGTCCTATAGTGTGGAGTCTAGAGCTGGTGAGACGCTTGGAAGCTTCAAAGAACAACATCATGTAGACTGTTGACCATTAAATTGATGAAACACTCGGAGAATTTGTGATTGAGTTTGCGGTCAATACAACTATCAATTATAGTGAAGCAGAGCACAAGCTCCTGAAGGGACCAGGAGATAAGTACTTATGATCTTTGAAAAATTGGATTAAGACGTTGTTATGAAAAAATAGGTTATCTGATTACCTTGATGTGTTGGGACTACGCGAAGTGGAAAACCTTTTAGAACGAACAGACTGTCAGGTTTTGAATGCAATTCGTTATTGGGATCCTCATCAAGTGATGACGAAGGAACAATTTTGAATACACCACGAAGTGAACTATAGTTGGTAGGTGAGGGTATCCCTCAGATACCACATCCGTCCACTCCACCTCCACTAAATACACCTACACCTTTGCCACCACGTCCGCCTCCACCTCCACCTTTCCACATGGAGAATGGAATGAAGATACCGATATTCAAAGAGGTAGAAATCAAAGATCCCAAATAGTTCTAGTTCATTGCAGATACTCTGTGGATATCACAACAGATCATTGATGATAATCTGAAGAAAGCATAGCTAGTCACAGCGCTGCAGGATAAAGTGTTGACCTAGTATATTAAGTACTGTTAAGATCACCTTGTCCCTACTTTGGAAGAAGCTCACCAAGTATTTAATCGCAAGTTTAAGAATCAAAAATCTCAGGTGCAATCTGTTATAGAGTTTAAGGAGATATAACAAGTTGTAAATGAATCCTCTTGGGATTTCGATTAGAGGCTAAAATTCCTAATCTGGCAAGTTAATATGAATATCATAAACGAACAACACAAGGATTGGTACATAGTTTTGTTGTTGCCTAACCTAAGATTATCATTATCACAACAGAAGATAGAAATGCAACCAGTAGTTGTTGAGATCATGATGAGGTTGGACACTTTTCCAATACTAGATATGAACATTGGAGTGCAACAGATTCACTCGCAGCTCGCAAATCTACATCTAGAGTTGTAGAGCCTAAAGAATGGAAAGGAAGCCTAGCCTAATGTGCACGCTGATGTTTGGTGCCTGAAATTCAAGGTTCATTGGCACGATAAGTACCACTTTTTGGTTTATTATAACTATCTTATTGGTGGGCCGTGTTCCCCTAAAGCCATAAAATATTGCTAGACCAAGCGTAGGAGCAGCGCATGGTGTGCTTTATGTCAGGTTATAGGACAACATGCGACAGAAAATTGTCATCTGCTACAGAAGTTTGTATAGACCCATCAATAGTTGTTTTACAATTTTCGCAAGTCTATAGGTCATGATGAGTGTCATTGTCGATTTTATGAATTAATGATGGATACGACCCCTCCCTACTTAATGTAGGCAAAAATTCAGCCTCAGGATCAGGGCATGTGTGCGGTGCATGGAGGATTCCAATGCCATGGAAGAGGAAGAGGATGAGGGGCTGGTAGACATCGCAAATAAGTTATTTTCTATAACTGTTGCGAAGCTCGACATTTTGCATGCGACTATCAGAACCCAACGCATCTATCATGTCAATACTACAAACAGTTCAACCATGTGATAGAAGATTACCCAATAATTATCGCTAATATGCAGGAAAATAAGACACAACCCTAACAACCTATGGAGAATATCTAGATAATGCGAGCGGAGCCACGTGAAGAGGATCATAGTGTCAATATTGCAATGTGCAGTGGTATGGCCACCAATGAAGATAAGGGAAAACAACTAGAGACCAAGGGATGGCTATGCAAGGCCGCTAAAATGGAAGTTGTATTTGAATTCAACTAGGCTAAAGAAACTTTTGTGGAGGCTAAAAATAATTTTGTCGAATCTTCTACATCTGTGAGTAAAGATAAATCAGCTAGAAACAGTGAAGTACAGGATGTGGATCCATCGTTTCTAGCCACTTTCATGAAGACCTGTATGAGGTTGTTGTGTGATCGGAAGAGAGTAGAAGGGCTCCAAGAACTAATAGACAACACTAGTACAAAATGGTTAATTAGTTACTAAAAAAATGACTAAAATTTTCATATAAATGTCCATTTTTCAGTAGATGACGAGTAGTAGCTAATCTACAATATCTTATAACGCTACCAACTTTTAGTCATTTTTAGCTTAGTCATTAATTTGTCATCTCAATTTCATCATATAGTAATATATTTAGTCATAAATTTGGTCATAAATTTATTCATTTATTTAGTCATTAATTTCCACAATTAATGACCATATATACAATAAAATATATGGCTATAGGATCATCCAAGAAAACCAATTAATGACCAAAAATGTTCGTCATGTTATAAGATACTGTAAATTAGCAATTAACAGTCATATGTATGAAATTTTTAGTCATAATTTGAAACCAATTAATGACCAAAGAAATATGACTAAATTTTGGTCGTGTTATAAGAAACTATAAATTAGTTACTAATAGTCATATATATCCAAAATTTAGTCGTCATTTGTAATCATAACTTTATTATTTGCATTAGCCATTTATCTTTTTTGGTACTTTTATATTCATTATATAAACAACTAATTTAGTAGTTCATATTCATTTGATTTTGTTTCATTAATAATCATTATAAAATTCTTATTGGGTCGTGTATTCATTTTATTTGTGTTCATCATTAGTAAATATAAACTACTAATTTAATAATTTTATATTGATTTTATGTGTTCATTATTAATCAACATAAATTAATTAGTATGATTTTGCGACTAAATTATAAAAAAAAAAAAAAAAAAAAAAAAAAGGTCATACAATCTGCATGTTTATGTAATATAAAAGCGCGAGGTTACATATGTTAATTACTATAATAAACAATATCAAGTGCAACTATAAATAATTTCAACCACATAGATTATATTATACGAAATGTCAAATATTAAAATCTGAGTTTCCAACTTAATATTGGTTGGACTAAAATTTACACATGAAATGATGTTTCATTACTTCAAAACATTATCATTGTGTTTCCAAAGCATTGCAGGTGAATTCACCAACTTTGAAGACATGACCATTAATCTCTATGTGTGTCTTATGTGGGATACTGGCTCTAAGGGTGTCACTAGACTGATTCTCTTCTCTCTCTCTTCTTGTATTTGTCGCTTTAGTGTTATTGTTCTCCTCTTTATTCAATTCTTGCTTCTTACCATCAATATTGAGTTCATTTTCTGAAAACAAAGGAAAATACAAAGTAGAGTGTAATCCATGTGTCACACGGAATAAGTCGATCTTGCGGACAAGATAGACCTTCCTAGAATCTAAAGAAGACCTAATGACAAGCAAACCAACCAGACACTATCTTTCTCTAAATATGCTTTAATGAACAATAGCAAACAAGTGTTTTTAGGGCCTACCTTAGGTCCAACGCTAGCTTGTGGATGCCCTCGCTCCTTCGATCCAAATGAGCTCCTTTTCACGAATCTGCAAACAAAAACAAGGCAAACAAATTAAATAGCACCTGAAAAGCCAATTGCATAAAACATATTTAACATGAAAGTCAAGGAGTCCATGAAACAAATAACATAAGATACTTGTTGAGAAAAATGAGTTTGATTGTATTAATTCAAAAGAAGAAGAACCTTACAACCTTTGCCTTGACGCTGTACAAGCTCCTCCCAGGGTCCAGCAAGAAGTCTCCTCTACTTTGACAAGTTTCACTCACTCCCCAATGAAACCAAAAAGGTATGTGATCTCTCCTCTTTATTCTTAACTAGGAAGTCTTGATTTCACCAGCATTTACCCTAAAAAATGTTCAGCTTCTAACCTCCCTAGTAACCAGCCCAATGCCTGTATTTATAGTGCAATGGAGGGAGGTTACTAGGTCCCCCTTCAAAGGGATAAAGCTCTCCTTCAAAGGGATAGCTCCTCTCATCAAGGGATTAGCTCCTTCTCTTTTGGGATGCATGAACCACCTCAGAGCGAACAATCCACGTCAAAATTCCTTCTAGAAACCTCTAGAATTAAGCCAAAGTGAGCTTTTTAAGATAAAACTTGCGCCTTTTGACTTTCACAGGGGTCTGCACCTACACCGTTAGGGACAGAGCGGGCAGGTGTGCAGCTTTTGTACACAGAAGGTGCGGTACCGCAGGTGACCATGAGAGAAAGTGTGGAACCAGAGTTACATTGATTTTTAATGTCTTTCTCTCATTTCCAAAGCTTGATTTGAAGAGCTGAGGTCTGAGATTTACTTAGGAGGATAGTACAAGTGATGATAGACCCATACTGACTGCAAATAATCATGATGATGATATTTTTGTGTAACAGATTGCCCCCTAAAGTGTGAAGTCTATAGTAGATGAGGATTTCTTATTATTTAGGAAGAGTGAAGTACTTTATCATTTCAAGGATCATCTTGTGGAGAAGCCGGTTGGAACCTGTAAAAACACTCAATGCAAGATATATATATGAGATCATATCATTGCTGAGGTAGGCATTCCCATACTCAGATCAAAACTAACTAGAAAACAAACTACTGCTCTAATACAGGAATGATCTTGTAAAACATCACAAGTATAGACTCATGTGGACACAGTATGGACGCAGCCATCTATTTATGAATAGTCCATTATATAATGAATAAAATATTCCTCGCAGCCTGGATTGTGGAAACTAGATCCAGGGTCTTCATTTCTACTTCCCGAAACAGTACGATTCTATCCATGCGAATGAATGTGTTGATGTCGAACATGGTAGAAACCACTTGATTACCAGTCAATGATGTAAACTGTTAACAAGTGTGAGAGAAAACCACCAGTGATGTCAATGGCTCTCAAAGTACCCAGTACAATCCATGAGATGCAAATAAGTGTGTTGATTTCGAACATGTCACGGAATCCTTTGATTGAAAGTCAATGATGCAAACTGTCGTCAAAGGCGAGAAACCTACCATTGAGGCATGCAGATCTCAAGGTACTGACGATTTCTAGATCATCTTTCTAGTTAATCAGCTGATGTTGATAGAAAGCGATCTGTCGTAGGCAAGCCCACAACACGAAATCATAGATCAAGTTGAAGAAATTTAGTTGCAAGAACTAACTCAGGGATGGTCAGGATGGATGACAGATATTTTGCAGATGAATGGCTTATTGGCAGTGACCTCTTGAACACATAATGACACGACAGATGGTTTGGTGACAATTGACCCAAAGTTAATACCCACAAACTGGCTGAAGACTTTCAATGTGGTTTGAACAACTGTTAGGCAAAGGATTTCCCAACCCAGGTGAATAAAAGTGTCGTGTTCAAGAGTGGTTACAAAGTATGACAAACAGGCTCATTTTTCTCTCTTTTCCCCCACCATTTCTGGCAATTACCTCTTTATTTTTGACAAGCTTGAGGAGGATAACATTTGCTTGATTATAAGCTCATCCTTTGGACGAGTCCAACTTAGTTTAAATTCGAACCCTAAGAAGGAGTGGTTCGTTCCTGTTTGTAATTGAACAAGTCCTTTACTGTGAAATTTTAACGAGTCCAGTATAGGAGAAACTCGGCGTTTTTCAATTTTAGAGAGTCTGAAAAGACTTAAGAAGACTCCAGGGTTGACCTTTTTCATAAATTTGTGTCTCCCAAGCCCAAAAAGGTATAAAATAATACTTGAGAGAACCGCTTGATCTTTTACGACCAGGGAGTATTTTTCGTCATTAGTGCCTTTGACCCAAAAAAGTAAAAAAGCGATCAATGACACGTCGTTCTATAACCAATATCGAATTTGAAACGACAAAAATCCGGCAATCTTTTCATGTTTTTACGGTCGGAAAAGAGGTGTAAGTGGACCGTCTTTTAATTCCGTTTTAACGAGTTTAAGAGAAACACTCGGCAATATTTTCATGTTTTAGGAGTCAGAAAAGAGCTTAAAGATGACTCTTCATTTTTATTTTTATTTTTGTCGAAAATGGTAGATTTCACCTGAATAATACTTTATTCTGCACAAAAACACAAACATTACTCATACCTGTTTGAAATGGATAGAAATGTCGCAAAATACCTTTTCAAAGTGAAACATAAACAAATTTGCGATTTATTTACTCAAAAAACTTTTAAAAAGGGCCTTTGTCAATTCATTTTTACCGTTTGAGTTTGGGTGAGAAAATAGTGCTTTTGCTCAGAAAACTTCTCGTGAAGATTGCGGAAAATTCAACCGTCGGAATCGAGCGTCGTCTTCTCCAGGTAATCCACATCATCCTACTCTTCATTGTCAACCATTTAGTTTTTTGTTTTAGTCCTTCATTTCATTTTTGGGAGGGTTTTTAGGCGCAAAACCCGCGTGCGGGGGCCCACAGGTTTACCATTGCGGGCCTGCGGACCCCGACTTTTTCTCCATTGGGAAAAAGCTCGGGGTTTGCACCTTCCGTGTAGACAAAGTGCGGTCCCACACACTGTGTCTAACTCGGAGGGTGCGTACCCCGCCGCAAGGGTTTTGGACCCAAAAATTCTCAAAAATGGACCAATCAAAATATTTTGTAGCATTTTAATTAATCTTTATACTTGATGCAGAGAGTACATCATGCTAGATTGGCGTGAACGAGAGCATGAGGACGTGGATGCTGCCGCATGGAATCATCAGCCTTGACTTGATGCTTTGAGGGCGTGCGGATTGTACAAATTCTGGGCCATTCGTGGCATGAGGGCTCAGGTGGATTTCTTACAGTGGCTGGTTGAAAGATGGAGCATACAGGGCCAGTGCTTCTTCATTGGCGGCCACCAGCTCGAAATCGAGCTGGCGGACATTTATTTCTTGACTGGTTTGCCTAAGAGAGGCGAAGACTTGACTCTGCATGGGACTAGGCCAGGTGGCCAGTCTGTCGATAGCCTCCGGCTAGAGTACTGCAACAGCCAGCCTAGAGACAAAGGGATAGACATAAAGACCATATCTCGTCCTGAACACATGGTGATTGCATTCACTGTCACTAGACTTTGCGGAGCTGCCGCATTACATATTGCCACCGGATCCCAGCTGCGTATGGCAGTTGATTGCTTTCGAGGTTCCATCTTCAACTGGTACGATGCCGTGTTGGCCAATGTGAAAGGCCAACTGACCAAGGCCAAGAACGGATGACTAAAGACCTTTGGTTATGGGGCTTTGGTCATGAGTTTTGGCCTGGAGAGGGTTCCTATGCTGATCCCGCAGCACCTTACTATTGGAGCTGGGCTTCCTCGAGAGCCCAAACTGATGCGATGGGTCGCAGTCATGGCCCGTCACCCGGACGAGAGGATAGAGGTTGCTCGATTCAAACCGGAGTATTTCCAATGGCTGGAAAACCAGGTCTTTTCCATTCAGGACTTCCCTTACGCTGGGATAGATTTTCGTGGTGACCCAGACATGGTTCTTCCACCAGGAGAGCAGTGGGACGAGTCAGGTAAAATCCTTTCCAACATTTTTCCTATTTTAATTTTTTTTTATTTTTTCATCGTCTCAAAACTGATAGTAAAAATTTCAAATGCAGATGTGGGTCCACAACGACCAGTCGCTCTCTGGCCTTTCGAGAGGAGGCAATCAGTTGCACCCGCACCAGCCCCACAGGACGAATCAGCAGAGGTTTTGGCTGAGTTGGAGGGTCATCTCGAGCGCTTAACAGGAGATATTCCTGAGACCACTATAGACGACATTCCTCATCGACTTCAGTGCTATGTGATTGGAGTCCCGGGACCTTTTAGGAGGTTCCTTTGCAAGGTGGCCCGTGCAGTGGTTTCTTATAGAGATCATCACCAGTGATAGGATGATTGCCTATTGTGGGCACATGTGACATTTTTTTTTTTTGTACTTATCATTTTTGCTGATCATAAGGTGTTTTTCAACCTATGATCGAAGACGATGTATTTTTTGACACACTCCTATATATATATATATATATATATATATATATATATATATATATATATATATATATATATATATCACTATTACCGGCTTATCCTGTTAATCATGTTATGGAATGATTTTAAATTTACATGTATGATTATTGCAAATGTCTATTTAACATTTGAGAAGCAATTGCATCTGCTAATGTATTTAAAGACCTTCGAATATGCTGATATTCAATATAATCAAATTCACGTTCCAAGAGACGCACTCTCAAAAATAATCTTAATAACACTGGATTTCTAATGGCATACACTCTATTAAGCTGTAATACAACGAATTCAGAATCTAACCTCACTATCAAACTCCGAATCCCAAATGAAATAGATTCAGACAATAACTCAATCACTGCACTGTACTCGGCAATGTTGTTCGTTGTTTGATCGAGGCTTACACCATGCATAGATACTAACTCGTCAGAGGGCGAATAGATAACCCAAGCTGCGGAAGAGATGTTCCGTGTATTACGACAAGCACCATCAGCGAAACCAATGTATGTTTGGAGAGGCATCGACATCTGCAATATCAAGAGTAAAACCAAGATAAGCGGGAATGATGACGAAAAAACACTCTCTAAGCTAAGCACACTGTTTAAACTAAAACACACCAGCTAGAAAGAAAAACTATCCTAACTAAAAATCTCCATATCCATTCTTTTAAGCATAATACCTCTTCAAGTAAAGGCCATTTCTGGGTTTACCCAAAGAGTCCCCATCAAAGTCTACCAATTCTTAAGCCCCTTTGGCTAGCTTTCGCTTGACAACATAGGGACCATACCACATAGGAACGAATTTTCCAGCGCCTAATTTATCATTAGCTTGATCATAAACTAAGACTAGATCTCCTTCCGAAAAATTTCGAGGGGTCACATTTCGATCATACTGAGCTTTCATCCGTTTTGCTTGAGTCTCGATCGCCAATGAAGCATCACGTCGATTCTCATCTAATTGAGCCAAGTATAACAAACGTTTTTCCTCTTCGGAAGTGGCTAGAAGTAACTCGATGGCCACTTGCAGTGACGGGATTTCACATTCAATGGGTAACACGGCTTCCAAACCATAGACTAGTTGGAAAGGAGTGAACCCTGTTGATGTTTTTACTAAAGTTCAGTACGCCCAAAGCGCTGAAAATAGCATGTTGTGCCAATTCGATCGATGAATCCCAATGATTCGTCAGATCATGATAACTAAAACTTTTTTGATGGACTCAACCAGACCATTCGCTTGTGGATAATAAGGGGTTGAACTATCATGACGTAAACCAAGCTGGCCTGTAAGTTCGGTCATCATAACGTTTCGAAAATGACGCCCATGATCAGTGATTATCGCTTGCGGGACACCAAACCTAGCAATTATATGATTGAACATGAAAATTGCAGCTGTCTTGCCGTCTGCCTCGAATGTAGGCATCACCTCGGCCCATTTAGTAAAATAATCTACCGCAAGGATGATATATGCATGCCCCCCGGCTGAGTGAGGGTTACATGTAATAAAATCGATACCCCATTTTGCAAAAGGACCAACGGAAATTAAAGGGTGGAGAGGAGTAGGTGGAGCGCGCATCTTACGATCAAAAATCTGGCAGTTGTGGCATTTTCGGACCGCCGTAATACAATCTTTAAATAAAGACGGCCAAAAGTAGCCAGCGCGCAATATATTTTGGGTTGTGGCATACCCAGACATATGACTGCCACATGCTCCAGAGTGGCAGTCATTTAGAACCCTTTCAGCTTCCTCGTGAGTTAAGCAACGTCGAAAAACAGAGTCTGTCCCACGACGATAAAGAGTATCTCCAATAATTCTGAATTGTTGGGATTGGAATCGAATTTTCTGACGTTCTGAGCTTGAAATTTCTGGCCGAAAGGATTGGGTCTGGAGATAAATGATGATATCCCCATACCATGGATCTAAAGTGCTGATTAGAAACAAGGATTCATCCGCAATGGTCTCCTCTGCCACAGTTTCTGTGTCAGCACGTGGGAAGTCACACATTAACTCCGCAGAAACTAAAGATTTCTTAGACTTAGATTTCTCAAATTCCAAGTCGAACTCTTGCAGGATAATGATCCATTTAGAGTGCTTGCCCCCTAGCAATTGCTTGGTCAAAATGTAGATCATAGGGTTGCAATCCAAAATTACCGTAGTTTTACGTAGTAGAATGTAGTGACGAAAACGTTGGACAGCTTGAACGGCTACCAATGCCAATTTCTCCACATGTGAGTATTTTAGCTCAGTTGGATTTAACGTTCGACTAAGGTAATATATCACATGTTCAGTTCCTAATCCATCTTCCTGAACTAAGACCATTCCAATGGTGGAATGATAGGTGGCGAGATACAAGAAGTAATCCTGGTTGTAGTTGGGAGGATGCAACAACGGTGCATGGGTCAATGCATGTTTGAGTGCATCAAAAGATTTCTGAGCTATCTCATCCCAATAGAATTGAGTGTTTTGCTTCAACAACCGGGTGAAACCCTTTGTAACCTCGGTGTAGTTAGGAATGAATCGTCGTAAAAAGTTTGCTTTCCCCTGCAAACTTTGGAGTTGGTGAAGACTCGAAGGAGGAGGCAATTTGATGATAGCTTCGACCTTCGAGGGATCAACGCGAATGCCGGCTTTCGAAACTACAAACCCCAGCAATCGACCCATTTCTATACAGAAGACACATTTGTGTGGGTTCAACCGAATCCGATAATGCCTACACCTCATAAAGGTTGCTCGTAAATGGACGAGGTGATCAGCTAGATGTAATGAATGAGCAGGCAAATCATCGAGATACGGTTGCACAATTTGCTTAATGTCATGAAATGCATAAGACATCGCCCTTTGAAATGTTGCTCTGGCATTCTTAAGCCCAAAAGGTAATTTGCAATAAGAAAATGTCCCCCATGGACAAATGAAAGCCGTTTTTGGTTGATCGGCAGGTAGAATGTTGATTTGATTGTATCCGGAAAAACCGTCCATAAAGGAGAATATTTCGCTACCGGCACAATCATCAATGATTTGATCGATATAGGGAGTTGGGTAATTGTCCTTTGGATAGGCTTGATTAATGTCCCTATAATCAATACATATTCTTATTGTTCCCCGCTTTTTGTTAACCGGAACAATATTCGATACCCAATCCGTTAACGGGATCAGATAAATGAAACCTGCTTTCAACAGTTTTTCAACTTCTGCTTTAATTGCAGCAGCTTTTCGTGGGTGAATCTGACGCAAACATTGCCGGACGGGTTTAGCGTCCGGGTAAGTATTGATCTCATGAACAACAATCGCGAGATCAATTCCTGGCATTTCCTCATAGGACCAGGCAAACACGTCGTGGAATTCTTGAAATAGGGCCTTATATAATTGAATTTCGTCATCTGTACATGAGGCACCTATATGAATGTTCTCAACAATTCCGAGCTTAACTGAAATGTCAATAGGAATAGTTCGAGAGATGTTTCCCAAATTTAACTCTGAATTGGGATGTTTCATTGGATTCTGAGGTTCCTTGACATATTCAGTTGTAAAAATTGATGAGAAATCATTTTCAAAACGATCATCCTCAGGTAAAAACGAAGATCTGTGATGGAGATCTTCCCATGGTAAATCATCTATGCATAGGATTTCACGAATTTTCTCATCAGAGCGAACAAGTTGAGAAAACGTAGTTAAATCTGAGGTTGATGTGAAAAGTGATTCCTCACGGACCACATTCATTAAGTCATTTTCAGTTGAAGACAGGTCGGAAAAGGACTGCACGGCTTCATAGGCAATTTCATATGGACTCAAAGGCATGGAATTACCAAATGAGTCTATCTCAGATTCAGAAGGAATGATCCAAGGATCATTATAAACAATGGTGTCTGATGTAATCATATGAATGGTTGCAAATGAGGATGATGCGTTGATTGGAGGAA
Organism: Pinus tabuliformis; assembly: GCA_031772625.1. Lineage (NCBI taxonomy): Eukaryota > Viridiplantae > Streptophyta > Pinopsida > Pinales > Pinaceae > Pinus > Pinus tabuliformis. The sequence continues at coordinate 410,518,290 of CM062813.1, forward strand.
AAGGAAAAGTTCCCAGTAAACCGGCATCTTTAACTAATCCTACTCCAACATCCTTATATGGGATAGTCATTTTACCAACATGCTGAATACTCTCCGAAGAGGCTGGGTCGGATGAAAAGTAAGCCAGCTGGTCTATTGTTATGATCTTTGCATTGTGTGGAAACTTTATTACTCGAAAGACCGATGAAACGACCACTGTCATAGTGTAAGACCAACTTTGACCCAAGAGAAGGTTGTAGTCTAGAGGGGCATCAACCACCTCCACATCTAGACTAACGGTTTTTCCTTCAACCCCTATAGGTAAATCCTGTAGAATGCCAAAAGGATGAAACCCACGGCGATCAAAGGCCTTTAGAATCGTCGAGGATTGATTTAGTGAAGGAGAACCAAGCGATCTCCAACACTGTATCGACATAATACACGTTGAGGCTCCCTCATCAATTACAGTCCGATGAATAGGCCTGTTTTTTACTATCACTGGAATCTGGAAAGCCATTTGATGAGGCAAACGTGGTGTACTATTTTCTAGATCGAAAATTATTAGGTTCAGGTCCTGAACATCAACAACTCCTATAGCCGACAAAAGTAATTTACGCTGTGCTGGGCATGATTGCAGCACTTCCAAAGCCAACATTGCTGAGGGTGAAACAGCTAAATCCTCAACAATGTTATAATTCTGAGCCGCTCTCGCATGTGGATTGAAAGCTGACTTTCAAAGTATACCTTTTGGCGGGCGGTTTGATTACCAAGTCTGGATTAGGTTTCTCGATCTATAGTGGATCGGAACTGGGAGCTGAGGTTGATGGATTAGAATGACAAGATTCTGCTTCTTTACCATCAACATGACTCTTACTACCATAATCTTGTGATCGAGTCACAATCCTAACATGGGACATCATCAGTATGGGTTCTTCATTGGCACTCGAGGATGAACCTATCATCTTGCTGTCTTGAGCCGGAAAAGGATCCTTCAAAATAGCAGGAGTTTGGGAACCCTTGACAATCTTCGCAACCTCTGCACGATGAGGGCAGTCTCTTGTAAAATGTTCATCATCACAAATGAGACAAGGATAACGAGGTTTGCGTTTTTCGTCATTGGATTCCACCTTTTTAGGTTTCTCCTTTGAACTTTTGTCTGTTTTATTCTTCTTCTTTCCTTTCTTCTTCCCACCGGATTTTGATTTGGCTGTAGATGACTCTACAACGTGAATGTTGGCGGAAATCTCTACAGAAGAATCTCCTGTTGGGGAATCAGGCAAGGTTATAATGGGAGAAGAATTATTTGAAGACTTCTTCTTACTTTTAGTGTTAACCGTGCCAATCATACCATCAGCGGCATGAGATCCCTAAGGAGTTGCAGCGATTTGATTTTGCTTGGGAAGATCGGGGATTTTTTCGTGTAACGTACCCGACTCAGTATAGGCCAAGTCAAGGTACTGTGCTTGAGCAATGGCTTGCTCCTCAGTAACCACTCCGGCTTTAGCAACATCTTCAGTGATCTTTGGCAACAAAGATTTTACAAACCACTCAGCCAAAATCTGATCCGGAATGAATACCTTCACTAAACGACGTCGACTTCTCCACTCATGAATATGATCTGAAATGTAAGTGGATGTCGATTGTATTAGCGAAGTTAACAATTCCGTGCCATTGTCATATCAGACTGGCAACTAAAAATGAGTTAAAAACGAGGTAGCTAACTGACTAAAATTATAAAAAGTGCCTCGCGGTAACTCAATGTACCACTTGGTCGCGAGACCAATTAGAGTGCGATGGAAAAGTCTAAGACGGATCAAATCATCTGTGATGGATTTAGACACAGACCAGAGGTGGTAAGTCATCGCATGGTTCGACGGGTCCTCTCCTGATTTACCTTAAAACTTGGGAATGTCACTGGGCAACTTATTCGGCATTGGCGGCCAAAACGGAAGATAATTAATGGGATCGTTCGTTAGGCGCGACAAGTAAGGTAAGTCCAAAGTTGCGATAAACAGTAACTACCGATTAGGATCCCTAAAACTCTGGGTCATGAGACCAGCCCCAGGAGGAGGATATCCAGGATAACTAGGAATCGGAATTGCGTTTGGGATATTGTATCCTCCCGGAAAACTAGGATTAACTGGACCGTACTGGGGTTGTTGAGGTTGTTGATAAGTGTACCCAGGATACGGTTGATACTGATAAACTGGCTTCTAGACAGCAGGACGGAATTGGTACTATCCCTGGTACGGTTGATAGGTGAATTGTGGTTGACTTGTGACAACCGTACTTAAACCAGGTTGTCCTACAGGCATCTGAACCAAAGTTTGAATAGTAGATCCAGACGGTGGTAAAGATGTCTGAGGAGTAGATACAGGAACAGTAGAAACCAGAGCTGTGGATACTCCAGAAGTAGGTGGGGTAGATTGAACACATGTAGCGGCAGTTGTAGCAGTCGTTCGAGGCGGAGTACGAGGTGTACTAGGCCCAGGCTGAGAAACTACCGAAGGTACAGAAGTTTGAATGTTAGACTGGACTAGTTGCTGGGGTGTACCAGAAACTAGGGGTTGTCCAGTTTGAGATGACAACTGTATACTTGGCTGCAACACCTGTTGGGCTTGCGATGGATCCCACACTATATTCATTCCGGAGTACTGAACCATAACTGGTTGAGAATGCTGAGGACCATAACCGGGTTGAGTGTAGGATTGATAATTGAAAGGTACATTTCACGTTCCTTGAACATACGTTTGACCTTGGGGTGGTTGGAAACCTTGGTTCGAGTATTGACCTTGGGGTTGATACCCTTGAGGCACATACTGATACTCGGGTTGACCTTGAGGTATAAATTGATACTGGGGTTGACCTTGAGGAACGTACTGTCCCGTAGGTATGTACTGTCCTTGAGGTTGCCCCCCAGATGGAAATTGTGTACCTTGAGGTTGCCCCCCAGGCATCAATTGAGGCTGCCCCCCAGGCGGTAACTGGCCACCTTGAGGTTGAGGATTGGGAATAGAACCTGACATCGCAATAATGTCTTCTACGCTCAACGGTTTATTACCATTGCTTCCAGTTAATAACCCTTGCTCAATGGGTTGAGGAGATGCTCCCAGAAAAGTACCAGAAAGAGACTGATACCTAGAGGGAACAGATGGACCACCGTACAAAAACGATTCGAGCGACTGAGTAAACATGGACGACTGTCCTGACATATTTACGGGAGTATAAAAACCTCTAGGTGTTGAGTGATAAGGAGCACGAGGTGGTGAAGAACTTAACCCTGAGCTTTCTAAATAATTAGTCAAAGAAAGATACCAAGAACTACTCCTAGGTGGACTTTAAAAAATTGATTCACGCTCCCTTAGTTCAATGACAGGTTGATTTTCAGGGATAGGGATGCCTACTTCTTCTTCTTCCAGAGCAAGCTCTTCAATAGAAATAAGTCCAGAAGGAAGATCTTGAGTGATTACTCTTTCTACCCTAGGTGAACCAGGACCACTAAAAGATGGAGAAACAAACCCCGATGTCGGAGTAGCAGCAAATTCACTTTCAGGCTCAGATATTTCGGGTTCTTCACCTATATCACTAGTAGATGAAAAGCTACCAGCGATTTTGGAGACAGACACTGACTGTGGATTATATTCTACTACTGGTGTTTGAAAATCAGTATGTACAATCAAAGAAGATTCTCCTTCTTCCAGTGACCCAACTCTACTGTCTCTAGGAGTTACGAGGACTTTTAAGCCTTCAAGTTGGCTCGGTACTTCCTCAGGAGGTTGGCCCCGAAGTCTACGGGACTTCCTCAGTAACTCAGCCACATTATAATCTCAGGAGACTGGCCTCGAAGTCTACGGGACTGTCTTGGTAATTCAGCCACAGTTAAAGACTTTTAACTACTTCACACGCAAACAAAGTAAAATCTCAATGAAAAGCACCTAAGGTCTCTAAAGAACCAAACAAATTTGAATCACGCGCCTAAAGAATCTAGGAGATCAAACACACACAAACAGTAACCTTCCGGACCGAAAACACTAGTTGGTGATGAAATTCAACGTCACAGAGTTCAGTACAGAAATGGCGGTTGGAACAGTTACCCCGGCAACCTGCTTAATGAATAGACTGGCACAAGTTCCTCCACTTAACCGTCTCGAGTGAAGTGAACCCCCCAGAAAATCCAAGTGAGTCTAGTCGATGTTTGCTCCAGGTATAGTGGGATCTTCCCACCACTGTCACCTCAGGAAGAGTCCTAAAGAATATGGCCACTAAGGTTACCAACTGAGACAAATACACCTGGGGGAACAGTCTACGATCCGATACGCACGCAAGGGAAGAGTAGCAAGCTCAATCCCCTTGAAGGCTCCTTGACATAATCTAAGGTTTACCAACAAGTGACCCCAGGCTCCTCGGCAATGGTTAATCCGAGGTTTACCATTTTTAATACGTGAATATCTGGCGTCATTCCCAATGAGGAAGGATTGATTCCCACACTGGTTCGGACACGATCTCGTGCTTCTCCTTTAAGAGGAGCTTTCCCAGAGCATAAATGCAACAATTGGATTTCTTCCCTACCACAAGATACAGCTACTTGTTTGTTTTTGCTGTCTTGGAGAGTTAATTACTCTCCTACTCCAAGACACTAGCCTAAGCTAAGTTGGTGTATCAACGCCCTAGAAATAAAAATGTTACTAGGTGAATTTTACTTTAAGCGTTAATTTTAGTGGTTTTTGTTTAAGTCCAAAGGTGCGGAGATGAAACTCGTGGTATGAAGATTCGACTCAAAATCACTAAAAATTCACCTAAGATGATCTAAACAATCTTTTTCTCTTCGATGAACTTCTAAACTAAGAAAGAGTTTGAGAATGCAAATACTTTGTAAACACAAATCTTTCTCAATTAAACAAATTAAAAGAAGAGTTTTTCCTTTCCAAAGCACTCAAAACGAGACAACTAGTTATTTCACAAAAATTTCCCTTTTTCGTTTCAAAGCATTCAATCACTACAAAAAACAAACTTTTCCAAAAGAGATTTTTTTTTTTTATATTTTGTAAATAAAAAACTCAAAACTAATGAAAATGACTAACTTTGAGAGCTACAAACTATAAAAACCTATTTGAAGTCAAAGCCTACTATAAGTCTTTTTAAGGATGTTTTACTCAGCTAGATGCAAGTTAAGGACTAATTCATGCAGAATCATAAATCAGTCAAGAACAACCAATTTCGTTTTCTTTTTTAAAATGAAAATCCAAACTCTCAAACACAAGCTTTTCGAAGTTTTGTAAAGAGAAAACTCAAAGCAGATTCCTCAAACAAGCGGAGATTTCATTAATGGTCAGACTCATAAGAAAGCTGGTAGACACTAAGGTGATCTGAAGTCCCTACAGCCTCTAAGCTCAGAGCCACTACACAACCAAAATGAAAAACAAACCCAACAAGCAAAACTCCTAGGAATTTCACCTAAAACCCTAACACTAGTGAAATTAAACCAAGGAAAGTTTTTGACAGGGTACACGCAGGTCTGGGCAATGGCTAAAACCTATAAACAAATTCTAAACTGATAAAAAAGAGAAAAAATTAAAATTTCTCAAAATTTCGACAAGGTACGTAGGCAGCCTGTTTACACAGGTGCATTCACGCTATGTGCACAAAGAAAAAGCGCGTACTGGTACGCACTGTGCTTAACTCAGAGGGTGCGTACTTCTCCCAAAACTATGAAAAATAAAAACTAACTCAAAATTAACTAAATCACCCAATCCCACAATCATCAAGCCAAAAACAGAAACAAAAAATACAGTTTCTCAGGTCAAAGTATAAACAAGGAAAACAATCAAGTCCCCAGTGGAGTTGCCATTCTGTCACACGGAATAAGTCGATCTTGCGGACAAGATAGACCTTCCTAGAATCTAAAGAAGACCTAATGACAAGCAAACCAACCAGACACTATCTTTCTCTAAATATGCTTTAATGAACAATAGAAAACAAGTGTTTTTAGGGCCTACCTTAGGTCCAACGCTAGCTTGTGGATGCCCTTGCTCCTTTGATCCAAATGAGCTCCTTTTCGCGAATCTGCAAACACAAACAAGGCAAACAAATTAAATAGCACCTGAAAAGCCAATTGCATAAAAAATATTTAACATGAAAGTCAAGGAGTCCATGAAACAAATAACATAAGATACTTGTTGAGAAAAATGAGTTTGATTGTATTAATTCAAAAGAATAAGAACCTTACAACCTTTGCCTTGACGCTGTACAAGCTCCTCCCAGGGTCCAGGAAGAAGTCTCCTCTACTTTGACAAGTTTCACTCACTCCCAAATGAAACCAAAAAGGTATGTGATCTCTCCTCTTTAGGCTTAACTAGGAAGTCTTGATTTCACCAACATTTACCCTCAAAGATGTTCAGCTTGTAACCTCCCTAGCAACCAGCCTAATGCCTGTATTTATAGTGCAATGGAGGGAGGTTACTAGGTCCCCCTTCAAAGGGAGAAAGCCCTCCTTCAAAGGGATAGCTCCTCTCATCAAGGGATTAGCTCATTCTCTTTTGGGATGCATGAACCACCTCAGAGCGAACAATCCACGTCAAAATTCCTTCTAGAAACCTCTAGAATTAACCCAAAGTGAGTTTTTTAAGATAAAACTTGCGCCTTTTGACTTTCACAGGGGTCTGCACCTACACCGTTAGGGACAGAGCAGGCAGGTCCGCAACTTTTGTACATAGAAGGTGCGGGACCGCAGGTGACCATGAGAGAAAGTGCGGAACCAGAGTTACATTGATTTTTAATGTCTTTCTCTCATTTCCAAAGCTTGATTTGAAGAGCTGAGGTCTGAGACTTGCTTAGGAGGATAGTGCAAGTGATGATAGACCCATACTGACTGCAAATAATCATGATGACGATATTTTTGTGTAACACCATGAAAGAACATGAGCACTAGAATATAAACTAAATTAGAGTATAAATAATTTATATCACATATACCTCAACATCAACAATGTCAAAGCCATTTTCCCCCATAAAAATAAGAAACTTGAAAAAGTTTTCTTCAGTTGAGATATAGTGGCTGCTATGTGACAGGATGACCTGTATAAAGAAAGAAAATAAAATGTCACCACAGAAAATAACACCTTAGTAACTTAGTATTAAACCTTCATGGAAAACCTAAGCACAATCATGCCAACTAAGTTACATGCTAAAAAGCTCAAGTTGTAGATAACTTGTGAAAAAATATATATTTGAGATGTGATGTCTAATCCTTGTCATTTTATTCAAAACAACATTTCATTCTTTAATGCATGAACTTGATTAAGTATATAAACAACATGAAAGTAAAATTTTCTAATAGTCATGAAAATAGTTTAACACAAAACAACTAAAAAGATTTTGTAATACTAATTTCATCTTCAATATTTGTTTGTTGTTTAAATGTACATGCTACCAAGAATTTTCTATTTCATAGATAAAAGAAAAAAAAAAGGTTCAAAATACAATCAAACAATAAAGAGAAGATATCATGGAATAGACATTGCAATTATAAAAAAAATTGTTTCCTTGTCCACCAGTGTCTTGTCTGGCATTCCTAAATTGCATTTCTTTCCTAAAATAACCAATCAGGTGAAAGAATGACAACATTAAAAACCATATCAATAGCTACAAGTAACATTTACAAAGTCGATGGCCCAGGTACCTAAAGGATCTCGAACAACAAATGAATCATATCTAAGTCATGCTCTGCATTGTCTCCCCATCCTTTTTTCTAATCACATTTCCTATAACATTCCCATATTAGAGTCAAACAAAAATCAAATGAAGGAATTGACATTTGTTTTTATCTTTTATATCTATAAAATTTGAATCTAAAAATATTTTAACACAAAACAACAATAATACTAATATTATCTTCAAGTTTTGGATGTTGTTTAAATGGATATGATACCAAGTATGTTAAATTTTATAGTTAAACAACAAAACAAAATCAAAGTAAAATTTCAAAATACAATCAAACAATAAAGAAAAAATATAATGGAATGGGCATTGCAATTATACAAAAAAAAATACTTATCCATGAGTTTGTGACTTTCCTAAAATTGCTTGCCCAAAATAACGATGAGGTGAAATAACCACAAAATTAGAAAAACATAAGAATCCTTCCTAGAAACATTTGCAAAGTCGATGGACCAAGGGCCAAAAGGATCTCCAACAACAAATGAATCATATACAAGATATTCTCTGCATTTTCTCCCCATCCTTTTCCAATCCCATTTCTGGTAATCTGCCCACAACTGATTCGAGTAACATTCAAATGAAAGATGTTATATTTTTGTAGAAAAAAATGGAGATGTGTCAAGCATGCTAGATGCATGGTACATAAATTTATTTTCCAAAATAACCACGACGTGAAATAATCACAGAATTAAAAAACATAGGAATCCTTCCAAGAAACATTTACAAAGTCGATGGGTCAAGGGCCTGAAGGATATCCAACAACAAAAGAATCATATCCAATACATTCTCTGCATTTTCTCCCCATCCTTTTTCCAATCCCATTTCTTGTAATCTCCCCACACTCGATTCTGGTATCATTCAAATGAAAGATTTTATATTTTTTTAGAAAAAATGGAGATTTGTCAAGCATGCTAGCTGCATGGTACAAATACTCATAAATATTTGCAGAAAATAATATTAAAATATTTTATATTTTTGTAAAAAAAATTGGAGATTTTCCAAGTAGGATAATTGCATGGTAAAACAGTTGTTACAAAAAATGTATCCATAAATATGGTGGATCTTACTCATAGATATTTGTAAAAGATTTGTCAAGTAGGAAAAATGTATGGCTTTGGAGTCCTAGTTGTTTGAACGTTTGACATATTTGATGCAAATTTGGTTTGGCTCTTCTTTATTTGAGCTTTGAAGGCCCTTCATCTAGTGAGCCTATAATAAGAGTACCTCTACCACCATAACCCTTACATGAAGTTGATGTTTGATTGCTTTCAATCCTGCAACTAGCATTAGCCCTCTATAACAATACAATATGATGCCCAACCAAGAAGGAATAAATCTGAAAGGAAATTATGATAACCTTGGGTGAAAATCAGCCCTAAATATATTTCCAGAGTCAAGCTTCAAACCTGCAATTTTATCTTCAACCCCAAATACAAGTGTTTACACAATTTCTCCACAATGAATTATTGCCAATTGTTAAAATTGGCAACTCTGGTCAAATTCCATGTGGGTCATCTTATTTATGGTAGCCGATCTTTTTCTTGTATCCCTCTCATCGAGAGGTGTAGGGTTCATCTAAAGATCATCCGATTTCGATAAGTATTCATGGAGTTATGAATTTATTTGTGTTATAAGACAATTTTTCAAGGTCGCCCAACAACCAAATAAACCCCACATCTACTCAAGGTTTTAATATAAAAGGAGATGACTTGAGAGTCATTTTTCACACACAATTCTATCTTTATTTCTCTCCACTTTTCTTGGGTTTTAGTGGAAGATAAATCTAGGAGTGGAATCCCTAGACGTTGGAGGAAAGAAGACTAAGGGAGCTACCCTAGAGAAGATGCCCTAGGCCTAGATGCTATCAAATAAGAAGTCTAAAGATAGCCCTAAATGTTGTCCAAAAAGTAGACCTAAATGCAGTGTAAGGGCAGCCCTAAACATTGTCCAAAAGACAACCCTAAACAGTGTCTAAGGGTGACCCTAAATGATGTCCAAAAGGCAACCCTAAACATAGTCTAAGGGAAGCCCTAAACACTGTCTAAAGGAAACCTTAAACGCAGTCTAAAGGGATCCCTAATGCAAACCTACGGTTCCCTAGATGAAGGCCTAATACGGATGAAAAGGTGGGCTGTAGGTGACCCTAAAAATAGGGGTAGCATGAGAGTTTGAGGGCTCAAACATGCCCAGGAAAACAAAGATAATAAACGGGATAGTTGGGCTACATGGTGCTACTAAGACACATGGGACAACAACAAGGGATTGCAATGGCACAAGGGGACAATGACAAGGGGACAACAACAACGTATAGTATGACTGTAAAGGACAACAACTACAATATATATATATATATATATATATATATATATATATATATATATATATATATATATATATATATATATATAGGCAGTGGTGGCAAGGGACAACTGTATAACAAATGGGACAACAAGAACTCATAGGAGCAGCAATGGATGGCTAGCATGGTACAACAAGGCTACAAATCAGACAACAGCTAGGTATGGTGTTGCAAACTCATTAGACAGTAGCAAGGTAGAGTTTGCTAGTAAATTGGATAGCAAAGTGATGCTAAAGCAAATTGGCACGATAGCTATGACATGATAGCAACAAGCATGGCAAGCGTGGATAGCATGGATAGTAATAGAAATAATGTTGTTTCTAGCACATGAGACATGTTGTATGACAACATGCTTCAACAATGGCACATGGGACAACAATGCAACATAAGGTGCAGCAGTCATGAGGTATAGCACTGTGATGATGGGTGCAGCACGGTGAGGTGCAGCATGATGACGAAATGCAACACAATGATAGGTGAAGGATTCACCTGGGAGAATCAATTGAAGCAACATGTCTTCAACTGATCTCATGTATCATCTTGTTAGAGATGATCTATGCTCTTATCTAGATAAGTCAGAGTGTTGACGTTTGTTGTAAGTGTACTATCTCTCTCTCTCTTTGCTAAACTATTGAAGAACATATAAGAATAATTGATCAAGGGTTTCTCCACATTGGGGTTTGTCCCTGGCTAGCACCACATCTTGTGTCCTCTTGTCTTGGCTTGTCTTTTGTGATTTATGTTTATGTTCTATCTGCAGTTTACTTTAATGCTAATGTTATTTCTAATATAGAAAAGATATTGAGCTAACTGTGAAAATTGAAATAAATTTCTCTAAGCATAGAACATACCTAAAATTAACATGGTATCAGAGCTGAGGTGAGGACAAATCCCAAGCAAGATTGAAACAGAAATCACAGAAGATAGTTGGGAAAGAATAAAAGGATCGATGGATTCCTCGTCCTTCTTCAAATTCACTGAGGATGAAGTCGAAGTAGAGAATATTATAAGAATGGTGCAGTGGAATTTTTTGATGGCCTACCTAAATATCACTTCAATGGAAAGTCTATATGTAAGGGTGGAAAGAAAGGCAGATGCCTTGGTTTGAATAAGTTCGGCCATTATGCGGAGGAGTGTCCGAATGGCAAGTGTACATCACTTAATGATGATCACAATAATTCTAGGGACATCTTCAATGATCAGAGGAATGAAAGTTAATGTGGCTCATCAAGGTAATGGCCAACTATTCAAAGAAGGCAAGGAAGCCCAGATATGAAGAATCAAATGTTATTTGTAATAAGATAAAGAAGCGTTATCTTGTATTGGCCCTCTCCTTCAGATTCTTTGGGAATCTGGCTTATTGATTATAGTGCTCCAAAGCACTTCAATGGATAGAGGGGTGCTCTCTCTAATCTGGTAGAGATGGAAAACATCATGGAATTATACTTGGAACCAATGCCACCTATCCTAGAAAGGGTGTAGGAAATGTTACCCCTCAATTGAATGAGGGTAACTCGATTCATCTATAGAATCTCTTTTACGTACCTTATCACAAGAAGAGCCTGGTGTCCATTTCAACAATGGAAGTCAAAGGTTACAGGGTGGAATTCATTGATGGTAAGGTACATGTTTGAAAATGCAATTTTCAAAGATGCTTTTACTCATGGGTTTAGGGTTGGCAATTTGTATCAATTTGCAAGATGGTCCATTGGGGATCATGTCAATTGACATATCTCATCTATAGCAGTAGAGGTCTACTTATTATAAGACCCTACAGGATGTGAGTTAGATGGTGACTGGGATGCCTGAATTCAGGAAGAGCATGAAGGTACATGTTTGAGATGTACCGAAGGAAAATCTTACAAGGGGATCATTGCCCTAATGTAGCAGGTCCACAAGTTCGGAACAACTTGATGGGTTTTAAATTCATGATCGAACATCTCATGTATGTAGGCGAAAGAAATCCCTTTATGGCTTGAAGTAAAACACCCCGAACATAGTATAAGAGGATTGATAGATGTCAGATGAAGCTGAGATTCACTAGGAGTGAAGCTGATCCAAACCATTGCTTAAAGGATGTAGATGATAGACCTCTCATACCAACACCTTCTGAGGATGACCTACTTCTAACAAGTACAGACCCTCTCATTTGTAGAAGTAATAGAGAGTTGGATTATGGATGTCGAAAGGTAAACTGCAAGCCCACAACTACCTTGAGGATCTTAACTTCTATGAGTTATATGGTAGTGATGCCAAAAGATATTTGGGAAATGCCTCTGAGTTTCATAAACTCATTCCCATTGATGTTTTTGATGAACTTCAATCCAGAAATATGTTTTACAGTTCATATGATGAGCTCATATATGGTTGAACCTCACTGGATTGGATTGGTGCCAAGAATCTTCTGAGGTATCTTCAGGCCACAATCTCTCATGAATTGAGATACACTGTTGGAAATGTGAAGCTGCATGATTATTCCAATGCTGACTAGGTAGGAATTGTGGAGGAAAGCAAGAGTACTTATGAGTGTTGGTTCTCTTTTGGTTCTGCTTCGATATCTAGGATAACTAGGAAGGAGAATACATTTGCTTTGAGAACCACTGAAATCGAATACATAGCTACGGGTATGATCTCGTGTGAAGCTGCCTGGTTGCAGAAGCTCTTCAGTGAGCTATTTGTACACATGATGTATTCCATCGTGATCCTTTGTATCAACCAACTCAGATTCGGTTTTTGAGGAATCCTATATTCTATGATTTCTCTAGTAGATAGACATCATATACTACCTTATCAGGGATATGGTACATCGATGAGCAAGGAGGCTCCATCGCATTGACTCAGACTGATGTACAGGTCGCAGACATTCTATCAAATCCTCGGAGAAAGGTCAAATTTGTGACTTTCCGAAATGAATTGGAGTCCTTGAGAGACCCTCTTATGAGGGTCTTAAATGTTGCATGCATTGATCTCTCAGAGATCTGGGGGGCTTTGGGTACTTACTGGAGCAACACGCGACCATAGGGTGACTCACCCTCCCCTAATGGTGTGTTGTGTACAGGGTGAATGGCTCAGCCTTCACTTATGATACCCTGAGACAACTCAGGGATAGGATGAATGCTTCTCCTGACAAGGCATCCTACCCATGCAGTCTAGGACTCATGGGAAGTACCTCTCATTTAGAAAATGAGTAGGGAAATGGGATTAGGGACCATGTTAGTACTATTGATGGATGCATCATTGTATCTACCTTACTATATGCTAGGATGACCTCCATTTGTATGGGATTAATGAAACTGATCGGGGATTAGTATGAGTGGTTTGAGACACTCTCTAGTGATATTGATTTGGGATCAATAAAACTTGAGTCAGTAGAGGATGGTATGAGACATTATCCATCAATTCCTCTTCTTCACAGTTTAGCTAAGTAGAATAGAGAAAAGTAGAGCAGAGCTCAACAAAACAGAGCAAAGAAGAGCATAGCAGTGTAGGGCACTAATGGCAGAGATAGTACTGTTGGACATATGGATCAAAAAATGGAGTAATCCCTAGTTGAGAGGAAGTGTTAAAATTGGAAACTATGGCCAAACTCCATGTGGGTCATCTTATTGATGGCAACTGATATTTTTCTTGGATACCTCTCATCGAGACGTGTAGGATTTATCTAAAGATCATCCTATTCCGATAAGTATTCATGGAGTTATGAATTTATTTGTGTTATAATACAATTCATCAAGGTCGGCAAGAAACCAAATAAACCCCACATGTTCTTAACATTTTAATATAAAAGGAGATGACTTGAGAGTCATTTCTCACACACACTTCTATCTTTATTTCAGTTCACTTCTCTTGGGTTTTAGTGGAAGAGAAATCTAGGAGTGGAAGCCCTAGACGTTGGAGGAAAGAAGACTAAGGGAGTTGCCCTAGGGAAGATTCCCTATCCCTAGACGTTGTCAAAGAAGAAGTCTAAAGGAAACCCTAAACACTATCCAAAAGGTAGCCCTAAATTCAGTCTAAGGGAAACCCTAAACATTGTCCAAAAGGCATCCCTAAACATAGTCTAAGGTTAGCCCTAAACACTGTCCAAAAGGTAGCCCTAAATGCAGTCTAAGGGCAGCCCTAAACACTGTCTAAAGGCAGCCCTAAACGTAGTCCAAAGCGAGCCCTAATGCAAACCTATGGTGCCCTAGATGTAGGCCTAATACGGATGAAAAGGTGGGTTGTAGGTGACCCTCAAAATAGGGGCAATATGATAATTTGAGGACTCAAACATGCCCAGGACAGCAAGGCTAATCAATGGGATAGTTGGGCTACATGGTGCTGCTAAGACACATGAGACAATAGTAAGGGATGGAAATCGCACAAGGGGACAGCAGCAAGGGGAGAATAGCAAGATATAGTATGACTATTAGGGACGGCATATACAACATATATCTAGGCAGCAGTGGCAAGGGAAAGATGCACCATAAATGGGACAACAAGATATGCTAAGATAAATGGGAGAGCTAGGCATGATGCTTGGTGCAGCAAACATTGGTAAAACAAGCAGTCATAGGAGCAGCAATGGACAGCTAGCATGGTACAAAAAGGCTGAAAATGGGATAACAGCCAAGTATGGTGCTGCAAACTCATTAGATAGTAGCAAGGTACAATGTGCTAGTAAATGAGACAACAAAGGGATGATAAAGCAATGTGGGACAACAACTGTGACATGACAACAGCAAGTATGGATAGCAGCAAGCATGGTGCTGCAAGTGCATCCGACTATTGTGTTGTGTTATATTCTTTCCATGACTAGCCTACATAGTTAACCAGAGAGTTAGAGGGGGGCGTAGCCCCTGCTTTGTTGGACCGACTGTGCAGTGGGGGGGTCACAGGGTGTTTGAGGGGGGCGGTTAGCCCCCCTCTATGGAGTCTGGGGCAGCGGCCCAAGGAAAATTTTTTGGGACCCTATATTAGGTTGGGCAGACCTACCTGTGGCTTTTTGCATGGTTTTCGCACATGGTATTAGATGCGATGGTTTTCAGTGCATGGTATTGGATGCTTTGCCATGTATAAATATGTATTGTAACATTGAAATGAACATAATGAGAAATAAATCTGGTAGTCCTGATTTTGGGATCCAGGGGAAAATCTCTGTGTATATGTGTTTTATGTGTTATTATCTCACATTAATGGGGTTAAAACCTACATTTGGTATCAGAGTTGTTTTGGCTTCAAGGGGACGCCTTTGTTGTTGAGTGGTTGCACTTAGGCTTGTGGTAGACCCTATTCAGTTGGAGATCTTCGGGATCAATTCTAGTGGTTAAAGAAGATGGCAAATAGTGGAAAGATAGAGATTAAGAAATTTAATGGTCATAGTTTTGAGTTATGGGTACTCAAGATGGAGGATCTATTGGTGGATAAATATCAGTGGATTGCAGTAGATCCAAGTACTAAACCAATGGGAGTGTCTGATGAATAATGGAAAGAGTTGAATTGGAAGGCTAAGAGAACAATACAATTGTGTGTCTCAGATTCATTATACTTGAGCATATCAAGGGAAGCTATGGCAAAGGCTTTGTGGGACAAGTTAGGGATTTTGTACTAATCTAAGTCTCTAGTGAGTAAATTGTTCCTAGGGAAAAATCTATATAACCTAAGAATGAAAGATAGAGACTCGGTGACAGAGCATCTGAACGCATTTAATACTGTGGTAAGTCAGTTATTATCTGTTGATATTAAAATTTTAGATCAAGATAAGTGCATCAGTTTGTTGTGTTCTCTACTAGATCCGTGGGATAGTCTGGTTATTTCAATAGGTAGCAATGCAACTTCCTTATAGTTTGATGAAATAGTCTCATCCTTATTGACAGAGGAGATGAGATGGAAAAATATGGAGAGCGAGAATGGTGATGCATCTTTTGTATCAGGACAGTCCCATAACATAAACAAAAATAAGTCATCAAGTGGGAGATCTAAATCTCCAAGAAAACCTGTAAAGGTGGTGTGTTGGAAATGCGCAAACGAAGGGCACTACAAAAGGGAATATAAATCTAAATCTCCTAACAAAGGAAAGGGATCTGATGATGCTCCTTCTACAGAGGCTAAAACCACCTTAGATGAAGGTGGGGATGTGTACTTGGCTTCTTCAAGTACACATGTAGATCATGAGGCATGGTTGATTGACTCAGGTGCATCCTTTCACTTCACTCCCCATAGAGAGTGGTTCTACGAGTATGAGAAATATGATGGTGGTGTTGTCTTTTTAGGGGATGATAGGAGGGCTAGAATCATTGGTCACAGAAAAGTAAAGCTGAAGTTAGAAGGTGCAAGGGTTAGAACACTTCTAGGTGTTCTTTATATTAATGCATTGGCCAGAAATCTGATTTCTGTAAGCAAGCTGGATGATGCAGGTGCAAAAATAGCATTCGAGAAGGATGCCTGCAAGATGGTTTGGGGATCACTAGTATTGATGTGAGGAGTTGAGATTAGAACTCTATACAAGCCGAAAGATAGCACTGTTGTTGATGGGAGCAACAGTTCTGTGGTTCATGAAAGTGGAGTAGAAAATATAGTGGTCTCTAGAGAGAAGGCCATGCTGTGGCATCAAAGGCTTGGACATATTGGAGAGAAGGGCCTTTGAATACTTCATTGTAAAGGTATGGTGGAAGGTATGAGTAATAGATATGTGGATTTTTATTTCTGTGAAAATGGTGTATATGGGAAGCAAAATCAGGTGAGTTTCACCTTTGGTGGTAAGAGGGCGAAACAAATATTAGAGCTTGTGCACAGTGATGTGTTTGGACCTATGAAGGTTCCATCAGTAGGTAAGTTTATGTACTATGTATCATTTATAGATTACTTCTCAAGGAATACATGTATATATTTCCTTAAGAAGAAATATGAAGTCTTTAATAGGTTTAAATAATTTAAGGCTCTAGTGGAAAACCAGAAAGAGAAGAAGATAAAGGTATTGAGGTCAGGTAATGGTGGAGAGTTTTTCAGCAAGAAATTTGAATAATTTTGTAAGAAGTGTGGTATAGCATGGCAGAAGACTACTCCATACACACCTGGGAAAAATGGAGTTGTAGAGAGAATGGACAAGACATTGATGGAAAGGGCAAGAAGCATGCTCAGTGGTGTCAGGTTAGGACAAGAATTCTAGGCAAAGGTAGTGGAGATAGCATGTTACCTGGTCAAAAGATCAAATTCGTCGTCATTGGAGGATAAGACTCCACAAGAGGTATGGATTGGTAATAAACCCTCTCTTTCACATCTGAGGGTATTTGGATGTGATGCATATGTACATGTTCCAAAGGAGCTAAGGTCCAAGTTGGATAGTAAATTTGAAAAGTGCATCTTTATTTAGTATAAGGATGGTTTAAAGGGTTATAAGATTTGGAACCCAGTAACCAGGAAGGTTTTGTATAGCCGAGATGTGGTGTTCATAGAGGTGAAAGATGTTATTGAACATGAAGTCCAACCAAAGGAACCTGAGAAGATAGAGTTTGAGCTTAAGGAGGAAGAATCAGACTTTACAGTAGAAGAGGAATCTGAAGATGAAGAGCCACAAACTGCAGGCATGAGAAGACCAGTTCAAGAAAGAAGGCAACCAAAAAGGTATAGTCCATCTACTTTCTGTTCAAATTTTGATTTATCTATTACTGATGATGATCCCAGAACTGTGAAAGAAGCAGTAGATTCAGAGGATGTCAAATTCTACAAAGAGGCCATGGTTGATGAAATGGAATCTTTGCACAAAAATGAGGCTTTGGATATGGTGGAGTTGTTGGCTGGAAGCAACTTGATTTTTCTATTACTAATGATGATCCCAGAACTATCAAAGAAGCAGTAGATTCAGAGGATGTCAAATTCTACAAAGAGGCCATGGTTGATGAAATGGAATCTTTGCACAAAAATGAGGCTTTGGATATGGTGGAGTTGTTGGCTGGATATGGTGGAGTTGTTGGCAAGGAAGCAACTTGAAGGTTTTGCAGTGAAGGATAAGGAAGAACTGGTATGCAAGTTAAAGAAGTCTCTGTATGGGTTAAAATAGTCACCAAGGATGTGGTATCAGAAATTTGATACATTTATATGGCGACTTGGCTTCAGTAGAAGTAAAGTAGATCATTGTGTGTAATTTTAAATTAATTGGTGACCGTGTTATTTATTTGTTCTTGTATGTGGATGATATTTTTCTGGTTGGAAATAACAAAGAAATTATCTAGGATTTGTAGACCCAATTATCCTCCAAATTCGACATGAAAGATCTTGGTGCTACAAACTATATTTTGGGCATGGAAATTAAAAGAGATCGAGAAAAGAGGATGCTCTGGTTAAATGAGAGGAAGTATGTTGAGACAATACTATAGAGGTTTAATATGCAGGATAGTAAACTGGTGAAGGTTCCTATTCCTGTAGGCGTGAGGTTATCTATTGAACAGTGTCCCAAGGCACAAGAAGAGGAAGAGGACATGTCCCATCTTCCATATGCAAGTGCATTTGGTAAGTTGATGTATGCAATGGTCTATACTATACCATAAATTGCACATGAAGTGGGAGTATTGAGCAGGTTTATGTCAAAACTATGGAAGCAGCACTGGACATCAGTGAAGCAGGTTTTCAAATATTTGTGTGCCACTAGTGATTATGGTTTGTGCTACCAAGGAAGACCAGGATTGGAGAAAGTGTTGGATATTCATGGCTTTGTTGATGCGGACTAGGATGGAGATCTATATCAGTGAAGATCTACAAGTGGGTATTTGTTTAACCTATTTGGAGCTGCATTTAGTTGGATTAGTAAGAAACAATCCGTAGTGGCACTATCAACTACAGAGGAAGAATACATGGTAGCCACTCATGCAAGAAAGGAAACAGTTTGGTTGCAGATATTGTGTTCAAGTATGGGGTTAGTACAGGGAGCTATAGGGATAGATTGTGACATCCAAAGTGCAATTTTCTTGGCAAAGAACACTATTTATCATTCAAAGACAAAGCACATTGATGTTCAGTATCATTTTGTGAGGGATATGATAGAAGACAAAAAGTTGTTGCTGGTAAAGGTGGACATTTTGAAGAATACTGCAAATGCATTGAAAAATTTGTGAGCCTTCAGAAGTTCTCTTGTTGTAGAGAAACAATGGATGTTTCAGGGATGGATAAATGACTAAGCTCCCCTGTGGCCCCGTGTGGAAAGAAAACAACAAGTGGGAGAATGTTGGGTTGTGATATATTCTTTCTACGACTAACCTACGTAGTTAACTAGGGGGTTAGAGGGGGGCCAGAGCCCCCCATTAATTGCACCAATTGTGTAGTGGAGGAGTTATAAGGGGTTTGAGGGGTGTGGTTAGGCCCCCTTTATGGGGTCTGGCACAGTGCATCAGGGAAATTTTTTTGGGACCCTATATTAGGTTCATGGACCTACCTATGGTTTTGAGCATGGTTTTCGCACATGGTTTTGGACACGATGGTTTTTGTTCCATGGTATTGGATGCTTCGACATGTCGAAATATGTATTGTAATATTGAAATGAACATAATGAATAATCAATCTGGTAGTCCCAGCTTTGGGATCCAGGGGAAAATCTCTGTGTATATGTGCTTTATGTGTTATGCTCTCGCATTGTTTATTTTCTATGTTTAAAATTCATATGTAGGTAATTTCTGTACAGGGTTAGAACATATAGAGACATGTTGTATGACAACATGGTTCAACAATGGCACATGGTATAGTAGTGCAGTATAAGGTGCAATAGTCATGAGGTCCAGCACTATGATGATAGGTGCATCATAGTGCAACACAATGAGGTGCGACATGATGACGAGATGCAACATAGTGATAGGTGAAGGAGTCACCTTGGAGAATCGGTTGAAGTAACATGTCTTCAACTGATCTCATGTATCATATTCTTAGAGATGATCTATGTTCTTATCTAGATAGGTCAAAGTTTTGACTTTTGTTGTAAATGTACTATCTCTCTCTCTCTACTGAACTATTGAAGAACATAGAAGAAGAATTGATCAAGGGTTTCCCCACATTAGGGTTTGTCCCTGGATAGCACCACATCTCGTGTCCTCTTGTCTTGGCTTGTCTTTTGTGATTTACTTTTATATTCTATTTGTAGTTTACATTAATGTTGATGTGGTTGCTAATCTAGAAAATATATTGAGCTAATTGCGAAAATTGAAATAAATTTCTCTAGGCATAGAACATACCTAAAATTAACACCAATGGATAGAAGGCCTCCTTTTATAGGCTTTCTTTACACATTATATGGAATAAAGTATAAATGAATAATCTAGAATTTCCTAGATGTGGGATGCTCTAGTAAGCAAGCCTTCATTATGACCTTGAGATAATCAAACCATCGAAGTGTCACCCTTCTATACCGAATGCTCCACTAAAATATTATTTTTCCTTAATAGTTGCGTTTTTATAGAGTTTTCTCCATGTAACAACCCCTTAAAATAGGGTTGATTAATCATAAACAACATTATAATAATGCCAAACATATGAATAAATTTTTTAAAAAAACCAAAATCAATATTAAACTATAAATGTATGTGAAAAATGGTTCTGTCAGTACAACAAAGATTAATTATATTTAAGACAAACTTTAAGTTTCAAAAAGAAAATAAAAAATAGATATTAAAGGCTCAGATGCAATAATATAGGTATTAGAAAATGATATAAAGTGTTAGATGTTCTAGCTCTTACCATCCACCATCTTCAATAGCATCCTCTGCAAAGCATCCAACATGCTAACCATTGAAGAGTGCACAAAGACTATCTCTAGAAATATACCTTCTATATATTTGGCCTAAGATCCAAAAAAGGGATGTGCACTATGAAGATTAGTGTCTGATGATACTCTAGCTTCCTCACTGATATCTTCAAAATAGTAAACAATTTCACTAATCAAAGAAAAAATATAATAAACGATTCTTACATGTTAGTATTGTTTAGGCTATGAAATTGCAAGTTTGTTGAGAACATCATAACCAATGAATGAGCTTTGCATGATAAATATTAGCAAGAATGAAAGCTATATAAACATGGAAGCTAAAACACATCCATGCAAAAATAGAAAAAGCATGAAACAACTACGAGAAGTGGCCCTAAATATAAGAGAACCAAAAAGTACCAAAATAGAAATATAGACATAAAAATCAAGATCTTTCAAAGCTATGCATCAGCTACAATTTCATATTTCCCGTGAAGAAACAAAACCCAAATAATAATATCCATCCAAGTTAAGATGGTCATAAGAAATTTGAACTAATACACGGATCTAAATCATGGAACAAAGAATGTTAGCTTGATGGTTACTAAAAACATAACAACAACAAGGTTAATCTCAGTACATCATGCACCATATATATTACAAAAATCCAACAACAGTATGTGCCATTGTAGAGAGAATTTGGGCTTGGAAATAAAGGTAGTAGAATAAGAATCAACTCACATGGCCTATATTGCAAAAGCAAGCAATAAGCCATATAGACAATATACAAGTTCTGCAAAAAAAACATGGTTAAAGACCCAAAACATGTACCACTGGAATGACCAATTTGCAAAAATATTCAAAACAAACACAAGTTAATCAAGAGCCACCATTCACTATAGGATTTAATCTAGTGGTCAGCGGAACGATTACTACTATGATGACCGAGGTTGAAAACATAGCAAACATGCCCCACACTAATTAATGAGCTATACTGAAGTAGAAAATGGATGGCATTTGCACAATTATAGTACATGGAACAAAATTTCTTAAGCCCTCCCAATCTAAGAAAAGGGAAGAGTTCACTAAGCCATAAACAAAATAATGTAATGTACAATATTTGATTTGAAATAAAAATATTACTCTCTATTCCTTAGGAAAAAAAATGACACTTATGTATTTGGGATTAGGAAAAACATTATGAGGTAGCATTCATGCTTTTGCATATCCATGAGGAGGCTTGAGCATTACATCATGAAGGACTAGGAATTTCTTCATTTATGAGTTATTTTCCTTCAATTATCAAACTCACCAAGAAATCCATTTCATTTTGACTTGAAGACAATATAGAACATTAAAGGTCATAATTTTTTTCTAAAATCCCTGTAATGAAATGACATTGTGCATGATCTAGCACTACCCTGCATTTTTCAAAGACATAATGTGACAGGGGAGTCTCTTCTACCTATAATTTTTTTAAAACTTTAATACCATACATAGTTAAAAATTTGTTGAACATGGAGTTTATACTCTACCTTGAAAGTGAGAGAAAATCACCTTTACAAAAGAACGTCAAAATATAAATTGCAACAAGTTGATAAAGACTTTTACATTTTGGATCAAATGCCATTTTGTTAAAATGTTATGCTATTTATTTTATTTATGTCTACTTTAGCAAGAAGAAGCCCTAGACACTCCTTATCATTTTCTCTTCTTCTCTTGACATAATTGTCCTGATGATGAGTCCAGTTGGAGACTCGAAATGTAGACTTTTAAAAATGATACCTGTGGATTCTATTATGAAATCTCACTCTTCAAATCTCAACCACAGAAGTCTCCAAACAACAACTCCTTATCTTGTTATTTTACTTTGCAATATTTTTTAATGCCTTTGACTTGTTTTGGTCATCAAAGGTGATCCATAAACAAGTGACTATATAGCCAACTAGGTTCATCAACATGAATACTTTGTTAAATTCACTTTCTATTATGTTGTTAGTCTTAGAAAAGGATATCAGTCTTTAGAATGGCTATAAGGCCTCTGTTAGTTTTGCATTTTTTAGTTCAAATATTTCGCAACTCTAGTGATCAAGACTGGTAAGAACATTCACCCATCCCCTTATAAAATGAACTCCACATCTCAAAAATGTACAATCAAGCTACATAATGGACACAAAGGAAGGAAATGAAATTGTGATTCAAAATGAAAATACATTCAACTTTATCCTCTATTATGTTTGTAGAATGAAATCAACATCCCCAAAACATATAAGGTCAAGCCACACAATGGACAAAAATAGGGAAAAACTAAAATTGTGCTTCAACATTGTACCAACTCTATAATTCTCTATCATGTTCGTGCACCTCTAAGTTTCTATTTCAATAGTTTTCTTTTTTATCCGTCAAAATCCTAAGTGATTGGACTCTGTAGAAGGTCAAGGTCATTCTGTGGTTATGAAGGTTTCACTTTATTCATATTTGCACAACACGAGAGATTCATGTGAAAATTGGCAATTAGGGGAAAATTCCATTTTGGATAGCTCTTTTGGGAAAGATGATTATGGCATTAAATTACTTTTTTCAAGAGGACCAAAATCGGCCTAAAGATCATCAAAAATGGATAAGGAAATTTTTTGTTTTGAATTTATGAAATATCCATGGGTAGCTCATAAAGGTCGGCTTGGGGTTAAATAACCAAGTTAAACTCCTCTCAACTCCTATAAAAGGAAGGTCTCTTCAACCTCATAAGATATATCTTGCTTGCATCTCTAAGGCAGCCAAGTGGAGGTATTGGCAAGACACAAAGGTTGGGTCTCGTTTGGGTGAGTTTATTTACTTATTGTAGGGCCGAGAAGCTATGGGTAGGCTGGTTCTAGTTTCAGGATAATTCAGAAGATATGTTGGGGTTACTTTGCATGTTCTCTCTCCTCCAAATAGGCCAAACTCCTAATATAGGATGCTGAGGCTTCCAAAAGTAGAACTGAGTTGATTTGATACATATTCTAGGTAGTATTTACCCTCTCCCATAGGTTGAGATATATCTACAGGCTTGAGGTTAGTTTTAAGGCTGCTTTATGTGGGATTCCTCTTATGAAGGATGGCTACAACTCTAAAAGGTTATCTCAATTAGGCCGCAGGCCTAGAAAAGCTTCAACTGAGGTCATAAGTCTAAGCCGTTGCCATCTAGTGAGTTGTGGAGAAAAATTGAGGGCTGAATGTGGCCCTAACCAACCTTAGAATGTGGATAGAGACATTAAAAGGAAATATGAAACCTTGGTCAGTTGTTTGGAGGAGAGTAAATGGTTTGTAGTCATGAGAGAATAAACCCTAAACATAATTTAGTCTATGGCTAAAGAAAGTCAAGCCAAAAAGGAAATGTTTTGACCATCATTTACCACTAAACAAGAAAAAATGTGATTGTTTTCGTTTAAAGGCAGGTTAGTGGAATGTGATTAAAGGAAGTATTATGGATTGTTTCTTTGGAATTTGGACAATGATACTAGTCATCTCATTGGAAAGTCTATATTAAATTTGACTATACTCTCTCTTTCTCTATTGTACATTTGATTAGAATAATAAGAAGAATTGTTCAAGGGTTTTCCCCATCTTGGGGTTTATCCCCAGCTTGATCCATATTCTCATGTTCTTCTGTCTTGGCTGGTCTTCAACACTTTTCATTTATGTTATTTCGTTAGCTACTGTCATATAATGTTTAATGTGATTTATCATGGATTAATGAGCATATGGTTGAATGAAGTAACTAACCTAAGAAAAGAACATGTTAGCTAAAACTGAACACGGTTTCAGAGCTCAAGTGAGGACAAGCCATTAAGAGATTGTGATCACTAAGAAGCATAGGAATTTTAGTGTGCAGTAACCTTCAGCTCTCTGTGGTAGGACAAGCTCAAGTTCAAGAATGAAAAATATGTGATATTATCTTAAGTCCTTATTCAAGCCCTAATCATTGAACATAGGCACCAATCTAAGAGCAACTCAATCATTACACGCAAGGTTGGAAGTAATCAAGGCATGTTTTAGATATTTTTAGATGATTATTTTCATATTATATCATAAGCATATAGAAGGAGATATTTCCCTTGCCTTGACTCTAGAATCCTTCAGATACCCTAGAGGTGTCATAGAGACATAAAATGATTTATATGTCAGAATAAGAACTCCAAATCCTTTGGCTTGGTGAAGTTAAGGAAACTCAGAATTTATTATGATCTGAGTTCATCGGTGTTGTGGTAGATTGGCCTAATCAATTAATATTCTTAGTGCTAACCAGATTACTATACTCTGAAAAGCAGTGAATTGTTGTAGTATCACTGTTAGAATGAAATGCTAATCTTCGTCGCAGTCATTCGGACAAAATTTTGAGAAAAATAGTGTCCTTAATTGTGATGTGTCTGAGCTTCGAAGAGGTCTTCCAGATATGATTATGATTTCATCATTAAAGAAGGGTACCTAAACTCCAACAAATAGTTTCGATGATCTTTATCTGACATTGGATCAATTTTGAAGAATACCTTTGTCTTATTTCTTCTCTGCTTAAATTTTAGCACCATTACTCAGGATAAAAATGATTGAGTCAGTTACACAGTTTGAAGAAGTCGAAGTCTATCCATTGTATAATGCTCAGTTTAAAGGATCTTCCACTATAAAAAGGTTATTACAGACTCGGTTGCCACAACAATAGGATTCAATCAAGCTCCTTATCTACTCCAGTAGTAGTGAATGAATTTATGATTAGTCTCTATGGTTTGAGAAACAATCAACAAAGCAACATATTACAATTTGTTCACAATAATGTGGGAATTCTGACCATCTTGATACACATTGTAGTGACATATTCACTATTGAAGCCGAAACTTAGAACCCATGTTGATGCATCAAACATGTAAGAAATCAAATAGAAATCATATTTACAAGAAGACCATTATTGGCATTATCTTACATTCATACATGCACTCAACATTAAGATAAGTTCAAAGGAGTCATGGCATTTTGATAAGTTTTCAATGATAGTATCATTATGATGATAAAATTTGTTCACAAAATAAGTTGTGAAAAGGTCATGGCCATGGATAGTACATTGACATCTGTACCTCTCTATATATTTTTCGATCTTCTCTTCAAAATCTTCTCCATATAGAAAGAGACTAGAAAAAGAGACATAGGATAATGAATCAACAATAAAGGCTCATTATTATTTTGGATAATAGCATAAAAGGATTATTGCATCTCTACAAAGTTAAGTATATATGCCTCAATATGAGATCCTTGATTTGCACAATCTACATCATCTGATATATTTCTTCCAATAGTTGAGCCCACTTGTTTAGATTTATTTTATATGCAGAGGCTACACTGAAATCCCACTATAGATAGATTTTTGGTTACATTGGAAAGAAATATAGTTTCTTGCACGAAGAAGTGGAAGTTTTCCTTTTTTAATCCTCTTTCAGTTTTAAAGAAACAGTCTCCTTTAACTTTTAGAGCAGCGGTTTTGCTGAAGACATGTCAAAAGGGAACAATCCTAGAAGTTTGAAAGATCTAAAATAAAAGTTTTCATAGTAGAGATGCTTGGTTAGATAAGTTGTTCTATATGTATGGAATCTCAACTAGCTCAACCACATCTATGGTCTCTTTTCAGTCTTGCATTATGCATGATATCATGATAGACTAAGAAGAAGCTACAGGGATCCTACAGTAAAAAAAATTGCAGCTCACTTGAAGCTTCCAATCTTAAAGAACAACTAGGAGAAGAAGTGCATGGCACTTTGGTGCAATTCTTCGTAACAACCCTTGTTAGCAGAGGTGCCTTGATGAAAGTGCACAATAGAATGAAGGACTTCAGAATAGGAGGATTTCTTCTCTTTGACTAAAGGACTTCAGAATTCTCTTTTTGACCTGAAGCTTCTTAAAAATTTGATGTCAAAATTACCTCATGGAAAGTCTCTTCTCTAATCTGGGTAGCTCATGATGATTACCCAAAGGAAGACTTCAGAGGGAGATATGATGTTTGGTTTCAATTATTGATGATGTTTGTATAACAAATAAGAGGGAGTTGATGAAAGACCTATATTTATTATTAAGCTTAAAAGTATGATAAAATAGAGCAGTTGTTGAACCTGTCATAGTCAATAGTGGTGTATGCTAAATCTTTTAAGGATATGCCTCATATATATATTGGATATCTAGTCCGTAAAGATCAAGTATGATCTAAAGTACATTGTTGGTTTGATAAATGGAAAGCTCATGTAAGTATTATATCTCTTGGCGACCACCTTCATTTCCTGAACAAATCAAAGGTTGATGTTTATTACTCTAGACTCTAGAGGCACCATTGGAGCAGAATGTATAAAACAACAAGCCTAGTTCAAGGTTGAGAGTTTAGTTTTATTCTCTATTGAAGTGAGGTTATTTGTAAGACATCTATAGCCTATTTTTCTTCAATAAAATTCTCAATCAAGCAAGGGTTTTCCATGTTGGGTTCCCTAAAAAATTATTGTCTTATGTTGTGTAAATTTTGTGAAAATATTTATGTTCTATTCCATAAATATTTGGTAGAGAAATTCTATGTCTGTGTAAAAGGAAAGATTATTTTCAGATTGTTCATACTAGCCGATCATAATTTGGGGGAAATTCTATGGGCCTACAACATGAAGAAGGCAGTACCCACATTGCATGAGCTAGTATTGGAGAAGCATGCCAAGTATTTGGAAAAATGACTTAAGGGATTTGGTTTAGAATGGTTTGAGTCAGTGTTATGACGCAAAGATAATGATACATGAGCTATGGTTAGGTAGTTAAAACTTAATTCAAAGAAATTTCAATACCTAAACTGAAGTTCAAAACCCCCTAAAAGCATGTTGTCATGTGAATGTATTAGACTGCCTTTTCTACCAAACCCACATTAGAAAGTGAATTCTTGCCACAATTGCGGAAAACAGGTTTCCTAACTAGTCCATTCCCAAGAACCTGAAATGTTGCTTGTATCTTTCTTGTTTCTGTATCAATCATCAATATATCCCCTTTTGAATTCCCATCATAAATTAAAACACCTATCTTATTAGAACTTGTAACAATGGATGTAAGAGGTACACTTCCATCAAAGAATTAACTTCGAGAATGAGCAACTTCTTCTATATCAGTAGATTGTGTTGAAACAAGAAGTACATACTGGTTGATTGAATTGAAGTCCACAAGGATTGGTGCACTGGCCATCGAACAAGCCAAACTCAAAGATCGATTGTGTGATCCAAGATGAAGACGAGCATATAAGGTAGTCTAATGGAGTGAAATAAATGCAAGCTTTTGTCCTTCACCAACATCCTAGAGTGTTAAAGATTTATCTATAGCAGATGTTAGCAGTTGACGACCATGCCTGGACCAACACACACTTGTAATAGCTAAACCATAATCCTTGTCATGAAGTTCCTTAACGACTCCTCTGGTTCCAAAGTCCCATATAACACAAGTTCCACCTGTACAACCAATTGTTTCATCCATATAAACAACAATTCAAATCTCTCCATCATATAGAGATGAAAGTGACCATTTAAATATGAAAAATAAACATACAACATAATGACAATTGTCTAGAGAAACATAGAAATTCTTAAATTTGGTAGCCCATTGCAAATAAGATAACAAAATTTGTCATTAATCATCAACATATTATTAAAGAATATGAGTTTCTAAAATTTTTGCATTCATATCCAAAAAGGAAAAGAGAACACGAAATAATTTTATGATATCTTTAACAAAATTTATTTCCAGATTTCCATTTTTGTTGAATAACAAATGGAAGAACCTTATTTAATTGTTACTAGTAAAATTTAGAATATTTTCGAGCTATTGTTAGCCCACTATACATAAAAGCTAAAAATAGCTTTAGAATTTTGAAGCTTTTGAATTCACCAATTTTCAGTTTCAACAACAGAGGAACACAAAACATAACAACATTTTCATAAACTCACAATCTAGAGAACATTTTGCTTGAACACCAAAAATATATTTTATGTTTCTTCTTTCAATCAAGCCTTCACACTTCAAAACAAGGAGATAACTTAATACACTAATACACAAAATATTACACATTTTCATCGCCTCACAATCTACAGAACATTATATTTCAACATCAAAAAGATATTTCAGATTTCTTTTGTTTGTTCGTTGATTCAAGCATTGTTATATTTGACGAGAATAGATAAATGATAAGATTTTGTTGAGTGTTTTCAGAAACCAAATATATGACATTACACCTATTTTATTTCATGTTTTCCCATACTAACAAAAAATTCCATCATTGAAAATTTAGAAACCTCTATGTAGCCTTCACACCTTGAACAAGGAGATAACTTAATATACTAGTTGAATTTTCCATCAAAGCATCAATTTCAACTAGTTCCCTCCAAAAATACCACAATTCCAGATGCAATCTACTCCTTTTAGTAAATAACCCTCCCTAATTTATATATGGCCTACACATAAAAATTGATGATAGAAAAGTAGAAGTAATCTGAAAATATCTTCAGCTTTATGAAATTTTGGAACAAATCTTTGAATGGGAAGAAAGAAAAACTAAGCATCAATTTCATACAAGAAGAATTATAGAGAGAGGGGAGGCAAAGGGGGAAATGAATACTAACTAGCGAGAAGTGTGCTATTGAGGACCGTTAATTCTAATATCTCCTTCTTTATCTTTTTAATTTTATAGTTATTTTTTTTAAGTTTCAACTCCATCATATTTTTTACAGTAGAATTTGTTGATTAGCCTTCACATTGTTTCTCAAGGAAAATGGGAAGCACTCGGCTTGGATGCCTAAGGAATTCAAAATTCCTGCTAAGGAGAATGAGAGTTGTTTTGGCCATCAAGATTATGAAGTCTGATTGGTTTGAAGGATGGCTTGCTTAGAAAACTCAGTCCTTGCACCTTCTAGTGATCCACATAATTAAAATACTTGGTAATAGGGCCATTGTATTCCTAATAAGTATCCAAAGAGATTGCATATTGCCTAGTTTCCACTTGAGAACCTTAGAAACTTTCTTGGCCTCATAAGTGCACACCATCGTTTGTAGCTTCTCTAGATTCAAAGAACTTATAATAGGAGAGGCAGGCTACTTATTAGCCCCCATCAATGAATATTCAGGGTTATCTAAATCTTACTGTTAAGAATTTACTGAGCAATGTTTCTCAGAAAATGTAGAAGATCATAAGAGATAAATGTAAGAACTTAGAAGATTATATGGAAAGGAAATATGTAGGTTATGAGGAACATGTAGTCTTGTTTATGGTTGTAATGATGAATTCAACACCCTAGTTCACAAGTCAAATTCTCTAGAATTTAGCAATGCTTTACAAAAAAGATCAGAAGAGATGGCTCTATAAACTTGAAAATTCTATAGAAGGGAAATTAGTAGATAATGAGGAACATGTAGATCATCTTGAGAATTGTAAAGATGAAGTCAAAACCCTATTTCATAGCTCGCATGCTTGAAAAAGTTGAAAGTGATTTCTCAATGATTCTTCAGAATTTGTTAACGATTTGGATGTAGAAGAGGATTATGCTGAATAATCAAGGATTATTTTGTTGTACACTGGCAATGATGATATTAAGCTAAAAATTGAAATCACTAATAGGAACTCAATACTCTATGACTGTAATTTTCGCTTCATTGGAGCTAAAAAACTAAACCAGTTCCTTGTGAAAAGATAATAATTCATACAAATAATGTTGAGAAGTTAAATAAGGGATCTAGAAGTCATGACCAGAAATTTGGTGTTATTAGATCCATTTGTTTATGCCTTTTTCAAATTATTTGTAGTATGTTAGTGAAATCCAACGACCTGTTCATTTAGTAGTATTTTGAAACATTGCTAAACATGAACATAAGACTTCATGCGCATGTCATCTTAATAATAATCCACAGTGTACATCAACATGTACCACGCAGTTTGACCATGCAGTCAACACTGCTAGATTTGAATGCAATGGTGGCACTAACATCAATGTCTGTATAAAATCACTTTATTTATTCACTGCACGTATAATTTTTTGTAGAGATTATTGTGCATAGAACTCCTAATCAAGGCTTGATACCATTATAGGTGATCATATTAATAGATTTTGATGATTAGAAGCATCTCAAAATGGTACATTTCTTATCAACTAGAATTTATATTTGCTTCTTGTACAAAAAATTGACAAGAATTTGTAAAAGCGAATGGAAATTATAATACTAGGTGTACTGATTGTGTGAGTAATTTTGTAAATAGGGTTGACTGAAAGAGTTTATATGCATTATGCATATGATGGATGGAACTGTAAATTATTATGCAAAATTTTTTATGTTGCAAAAGTGTTTTAAGAGGTGAGCTTTGATAGGAAGGAAAATTAGTGGACACCAGCATCCCTAAACTAGGATTTATGCTCACATCCCTAAATGTGACTTATGCCCAACACATTCTCATACAATCCAGTGTCAACATGTATGCTTAGTGTGGGATTATATTAGATACTTGTGGAGTTTTTGATTGAAATCCTGGATGAGATGAGGTTTCATGGAGTGTCATGATAAGTCATGGAAATAAAATGCATGTATTGACATTGTTTCATCATATGTAGCAAGAAGGAATACCACCCAATCAATTCACCTTTTCTTGTTCTCTATCTGGATGTCCCAAATTGAAAGCTTTGGAAGGTGGTGTGATGATAATTATAAGTATATTTTAGTTGGATGCCTTTGTGGTCCTCATAGACATGCATGTGGAATGTGGAACCATAGAGAAGGCATGGTTCCTATTTTACAAGATGTGGTCTAATGAAAAACCAGCATTGCTTGATATGCACATAATTGAAATGCTCTTGAGGCCCTAAAGCTCTAAAAAGATACATAGATGTATTGGGCTAGAATCCAAAAGATTTTATAAGGTTCTTCATGTGTGCCACTTTGGAAGTTCTAGAAAAAAGCATGGAGAATCGTGAACGAATCAAGGGAGTGGTCTTGAGGTGAATATGTTTCTATGGAATGCCTCTGTAAGCATGTATGTGAAATGTGGAAACATATAGACTGCAAGTGATATGTTTGACAAAATCCCGTAACAAAGCATTGTCTCATCGGTTGTGATTATTTTTAGATATGTGAGGAATGGGTAGGGAATATATGCACTAAAGCCTCTCAAATAAATACTAGTGGTAGGAGTAAACCCACATAAAAAGAATTCATGATTAAATAACCAATTAGATTTTGGTTAAATTTTTTTTGTAATGGCAACCATTATAAACGTGCATGAAAAATGTGAAAACATATATAAGACACAACATTTATTCAATTAAAAGTAGCCACCACATGTCACTTCCTGGAAAACCATGATTGCAATGTATGCCATGTATGGACAAGGTAATGATTCTCTCAAAAATTTTGAACAAATGTCGGAATTAAGTATGAACTCAAAACATGTTCAATGTATATTTTTTCTAAATGTCGGAATTAGGTATGAACTCAAAACATGTTCAATGTATGTTTTTTTTACATATGGCTATGTAGGCCTAGGGCATGAAGAAGGTAGTACCCAAATTGCATGAGCTCGTACTGGAGAAGCATGCCAAAATGCCTTGAAGGTATTTTGTTTAGATAGGTATGAGTCATAACCAATGTAATGGCTCAAAGATATTGATATGTGGGTTGTGGTTAAGTGGTTACAACTTAATTCTAATACTTAAACTAAAGTTCGAAACCCCTTGAAAGCATTTTTTCATGTGAATGCAACCAATGCAATCAATTGAGGCATCCACACTGACAGATAACTATTACATCCTAGACCAGGCTAAAAGCCCTATTAATACTAAGTGAATTTGGTGTAATATTATCAGAACCGATAATGTTTTGCTCAAAACTGGTCTGAAATAGGCCTCTGAACTAGCATATTTCACTAAACTAACTGATTCAGTTTTGTGTAGTTTGCACCTATGTAGGGCAACATAAAAAAAATGCCTTTTTTTGTTTTTTATTTTATTTTTTTAGTTGGTTGGCCCACTTCTAATTCTCCCCTAGGCTAGCCGCTTAAGGACCTCGGCCTAATAATCAAGCCTATGGACCGAGTATTGCTATGTAATTCATGGTAATGTTAAATTCTTAAAGTCAAAGGATGAAAATAAAAGATAAAGGAGAATGTCACTTTTACTTAAATTTATAAAATCACTATGAAATGAATCAATATGTTTGTGAGTAGTTCCAATCTCATTGGATTTCATATGGAGAAAGTAGAATTTTATATTTCACTCAAAATCCAGAAAACTTAATAGTTTTTTAGGATTTCAAGATTGGGGGGATCGCAATGTTTGCATTGGATTTTTTCATGTACGATGGTATAGAACTAGTATTTAATAAAGATAATTGAGCCCTCTACGTACTTTTGTGTTAGTGGCATTGGTTGTCAAACTCCTCTATCATGACTCTACTAAAAATGTACCCATCACTCAAACAAAATCTTGACATGACATGCTACATTTTTTCTACCTTATCTTAATGCCTAAATGGTTATATTGATGATAAAGACCCCAATATAGGCTACGATTTTGATGATATGTAGGAATTTTGCAGCATGAATTTTTTTGGATGTTAGAGGACATCTAGAGCCTATTTGTTGATGTACTTTCAGTTCAGAGATGGATTGCACTCAATGTTATTTTGGTTATGTGCACCCTTACATGCAATGTAAATTAGAACTTTTGCATATTTCTGTATAAATGGTTTGGATTCATATGGATGCACATGAATATATGTGTTTTTATTTAAAATATGAATATTTTATCGATTTTTTACTGGCTCCAATCCAATTCCGACCGGTTCTCGGTCCACAAGGTTTTTCGGTTTGATCACCAGTTCGGTTCTGATAACATTGATTTGGTGCAATAAATGACCTCTACCAAATCATTATTTCAACTACAATTATTTTATCTTTTACTTCTTTTAATTAATATTACTTTTATGATTTATCACTTCAAAATGTTGTCTAACTCTCATAAAACATGGATCTTAGTTTTCCAACACTAAAGTTTCTAACGAACACTAGAAATATAGTAGGAAGAGTTCCATGTTTCAGAATTCACTGCAGACTTTCCTTAAAGTGAACATTGATGTCATGAATATTGAAAATGCAAATTTATATGTTATGAATTCATTAAACAACATTTTGACATAAAACATTAAATTAAAATGTAGATAGCCATAAGCATCCTCAAATACATAAATTTGTCTATTTGATCTAAACAAAACTCACCCAAAAGGGCACAAATAAACTCAAATTTTAGTTTATTTAGCTCAACTTATCTGCAAGCACCCAACCATTGCAACATGTCAAGGACCATAGTCATCACAAAGATAAATACAACACATGCACATGTTACAAATTATGTTTTCACTTCTTCACTCAGAAAGGAGTCACTAGGTAAAACTATACAAGCTTAAGATTAGTCAAGGAATCATTTGTATGTTACTTGAAAATCACTGCCAAGATCATAAAACCCTAGGTGGACAAACCCTCGGACCTTACGACATGTTTCCATATTGCCTAATTACTTGCTAACAACCTCTCTTAGCAATGAACAGGGATTCATGGATTATTAAGATGATTTTAGCAAAAATGGAAGCTTTTAAAGCAGTACCAAATAATGTTATGCCAAAAAGAAATCAAAAGGTAAAAGTTTAGCTCTCGAGTTTATAAAAAAAAAAACAAAAATACAAGCTTTTGAAGTAAACAAGTCTTCAAATATTTGCAGTATTTGTATCTAAAGCAAACAAATATTCTAGAACTCATTGTTGAACTCCAAGAAAAAATCCAAACACCATCATGGAATGCAAAAAAAATATATAGACAACAAGCATGTTCAGCCCAAAAATTTCTGAATGAAAATTTATAAATAACTCAAGAGGTCATGATTTACATACTTGTTGATGTATTCCCTTCATTTTTGAATGGATATTTGATGAGGCTCTGAATATGCCCTCTATATCTGTCACTCAACCGTGAATTCACCCGCCTCTTCAATAGCATCAAATTTTTTTCTACTTCTCTTATATCCATGGAAAAGACCTCCAAATATCCCTTCCAAAACCAAAATAACCCACCACCTTCCCATGAAATGTAGAAATTAATCGACCACCTGAGGCATGGGTGGCAAAGTCACAAAAGTTGAATAGGCCAAAAACCTAGCTTTTGCTTTTAAGATGGTTTTTTGTGTGCAAGGAAAGTTATAAAGCTAACTAAATTTGTAAATCTAAAAGTTGTAAGAATGAATAACTGCATCAAATCCCTTAGTGGAAGCCTTTGATAACTTTGAAAACAGTTGGAAATAGAAACAGTAGGAGGATAAAATCAACAAGAACAGTCCTAATTCATTCTTCAATCATTGAAAACTGACTGATGCCATGTTTAATAAATTACACTTTAATCCCTTCATCATATGCCACTCTATTGGTACTCATAGCTCTTACTACTCTCCTAGTGTCCATCTAGGTTTGCATGAGGAAGGGGGGAGGGGATGCAGATAATAGGTTGTCAAGGGATGTCGGAAAGGTGGTTGTGTAAGAGAATAGGGACTAGGGGTCAAGGTTGGGAGGGATGCCATAGTTCCTAGGAAAAAGAGTATGCCAAAATTCTTTCGAGGAGTGGTAGAGGACCTCACAATATTCTTACCTCCTCTAGGAGAGAAAGACTCCTTTGTAGAGGGCTACATTCCTTAACTAATAGCTTCCTTACTTTGAGGTTTATTCATTCCTTGATAGAAGGCATTTTTGTCTCTGTTCCTTTGCAACTTCCAGAGGGTAGACCCTTGAAGAAGAAGCTTAAAAATTACATGGCAAGAAGCAACATTGCAACAATTGACTCCATGCTCTAGGTATAGTCACCTAACAAGAAAAATGTGTCATTACTGACTCCAATACAGGGATAAATATCACACCTTTAAAGGGATTATTTATAGGGAAACTTATGGTATTCCTTTGGCCTTACTATAATATAATTCTTTCTCTAAAAGGATCTAACACTTTTGAAAGACTCTAGAAGCTTTGAGACATAGTATATATAAAAAATTCACACATAATTTCCTCGAAATGAGTCAATAGAGTTCACATAAAAATCATAGAAAAATTACGTTTCTAGAGAGGAACCTTCCCAACAATATATTTTGAGACTCAAATTCCCACTCTCTGTTGGCACCCACAGAGTCATAAATTGGCAGCCCAGTATAAAAACAAATCAAGAAAAAGAAGTATGGTACAATAAGATTTTTTTTTTCTCAGGTAGATAATTTATATTCAATCAGTGATAATGGTCATTCATATTTAGCACAACAATGTTATCAATGCACCATTCAAATTTTAGAGTAATCTCTAAATAGTAAAATTAAACTGCCAAAAAAAATTCTATGGGATGTAACAGAAAAAACGTGTGGCATCTACTACTCATTATACCCTGGATAAAGTCCTCCTGGGATTTAGCCTGCAGGGGGAAATGGGGAATACAAACCCATTCAACCCAATTTGAGAAAACAAACCAGTTCGACATTTAGTAGAGAAGTGGGCAGAGAATGTGTAGTACCTACTTTGGAAGCTCCCTGAGGATGCATTTACGAGTATTCTACATTTGTGTCTGAGGCACAGATGATGAATATCGTACTAGGTCTTTCATGAATGTGATTGTGGATGTGGATCTGCTCTGCGACATTTGGGAAAGTGATTCCCACTCTATGATTTCTTGTGCATATTTGGCTTTGTGCTTTAGCAGATATAATTTGTTTAGCCGGTGACGCTGCCTAAGATACTATTCATCACTGGTAGTTTTGTGGTATCGATAGAAATGGGAGAAGGAGGAGGGGGAGGGGAATTGTGATTCCACTTTTGTATGTTATATACAAATCCATAATCATTCACAACCTTCCATTCATATTCTGCTACCAAATCAAGGCCCACATCCAGGACCAGTCTTCTCTGTTGTGATTCATTCAGGACTCTAAAGGATTGTGCCTTAAAAAAAAAGAGAGAGAGGGGAACATGATTGAAAAATGCATATGGGAAAAGGGGAAATGAAAAATGGTGTGGTTATGAATGACTTGGACTGGTTATGAATGACTTGGCCCAACGAGTGGAGGGAAAATCAAATTTTCATCTCTCCTCATAACAATGTATCGTTGCATTTAGCTGCAATGGTTAATTAGAGTATGGAATATTGTGTATATTTTCTATTTTATAGTGCATCTAAAAAAATTCAATTCAAAAAGAATATTAACTTCTATTATTATTATGTTTGTATAAATTTAAGTATTTGGTACAATATTATAGAACAAAGTTTTAAATATTTTTTTTTAAATGATTAGTATATTAATTTATTAATTTAAAATTGTTTTAAAAAATCAATGGAATGAATTTAAAAGCATTAATATAGTTGAGAATTTTTCCCAAAACATAATTAATATTTTAATTTTTTATTTATATTTAAAATATAGACTAAATTTTAAAACCACGGTAAGTAACACAAGTATATTTCCTCCTAAGAGATTACAGGTTTAAAACCTGAGGGGTAGAGTATGTATGCCTTCGTAGACTTAGCAGTCAATGATTATTATCCAATTTTAAGGTTACATAGACTTAGCAGTCAATGATTATTATACAATTTTAAGTTCACGACCAAGCCAGACATCAAATTGGTGTATGAGACCCCCTTGTTTGTGGGACAAGGTACCCACCTCTGCGCAGTGATTTGACAACTAAGTCTATGAAGGCATACATACTCTACCCCCCTCGGATTTTGAACCTATGACCTCTTAGGATAAAACACATGATCTTAAACATTAGGCCCACTCAAGCTGTGTATAAAGAAGATGAATTTAAATTTACACACTTTACATTTTCATTACATTGTAAATTTATGAAATTGTTAGTTTATGTTTTGGTTGACTTTTCTAATTGCGCCAACAAGTTCTTGCAAGTAATGTAATGTAATTTCCTATAAAAATTTTGTCTCAATGTAAATAAAAATAGGAATAATAAAATAAAAGAAGCGTTTAAGAAGTATAATCTTTTAGCTAATCTATAACATTGAATCTCTTATATCGCTTCTAAGTTTAGATATCGCTTCTAAGTTTAGATTGTTGAAGTCACACAATTAAAATGACAAACATAAACAACTAATTTGTATTATTATAGTACTTGTGCGGTAGTCATATTTTTGTTCATGGACTAAATTATTCATTCACATTAGTCATTCTTAGTTGTATTACTTATAATCTAGTCGTTTATTTTAACTCATGACTAAATTAGTCATTTATGTTAGTCGTTTTTAGTTGGGTCACTTAAGATTGCTCATTTTTGGTAGTATTTCACTTGGAAAAGTTGCGGTGACTAACTTTTTTAGTCACCTAGTCATAAGTTTCATCATTTCCTACTAGTGCAAGTGTGGAGATAAGATTAAGGTTCCTTCATAATAGTGTGTTGTAAGGAAACTAGGTAAGGATAAGAAGAGGATGGCGCACGAGATGTTGCTGACGGCACAAATAAGAGAATATGAAATGGACCAAGTCATCCTAGATTTGGGTTCTGATGCAAATGTATTGCCTAAGTAGACATGGGAAGGAATGAAGAGACCTGCGGTGAAATGGTCTCCTATACAGCTACACATGGCTAATCAGTAGAATATTACTCCAATGGGGTGCTTATATGGTGTAATAATAGACATCGTGGGAGAGAGTGCGCTAGATGATTTCAAAGTAATAGAAATAGTAGATTATAGTAATGCGTATCCCATGCTACTATGAATTCATTGGGTCTTTGATATGGATGCGGTGATTAATCTGAAGTAGCGGAAGATGAAATTTGAGAGGAAGGTGCTCAAGGTTATTGTGCCACTAGACCCTACAGAAGGAGCGCACTATACTGAACCTATTTGCGAGTTTGTGGAGGAAGATGATGATCTATATAAGATATAAAAGATCATGGTCTGAGATGAAGATTAGATCAATCCCACTACAGATGGCTGGATTGCATTGGATAGAGAGAGCTTCTGCACCTGAGATTGAGATGAAGAGCTTGAACACCTGAAAAATTAGTTCCATGAAATATCTATGCTGGGTTGCAATATGATGACCAAATAACTTCGGTGCATGTCTACTAAGGTAAGGAATATTCCACATTATGGTGTCTTAGATGATGTTAATATATTTTTGGATGAATTTGAAAGGGAGGTGCCCTACGAACATTGCTTCCAGGCACTTGAATTAGCACCATGTGCTACACTTGCCCAATGGTGGCGTATGCACAAGGAGATTTTTGTTGATTGGAAGGAATATACAAGGATGATGCAGCTAAGTTTTGGCTATGGTAATACCTAGATGACTGAGAAGTATAGTGGGAAGGATGACTTGCATGAACATTTCGCGTGATGGAATAAAGCTTGGGGTGAAGAATCTCAACTAGAGTCTATAGATGTTTTTTGCCATACCTTTGACACTGTCCCTATGAATTGGTACCTAGGGACAGAGCTACGCCATGGAACAGTTGAGTGGGATATCTTGAGGGAAATATTCTTATTAACTTTCAGCTTTGAGGATGGGTTTGAGTGCATTGATGAATCACTCCACGAGATTAAGGCTGCTATTTTTAGAATGCCTGAGGAGCTAGCGAAATTGGTACAACCAAAATCAAGTCCATAGTTGCACCACGCACTAGAATGCTACAATGTGAAGGCCAAAGAATAAGAAGATGATCCAAGGAAAATCAACATTCCAGAGACTGAAGGTTAGCACGAGGTTGAAGGACCTAAGACAGGGAACCCTGACGTAACAGAGACACTGAAAACCAGGCAAGTAAGTATTGGATCTGATGCAGATAAGGTGACTATTGAGATGAAGATATAGTCGATAAGGTGGCTAAACTACTGCATGAATAGTAGGATCTATTCCCAACAAAGTTCTCCGATCTAAAAGGTAATGCAGGAGATTTGGGCATAATGAAAATTTCTTTGAAACCTGAGTCGAGTCTCGTTAAAGAGAGATCTTATCGGCTCAATACAAAGTATAAAGAAAAGGTGTGCAAAGAGCTTCATAAGATGCTAGAGGCAGGAATTATTGAACCAGTGGAAAAATCCAATTGGGTGAGCTGGATCGTTGTCCTAGAAAAGAAATAGTAGGGTGAAATT
This sequence comes from Pinus tabuliformis, assembly GCA_031772625.1. NCBI lineage: Eukaryota > Viridiplantae > Streptophyta > Pinopsida > Pinales > Pinaceae > Pinus > Pinus tabuliformis. The sequence goes on from CM062813.1 coordinate 410,558,247, forward strand.
ACTATATGTAGATCTGAGTAAGTTGGACGATGCATGTGTGTATGATCGATTCCCAACACCATTTACAGATGAGGCACTAGAGAATGTGGGCAGATAGGAGGCTTATTCATTCACCGATTGGTTCTGAGGATAACATCAAATAAAGGTCGCGTCGGAGGATTGTAGCAAGAAAACCTTTGCGAGAGAGTGGGGTTGGTTTCAATATATAGTGATGCCATTAAAGC